>CM076579.1:553384937-553984937 GCA_034641835.2 Pinus albicaulis | reverse complement strand
AACAAACATTCACAAGTAATTATCAAGTTAAGAGAAATCAATCATTTTCTTCTAGCGCTTGGTTTCTCAACATTGAAGAGGAGTCAAGTCGTCCTTTAAGAGATCTCTGTTGCATGTATGATACTACATGAACAAAATGTCTCAAGATCAAGTGAGATCAACTTCATTAGGGACTTAAAACCATTAAAAATCATAATGGACCATATCTAATGCTAGGGGCACAAAAATATTTCACACAAAGCTCACCTTTAAATGTCTAACTACACCAGGACCTTAAAAAAGTTGCCTCACTTACGTTAGGGTCCAAGGTCGGTTGGGTAAACAACCCTATTAGGTGTTTCCAGCCCCCAAGGGGAATGACATATCCCATTTTGACCCATCAATCCATAGGTGTGTGTGATATGGTGGTGATGGTGTGGGAGAGACTTCGAGGAAGATGCCACAACCATGAGACTGACTAATGGGGGTCCAAGTTCCAACATCCAGAGTGTAATGATGTAAGGAAGGAAATCATGGTGGCATGAATTACCCCTTTACTCTACCTACTTTTTTCACCCCTCTGGTGCGCCTTTTACTTTAATGATTTATCTATATTTGGTGCATAACTTAGTCGATCAAGCTTACTTTATGCTTTTCCAATACCCCTTTATGATGTAGTAGTTTCTTGCTGATTGGTGTTGGGACACTCGAGAGTTCCGAAAATGCCAATGCTAAATCTTGGTTAAAATGAAATAAAGAAGGATACAACAATAGGAAAACCTCATACATATGTATATAATTGGATCAAAGGCCTTGTTGATGTAGCATGCTAAGTGCATAAGTCTAGGGCTGGAGGTGGATGATGTCAAGAATGTCATATCCAAATAGCTAATGACGAGGGAGTCGATAGTGGCACTAGCTTGCTATCAGAGTCCTTTGGATCCAATGAGGTGTTTGGATACATGATCCTTGGGGGGATGTAGGAGTGAGGGATACTCTTAGCATCCATGGTCGAAGGAAAGTAGCTTTGGCTAAGTTTCTTGAGGAGCTAGGTGATGGATAATGAGGGGGGTAGAGCTAATGCTAGGATTTTTCCACATGCTAGATATGTATAACCATCTTTTGCATTTTACGTTTTCTTTCTATTGCGGCTTTATATGCTTATATCATTCTTTCAACTACATCGACCTCTGGGGCCAAGTTTCTAGGCCTTGACTCAAGGATGTTGATATAGGGTGCCAATCCAAATGACCAATGGATATCAAACCAAAAAATGGAGATAGATAGTTGGGAGAGATGGAAAGTGGTAAGTATGGATTATGCTGGACACACTATATCAATCAGTGCCTCCCTTGTAGTGCCATTCTTAAACCCTAAGGACTTAGAGGAGGTCCCAGTGGACTCGAGTCAAAGACTAACCTCCCTAATGAAGTGTGGGAAGAAGGATACAATTGGGATCCATCAATCATCCAATTTGCCTCGTGATCCATATCAATATGCCCATAACATTAAATGAAAGCACATGATTGCTAGAATGGTTAGAGTACTTGTCGATAGATGACCCACCTTCCTTTGAGAAGTATGCTAGATGAATGAGAGCACTAATTGGAGCAATAGGTGGAGAACTTTGGCACAATGCTATTTGCTGACCATCATAAGGATGTTGGTTTCTGGCTGTCAAATGGGGAGGACTTCTTTTTCCTTGTGGATTAGCCACTTATGGTGGGTAACAATCTCCACACTTGTGTCATACCTTTTTGTTTGCATAATAAGTTTGATCAAACTTGCATTCAAGTTTTCCACATGCTCCGCTGCATACACTTTTCTCATAATTACTAGGCATAGCTTTTTATTGAACATAGAGGGAAGCATATCCATAACTATTGAATTTTCCTCCATTACACCGATTGTTGCATTCAACAACCAAGTGACATGATAGATAAACATGCATAAATTGTCAATCTATGAAGGGCATAACATGCCTGATAATTTGCGCAACTTCTTTTTGATGACCATCACATTCCGCATAGGTGAAGATCCCTCGGAATTGTTCTTCAAAATATCTTTTATTTTTTCCGTATCTTTTGTTTGAACTCTAGATTGATTATTAAGCACTAAGATTCTTTCAATAGTCAATTTTCATTTTATGCCGTAAAGGTATATGAAATATTCTTTGTCTTTGTCCCAATTAATGTTGGATGACACTAACTTCTTTGTTTGTAAGGTCTTCATGTAATTGTGGAATTATTCTAGATTCTAATTTGGTGCCATATTTCTTTATTTGTTTTAAATTGAAAAGACCAACTTTTAGCTCTCTCTTGGCTTGTTGTTGTTTATCACTGAGTTTATTCACCTTTTTGGTCTTGGACTATCATTTTCTCCAAGTCCCATGGAAATTTTGTTTTCTTTAGCAAAACCCCTCTCCATAAGATCCAACCTAAACATCCTATAGGTGAGTGGAAGGATTCAAATTCTCGACATAACATGAATATACTATTTTGAGTCTTAAGGTGAAGCGTTCAACTTGTAAGCTAAGTCACCTGATACGGGGATTCAGGATTTGATGGATACGGGGATTCGAGAATCGGATTCGGGATACAGTGACCCCCGGAACATGACACTTCCGGGATACGATACATTATATATTATTTTATTAAAATATATATATATATATATATATATATATATATATATATATGTTAATATATTAAAAATTATATATTTTTTACACAAATTCATACAAATTCATTGATTCAAACATAGATTTAAGATCTTAGATACTCATACATGATACATTGAAATTTGATACATTGATACATCATACAATTGTCAAATTGTCAATCATACATATTACAATTTACAAATTTACTCAGAAAGACAAGATAGTAAGATACTGTAGTTTTATAATTAAGTCATCATCAAAATGTGTTTCATAAGTACACTGCCAATGGCAAATAGAAATAGAAAATACAAAACAACTACAGTCTACAAGACTACAAACCTGAAGCCTCAATGAGTCAGAGTCAATGAGTCATCAATCCTCATCATCATAATCAACATCACTGTCCTCATCCTGATCATCATGCTCACCACTGCTCTCCTCTGCTGCATCCTCCTCCTCTGTCATCTCTACATCTGCTAGTGTGGAGGATGACGCCTCTACTGTATCGGCATCATCAAATGTGACAAGCTCTAGCACTGGCGCATTGAGATCCAAGTTGGCCAATGCCAACTCAACACTGTTGTCCAGACCCATATCATCAGAAAAGACATCCCACATCTTTTTCTTTCCCTTCAACCAATCCTCCCTCTGCCTGTAGATGAGACGAAGGTTGGTGTGCACATACACCATTGTCTCTGCCCTGGACTGCTCAAGTCTGCTCTTCTCACACTATACAAATTCCCATATGTGCTCCAATTCCTCTCGCAACAAGAGGATGAAGTCACCTGAGAGAGGAGCCTCATGGCTAACTGCTGTCGAGGAGGGCTTGTTGCCCCATGAGTTGCCCACCAAGAATAGGGCTTCTTAGCCCCCCCTGTCTCGAATCACATTGTTATCACCCTAGTAATTCTGAGGTCGTGGGATTTTGGTTTATAGTTAAAGAAAACCAGGGGTAACCAAGAACCTCTTTTGAAATCTAGGATCTAGCCTTCCTAAATTCCGGAGAGGGATCTCTCCTCAAGATTTAGCTTGATTTTTGTTATAAGATTTTAGGCTAGGTATGATTGGATAGTGGGATTTGTTTTGAAAGTTTGGTGGGAATAAAAGGTACTTCAAGGTAAACCACAGAGGGATCTACCAGACCATTGGGCTATGGAGTCAACTTTTGGCAAGCAGAGCTAGGAAATAAGGTCTAAAGAGCAAATGTACTAAGGGCAGGGTAGATGACCTTCAAAGGGTTTTGATATAGGCTTTTTGATGAAATGGGTGAAATCTGAACCAAAGGGAAATTAAGAGTCCTTAGGTTACAGAAATGAAGATGAAAGTAGGGGATCAAACAGGGACTAAGAGAATTTAAGAATTCTTAAGTCCGGTTATCAAGCAGAAAACATAATAATGAACAACTAGTAAAAAACAGGGAGCTTTTTAACACTAATCCTGTTTAAGCTTTCCTAGTTAATCATTAAAGACAGAACACATTAAAATGTATGTATGGAAACTTTTGAAAGATAAACAGTGAAAATAGGAAAATACTTGACTTATTTGGTCAACACTAGAATCCTGAGTTATGATGTCTTTAATCTTAATTCCAGTCTGCTTCTCTACTAATCGACTCACACAAACTTCAATATATTCAGCAAAATGTCTATAGTAGTCTTGACAAATTTTATTCCACACTTAATACTTCGAAAAGAGAAGTATTTATACAAAAATTATTACAAAATATCTGAGAGACATGTAGGAATATCTCTAGGAAAAAATAAAGTTTATTACATAGAAAGAGGGATAGCTGCAAAACAAACTGGCAAGCTGTCCTCTTATCAATAAAATATAGGACGAATTATCCTAACTTGTTGCTGGGT
Source organism: Pinus albicaulis (assembly GCA_034641835.2). NCBI lineage: Eukaryota > Viridiplantae > Streptophyta > Pinopsida > Pinales > Pinaceae > Pinus > Pinus albicaulis. Next base: position 553,980,434 of record CM076579.1, on the reverse strand, counting down.
TGTAGCTGCTGAAAATGCTTGTTGGCATTTTGGAAAAGGATCTTTTCGAAGATAACTTGAAAGGCACTCTTTCCATTTCACATCCTTTCACCTATACTTTATCACTGATACTCTTTACGCTGCTCCTTTTACTGCTTTACTGTGGTAAAATAAGGAATTATCTGTAGTAAAAGGTATTTTCACTGATACTCTTTGACTCTGTTTCTGACCCTGATACATTTTGACTGCAAATCTTCAGATTAAGTCAGTGAATTCCTGCCATTGTTCTGCACTGGGAATTCTCATACTCTCTTTAATTTCCTGTAACTTTCATCTGCCTCTATATACTTGGCAAAATTGGGTTTAACAATGAAAATATGTTTGATTTCATTTTGTAAAAAGAACAAGTTTTCAAAATATTCTAAAATGACTTTACCAGTTGGAGACCCTTGTGGTAAAGGTTTGCTGATCTGCTCTTTGGCATAAGCCCTGATTTTGTTATCATAATCCTTCTGTGCCATCAATTTTTCATTCAAAGCACGAATGTCTGGAAGGCCTGCTTGTGTCAGTACTGTGTGTTTGGCCCAAAATCTTGTGATTGCCAAGTTTATGTCCTTGCATCTGTCCTCCAAATTATTCATCATATTTCTCTTATTCAGGACTTTTTTGATTTGGAGTATGCTTTCAGTTCTGTCCTTAATTTTTAGCTCTTCAAGCTCTTCTCTGTGTTTGCTATTCAAAAATGTAATAAGTTTCGAGGCTTGAGCAGGTTTGTCAGCTAGTTCTTCTTTTGTCCTTTGAATTTCTATCTGTGCTGCTTTGAGTAACTTTTTTTGTTCATAAATAATTTTAATTGAAGGCCACTGAGAATGTATGCCTTGAATGATGTTGTTCCAAAGATAATTCTTGATGTAAGATACCTGCTCAGTGAGATTAACCTATTGTTGAAGAATCTTTACCTATTCCTGCAATTTGTTGGCTCTTTTCTCATGTCCTTTGGATGTAATTAATGCATCTCTGTTAGATGTTTCAAGATTACTGATGGTGCCTTTCAAATTGATTATTTATTTATCCTTTAAGGACATGTCTTCCATAGCCTTTACTATGGCAGTTGTTTCTCCTGTTGGATTTACCTGTGATGTAGATGAAGAAGTGGCAGAGATATCTTTAGAAGTAATTGACACTGCAATTGCCAATACTCCTTTCGGTGCCAAATGTTCTGCCAATGTAGAGGGAACAACTGTACTTACAGTTGGAATAACTGTGGGAATGGAGACTTCCTGAGCTTTCTTCAATGTTTCATTTTCTTGCATTAGAGATTCTATTTGATTTTCCATCTCTTTAATCTGAGCTGTCATCTTCAAAACAAGTTGCATAGTTTCCTCCTTTTCTGTCTTTTCCTGAAGAACTTCTTTTGTCTGAGGGTGCTCACTCTGTGGCAATTTGAGTTGCTTTCTCAAGGCTGCAATATCGTCATTCTTTTGCCTTATCAATTTCTTAGCAACTTCAGTATTAGAGGGATTTTCTCCAGTTTCTATTACCAAATCTTCTAAGGACTTGATCCTCAAATCCTTAGCATGAAGAGATGCTTTATCTAATTTCATTTGGGTTTGCAAATTAGATACAGTTTTCTGAAGCATGGTAGCACTCATAGTTTTGCTTACTACCTTTGAATATAGCATCTCTGAAGCACTCCTATGGAACTCAATCTGATCTAGTTCATGTATAGTTTCAACATTTACTTCAAATTCTGTCTCCCTATAGTCTATGGCTGACTTTGGATCTGTTACTACTGGCTGGAGAAAAGACATGATCATTTTATTTGTTGAGTAATCAAAGGCTGTTACAAGTCTATCTTTATCTCCTGGTTTTTCCTTCAGAAGTTTAGAATAAACTTCATTCTTGATTTTCTCATTTTTTTCCCTGATTTGCTTAAACTTTTTCTGAATATCAGAATCAGTTTCTTCTGCTGTTTTAGAGGAAGAGGGAGCTTCTGTATTTGCTTCAATCATTTCTTTGCCTTTTCCCTGTGCTTGTACCTGTTCATTCTGAATTTCCCTGAGTGTTTCATTAACAATCATTGTGGCCTCATCATCTGTTTGCTGATCAATATTATCATCTACATCTATGACTCCTTTTTCTAGAGTAGTCATTTTGGCCTTCTTGCTGTAGATTATTTTAAATTTATTTTCAATGATTGTCTCTGCCAAATATCCTTTTTCTTTTCTCGGTCTTTTATTGGATACCTCTGCTGGTTGGTTAACTGTAACCATCTGTGTACTGCCCATCTGATTTTCCTGTAGATTATCTATTTTCATCTCTTGATCATTATCAATTAAAGTGTTTGCAACCCATTCCATCTGATTGGCATATTTTTCAATTAGTGGCTTTGATTCATGGAGGAATGGAGTTAACTTACATTTGACCCTGAGGTTGCTCAGAATACCTTGAGGGTCATAGTTCCAGTACAAGCTTTATTGGAACTTGAATACTGATAATTTGCTGCTTACCTCTTTCAAGGCATCTCTGCTGTTGACTATGAAAAAGCCAATTTGACTTTTTAACTTGAATTGTGCTTTCTTTTTGGATGTTATAAAGTTCATTGCATCTGCATTTAAAATCTGTCTCAAGTATTCTAAAGCAAAAATCCTTGTATTTAGAAACTTTGTAATTCGTAAGGAGCCAGGATTGCACCATACACTGATTTCTGTATGATTTTTATATAAATACCAATCTCCAACTATACAGTTTTCAAACAACTGTAAAATTCTTTTAATTTCTTCATTGATCCTAGGTGGCTCTGCGTTGTCCAACAAACTCATGGCAGGTCTGATAAACAAATCATTAAAATCACTGTAACTCTACTCATCGCTGTTTTTCCTGAGAAGAGAAGTCCAGAATATTATTGAAAGTGGTTTGCCCTCCATATCCGTCTTCTGTAATGCAATGGGAAAATTATCTGTTTGAGAAAATAGGAAGAGAGGTAACAGATATGATGTATATCTGAACACTCCTTCATCAGGTAATTTTATTAGCTGATAATGTATATTATCAGCAAGGAATTTGGCAAAGTCAATGACCAAATCTGGCTGTTGTCCAGGAGATAAGGTAGAAAGGAACCCTAAAATGGAGGCATCAACAAATTCATCATTAACATAGCCTAGAATGAATGACAGCATGGAAATGATTTCCCTGGAGCCCTTAGGGAAATCAAAAGTATCATAAGGTGGATTTACTTTAGGAAGGTTGACATGATTGGGCATGAAGTTTTGAAGGATCTCAAACTTCCTAGGGAAATCCAGGTCCAAATACATCCGAGTCAAATCTTCAATTGACAATGATACTGCTCGTGGATCATGGCTTAGTTGGAGCATATCATTGATTGCTTTAGTAGTTACGTAAAATAGGACTTCACTATCTTTGTTCACCATGCATCTTTGATCAGGGATATAGTGCATCTGACACAACCTAATGAAATCTTGAGCTGGATGGGTGATGGGAACCACATACCTAGGCAAGTTGGAGTCCCATATAGGTATATCATTTGCCACTTTTTTCTCAAATTTTTCCTGACACCAGCTATGTACTTCCAGAAGATCAAATTCTAGAGTAACATCAGCAATTCTGTAGTCTAAGTCAATCAAGGGGTTGTTCTCTTCAGAGGTGACAGGAGGCTGCAATGGTCTGACTACTTCAGTAGAGTCTGTAGTTAGGACAGGAGTAGGTTTATCAATTTTGGGAGGTTTGGGGTTTGGAAGCTTGCTGGAGGCAGGCTTTTGAGGTTTGGGACCTCCAGTCCTAGAGGTGACTTGATTTTTAGTCATTTTTGATGTAACTGAGCAAGATTAGACTGTTTGCTCAGCTCTTTTTGGAAACGGTGGGTTAATTAAGCAACTTTTTGGGGAAGAATTCAGAAATTGGGCGAGGGTTTTATGAGGAAAATGTAGATTTGCAATGTGTAGAAGGTTTGAAAAGGATTTTGATGGATTTTTCAGTAATTCAAAGATATTTTAACCGTAGGAATAACTTTTGGATGGTCGAAATTGTTCAGGCGGAAGTGGCAAATTCTGGGAAAATTTTGACAGGGTTTCCCCTGTTTCTTCAAGGTTTAAGTACTCTCAATGAGTACTTTTGGCCTTTAAATTCAAATTGGTTTGATTTTGTACTTTGAAATTTCAAATTTGCAGGCTTGGATTACTGAAAAATACCTTTGAACAGGTATGGTTGTGGTCGAAGAGGATTGCAGGTGGTACCAGTCTTCAAACTGGTTGCATTTGTTTGGTATAAGGCACTGGTAGTCTTCGGTAGTAACTGTTCAGAGTGGAAATGATTTTAGGACGACAAATTAATTCGAAATTAGCTCTGCAATGGTGTCTGTGATTAATTCTCAGAGGGATAAGGCGCACAGGTATGAAAAACGATAAATAACTAAGGTTAAAACTTTAGATTTTATCGATCATGCGGAGTATTAATTGTAGGTCAAGTTGACATTGTGGGAGTGGTTTTTGTATTGAAAGCGAAACCAGTGGTGGTTATCACATTGCTCTTGGGCGGTAAATGGTTTTTAACTTTTGCAATGCGATCCAATAAAAATAGGACACGTAGCAAGCGGTGGTTTCATAAAACAACTTTTATCGCAAATTTTTTTATACACTGCGCTAGATCACTTTTGTAATACGATATTAGATATTCGTCGTTGGATTTGATTGAAAAATGCGAATGGTTGAGATCTTTCGGAAAATTGCAGGGAAACAATAAGGTGGGGTCGGGCTTTCATTGTGAGTCGTCGATCTTAAAAAGTAAAGATCTACGGTGTTAAATAAATGCGATATCGAGGAAAAGGTAGGGAATGGAGCGAAGGGGTGGGACGCGGGTTCAATGTTATCCATTGATTTTGATCGGAATGATCGGATGGTTGAGGTTAAACCCGATGCTTGCGAAAATGAAATGGAAATGGGTGTTAAATATATAAAATGAGTTGATATATTAAAAGGGCGGATTTAATAAAGGTTTAACCAAGGTTTGCGTATTATGAAAGGGAAAAAAGGCTTAGGCATTTTAACCTTGGGTTAAGGGTAATTGGGGGGGGGGATACAAAGATGTTAATGTTTTTTGTGCGTCATTTTAAATACACAGGATGTAAATAAAATGCGCGTTTTTGTATTATTTAATTTTATTATATAGTTTTAGACTGCGGAGGGGTCTAAAAACCATAGGGGAAAAGGGATATATTTTTTATGGGTAGTTTTGTGTCAAAGGGGTAATTTAGGGATGTTTTTCAACATGTGCTTAATATCTTTGACACAAAAGAATATATTAAGGGGGTTTTTGGGATATTAAATAAAAGAGAGCTATATTAATAGGACTAGGATAATTGATAGGGAGTTAATAGAATATGTTAAGTGTTAATATGAAAAGGGACAATGAATACTCAAAATTCATGAATAAAACTAAGGAAAGTGAAAATTAAAGCAAAGCTTTCATTATCATAATTTAATCACTTTTACTTAGGATATCATGTTTTTTGAGGGTTTTGTACCTTGTAAAATGGGGGAAGTTAATTAGATAGGCTTTTATGTAACATTTAAGTAAGCAAAGAGTTCTTACTCATGAAGTAAAATGGTGTTGAATGCATGAAGGGGTAAATGATGAAAATTTTAGGGATTAATATAGAAACTTAACATTTTCAACTAGTCAGTCATTGAGCCTTGGGTCCGGTCCCAACAGAAGTCAAGGAAATGCCTTGAGCCTCTTTGACTGATAGTCTAGAATATCAAATTGCTATGGAGAGGGGAAATTAGTTATTTATAACCCAGTAAAATATATTTACAATGATGTATCCCACCTTCTTCTACCTACCCAGTCATTATCTTCTAACATTTTTTCCTTCTATTTTAATCAGGTGCATTTGAACTAGCAACCTTACAACATTTTATTCTTTTTTGAAAACAGTAAACTATCTAATTCTACACTTATTGCATCCAAGAATCCAGATTAAACTGTTGGATTCTTTTATTCTCTACCTAATTAATGAATTTCATGATTAAACTGTATGACAATTGTTTATTCTCTATCTACAACATTTGAAATTGAAAAATGACGAGTCAAGATTAAATTGTTCAACTCATCATGGATTATGGCATTTATTGACACTCTGCCATAATCAATTGCAAAAAGTAAAAGTAGTGGCATTTAGACTTGCACACTTTCATGTTTTATTCATATTTTTTCTTTTGGGGTATCTTATTTTTTCTAAGTCCTTTGATTTTTCTTTTAGGACTTTTTACCCTCTTTTTGATTTATTTATTTTTACAAAATATGGGAATACAACTTGCAGAAGGCAAAGTATGTACATATTTACAAGATTACCATCAATCAAGTCAAAATTATGAATTCTATATTTATAGGTTACTAACACACATCATAGCTTGCAAATCGCCAGTGCTAGTGGAAAACTCTGCAAAGGCATCCTCCACCTCATCAAGGGATGCCCTCTCTTGAAAAATCCTCCTGAATGCATCTTTCCTCCCCTGTGAGATTTCACCATCCATGTGAGGAGGGAATCTGTGGGAAGGTACACCATTCAACCACTCATGGCTGTAGTATGTTGGGTTCAAGGAGTGAGCCAAACAATGTAAAGGTGTGCAATTCTTGTCCCATCTGCTAACAAGAATATCCTGTATGCTGGTGATGTCTCATACTTTGGGCACTGACTCTGTAAAATAATGGTCCTCACAGACTCAATCATGGAATCCCATCCCTCATAAACCTCTCCTAGGATGGGTTGGTTTGTATCTGCAAATCGAAGCAAGGAAATGATAGGCTCCATGATTTGAATAACTAGATCTACCTTCTCCCACCAGAGATCATCCAACATTGTGTCTTTCACTTTCTTTGAGGCTGCTTGATCTTTCTTTCTCCAAAAAGACCAAAACTCTGAAATAACCATGGCCCCAAGAGCGCTCTTGATCTCCCTCAACCTCTTCAACATGATGAATGAAGAGGCAAACCATGTATCCGCAATATTCAACAATGATAGATTGGTGTACTCTTTGTAGATAGTGAGGGTATTTGTATGGTTTTGTACAAAGTTGCGGATATGCTGTGCATCCTCAATAATGGCTCCAATCCAAAGCACATCAGAGGCAATAGATTTTAGTGCCAAGTTCAATGAATGGGAAATGCAAGGTGTCCAAAATATTTGTGGATATTTTGCTTCCACAATCATGCCAGCAGCCTGGCAAATAGTTGCATTATATGTAATGATTTGCACATAAGAATCGACACCTACATCTTCAATAATTTTAATAAATAACTCACCCATATATTGTGCATCCTTGTACTGTCCAAGTGCATCCACTACTTTCAAGAAAACTGGACCATTCAAGGATTATACCATGAAGTTGATGAGTGGGTGGTGTGCTGGATCTGTCCATCCATTAGAAACAATGCTAACCCTAGATGTCGGCCATGTTGATTTAATAGGCTCAAGCATTTTGTCCACCTCTTTCTTTGCCTTTGTCAACAATGTGGTTCTAAGCTTCTCTGACCCAGGAGGCACATACCTTGATGGAGCCCCATGACTAAGAGCTCGACACATCTCAATAAATAGAGGTGATCGTGCAACATTAAAGGATATGAAGTTCTGATAGAAAAAAAATACAATGGTGAGATCAAGCTCTTCCCTCTTCTCATTTTCAAAAATCTTGTCCATTGGACCAACTGCAGTTGCCTTTCTCTTTGCTGATTGTCCCCTACTAAAACTCTCAAAAGGGAACTTGTCGTTGCTTTTCCTTAAGAATGGAAGGGGGTCATCATTCTTGTTTTTTTTTTGATTTTGATGCCACAGTTACTGTACCAACAAATTGCTCTTTCTCTAATTCCTTCCTCTGTGGCAATTCAATTGCTGTACAAGATTGAATGCCACAACCTGGCAAACCCAACAAATGAGCTTTCACATTGAAATATGTGGAAGTGAAATGGCCGTTGCATATATTGCATTTCCATGAACAATTTCCTCCTCCCTTACCCTTTTTGCCTGGCTCTGCCTCTCTTGTCACATATTTCCACAATGGGTATTTGGGGTCATGAGTTTGTTTTCCCTGAACATTTGAAGCTGTTGTTGCAACCCCACTTCCAATAGATGGAATACTTGCAGACCCTGATGAAATAGGGACAGGAGGGGCATCTCCATTGGGGACATTCTTCCCCTTTCTTTGCCCCTGTCTTGTTGCCTTTGATTGAGCCATGAATACTGTAAAAAATAAACAAAAATGATCAAATATATAAAACATGTGCATATGCAAACACTAACAGCAAACTAAATGCAAAATATAGAGGGACAGTGCACTTACTGGATGCTCGAATCTCTTTGAAAAAACTCCCTTTCTCCTTGCTAACCCTTGTTCCTTGCTCACTTCACAAACAAATATCAGTGAGAAACAATGAAAGAAATCGGACTTTTATAAGTCAAAATCGCACTTTTCGGCTGCTCGAATCCTGCTATACGGGATTCGATCGTATCTGTACAGGATACGATCGGGATTCGACGTATCCTATACAGATACGATCGAATCCGGTGATTTGAGTATGAATCCCTCCATATTGTATCGGATACGCCGAATTTGGGATTCGTGGGCCCCACCCAACTAATCCAGTTTCTTAGCTTGTAAGGAAACTTTGGTGGAGCCCCAAAACCCTTACGAAGAAGCATGATGGCAAGAAGCAATGAATTGTATTGAATTATCCACTAAGATAGATATTCGCCTAAGATAGATCTTTCAAAGTTAATCATGAAAATAGCCACTTTCATGTTTGCATAATACTTGTCAATGTGAGGCTAAATTTTTTCTAATCCCTTTTGATAGTTGAAACAAGTGTACAATCTAAAATTTTTTATTAGAAATTGAAATTAATATTTGATAATAACGTTTTCTTTTTAATGGTCCTAAATTGTACGCAATCACTCCAATTATATAATATATTACCATCGCACTACACTATATTAAAGTCTCCTCTAATAATTTGTTCGATAGATGGGAGGGACTTGGCTATCCATAATCGCAATTGAATATGCTTGAAGGAATTTTTAGGTTTTTTGTGTTGCAAAAGCAATAATTATTCTAATAAGCATAGCTACTATCCAACAACATTAGGCTAACAACAACAAAATATAGTGTCAATATTTGCAATAGAGCTAAGAACACTGTATTATAGTATTTAAAGATGGTTGATAATGGTTTGTTGAACTTTGAGTTCTTGTTGAGGCAATGAAGCCTACCTTTAATATCATAGTATGTAAAATGCATGTTAGTCACTCCTTCAAACAAGAGCAAAATGCACAAATTTAATTGGTCCTAGCAAGAATGTGATTTGTCTCAATCTTCAATTAACATGTGCAAACTTGAAGTTGGAAGGGGGAAAATGCAAGGTATATGTAATCAAAATTTAAGATAACATGGATGAATAGTAAGCTTTTAATAGAGTTGGAGAAGTGCTTAAATTAAAAGGTCAACTTCGGATAGAAACACTGATATTATCTTATCTAGAAATCTTTTGGTTGAACTCTTGCTTATATTCCCCCCCCCTCCACTCCATAAGATTGGACCTAAACATCCTATAGGTAAGTGGAAGGATTCAAATTCTTGACATAACATGAATACAATCTTCTTAGACTTAAGGTGAAGTGTTCAACTTGTAAGGAAACTTTGTTGGAGGCCCAAAACTCTTACCAAGAACCATAACAAGAAGCGATGAATTGTATTTAGTTCTCCACCAAGATATGTTGTGAAATGTAACTAGGTCGGTCTTCATGTTGATTATGTAATTATGAAAAGAAGGAGACAAAGATAATAAAATGTATTTTGTTGTACTTGCTTCATGGGTTTCATGAGCAAGATTTTATTATGTAGATAGACTTCTTCTTGATGTCTATTAGGTTCTTGTCTTCTAGGTATAAATAGGATTAAGTGTCAATATCATGAAGGATCCAGTTCAGATGAATATGCTCCAAGACCGTGTAAAGAAGCCCTCAAACAACCCTCTTGAAGTATTGGAAGAGAAGCTCCTAAAATAGCGAAAACAACCAACTATATTGGAATATATGCTTGAGAAAATAAGCTACCAAGTCGGCCTAATTACCTATAGTATGGTCGGCGCAATAGCTGGACAATTCATATATATATATGACTGTTCTGCGGCCCATTTGGAGCACAACAATTGCGGATAAGTCTGAGATTTGATAGCGTTGAAGGGAGCAGATCTAAAGGACATAATTAAATGCAGATTCATCTGTAATAAGAGGTACAACATTGCGGAAGATATAGAGGGTGCAAGGTGCAGATTGCTGAAGAAACAAAAGAGTAAAAATTGCGGAAATGACTGAAGGTACAATGTGCGGATAGATGAAATAAGGTACATAATTGGTGCAGTTGAGTTTGTCAAAGTCAAGATAGTGATCTACAAGTGGTAGAAAGTAAGGAAGGTAAATCAGAGATTTACCTTCCTAACTTCTTGTCAAGAAATTCAGTTGCAAGTGAAAATAATTCTGTCTCTATACATTTGACTGAGTAATTTGATAATTGACTTGATGAAAGATTAAAGAAGAATATACATAAGCAAGATCACAAGTAATTATCAAGAAGATAATTTTTGTATTACTCTCAAGTCGTACAAATTCTCAACATGGTATCAGAGCTATGGCAAAAGAAGATCACCTTATTGACAAGAAGATTTTTGGAATTAGAGAAAAGTTACTATCTGAGATCAAATTTAGAGAGAAGAAGTTTGGTGCTTTTACAAAGAAGAAGTTGGGTGCTATTGTAGAGATACAAGCTCGGTGGTATTGATACAAGTTCGATGCAATTTCAGTGATACAAATTCTCAACAACTTCAACATCATGCATCACAGTAATTGGGTCAAAGAAATCTAAGGTTCATCTCTGTCTATACTTTAGATAGGCCGAGGACTTCTTAAGTAATATATAGGTCTACCATACAGTACAGACAAGGGTGATTGAAAGGTTGCAAGGTGTGCTAAAGATCTCGCTCTTGAGCTAACAGATTTTAGATAAATTACAGAAGAACTAAAGATATACATCGAAGCAAGAAAGATCTTTGTATTGGAATCAAGGATAAGAAGACTGTAAGAGGCCGAGGCTAGAAGTGCAGAAAAAAGGAGTTTACTACGATCCAAGCTTTCCTAGGACTGGTGCAGAAGAGTGCAGAAAAGAAGGCTTTATCATCATTACAAAAAAGATCTAATCCTTACCCTTGAAGAAGATTGTTCAAAGAGAAAGCACTAACACATCTTTTCTCCACCATCGAAGAAATCAAGCTAAAGACTTTATCTTCAAGTAAGTATTTTTCATTCTATAATCAAATTTGGTTAAATGACTTTGTTTCTGCAGGGAGATCTATAAGCTGGTTGGGTTACCAAGAATCCTTGCATGAGGAAAATAGTCAGAGTCCCCGAAGAAAGTAAAGTCATGAAAAGCCTATGAAGGATTGGAGACATCAAGAGAATATAAGATACGCTGAAAGAACTATTTTATGTAATAAATAAGGTTATGTCACTTAGACCAAATTTACACAAAATTGAGGTATCAAAGAATGAAGGGATATCTTCATAAGATCTCAACTGTGAGATCTGGAAAAGACGATAAGATGGACAACGTAACAAATAGACAAGAAAATTACCTCATTCAACTAGTGGTCTCTATACTAGATGGAAAAAGACAAATCAAGGGAAAAAATGTTGAAGGATAAAAGACTCAAACATTTGCAGAAGGAAAAAGGGAAGTTGAGGAAATTACAAGAAAGATGGTCCTAAAGGGACAATCTCAATAGGAGAAAGAAAAGAAGATTCAAGGAAAATCACACAAACTTATGAATAAGGAATTGATTTCTGTTGGTTATATGATAGGAAGCAATGTAGCATCCCGATCTAAGCATGGAAGGAACTCCTGGTGAGTCAGCTCCGGGAAAACCTCTTTGACAAACCTTAAGAAAGCAATCATGAAGAGCAAGGGTCATCATAGAAACATACTTCTGGGATGTGTTGACATATTGATGAAACAAGCCAAGGGATTGAAGCTACTCATTCCTAAAAATTGCTACAGGATGACTCAAGGGAAAAAGGTATGAGGTATGTATATATTTATATGTTGACATTGGATGTTGTGATGTCATGTTATATGGTTGCAGGTAATGAACTTATGTACTTAAAAGTATGAACTATAAAAGAGTATCTCTTTGTGCACAGACAGATTAAATCAACATAATATGTCCTCATGGTATATGGGGTGGTTGTTGAAATTTCCTGGAAATGGAAAATGTGCAGAAAGGAAGAGATCATGAAATGCAACCATGTCTTGAGGCAGATATCATTCAGAGGCCAAGTAGATGTGACTAGAAGATCTCCTGGGAAGATATGTAGACTCTGACGAAAATCTGGAAACCCTTAGCGAAAACATATCATTAGGAGATGTGTCAATCTGTATGAAGGATACCGATGCCTACAGGAAGATGTCAAGGTGAAAGATCATCATTGAGGTAACCTTCGTTCTAAAAGTTAATATGAATATGTTTATTTGGATGAATCTGTGCAGGGCTGTTAATCATGAGAAATGATGTATGGTCCTTGGAAATGATTCGAAGGAAAGCAGCATGGCATAACAATGGACCAGATAAAGGAAGTCTGATGAGTCACTCTGATAGCTGACATGACTCATGATGGAAGTGATGGATGATCTGTGCCCTATAAAGCTAAAAAGTTGGAGATTCCTCAATATCGAAATCCATGACATCGAGAATAGGAATTTTTCATGAGTAGCTAGGTGTTTCACCATTGCTATTGGAGGTCCCTGGTTAAGAGGGAGCCTGATGGTAAGTTTCTTACTTGGAACAAACTTGGTAATTCCTAGGGATGAGCTTAGGTACATTCTTTGTATAAGAATGAGTACATTCCCTTGTGGAATAAGGTCCTCCCTGGTTGAGAGGGAGAGATAAACACATCATTCTGGTTTTGGGAAGACATAATGAAGGATTGGGTAATCATTTGGCATTCGATTCTCTTTGAGAATGTGATAGGGCATTCAAGATAAGAGTAGTCGGGGACCGATATTCTTTGAGGGCTAGCTACCCAAGAGAAGAATAGTCTAGAAAGGTCATACTTTGGGAACACCCGGGTGGAGTATGTACCTGGGAGAGACAATTACGAAGGTGCCTATAAGTCATGTGTCTCGCCAGCATTGAAGCCCATTGTCTTGTTGAAGAGATGGGGCTGTCAGTCAAGGCCTTGCACTAGTACAATGTTGGTTGATATGATGCTATACAGATGCGATTACTAATCAGATTTTTCTTATGAGGTTCTTTAAGTTTGAAAGTGATCATGTAACTATATGAATACCTCCCTAGTTAAGAGGGAGTGTTGTGAAATGTAACTAGGTCGGTCTTCATGTTGACTATGTAATTATGAAAAGAAGGAGACAAAGATAATAAAATGTATTTTGTTGTACTTGCTTCATGGGTTTCATGAGCAAGATTTTATTATGTAGATAGACGACTTCTTGATGTCTATTAGGTTATTTTCTTCTAGGTATAAATAGGATTAAGTGTCAATATCATGAAGTATTTAGTTTAGATGAATATGCTCCAAGACCGTGTAAAGAAGCTCTCAAACAACCCTCTTGAAGTATTGGAAGACAAGCTCCTAAAATAGCGAAAACAACCTACAACTATATTGGAATATATGCTGGAGAAAATAAGCTACCAAGTCGGCCTAATTATCTATAGTATGGTCGGCCCAATCGCTGGACAAGTCATATATATATATATATATATATATATGACTGTTCTGCGGCCCATTTGGAGCACAACAATTGCAGATAAGTCTGAGATTTGATAGCGTTGAAGGGAGCAGATCTAAAGGACATAATTAAATGCAGATTCATCTGTAATAAGAGGTACAACATTGCAGAAGATACAGAGGGTGCAAGGGGTAGATTGCGGAAGAAACAAAAGAGTAAAAATTGCGGAAATGATTGAAGGTACAATGTGCGGATAGATAAAATAAGGAACAGAATTGGTGCAGCTGAGTTTGTCAAAGTCAAGACAGTGATCTACAAGTGGTAGAAAGTAAGGAAGGTAAATCAGAGATTTACCTTCCTAACTTCTTGTCAAGAAATTCAGTAGCAAGTGAAAATAATTCTGTCTCTATACATTGGACTGAGTAATTTGATAATTGACTTGATGAAAGATTAAAGAAGAATATACATAAGCAAGATCACAAGTAATTATCAAGAAGAGAATTTTTGTATTACTCTCAAGTCCTACAAATTCTCAACAAGATAGACATTCCCCTAAGATAGATATTTCAAAGTTAATCATGAAAATAACCACTTTATTGTTTGCATAATACTTGTCAATGTGAGGCTAAATTTTGTCTAATCCCTTTTGATAGTTGAACTAAGTGTACAAACCAATATTTTTCTATTCGAAATTGAAATTAATCTTTGATAATAACCTTTGCTTTTTAGTGGATCCTAAATTATATGCAAGAACTCCAATTATATTACCATCCCACTACACTATATTAAAATCTCCTCTAATACTTTGTTTGATAAATGGGAGGGACTTGGCTCTCCATTCCCACAATTGAATCTATTTGAAGGAATTCTTAGGTTTTATGTGGAGCAAAAGCACTACATTATTCTAATAAGCATAGCTACCATCCAACAACATTAGGCTAACAACATCTAAATACAGTGTCAATATTTGCAATATAGCTAAGAACACTTTGTTATCGTATTTAAATATGGCCGATAATGGTTTGTTGAACTTTGAGTTCTTGTTGAGGCAATGAAACCTACCTCTATTATCATAGTATGTAAAATGCATGTTAGTCTCTACTTCAAACAAGGAGAAATTTGCACAAATTTTATTGGACCTAGCAAGATTGTGATTTGTCTCAACCGTCTATTTGACATATGCGCACTTGAAGTTGGAAGGGGGGAAATGCCAGGCCTATGTAATTGCTGGAATTTAAGATAACATGGATGAATAGTAAGCCTTTAAGATAGTTGGTTGGAGTAGTGCTTAAATTAAAAGGTCAACTTCAGATAGAAATACTAATGCTATGTAATCTAGAAAGCTTCTGGTTGAACTCTTGCACATATTGCCCATCCGCCCCCTCCCTATTGTAGAATTGATTAAATTCTCTAGTGAGAGGAAGTGGATCAAAATGCCAACCAACTCAAGAAATGATTGTACCTCATAGAACCAACAAGATCACTTACATTATTACCATGGAATGCATGCTTCTTAGAGGAGAAAAGTACCAAAATGGGTTATGTCTCTCTTCTAAAGAATTTTTTTGTGCATTAAGTTTGAAGGTCGTGTTAAGGTGGTAGGGAGTGGCATCAAGATAAATAGAGTAGGGAGGGAAGTGGTAGATCAAAATACCAATTAAGTAAAGAAATGATTGTGCTACAATGAACTAACACAGGTGCTCCTCGAGTCATCGAGGGAGATGCTAGTCTCTCGAAGGAGAAAAGTGCCAAAAAGTGGTATCTCTCACTTGCTAAGGAAGAGTTTGTCATTTGTTATAATTTTTTGAAAATAGATGTTAAATCTTAAGGTTTTCTTAAGTTGAAGGGGATATGCACTAAACTCTGCTAGTACAATATATCGACGAAAATTTTGTTTACATTGAATAATATATTGAAGCATTATAGTTTGAATATTGTTCTTCTCAATGCAATATTACTATTGATCATGGTTGCGAGGGAGCGCCCCCCAACCACCCTCGAATCTACTCCAGAAGTGCGCTTCCTGCGGGAGCCCATCGAGAGCGACCAATGAATTTTGGGAGCGCGCTCCCTAAAAAAATTTCTCCCTGCCAATTCGAGAGTGATAAAGGGAGCTGTTGAAGATTGGAATCAATAATTTTTGAGTGGGGTAGCCTAATATTCAAGCCTATGGCCATAGTAATGATATGCAATTCATGGTAATGTTAAATTCTTAAAGGAAAAGTGACATTCTCCTTCATCTTTCAATTTCATCCTTTTACTTAAATTCTTAACATTATCATGAAATGACTTAGGATGTTTGAGAGTGGTTATGACCTCATTGGATTTCATATGGAGAAAGTTTAATTTTAGATCTCACTCAAAGTCTAGTAGACTTATCAATTTTTTAGGATTTTAGGATTGGGGGAATTACAATGTTTCCATGGATTTTGTCATGTAGTAGGGTATGGAACTCATATTTAATCAAGAGCTCCAAGCCCTATATGTACCTTGATGTTAGTGACATTGGTTGTCGAACTCCTTTGTCATGACCCTACTAAAAATGTACCGATAACTCAAACAAAATCTTGACTTGCCATGCTATGGTTTTTCTATCTTATGTTAATGCTTAGAGGGTGATATTAATGACAAAGATCCCAAGATAAGCAATGATTTTGATGATATGAAGGTATTTGTTGTAGCATGATTTTTTGGATGCTAGAGGCCATCTAGAGGCTATTTGTTGATGTATTTTTGGTTCAAAGATGGATTGCACTCGATGCTATATTGGTTATGTGCACCCTTACATGCTATATAAAGGAGAACTTGTAATTTGTGGACCTGTGGTTGATGAAGATTATAAATATTAGGTGAATGATGTTATATGGTTTAATCCATGTTTTTATGTTTTTTATCACTAATTCATCATTCTACATGCTTTGTTGACATATATGCATCAAAACATAT
Organism: Pinus albicaulis; assembly: GCA_034641835.2. Taxonomy (NCBI): domain Eukaryota; kingdom Viridiplantae; phylum Streptophyta; class Pinopsida; order Pinales; family Pinaceae; genus Pinus; species Pinus albicaulis. Next base: position 553,963,701 of record CM076579.1, on the reverse strand, counting down.
AAAAATATATATTATATAAAAATTGTTCCGAAAATCGCTCCAAACCGTGGAGCTTTTGAAAATGTCGCTCCCCACTCCTACTTCCGCTCCCGCTTCTCGCTTCCAGTATCGATCCCAAGTACCGTTGCTATTGATGGTGGAGGCGAGGACATGAATTATCATCTAAATAAAATAGTAGCTTTGGTGAGGGCATCAAAGAGGTTCATCTTAGATGGTATATATTGAAAGGGAATCTAAAAGCCCTCCTCTCATGCATGGTTAATGTGGTGTACTATTTATATCCGCTTGGATGGGTGGCAAGTTTTATACTAGAGGTGGGATTGGGGAATTGGATCACTAAGTGGTGGTAATCTCCTAATTTTGTTTGCAGAAGGAAAATTGATATTTAGAGAGGGCTTCTTTGGTTGAACATCATAATTTCGTTTGGAGTGTTAGTTGAAGATCACAAAACTGATCTAGAGCATCAACATTACCTGTTCATGTCCTCTTGCATGTTGGCTCAAATCCCACATTCTAAGTTACTGGCTAAGTCACCAAGTTCGTGTTCGTCTTCGAGTTAGACGACGTTGAAATTCGAATAAAGTTCAAACTTCAACACCTAAAATTTTGCCGATAAAGTTTGACATAAAATTCGACATATAGAAATTTGAAAAAAATATTTATATATATATATATATATATAAAACAATTTTTAGCAAGCTGAAAGATAAATATGATGCACATAAATAAATAAGCATGTCAATTTTCAAAGTGCATAATGCACATTGCAAATACATAGGATTATTACTCAAACATTTACATGATTTTCACATATAAACCATGAAAGCGAGAGCCAAATTGCCAATAAAGAACCAACTTCGGTCTTCCATACATAGTAAACAAGGTGAGAAATTCATCATAGACATTAGCAGTAGCTACTAGTACCCATAAGAATATCAAATTCAACAAAACCATGGGCCATATTAGATTTCATATATTGAAAACAATGTGATGAAAAAGTATTCAAAATATACAAACTTTAAAGTAGTTTGGCAGTTTTAGAATATTTTTCATGCAAAAAGTAAACTAGAAGTCTAAAACGAGAACACAAATTTTATTCTTGATGTTCTCGTGGCCCACTTGTGATATCAAAAAGTTCTATATCTTCAAGAGTAGTAGGGGTTGTGAATCCGCTAGATGCCTCAGCATCAGATTCATCACTCAATTCTCTGTCAATGTCACTATCATTGTAAAAATCAGCTTCATCTCTTGATGCATTAGGAATAGGATCGATCCACGGAGTAGAGGAATTGGATGACTCTTTAGCCACATTTTTCAAAGCCAACTCCAAGTTACTACGAATATAAACAAGATCTTCTAATCTTCCAGATAACAATCTATTTCTTTTCTTGGAATGAATGTGGTCAAAGGAACTCCAATTCCTTTCACACGCTGATGCACTTGATCCCTGACTTAAGATACGAATTGCAAAAGTTTGCAATTCTGGTGCCCTTGAACCATAAAACTCCCACCATACTGTTGGATCACTTCTACTCCTATCATACTTTGCTAATTGTGTACCAAATAGCCCTTCTTCTAACCTGTATGCCCTCAACTGACATCTGACCAAACTTGCAATTGTTGGATCTGGATTTAGCTTCTTAATAGCCTGGATAAGTCCATTCACGACTTCTTCATCCCTATATCTTGATAACCCAAACAATCTAGGGTCCAAATAACATGCTGCTGCATGTAATGGACTATGCATCATCTTCCATATTTGATGAAGTGCTTCCCATATCTCCTGGTAATCAACTTCCACATTATTAAAAGCACTTGCAATGGCCTCTTTGCAACGGTCAATGCTTTCATAAACAAGACCCATACAAGGTTTGTCACCATCAACCATGCGGAGCACATTAACAGTTGGGCCACATATTTTTAAAACCTTGTCTGAATTTTCCCAAAAGCCATTATTGAGCACTATTTGTTCAACATGTTTCCCCTTAGTTTTTTTTGAAAGGGGAGATTTTTCCCACTCAGTATTGCAGAAAACAGCTCTTAGGCTTGCTTTTTCCTCAACAACTCTTTTCAGAGTAATATAAAAAGTAGCAAACCTTGTATCACAAGGCCTCAACAACTCTTTAGATGCATTCTTCCTGTATATGCTCAAAGTGAGACGATGGTTGATGATGAAGTTTGAAATTGTTTTGGCTCTTCGTATTGTCTCATTGACCCAAGGAAATTTGGTTAAATCATGCAACATCAAATCCAAGCAGTGAGCTGCACAAGGGGTCCAATAAATATGATTATACTTTTCCATAATCATCTTCCCTGTACCAACACAATTTGATGCATTATTTGTAATAACATGGACCACATTTTTCTCCCCAACCTCTTGAATTGCTTCATCCAAAATTCCAAAAATAAATTCTGATGTCTTCACCTGATCCATTGCATTAACTGCCTTCAAGAAAAGTACTCCTTGAGGACTGTAAACAAGCACATTGATCAATGGGCGATGACACAAATCTGACCAAAAATCCCTCAAAATTGTGCATCCTGTATGCTTCCAAGACTCTTTAATGTTAGACAATTTTTCTGTTACTCTGTCTCATGTTTTCTTTAGCAAAGTGGTCCTTAAAGCTTCAGATCCAGGAGGAACATAGCCCTTCCCAAAATCAATGGCCTTTTTAATTACATTTTTAAAATATGAACTCCTGGCCACATTAAAGGGAATTGCACATGCATAAAAGAATTTTGCAACAGCATCATCAACTTCTTGTCTCTCCACAGGTTTCCAGAATTGATTTAATGTTTTGGTTCCACCTGTTTTTATTGGAGTAGAACTTGATACACCAATGGTTAAGATTGAATTAATGGTGTTTGAGGAAGACATGGCAATCTGCCTCTCAATTCGTTGCCTCTTCTTCTCCCTTTTTTCCTTTTCTAGCTTTGTAGTGAAATAATATTTCTCCACTGTGGTTTTTTGTTCATCTGAGATTTTAGTGCAGCCTTCAACACCACCTCCACTTCCATTGCTAATACTGAGAAGGTGATCCACTGCTCTAGTTAAAGAGCCAATGAATTGATGTCCACACAACTGACACAAAATATTTTTCCCTTTTTTTGACAAAATTCCATGCTACAACAGTTGATTTTGGGGGTGCCATTGAAATTTGAAGGTTATGATTGCTGAAGTAAAGGCTGAAATGTATGCTATTTTGTTTAAATTTACATTTGAGTTAGTTCTAAGTTTTTTGCAGCATGAAATTTTTTGTAAGCAGTAATTTTTTTTTAAAACTGTATAATTTTTTGTAAACTGTAATTTTTTTTTATAAACAATAAACTTATTTTAAAAAAATGCAGTTGCCTACCGAGATTATGTGACTGTAAGGTTACTGGGCGATGGGCAATGGGGGCTGAAGTCGGGAGCGCTGGAGCGACAGAGGAGCTAGACATTGGAGCGAGAGGCAGCCTGAATGCTAGAGCGGCAGACTGCAATGGAGCTGGAGCCTGGACGCTAGAGCAGTGGAGCGGCAGGTTGCAGCTTGAAGGCAATGGAGAAGGATGTTGGACATTGGTCACGATGGCAGTCGCGGACTAGCGGAGGAGCAGTCGTGACGTTGGAGGCAGCTGTGGAGGAGTAGCGTCGTTGCTGATGAGTAGTCGCGGAGGAGCAACTTCGTCGCGAGAGCTGTGGTTGTGAGATGCTGAGACTCGAGAGCAGTAGTTGCGACTTGCGAGAGGGTGAGAGCAGTAACAGGCCGACGATGAGATAGACAGCTTTTTAGCCTCAAAGAAAAACAAAACTAAACCCTCCTGCCGAACCTAATCAAATTTTCACGATTTTTAAACGAATTTTTTAAAAAATTCATTCAAGTTCGCCATTTTGTTTGGGTTTGGGTTCGGTGAACAGGTTCGAGTTCGTGTTTGGGATTAAGTTCAACGAACTTAATCGAATTTGTTTGTCATTTCTTTAAGTTTGACGAATTTCGAACTTCAACGATAAAATTTGCCGAACCCGGTGACTTAGGTTACCGAAAACGCCTAGAGAATTTGCTGGAAATGCGGATTTGGAAACAGATACGGTCCTTGTCCGAAACGCCATAAAAACGTTTTTGTGTCGTTTCAAAAAATCGGAAACTTCGGATTTGGAATTGGATACGTTTCCAAGGGTTTTTAATTTTTTTGGATCCGGAAATCTGGAAACAGATCCATGAAAATCGTGATTGAAATCCACCCTTGAAATGTTAAAACGTGTGAAAATTTGTTCAAAAATTTATACAAACAGAAAAAGACGGATGTTCAAAAATACAAACAGAAGGGTTTGATGAATGTCTTCGTAAAGAGATTTATTTGAGTGATTAATTTTCAATTTGGTTAATGTTTTCTTAATTGTCATTGATTTTGCTTGTGATTTCATAAATCCCTCCAATATAACAAATCTTCTCTAGCCAACCTTTTGCTTGCATATAGTCAAGAGGCCAAGCTAACGTTGAAAAGATTGAAGTGTTGAAATAGGTCTTAATAGAATATCCCAATGATCCCATGGGTATTTTCATTTCCATGCAAGAAAGATAGATACCATCTGCATGCATGACACGTTTTTTGAAGGAGTTGAACCCGAAAGCACACAGGTTGTAGCATTTCTGATTACAGAAGGGTTTGATGAATGTCTTCGTAAAGAGATTTATTTTAGTGATTAATTTTAATTTGGTTAAGGTTTTCTTAACTGTCATTGATTTTGCTCTTGATTTCATAAATCCCTCCCATATAACAATTATTCTCTAGCCAACCTTTTGCCTGCATATAGTCAAGAGGCCAAGCTAAGGTTGAAAATATTGAAATGTTCAAATAGGTCTTAATAGAATATCCCAATGATCCCATGGGTCTTTTAATTTCCATGCAAGAAAGATAGATACTATTTGCCATGCATGACACGTTCTTTGAAGGAGTTGAACCCGAAAGCACACAAGTTGTAGCATTTCTGATTACATTATTAATGATGATGATAATATGTTGAATGTTATAATAATCACTAATGATGATGACAATGTTTATGCTGAATTGATGATGATGCTTTGTTTATGTTGAATTCATGATGATGATTATGTATTTTTATATATAGAATCTAGATTCTAATAGATGAATGGTAATATGAAATTCTTATATATATATGTGTGTGTGTGTGTGTGTGTTTGTGTGTCATTTCCTTGCCGTGTTGTATCTAGAATTTTTGAAAATTTGTCGTATCCGTTTCAAACCTCGTATTCGTATATGTTCCTGTATCCATTTCAGTGCAACTTAGCCCACATTATTTATGAATAAAAGGGGTGAGATAAGGAGCTAGTGAATTAGGCAGCCATTGTTAGGCTAAGTAAAATTATTTATGGACTCATCTAGTTTATTTACATACTCCAGAGAGGGTGGGGTAGAGAGGACATCACATTTGACACCGATAGTATTCCTAATATTCTGAAGTACGTACAAGATGTGGGAAGCCTGCCCACAACAGCTTTATAAAGGTGTACTACAACATAAACTAGAAGTTTAGGTACGCAAAATATATGAAATCATTCAATGGGTTAATGCCTTGTACAGAGTTATAGGACTTCTGAAAGTCAATGGAGCAACAATATATTATATAGGACCTCTATTTGACATCCTCATTTGTGGCACAAAGTGCGAAAATATGCTTGTGGTGAGTTCCACATATTTAACAATCTAGAAGATTAATGATAGTTAAAGCATTGGGGTTTATCTAGGACATTATCTTGCATTGCTGCTGTTGAAGTTCTTGGTAGTTTCAAAAGATCTTCTACATGAGCTTGTTGTCTTAGCATGTAGGAGATGGTTGATTGCCTCTCTAGGTGCCTGCTTGGTGGAGTGAGTGATTTATGATTTCTTTCCTAAGTCTAACTTAGGAAAAATACAATAATTAAATTCATATAATTATTGTGTACTATTAAGCCAAAGTACTAAAGATAAATAATTTAATTATTTGACTTAGATATGTTCTCAACCGTTGATCTCAAGTGTGGCGAGATCTAAACTAAATCATCAATCACTTAGGAGATTAGGGTTAGGGATTTGGCTTAATGAAGTTATAAAATAACTAATAAGTCTAAGGGGGAGATGAAGACACACAAGTGGATTAAGCGATTTTCTCTAGAGCGAGAGGCTTAGCTAGACCAAAGGGAAAGGAGGAAGAGTGCAGGGAAATTTTGAGAGTATTTTGAGGAGGCCGAATTCAGTTAATCGAGAGGCCAATTAGCTGAAGTGCAGAGGAGGCCAAATTGTGGAGAGGCCAATTTATCCGGTGAGCAGGGGTGATACAAGAAGGAAAGGAGAGGGACGATTTGCTGGTGGTTGAGGCCAAATTTCTCCACGGCCGAATTCTTGCCGATTTTCTGGTGGTTTGAATTCCTTGGTCTGAGTTTTCCAGTGGTAATGAGTTACAGGTTTCAGCAGTGCATTTTTCTGTATATTTTTCTCTGTGGGTCTAGGCCCATATTTTCCCAAGGATTTTAATGAAGGAAAATTGTTATGGGTGTATACTTACTGTTGTGATGCCAATATTTTCCCACAGCAAATATTTTTATTTCTGAAGTTAAATGCCAACAATTTATTTTCCCAGCAATTTAGAATTTTAGCTAGTATTATTCTGGGAATCAAAATTGTTGAGGTATAAATAAATCTGTCTGGTATTGAAAATTTAACAGCTGCACCAAAACTAAATAATATTTCTGTTGCAGGTCTTGATTACTTCTTGTTAGCATGCAAAAATTATGCCATGGTTGAAATTGAGTCGATCATTTCCATGGATTAAGATTTTCTTATTGGTTGGATGTCAGCCGTTTATTTTCTGCCTTTTGCCTTGTTTGGTTTAACTCATATTTTTAATGTTAATGGGTGTGGCTTTTGTCACTTATTGGTTATGCTACTTCCACCCTCATTTTTTTTCCCTCTTTTTGTGAGTGGACTTTTGTAATGACTATATATGAACTATTATAAATTACCAGTCCTGTTTGTCACTATTTCTTCACCATAAATTTTGGCATAATTTCTTTCTTCTTTCCTTTTTACAGCTATGTTCATAGAGTTGGTAGAACAGCAAGAGCTGGTAAGGAAGGCTGTGCCATCACCATGGTTACAGAACGGGATCGCCGTCTTTTGAAAGCTATGGTTAGTTTGATTTCACCCTACTCAAAAAGGTTTTTCTTTTTTACTAGTTTGAATGCAGTGCATGTTTTTGATGATTAAGATATCATTTTGTGAGGCATTTAGTGTCATATTCCTTGCAATGGATGTCCAGACTATTATTTGACCATTGAATTTTGATTGTGAAGACCTGTGAAGCTAACGTATAAGATCCTATATAAATATAGAAAATAGAAGTTATTTATCATATTAGTATTTCTTGGTATATATTATGGCTATGACAGAGTAATTTGCGCTGCTATTTCTTCTTTCACGCAAGTACCATAGCTTATTTGGCCTCTGCTTTATACTATTTAAGAATCTACTATGCAGTAACCTCCTTTTTACTAACTCCACCGTTGGCCTTGATATATGGATAGACTGCCAAAGTTATATATTCAATATGTTGAAGGGCATAGCCTTGTAATTATTGTATAGGTTATTAATTCACCGTTCTTCATGATCAATTTCTATCAAGGAAGAGCATCTTGACTGAGTTCCTGTTAGGAATGTTAAACGTCATTTTGTTTAACCTATAGGTTATATAAATTTGCAGCCAAAGCTGGTTTGCCCTGAAATAAAAGCAATTGAAAAGTTTGAGTGTCCCGTTGAAATTTGTTTGTCTGTTTGTGCATTTTTTTACTGCTGTGAGGTTTAGAAATCACTGCTGGGATAATTTCAATTTTCTGTGATCTCTTTTGTATTTTATTATTTTACAAGTACATTTCAGGAATTTCTTGAAATTTCCATTTTGTAGGACATTTCTGGGATTTCTACATATTTTTTTGGTAAAGTAGGATTTATGTTTTTAGAAGTCTTTTAAGCCTTGAATGAAGTAAATATTTTACTTTTATTGCCCAACTTAGCATAAGATTGTTAATTTTTGTTAACATGTTAATTTTGGGCAACTAGGTCCAAACTCCATGTTGTGATGCTCATATGACGATGCCAATATTTTTATTGGATTCCTCTTTCGGAGAGGTGCAAGATCGATCTAAAGATCATCTTGATCGGATGAGCAGAACATGTATTTTGAATTTATTCCACATGTGCAAGGTTGGCCTGTTTTATCCCACATGCATAAGAGATGTGTCACACACCCCCACAGATGCCTATATATTGGAGAGACTTGGAGTTCATTTCATACACACATTTTTTGGAGGAATTTTTCTTCTCTCTTGGATGGTGATGGAGCAGCGTTCTTGGTTCTGTGTTTAGGGCTTCTTGGTGCAGCGTCTTGGTGGAGTATTCTTGATGAAACGTCTTGGGGTTGTGTGGCACATGTGGGTGGCTGACCTTATGAAGACTTTACTGGTTGAAGCATCCTGCTGATCGCTGTTTTTGGCTTGTCTTCCATCGATCTATTGGTATGTTCTATCTGCATCTTATTTTCATTGTGCCCTAGAAGGTTAAAGTATATTTGCATCTAAGCATAGAACATTTTTAGATTTTAACATGGTATTAGAGCTAAGGGGTAGACAAAGTCCAATCTATTTTAGGGGACAACTAGTAAAGTACGGATCTGTTGAAGGGATGTTTTGAGGGCTAAAAGTCAAATTCGTAGGGCTGTTCTAGAGCCGAGGTTGCTGGGCATATAGGCCGAGGAGAAGAAGGACAGAACACTGGCCGCAGGTCAAATTAAAAGTAGCATCAGCCTGTGCAAATTATGTGGCACAGTTCTCTCTTTGAAGCATATTGGACAGGGATGACAGCCCTAGGCAGATCTCGTACCATTATGGAGGAAGGAATTTATTCCAGACATAGTCTGAATCGGCCACAAATCTAAAAAGTTTAGTAACGGCTGCCAATCTGGAAACATTGCGAGGAGTAGCATCCAGGATTTGGGTTCGCATGTAGCATCTAGGATTTGGGTTCGCATTTGAAGAAATCCCTTTTTTGGTGGTCTTGGGCTTTGTTTTGCAATTCTAGGGATCAATCCCCAATTCTAACAGGCAGCCCATACGAAAGCCCCGTGGTATACAGTGACATTGAACGAGTCCTCAGCGATGCTTGGTATCTAGGAAAGAGTCCGTGAGTGGTCGGTCACATTGACAATTTAATAAAGAATACAATAAAATTGGGTTCTTCACAGGCCTTTGAATTAAAAGTGGATGGATCTTATATTAGGTCAGTAACGCTTGCAAACTATAAAGGTGTTTGATGGCAGATCGGCCTTACGGCTCCTGTGCTTACCTCTTTGATATTTATAGAGGAAAGTGGAGTACCAACATCTATAATACTACTACTGTTACTGGCAGTATCATTTCAATTCACCAATTTGTTGACTGCATACCATACACCTGAAACGATGTTGAACGTGTTTAGATTGCACCTTCCTTCTAATATTTTTGTGGTAGGCTGCGAGTTAAATCCATATGTGCTATTGTGGTGTCCCGACAGTACCTTCATTACTGATGAGATTCCCACATATGACTATTACCTTAGATACAAATGGAAGATGCCCATGCTTCTGTAAATTTTCAGTAATGCCACAAACAAAATATTGATTAGTCTTTTTCTCCGAGATGGATGCTAGCCACTCATACCAATGCAAATGGTTTGGTTTTAGTAACCGTCAAGGATACAAGATGCATTCTTTGTATTCATGACTGAGCAACATGCTGGAGGTCGGATCGAGTCTGATCTAGTGCAGGCCCGAGATACGACTTCAATTACCTATGCAAAAGGTATAAATTGCCAATGGACTAAGTGAAATGGTTGGACATGACGTGGAGACCCCAGTGCATCAGTTGGATCAGGATCATCCTTGGAAATAATTTTGGATCAGTTCGTAGCATCTTTGTCATCATAATTTCGTGCTACAGAGGTACGGGCAGATTCATGTGGGGCCATCTCAACTGTATTCATTATTAGATTGGAATCCAAATCTGAAGACTTCTCAACTTTGTTGGAGCTAAATTTTTGGCATTCTGAAGTTAAACTCCCTAGAGACGAGAAGGGAGTTATATTGTTGCCATTGTGTATGTGTATGAGCCACTGTTAATGGGTTGTTGCTGAGCAGATTATGTTGTTGATGCTTGCGTCATGTGTTGTGAGCAAACAATTTATCACTAGGATATGCCAAGGAATTGTTGGGCATTATTTCTGAGTTGAACATGGGCTACATTAATAAATTTCAGTGGTCTCATGGTGACTGTCGCTCCAATTGATTGATAAAATTATGGGTTTAAACTATGGTATTTTATTTGTGTTGCTGTATTTGCAAATTCAAATCAAATAAACTTACACCCACATCAGTTTGCACATGAAATGTTTGAAAAAACTCGGAAGGGGCTAAATTAGTTTCATAAGCATCATATCTTTGATTGTTGAACAATGGGATATTTGAAACCTCTCACAACCCTTATAAATGAATTGAAAAGATTGAACAAAACAACAAGGTTGTGTGGTAGGCCGCAGGCCATACCACCACAACAAGTGATAACGTGGGCAGATTTAGGGCTGTTTTGTGCCCTAACCTTCAGCGTGGAGAGGTCTGTGTTGGAGGCCGAGGAGCTGTAAGTGACAACGGATTTGTTGAGGGACTGGTTTAGGATCAAAACAGATCTGTGAAGGTTGTTTCAAGTGACCGAGGTGCTGGGAAGACTTGCTGAGTTAATACTTATAGTGCTTTGGAAATCTACTCTAAGAAGGTAAACAAAAGAAGAGGTATGTAAAATTGATTCTTACATGGAGAGTTTGTCTGTCTTTGAATGTTGTTTAAGGAAACTTAAGGATAATATCAATGGTTGGTCGATGAACCTTAGAACAGTGACATATGGAAAAGTATATATGACCTCACTATATATGGCAGAGTCTATATGAACTTGATCTGTGGTATCTTCAGAGGCATATGGAAAATATATATAACCATGAAGTCTGATATCTTTAGTACTGTATGGCAGTGATGAATATGATAGTGATGTGTATGATAATATTATGGCAACGTTGTAAGCAATGATATGACAATGTATGATACCTGTCAAGATGTATGACGGAGGTATGACAACATATGGCCCCAGGGGGGGAACATTCTGTGAAAGCAAGAAGCCGAATAGATACCAAGGGTATGAGTACAATCGTACAATCTGAGCCTGGATCATTTGAAGAAGCTGTAAAGCATCAAGTTTGGAAGGATGCTATGCTCGAAGAATACGAGTCCATTATGAAGGATGATGTCTAGGATATGGTCCCAATACCGGAGGACAAAGTTGTTGTCACCTCAATATGGCTCTATAAGATGAAGCATGGATTTGATGGGAGTGTTGAAAAGTACAAGGCAAGATGTGTTGCCTGAGACTTCTCTCTAGGAAGGCATTGAATATGATTGCACATGTGATATATTATTACCCTTGCTGCTACGCAAGGATGGAATCTTCATCAGATGGATGTGAAGACCGCCTTTCTGCATGGTGCGATAAAGGAAGAGGTGTATGTAGAGCAACCTCTGGGGTTCGAAGTCCAGGATTGAGACACCCATGTTAGTAGGTTGTAGAAAGCCCTTTATGGGTTGAAGCTAGCCCCCAGGGCTTGGTACGAGAGGATAGATAGCTACTTGATTAAGCTGGGCTTCACTCGTAGTAATGCTGATCCAAACCTTTACTTCAAGGTTGATAGAGAAAATCCTGTCATTCTGGTTCTCTATGTGGATGATCTCTTCCTGACAAATGTTGACCCTCTCATTCATCAGTGTAAGAGGGAGGTCGCTTCCGAGTTCGAGATGAAAGATCTAAGACTGATGCATTACTTCCTAGGCTTGGAGGTCTGGTAGAGAACTGGCGATATTTTCCTCTCTCAAGAAAAATATATTGTGAAGCTGCTGGAGAGATTTGGTATGGTGGATTGTAAGTCCGTGTCGACACCGATGGAACTCAACTTTAAGAATTTGAGTAAAAGCGCTACTAGGCTTGTGCTAGCAAATCCTACCGAGTGTTGTCAATTCGTAGGGGCCTTGATGTTCTTAGGGAACATCCATCCGGACGTATATTGTGCAGTGAACACTTTGAGTCAACACATGGTTGATCCTCACAACAATCACTGGGTTGGTGCCAAGAAACTCTTGAGATATCTCTGGGGCACGTTAGACCATGCGCTAAGATACATTGTCGGGAGTTTGAGACTCCGTGGATATACCGATGCCAATTAGGCTGGCAGTGTGGTGGATTGCAAGAGCACATCTGGATGTTGCTTCACACTTGGGTCTGCTTTGAGCAGGAAGCAGAAATCGGTAGCTTTGAGCACCGTTGAGGTCGAATACATTGCAGCATGTATGGCCTGTTGTGAAGCCACTTGGGTGCGAAAGCTCTTCAATGAGTTGTTCGAGCATATGCTAGATGCCACCGTTATCCTTTGTGATAACCAGAGGGGGATTCGTTTGTCAGAGAATCCCGTGTTCCACGATCAATCCAAGCATGTTGATGTCTGGTACCATTTTATCTGGGATATGGTACAACGAGGCACCGTACGACTCGATCATATAGGAACTAATGAGCAGGTCGCGGATATTCTCACAAAGCCCTTGGAAAAGGTCATGTTCCTAACCTTCCGTGAGAATCGTGGAACGACCTTATTCCGAGGTTCCTGTTGGACGATGAGATCTGGGAGCTCCAGGGGGCTTTGGGGATAGCTTCTTAGAACTATGAGCAACCACAGGGCTAGGCTTGCCAAACCTTGTTGGTGTGCTTCCGCCCCACCGTGATGATATTGAGTTGGTTTACCTCTCTTTGATCTGTGCCCCGTATGCATCCTACCCATGGAGTTTCAGACTCATGGGAAGTACCTCGTATTTGGCTAATGAGGTGGGAATTGTGAATAGAGACCATAGCAAGACCGATGGACGCATTGGAGATTGTCGTACTCTCTATGTCTAGGATGGCACGTGTCCAACCACTTGATCTGGGATCAAGTCTAGCGAGGTTTCAGACCTCCAACTGACTTTGGGTCAGTGAAACTAACTTCGGGTTAGTATATGACTCTCTCGAGTCCAAGTGACGTTTCAGACCTCCAACTGATTTCGGATCAGTTAAACCAACTTTGGGTTGGTGTGTGACTCCTTTGAGTCCTATAGAGGTTTCAGACCTCTGAGCTGACTTCGGGTTAGTCGTGAGTGATGTATTTGTGACTCACCTTTTGTTTTGAAATAAAGAAGCCAGTGAAGCAAGTTACGGCGGGATGACGCATGATGTTTGGATTGCACTGGTGGATGAAGTTCTCCCTAGTTGAGAGGGAGTGTTAATTTTTGGCAACTAGTTCCAAACTCCATGTTGTGATGCTCATATGACGATGCCAATATTTTTGTTGGATTCCTCTTTCAGAGAGGTGCAAGATCGATCTAAAGATCATCTTGATCGGATGAGCAGAACTTGTATTTTGAATTTATTCCACATGTGCAAGGTCGGCCTGTTTTATCCCACATCCATAGATATGTGTCACACACCTCCACAGATGCCTATATATTGGAGAGACTTGGAGTTCATTTCATACGCACATTTTTTGGAGGCATTTTTTTTCTCTCTTGGATGGTGATGGAGCAGCGTTCTTGGTTATGCGTTTAGGGCTTCTTGGTGCAGCGTCTTGGTGGAGTATTATTGATGAAACGTCTTAGGGTTGTGTGGCACATGTGGGTGGCTAACCTTATGAAGACTTTGCTGGTTGAAGCATCTTGTTGATCGCTGCAATGCCTGTTAGGGTCCTATAATAATAGGGTTCATAAAATTTTTGAATTGACTTTGATAATCTTGTAAATATGTACATACCTTGCTTTCTGCAAGTTGTTTTCCCATATTTTGAAAAAATGAAAAATAATAAGAAATAAAAAAGAGGGTAAAAGTCCTAAAAGAAAGATCAAAGGACTTAGAAAAACATATACCCCAAAAGAAAAAAGAAATAAGACCTGAAAGTAAGCAAGTCCAAATGCCACTACTTTTACTTTTACAGCAAAGAATAATGATTATGTGCAGAGTGTCAATAAATGCCATAATCCATGATCAGTGAAACAGTTTAATCTTAACTTTTCATGCTTTCAATTTCATGCTTTAGATAGAGAATAAAGACTTGTCAAACAGTTTAAGCTTTACAAATCAGTAGATAGGTAGAAAATAATGAGGAGATCAACAGTTTAATCTGAGCCCTCGGATGAAATAAGGTAGATTGAGATAGTTTATGCTTTAAAAGAATAAATGTTTCAAGGTTGCAAGCCTAAATGCACCTGCAAAATGAGGAAAAAATGTTAGAATAAGGCTGGGTAGGGAGGAAGCAGTGTAGAAAGCATGTAATAAAGTTTCACCGGGCAAAATCACTAATTTCCCCTCCCCTATAGGTATTCAGTATTCTAGGTTATCAGTTAAACAGGCTCAAAGCATTTCTCTGACTTTTGTTGGGACCGAACCTAAGGCTCGATGACTGGTTAAGTTGAAAATATTGAGTTCTTATGTTAAATCTACATTTATCATTATTAATCCGTCATTCATACATTAAAAACCCCTTTTCCTAAGTAAAGACACATTCTTACTCAGCGAAGATTAAAATCCCATATAATAGTAAAAGATAAGCTATGCTTTACTTTTACACATTACTTAGTGATTTTATGTATTTTTGTTTTACATTACACTACCTTTTCATATTAATTTTAACATATTCTAATAAATCCCTAAAAAATACCTTTATTACTTATTAATTCCCTATGTTTAAATATCCCCAAAAACCCACTATTACTATGTTTTAAACCAAAGTTTATAACCCATGTGCTAAATAAAAAACCCAATTAAAATCCCTTTGGTCCAAAACTATCGGTAAGTAAATATCCCGCCCCTATGGTCTTTAAACCATTCAAAAAGGTTTAAAACTGTATAATAAACTAAATACTGCGCCCTTTGTATTTTTATTCAGACATATTATAAATGTTTTGATTAAAACATATCAACCCCGCACCTTTGTATTAGTTAAAAGCATTATCCTATAGACCATTATCCCTCTGCCATCTTATAGGCCAATACACACATAAACACCCCCCACATACTTTATAACCCAAAATTTATTAAAATAAATTAAGGTTTATTTTAAATAAATTAAACCTTTCCCGTATGCATATCTCCTCCATATTATATAAGCCTCACACTTTATATAATTAACCCATGCCATATATAAACCTCGCCCCAATATATGATTAAAACCTTTGCCCTCAGATATATTTCATAAAGGTTAATTATATGTTTTAAACTGCCTGCATGCATATGAAGCTCGGTCCCACCATTTACTTTAGCCGTAGCTTTCTAGTCAATCCTGACCCTTCGCATCCGATCTTCAGATTTGACGGATGATACTCAATATCGCGTTGACAAACTAATCGTTCACCCAAACTCCAAATGCATGCGAAATAGGTTGTTTTGTGATTTCACCTCCCCTCCATGTGGCTACTACCTGCACGAGGCTCCCTGACGGTAAAAACACTATTTGTCCGCCATTTTTGCGCCCGAAAAGCCTCCCTGCAACCTTTGAACACTGTTGAGGAGCTGTACATTGCTCCAAACAATTCACAGAAGTTTCCAACTTGTTCTAAAAACCTCTAAACTTCTTTCATAAGCCTATTTGGAAGGAAAAGCCCAAAAAAGAGACTATAATTTGTCTGTTTTTTCCATTAAGCTTTTGTTACCCCTTTCAAAAGACTTTTTAGCCTAAATTATTCATTGAAAAAGGCTCAAGAAACCCTATTTCTTGTTCTCTAAATCAGTGAAGGTCTGTAAATCATTTGAAGATTGAAATTGAAAGAAAAAAAATCCAAGGAAAGAACCATATTCTACTGATTTTCATCCAAGAACCTCTGTTAAAGTAAAAAATACTTTTGTAAACCATTTAATCTTGCAGAAGTAGCCTAAAAATGCCTAAAAAACAGAGTTAAACCTCCATAGTCAAAATTCGTTCCACAGGTTTTCCCAATTCATCAAAGCCATAATCCCTCCTTGCAGACCTGGATTTCATTAATGAATTGTTTGATTTTTGCAAGACATTAGAAAAAAGAGAATTTGGATAAAACAATCTAAATACTAGTTAAAGATCAGTGTTACTCCAAGAATTCACAGGGAAATGAGTTTGAATAGGTTTTCCTAGAACAAGAAGAGTTCACACAGTAATTAGAGCAGTAATAGTTTGCAGTGAAAACATAGACAATTAAAGTGTATAAGATGAAAGTCATAATGAAGGTTAAAACAAAGTTACAGAGAAGTCAAAGGTAAAACGGTAAAAGTAAATACAAAGGTAGTAATAGTTAATAGAGATGAAAATAATTTTACTAACAACAATGAAGTTTATCCAAAATGAAAGTAAAAACAGTTAAAAGAACACAAAAGTTAAAAGATGAAAACAGAGCAAGAAGGGACATTTTTCCAGAAATTTCATGTTTAAGTCATTGTTTTGGAGAAACTATTGTGATCAATCCAAGATGAATTTTGCAAAACTGAAGGATGTTTATGTTCTTAAGATGTCCAACTACAAAAACCTCTCTCACTTTTCTAACAACCATTATGGGTTGGGAAATATTAAACAATATTGGAAAACACTTTTTGCAGAAAATTCCTGTTAAGTCATCATTCTGCAGAGAAAATTGTGGCCAATTAGAAATACATCTTACAAAATTGAAGGTGGTTTTTGTTTCTAAGAGACCCGTCTACAAAAACCTATCTCACTTTGTGCACAGGTATTACAAAATGAGAGGTACATGTGCATCTTTACAACCTATTTTTCAGACTCTGTAAAACTCTGTTTTACAGATCTTTTTGCAGAGCCTATTGTGAATAGCTGGAGCAGAATTTTAGGGAACTGAGAGAGGTTTATCTCGCCAACATATTCATCTACAATAACCTCTTTCATTTTTTACATGTCTATTTCGGATTGAGAAATACAAAGGTATCATTGGACTCCAAATTTGCAGAATTTCTGGAACAGAATGCACAAAAAAAGGATACAGTTAGTGACTTGGGTGTCTCACCATCAACTAAGAGTTGAGATCAAATTCGAATTTTTCTCTTTGTCATCACCTATCCATAAAAAATAGTGCCAAATGGATGCATTTGTTTTGAGTGTCCTTTACTTAAATTCTATTTATGTAAAACAGTTGGAGATATTTGTAAAACAATCTTGATATTTTTTCAAGATATTCTAGTTTAGAATTTGTATAAAGACTTTACTCTTTGAAGTATTTTGTGTGCAATAAAATTGCTGTAATTACTATAGACATTTTGTTGGACATTGGAGGCTCTTATGTGTTTAAATTCAAAGTAGCAGACTGGACAAGCTGACTGGCATCATAATTCAGGATCCCTGTGATAAGCTGATGAGTGAAGTACTTCTTACTTGTCACTGTTTCCTTTTCTAAGTTTCATGCATTCATTTTTTGTTTGTTCTGTCTGAATGTGTAACTAGGAGTATTACTATAGGATTAGTCAAGTGCTCCCTGTCTTTAACTAGTTACCATTTTAATGTTTTCTTTTGATTTCCAGTGCAAGGAACCCTTAATTGCTCCTTCTCCTATTTGATCTCTGCCTTCTACTTCCATTTTCCGGATCAAAGGATCCTTAAGTGCCCTTTATCACGATCATACCACCTCACAAAAGACCACTTTCTCAAATCTCTGAGGGTTATCTATCTTGCCTTGAATATATTTGTACCTTTTTGGCCTTGATTTCTAGTGCTGCTAGCTTGATTTAGACCCCATAGCCCAATGGACAAGTAGATTTCTATGTATCTTATCGCCAAGTGATTTTTTCCCACCAAACCCTTTTAAACCAAAACCAAATTGTACTTTCATAACTAGCTTAATATTATAAATCAAAACAAAGTTAAACTTTAAAGAGAGAGCCCTCTCTGAACACTAGGAAGGCTAGATCCTAGAGTTTGAAGTAGGTTTGTGGTTATCTCGTTGAGTTCTCTCTTGAACTTGGAGAAATGACAGAGTGATAACATTAATGGCGACCATACTGGGGAAACTAACATTTTGTTCAGAAATATTTTACAGGTTCAGATTTGATCTACGATGGTGGATAGTGATCAGACACACAAAGGTTAAAATCATCCACCTGGCGACTTCAAATCAATTTCACAATCAAGACTGCACTAGAAGAATGAACCTAAAAGAACAATATGGAAAGATCAGGCTTTCAACTTGGATCTTAATCCAAGACATTATGTTCTTTCTTATTAAGAAATTTTTTCAATGTATATTGTATTTTATAGAAGGATCTAGCTTGGTTGTATAGATACAGTGGCCCTTCTTTATGACTAATTTACAAGATGACCCAAGAATAAAACGAAGGTATGCTCCCATGAGCAGAGATCACATACTTGGATTTCCACACAAACTACCAAAGGTAAATTGGGATAAAAATCTTCTTATATTTCAAAATGAGAATATTGATGATCCTTTGTTACATCTCATTAAATTTCATATACACTCGTGGAGATTGAAGGGTGATTGGCATGAGGATTGCCTCATGAAGGTATTCATGGCAACCTTAGAAGGACAAGCAAGGGAATGGTATGAAGCTCTCAAACCTTCTAGTTTATTTTCTTTAAAGGATTTTCTTAAGGTATTTTATGAGCATTACAAAGAAGATTTTCCATCTTTATCATTAGCTGAAAATTGTTGTGATCAAGCTGAAGATCTTATACATTACCTTAAAAATATTGATGAAGATTTTGGAAATTGGCATCCAGAAGATTTATTAGAAGAAGTCCATAACTTTCATTCTCAAGTTAAGTGTCATGATAATCAAGAGGAGTTAAACAAAGATGAAATAGATCAGGAGATGAATCAAGATTCACAAAGCCCCTCTGTAGTAACAAATGATGTTTCATATAATGTTTTGAATGAAGTTAAAGAAAATATTCAACCTCATGATCAATTTTTACATAAGAGAAAAAACAATTGTTATTCAAATCTAAGAATTCAAAGATTCCCACCCCCCCCTCACCGAAGAAGAAATCAATTTGCTTCTAAACATGCAACCATTCTCAAAATATTTACATAATGAAGAAATTGTTTCTACTTTTTCTAATGTTGATGAATGTACTAAAGTTTTTATTCATGAAGAGACAGAACAACATGTTGATGCTCATGTTGTTCTACCTTCCCAAAATGGCCCATTGCTTGATAGTACTCCTATTGAGCAAAATGATGACTTTCAAATAGAATGCAACCAATCTAATCAAGATATATTAGTATTGCTAGAAAAAAAATCTGCTGATCTAATGTGTATGATTGATGACATTCCTTCTTTTGAATATTTGCCTAAGTATGATCAGTATGATGATAATTATATTCTCCAAATTCAAGCTAACTTCATAGAGCAATCAAAAGCTAGTTTGTGGGATGAGGAAACTCAGTTTCAGCAGCCAGAATACAGTGATCAGCCATGAAAGTGAGGAAGAAAAAGCACAAAATTTGGAAATAAGTGAAGATTCTTTAGAGAGCTTATTAGAGACAACTTTAATGCAATCAATAATCATCAGTCTTTAGGAATTATGATAGACAACAAAGAAGATAATCAAACTCTTGATCAGGATATTTCAGTTTCACAATTGTAGTTATCAGTTCCCATTGAAATACATGATCAAATAACACAGGAAAATTCCATACGCCTATGTTTTGAATCATTTCAAATTTTAAAGGAAATGTGGTATAACATCATTAAAGAAAAGGATGAGCAACTTGTTGAAGTTTATGAAGTCCCATGGAATTCCATATCCAATAGATTGCAGCCATCCTCACAAGTTTTTCATGATCCAATAGCAGATATGTTGGATAATCTATGCATTCAAAGCCTTTCTCCATTAACTAACTATGAGTTTCAGAATCAAGATGATAAAGGTTTCAGCAATCAAACATTACAATCAGTAGGAATATCATCACAAGGCTTATCTGAAAGTTTGCAGGGAGATAAAGATGAAAATAACATTTCAGTTTCATGGCATGGAGGTCATCTAGAACATATGTACAGTTATTTAGATCAGTGAAACATTGGTGTATATACCTTGGAAGATCCTTTTGAAAAGTTTCTAGAGTCAACAAAGGAAATCAAGTATTTCCTTATTCTCTCATTTATTGACAAGTTTCTAATAGGTTGTAGAATTTCAGTTTTGACAATCTACAAGCACATGCAGCAAAATCTATCAAAGTACATAATGCTTGAATGGTTGCATTGGCTATTTCATTTTACCTAACCAACAGTTAGATAGCTGATTAGAGTAAGTAGGTAGGACTTTAGCTTATTTCAGTTTACAGTTTTCAGATAGTTTGAAATAATTCATTAAGATTTGAAAGCCAAGGAAAAGGCCCTAAAATATTGATGATGTAGTAGTTTGGTTTGAAAGTTGCACCACTTTGGGGTCTTAGATCAGATTTCAGTTTGCAGAAAAAGGTGTAAATTCAGTTCAAGAGTTTTCAGTCACAGCATATGCATGTTTGGGATTGGTTCAAAGGATCAGGCTACTAGTCTCAGAGTTTTTGATATTTCACCAGGAAATGTCATCCCCATGTGGAGCCACTGTTAGGGTCCTATAATAATAGGGTTCATAAAATTTTTGAATTGACTTTGATAATCTTGTAAATATGTACATACCTTGCTTTCTGCAAGTTGTTTTCCCATATTTTGAAAAAATGAAAAATAATAAAAAATCAAAAAGAGGGTAAAAGTTCTAAAAGAAAGATCAAAGGACTTAGAAAAATATATACCCCAAAAGAAAAAAGAAATAAGACCTGAAAGTGAGCAAGTCCAAATGCACTACTTTTACTTTTACAACAAAGAATAATGATTATGTGCAGAGTGTCAATAAATGCCATAATCCATGATCAGTTAAACAGTTTAATCTTAACTTTTCATGCTTTAGATAGAGAATAAAGATTTGTCAAACAGTTTAAGCTTGACAAATCAGTAGATAGGTAGAGAATAATGAGGAGCTCAATAGTTTAATCTGAGCCCTCGGATCAAATAAGTTAGATTTAGATAGTTTATGTTTTAAAAGAATAAATGTTTCAAGGTTGCAAGCCTAAATGCACCTGCAAAATGAAGAAAAAATGTTAGAATAAGACTGGGTAGGTAGGAAGCAGTGTAGAAATCATGTAATAAAGTTTCACCAGGCAAAATCACTAATTTCCCCTCCCCTATAGGTATTCAGTATTCTAGGCTATCAGTCAAATAGGCTTAGAGCATTTCTCTGACTTTTGTTGGGACCGGACCTAAGGCTCAATGACTGGTTAAGTTGAAAATGTTGAGTTCTTATGTTAAATCCACATTTATCATTATTAATCCTTCATTCATACATTAAAAACCCCTTTTCCTAAGTAAAGACACATTCTTACTTAGCGAAGATTAAAATCCCATATAATTAACTTCATCCCTTCAGAAGCATTCATAAAACACTCAAAAATACATTTATCCTAAGTATTGGTGAAATAATAAAAGATAAGCTATGCTTTACTTTTACACTTTACTTAGTGATTTTATGTATTTTTGTTTTACATTACACTACCCTTTCATATTAATTTTAACATATTCTATTAAATCTCTAAAAAATATCTTATCCTACTTATTAATTCCCTATGTTTAAATATCCCCAAAAACCCACTATTACTATGTTTTAGACCAAATTTTATTACCCATGTGCTAAATCAAAAACCCCAATTAAAATCCCTTTGGTCTAAAACTATCGGTAAGTAAATATCCCTCCCCTATGGTCTTTAAACCATTTAGAAAGGTTTAAAACTATATAATAAACTAAAATTTAAATAATGCACCCTTTGTATTTTTATTCAGACATATTATAAATGTTTTGATTAAAACATATCAACCCTGCACCTTTGTATTAGTTAAAAGCATTATCCTATAGACCATTATCCCTCTGCCATCTTATAGGCCAATACATACATAAACACCCCCCGCATACTTTATAACCCAAAGTTTATTAAAAATAAACTAAGGTTTATTTTAAATAAATTAAACCTTTCCTGTATGCATATCTTCTCCATATTATATAAGCCTCTCGCTTTATATAATTAATCCATGCGATATATAAACCCTGCCCTGATATATGATTAAAACGTTTGCCCTCAGATTTATTTCATAAAGGTTATTTATATGTTTTAAATCGCACGCATGCATATGAAGCCCGGTCCCACCATTTATTTTAGCCGTAGCTTTCCAATCAATCCTGACCCTTTGCATCTGATCTTCAGATCTGACAGATGATATTCAATATCGCGTTGAAAAACTAATCGATCACCCAAACTCCAAATGCACGCGAAATATGTTGTTTTGTGATTTCACCTCACCTCCACGTGGCTGCTACCTGCACGAGCCTCCATGAATGTAAAAACACTATTTGTCCGCCATTTTTGCGCTCGAAAAGCCTCCCTGCAACCTTTGAAGACTGTTGAGGAGTTGTACATTGCTCCAAACAATTCACAGAAGTTTCCAACTTGTTCTAAAAACCTCTAAACTTCTTTCATAAGCTTATTTGGAAGGAAAAGCCAAAAAAAGAGACTATAATTTGCCTGTTTTTTCCATTAAGCCTCTGTTACCCATTTCAAAAGACTTTTTAGCCCAAATTATTCATTGAAAAAGGCTCAAGAAACCCCTATTTCTTGTTCTCTAAATCAGTGAAGGTCTGCAAATCATTTGAAGATTGAAATTGAAAGAAAAAAAATCAAAGGAAAGAATCATATTCTACTGATTTTCATCCAAGAACCTCTGTTAAAGTAAAAAATACTTCTGTAAACCATTTAATCTTGCAGAAGTAGCCAAAAAATGCCTAAAAAACAGAGTTAAACTTCCAGAGTCAAAATTCATTCCACAGGTTTTCCCAATTCATCAAAGCCATAATCGCTCCTTGCAGACCTGGATTTCATTAATGAATTGTTTGATTTTTGCTGGTCATTAGAAAAAGGAGAATTTGGATAAAACAATCTAAATACTAGTTAAAGATCAGTTTTACTCCAAGAATTCACAAGGAAATGAGTTTGAATAGGTTTTCCTAGAACAAGAAGAGTTCACACAGTAATTAGAGAAGTAACAGTTTACAGTGAAAACAGAGATAGTTAAAGTGTATCAGATGAAAGTCAAAATGAAGGTTAAAACAAAGTTACAGAACAATCAAAGGTAAAACATTAAAAGTAAATACAGCGACAATAATAGTTAATAGAGATGAAAATACTTTTATCAACAACAATGAAGTTTATCCAAAGTGAAAGTAAAAACAGTTAAAAGAACAAAAAAGTTAAAAGATGAAAACAGAGCAAGAAGGGACATTTTTGCAGAAATTTCATGTTTAAGTCATTGTTTTGGAGAAACTATCGTGACCAATCCAAGATGAATTTTGCAAAACTGAAGGAGGTTTATGTTCTTAAGATGTCCAACTACAAAAACCTCTCTCACTTTTCTAACAGCCATTATGGGTTGAGAAATATTAAACAATATTGGAAAGCACTTTTTGCAGAAAATTTCTGTTAAGTCATCATTTTGCAGAGAAAATTGTGGCCAAAGAAATACATCTTACAAAACTGAAGAGGTTTTTGTTCGTAAGAGACCCATCTACAAAAACCTATCTCACTTTGTGCACAAGTATTACAAAATGAGAGATACATGCGCATCTTTACAGCCTATTTTTCAGACTCTGTAAAACTCTGTTTTACAGATCTTTTTGCAGAGCCTATTGTGAACAGTTGGAGAAGAATTTAAGGGAACTGAGAGAGGTTTATTTCACCAACATATTCATCTACAATAACCTCTTTCACTTTTTACATATCTATTTCGGATTGAGAAATACAAAGGTATCATTGGACTCCAATTTTGCAGAATTTCTGGAGTAGAATGCACAAAGAAAGGAAACAATAGTGACTTGGGTGCCTCATCATCAACTAAGAGTTGAGATCAAATTCAAATTCTTCTCTTTGTCATCGCCTATCCATAAAAAATAGTGCCAAATAGATGCATTAGTTTTGAGTGTCCTTTACTTAAGTTCTATGTATGTAAAACAATTGGAGATATTTGTAAAACAATCTTGATATTTTTTCAAGATATTCTAGTTTAGAATTTGTATAAAGGCTTCACCCTTTGAAGTATTTTGTGTGGAATAAAATTGCTGGAATTACTATAGACATTTTGTTGGACATTGGAGGCTCTTATGTGTTTAAATTCAAAGTAGCATATTGAACAAGCTGACTAGCATCATAATTCAGGATCCCTGTGATAAGCTGATGAGTGAAGTACTTCCTACTTGTCACTGTTTGTAATAACCCGGAAGGGAAATAGACAGCAATACAAGCATACGGCAATATAGAAAATGCCAGAAATAGAACATAAAGCGCATACTCATAAAAATGCCGGGAATGTTAAGCCATTTTATTAATCTGAGAATATAATGAAATACAATGGATAATCAGAATGATAGCACCTATTCTTGTTCAAGGCAAGTGAAGAACTCTCTTAGAAAGACAGGAAATGGCTGCTACAAGAAACTGCGTCCCAGCGGCTAGAAAACTGCCGTAAAACTGCTGCTGCCGGAATGGACTGAAACTAGGGGCTGATCCCCTTGCCGGAATGAGCTGAAAATCTGCAGATCACCTGTACTCACCACCCCAGAAACCATATCAAGAACGGTCAGCCTCCGAAAATCACCAAAGAAACCCTCCTCAAGGAATTACGCTGCCTCTGTAAGGCTCAGTGCAGATGCCAAATGATAATAGCTGTGACGGTGCCTCAAACTCCTTAGGAAACCTCCTCCTGGCAAAGACTGATCCTCCACACCGGATATCAACTGAAACTCCTGCAAAAAACCTCGCAACGGAACACCTCCAACTAGAACTGCGTCCTCTCTCCCAAAGACTGCGCAGTCACAAGAGAAGCCCAGCTCCTCAGCCAAACAACCAACCAAATCTCCCGCTAAAGACTGAAGGAAAAACCTTGCCCGAGAAGGCACTTGAAGTCCCCCGGGGCTAAGGGCGAGATCTCCGACCGAAGACACTCAACGCACTAAACAGTGCTGCAGACAGGCTAAACAGCTAGCGTGCTCAAGAAGACAAAATGTCTAGCTCCAATATCATAAACACAAGAATGCCCCAAAGGAGGAGTCTCCTCCACCTTTTATAGCATTGGTTTCCCTCCAAAACCAACGTAGTCTCTCTCTCCTCCACGTGGTGTGTGGCCCCCCCTTGGCTCCCCCCTTGAGTTACAACGTTGTGCTACTAGGAAGGTGTTTTATTCCACTAAAGTGAGTCAGACCCCTTTTACTCACTTTTTTATTTATCTACAAACCACATATGGCAAAACAATACAAAGTCGAATATTCCAATTAGTTGTCGCTAATTAGGAATATTACACTGTTTCCTTTTCTAAGTTTCATGCATTCATTTTTTGTTTGTTCTGTCTGAATGTGTAACTAGGAGTATTACTATAGGATTAGTCAAGTGCTCCCTGTCTTTAACTAGTTACCATTTTAATGTTTTCTTCTGATTTCCGGTGCAAGGAACCCTTAATTGCTCCTTCTACTTCCATTTTCTGGATCAAAGGATTCTTAAGTGCCCTTTATCCCGATCATACCACCTCACAAAAAACCACTTTCCCAAATCTCTGAGGGTTATCTATCTTGCCCTGAATATATTTGTACCTTTTTGGCCTTGATTTCTAGTGCTGCTAGCTTGATTTAGACCCCATAGCCCAATGGACAAGTAGATTTCTCTCTATCTTACCTCAAGTAATTTTTTCCCACCAAACCCTTTTAAACCAAAACCAAATTGTATTTTCATAACTAGCCTAATATTATAAATCAAAACAAAGTTAAAATTTAAAGAGAGAGCCCTCTCTGAACACTAGGAAGGCTAGATCCTAGAGTTTGAAGTAGGTTTGTGGTTACCTCGGTGAGTTCTCTCTTGAATCCGGAGAAATCACTGAGTGATAACAACACCAACATTCTTTATTTCTGTTTTTGGCTTGTCTTCCATCGATCTATTGGTATGTTCCATCTGCATCTTACTTTCATTGTGTCCTAGAAGGTTAAAGTATATTTGCATCTAAGCATAGAACATCTTCAGATTTTAACACATGTTCTTTGCTTATGTCAATTACTTCAATGTTCCATATTAGCCCAATTTTCATTTTCATTTCTAAACCATTATCACATTGACAGTGATTGAAGAAAGAACATAAGCAATAAGAGCCAAAGGACTAGCCAAGACAAGAGGACACAAGAATTTGGCTCAAGCCAGGGAAAAACCCCAAGATGTGGAAATCCTTGATCAATTCATCGTATTATTAAATATCAAATGTTCAGCAGAGGAAGAGATAGTGCAATCAACGTCAAAATTGACTTCTAATGTGATGACCAAAACCGCTGTCCAAATGTCAAATGAACAACCCAATAAAGTTTGCAATCCTGCAGTCCACGGGGTCTTGGATTGACGGTGATCAGGTGCTCTTTTAAGTCACTCCTTGATTTGAAGTCATTGGTTCAATTTCCCGCCTGATTGGAGTGATATATTGGACATGATGAAGATGTAGTCCAGCCAAGCTTACAAAAAAAAGAGAGTATGCAATCCTGCAGTCACAATCTGTCCTGACCAGTGGTAAAAACATAGACTAAATTCTGGTTAGGGCTTATGGGTTCATGACTACAACTTCTCTACACACCTCCAGACTTCCTTCCAATGCTGCGGCTTTTCTTCTAGAATCTCTGTGCACATTCTAAGGCTGATCTGGGCTAGATTCAGCCCTCAAGCTTTCCACACAACTCACCTGTTGCCTGCGGCTTAGTCTTTTGACTCCAGACCAAGCTTCTTTAGGCCTGCGGCCTACCTGAAACAAGCTCCTAGAGATGCGGCCCACAGTCGTGAAATGTATTCCAAATGGCCCACCTGCACAAAAGGAACCCCACACAAAACAGTCGTGAAACATATTCCAAACAGCCCTAAGGCCTGCGGCACCTTCCTGTTGTATCTCGGCCTGCAAAACAAGATAAGCTCAGCCCAGAACAGTTCTCAAACTAGCACAATCTTGCCCGTAACAGTCTCGGCCTCCTGCCTAATGATCTCAGCCCATCAAACAGCCCAGCTATGGTGACAAGCTTGCCCTACCTCCTTTGCTGGAGCCATCCTTTCTTCTGCGGCCATTTCAGAGAGAGAAATATGTCATGAAGATGTGTAGAATGAGGATGGAGGTCACTTCCTTTTATAGGATTTGGGGAGGGGTTTAACTTGGTTATTTAACCCCAAGCCGACCTTGATGATTTACACAGGAGAGGGCTTGCTTTCAAAGTTACGTTTTTCCTTATCCAATTTTAGTGATCTTTAGGTCGATTTTGGTCCTCTCGAAAAGAGGAATTCAATGCCACAATTATCTTTTTCAGAAGAGCTTCCCAAAGTGGAATTTGGCCCTAGTTGCCAGTTTTAACAGTTCTTTTTGAAAGTTTATGGTTCCTTGCAACTGTTTTACAATCAGTGTACTTGCATATTCTGGAATTAGAATTGTCTGTAATGTTCTTGGTTTCAGGAGTTGCAGTCTTGGTTGCAAGGGAGAGCATGGCTAATATATTTCTGGATGTTTTATGCATGAAATTGTTATCGGCTTGTTGCAGGCAAAAAGAGCTGGATCTAAGCTGCTGAGCAGGGTAGTTGCAGAACAGTCCATTGCTAAGTGGTGTCAGAATATTGAACAAATGGAGGATGATGTTGCTTCAATCATTCAAGAAGAGAGGTTGTGGAATATAACCTTGATACCTGTTGGCAATAGATATATTTTCTTTTGTGGAAATTGAAAATAGTTAATACCTTTTTTGTGGTTGCAGGGAAGAGAGAGCACTTAGGAAAGCAGAGATGGAAGCCAATAAGGTATTGCATGGTCTTATGTTATAATATAAG
Source organism: Pinus albicaulis (assembly GCA_034641835.2). NCBI lineage: Eukaryota > Viridiplantae > Streptophyta > Pinopsida > Pinales > Pinaceae > Pinus > Pinus albicaulis. Next base: position 553,935,623 of record CM076579.1, on the reverse strand, counting down.
CTGCATGTGAACTTGCTATTTCAACGTTGGTGAGCTCTTTGTCACTGATAATCCTAGAGTTTGCATTTCCATTGACAACTGTTTGTTAACTTTTTGGAGAATCTGGCAGGCACAAAATATGGTTGAACATAAGGATGAAATTTATTCACGCCCTAAAAGAACCTGGTTTGAATCGGATAGGGATAAAAAACAACTTGCAAAAGCATCTAAGGTAAATCTTAGCTTCTTTAATCGTTATCATATCATGCCTGCTTTTTTTATGTTGAGTGAATGCTGCAGATGAAACACTGTCAAAGTCACCGGTAACTTAATGTCTATTGGTCTATATGCCTATTGGGGTTTGAACCCACTTCCTTAGCATGGTGATGCCCTCTCAACCACTGAACCACACTGAATCATAGCCTGACAGACTGTCATGCTTCTTTTTAGGAGTGCCCTCTAATGCATTTTGTTGAGCCACGAGTCAACATGCAAAGAACGTGAAAAAAACTCAGATTTCTGTAATGATGGCTTGCTTGTGCCTAATTTAGTAACTCTGTCCTAGCTCTAAGTATCGGCAAAAATTTCTGAACCAGCTCTCCAATTAATCAGCTTTAGTATTTGGAATTCAATGCGTATTCTATGAAAACTTAGCACACCATTTGTTTTGAATGACATAGCTTGATTCTCTAAAATGGATATGTATGCACAGCACATTGATTAAACAGTATGTGGCAATGCCAATCGGTCTGTATCTTCACAGAGATTAATAGATTAGTCATGAAATTAGATATTGGAATAGGGTCTTCCACAGGTGGACTAAGTCCCCTGAAAAACTGGTGTAGTAGATCGGAGGGTTTGTATTATTAATCTCCAGAAGCTTGAATACAACTAGGGTGCCAACATCCGACAAACCCTTCAGAGAAATCTAGACAGCAAAAATAACTGTGAGATATGCCTCACTCAGCAAGTCTCTAGCTGATAAAAAACAATGCTGGTGAAGCCCTCATTGCCTCTGTGTGATTGCTTATGTTGGATATGCGTAAGCCTGCGTAGGCAAGCTTGAGGAACTGCGTCACCCTTTTCTGCAGCTGATCTCGCTGATCTGAAGCTGGATCTTGGCCCTCCTGGCTCAGAACCCCAGCCTCTAACTTTCTCCGGATTGACTCCAGGAGACACTGCGCTGGCTCTGCGTGATTCTCTGTAGGAACTGCGTCACCTCTGCCAAAAACTGCGCTGTCTCTCTCCTGCGTAGAGGCTACCTCACTCTGAAATGTATTCTTGGTCCACCTAACCAATCTCTGCTTTTGTCCCTCTGGATCTGATCACTGAGTCAAATCACTTAGCAAACCCAACCCTAGTGATTTGTTCTTGATCAAAAGTTGTCTCCTCACACAAATTCGAAAATGCTCAATGGCTCAAGTGTCAAGTGTATTTTCCATAGGCCCCTCACCCTCAAAATCTTTCGTTGACCCTTCAACAACCAAGATTAAAACATAATCAAGGGCCAATATTCTTATTTATTTTGGTAGTTTAGACTAATCCTAATCACGCATGGGTTTCGAATCGGTGACCTTGTAGACGTAGTGCCTTAACAGTGCACCCCATCACCGATTGCTCTACACCACGTGGGCTATCAAGGGCTAAGATTAACTTGGAGGTGATCCATGACTTTATCGAGAAGATTCACACTTGATTTAATTAATACACTTTAATTAATCAAATTCCCTAAGTTTAGACTTTGGAAAACTTTAAAAATGATTAATTAATTTAATTAAATCATCTCTAAGTGGAATTTTCCAAAACCATTTCTGGGTTTATGGAATACATGTGTCTTAGCCTATATACAAAATTACAAGGCTAGAGCACAAGGCATGAGTGTATCAACTGCTCATCACTAGTCAGTATTAAATCATCAACATAAAGAACAATGATTAAAAGCTTACCCTCTGCCACAATTTGGTATAGGTTTGCATCTGCTTCACTTTTGGTGAAGCCAAGTCCGGTGAAATAGCTATCTATTCGAGTGTACCAAGCACAGGGTGCTTGCTTTAGCCCATACAAGGCTCTTTTGAGTTTGCACACATGCGACTCGTTGCTGAAGATCTCAAATCCTTCAGACTGCTCAATGTACACTTATTCTTCAATGATCCCATTGAGAAGCACAGTGTTTACATCCATCTGATGAATGCGCCAACCCATCTGCGTTGATAGAAAAAGGATGGTCCTTATGGAAGAATACCTTGCGACAAGTGCAAAGGTTTCTTCATAATCAATCCCCTCGATCTGTGAGAAGCCTCGAGCCACAAATCTGGCCTTGTATTTATCAACACTCTCATCAGCAACTTGCTTTACCTTGTAGATCCATCTCGATCCTACCACTGATTTATCAACTGACCTTGGAACAATTTCCCAAGCACTGTTTCTGACAATGGAGTCATACTCCTCCACCATTGCATCTAGCCATGTAGGCTCCTGCATTGCTTCCTGAAAGGAAGATGGCTTAGTCACAATACATTTGCTCATGAGAGCCATGTATCCAGTAAATCGGTCAGGAGACTGTCTTTGTCTGCACTGTGAAGTAGGGGCTCCTACATTCTGCGCAGCATCAAGTCTCAGCCTATCAACTTCTTTGGTACGCCTTCTGCCAGTTCTGATGTTTGGCTCTGCGTGAGTGGACTCCTCCACTCAATGAATCTCCTCTTATGGCTGATCCACATCTAGAGACTCATCTTTGGGAACCAACAATTCCTCCTCCACATGCATGTCTAGCTCCCTCTCAAGCGACAACCGCATGGCTTTCCCCTCATCGAGTTTTATATCCCATCGCATAACAGTCATCTTACTGTTAAGCAAATACACACGATAATTATGGGGTGTTTCTGTGTACCCCACAAATATCCCAACTTCAGCAGTCGGCTCCAGCTTCTTCCTGGCGTTCTTGGTCACATGCACATAAATAGATGAGCCAAAAATCTTAAAGTGAAACATCCGGTTTCTTACCAGTGAACATTTCTTTAGGTGTATTCATGCCAAGTACTCTATGAGGACAATGGTTTTGCACATAAACAGCAGTGTTGCATGTTCGCCATGCATTGATGAGCCACAGTCATGCAACATCGCTAGTACGCACACCCACGCTGGGTCTTGTTCTTCCTCTCCATGACCCATTTCTTCGTGAGTTGTGAGCGCTATCGTTTTCTTCAAAATTCCTTCTTTATTGAAGTCTTTAGTTAATTGATCATATTCTCTATAGTATATAATCTGGAGCCTTCCTTGCTTCAGGCTCTTTCTCACGGTACCTTAAATATGAGAACTTTGAGAATGTTTGATCCTTCTGCTGCATGAAGATCCAACATTACGAAAAAAATCATTAACAAAAATAATATAATACTTATGTTTTGCTGTTGAAGCAACCGAGAATGGTCCAGACACGTCTGTGTGAACTCTCTCCAGGATCACCGAAGCACGGTTCTCCTTTTTATGAAAGGTGGACTTTACATACTTCCCCATGGTGCAACCCTTGCACTGATCTAGCTGAGCAAGTGTTCCCATTGGAAGTCTAGTAGATATTTGCTGCATGACTTTCAAGGCGCCATGATGAAGATGGCCCAATCGCCTGTGCCATAATTCACCCTCATCTCGGCTCACCACTTTTTTTGCCTTGTCCATCATCGCAGCGCAGTCATCTACCTCCAGCTTGTAGAAATTCTTAACACGAATCCCTATCCTCTTGGCTTGAGTCGTTGTTTTATGTCGTAGGAAAACTTTTCCATTGCTTAATACAACGTCATAGCCTCTTTCCTCCAACTTTGTGACTGAGACCACGTTTTTCTTCAGACCTGGAACATGCGTAACATATTTCAGTTAAAATGGTTTACCTGACTCCCTCTCAAAGGTAATGGTACCTGTTGTCGCACAGAATGTCTAGGCACCGCGACAACGGCTCAGATCGGGGGCTGTCACCCTGATCCCCAATCTCTCTATCTAAGCCGTCTCCTTGCAGGCTAAGGGAGGTAGACCCTGACGAAAACGAAGGAGGAGATTTGGTTGGAGACCAACCAATTCAGGAGATAGCTAGATAACCAAATACTTGTTAAGATTTACGAGATTTTACATATCCAATTAGATTCAGAACTTTAAAACCAATGCCTTATGGAGTCAAAATATCCCGTTATGAAATTGAAGTCAAGTATTTGATATGTAATTGCTGCTATGAAAAATAGATTCACCACAATGATATTTGATGAAATATCCACACAATTATGCATTAACCATCCTCGAGAAAGACATGCAATTTATCATTACTTGAAATATTTCCAAAGTTAACTTAAACAATTAATTACCAATTTCAAACAACTTAAAAGCACAATTAAAGATAGCTCAAAAATCATCAACCACAGCTAAGCATTAAACTTCGAACCAACGATTTAAATTTGAAACAAAATATGTTATCATGAGAGTACCATCAAATTTAAATGCCAGATATTTCCAATATTTCCAAATTTATGATATTCCAAATAATTCCACATCAGAAAACTATAGTCAAACTTAGAATATATTCTTCAGCAAGATTTCAGATCTGAAATATAATGTGCAGTAGTAATTTAAACCATATACATCAACAAATAAACGATGCCGGCACCAATGCCCAAAATGACTAAAAATAGTAAACATTGATGAACTTGAAGAAAAATCAATTTTTAGGGCTTGATTAAGTGAAATTTCATATCTGATATTTTTATTTGAACAGTGAAACAGTGACAGATCAACAAAGATAAAACTGCCCAAAATCGCTGTCAAATACTTCCAGAAATAGTAAAAATATATTAAAACTTGAAAATTTCAATTTTAAGGCTTTAAGGGAGTTTGATTCTGTAATTTTCAGAATTGATAAGTTTGTAATCGCAGTTAATTGATAACATATCAATAAACTGAAAATACTGAAAATGATCCCCACAATGTCAAAAAATAGTACGTTTTGCCAAAAAACTGAAAATTCAAATTTTTTATACCTTATTTAGGATATGCATCAGAAATGTTCATATCTGATTTTACACAGTTATGCAGAATTTCCAGCGAGATTCAAAATTCAAATCTAGGCAAATTTAAAGATGTCCAAATGGTCAAAATTTTTGAAAATGAAGATTTTGCAAGTCTAAACAATTTTGACCATATAAAATGTGTTTTTAGAGCCTAATTATTTGTGATTTGTTTGCTGTAATAAAATCTGCAGAAAATAAGAGTTTAGAGATCAAACCCTTAGCCCAAGGCTTTGAAGATCTCATCGTTGAAAATTCTTGAAATTTTGGGATAATGTTGCCGCTTGAAAATTAGGAATTTGAAGACCAAAATCCTGTAAAAATAGCTTCAAAAGCCTATACGTTCTCAAGGGTCTAGATCTGGCTCAGATCTGAAGTTTTCCTTCGCTGATTTTTTTAGACCTATTCCTGCAAAAAAATATTGAGCCCAGATCTTGCCCTTCACGGTCTAGATCTGGCTCAAATTTGAAAATTTCCTTCGCTGATTTTTCAGATCTGAAGATTTCCTTTGATGATTTTTCAGATCTGAAGATTTCCTTAACTGATTTTTTAGATCTAATCCTGAACAAGTGAAAAAAGAAACCCAATATCCAATATGTACAAAAATAGCGCAAATCCTAAAAGCCCAAATATTAGAATTCAAAATTATGTTACAAAACTTCAGATCTACACATGTAAATTACAGATCTATACAATATATTTACAGATCTATGCACAAGAGTTGCAGATCTATCAGATCTGAGGAGTATAAGTCTGACTTCACTCCTAGATCTGAAGATCTAAGACTCTTACTAGCTAGATCTAATTTTAAATTAAAAAAAAAAGTTAAGATAATTTTTTTTATCGAGGCACAAGCTCTAGAAAGACCCTGTAAAAAATATTTTGTAAGATAACTTTAGAAATTAGGAAACAATGGGCTTTTTCATATTTATGAAATCTGAGAGTTGACTGGTCTAGCTGAAGACTTCCCCAAACACTCAAACCTTAAAAAACGATCTCTGCACACTTAGATCCGAATTTAAGATTGATAGAGATTAAAAAATAAACATAAGACATTTCAAAAAAATAGATAACTAATCTATCCATTAAATCAAAATGCTATTTTAGAAACCCAGAAGACTGCACAAGATACCTGTATGCAGATTAATCCATAGAGGCCATCAACCATCAAAAGCCAATAGAAGTAGTAGAGTTTAGAGACAATATCACCACATAGATATGAAAAAAGAACACCAAAGTTTGTAACCCCAAAGTCTTTATGCTTTATTGATCAAAAAATTACAAGAGCTTTTGAGAACAAGTGCACGATCCAAAGATCGGATGATTGAAAGACTGAGAAAGACCTCTAATTTATAAGATAAAATCTCCAACGGCTAGTTCAGTTGATCCATGTCAAAATAATCTCGACCGTTGAAGATATTTAATCATCTTTTAATCTGGATCGTCGAAATTATAATTTTGAGGAAATTTGAATTTATCATTTAATTCCATTTTAAGTAACTCAAAAAATTATCTCAAATTTTTGACTTTGATTTAACCACCAAGGCCCAAGGGTCCAAAATTTCTTGAAATTCTCAATATTCTCTTGGCCTGGGACCTTTAAAAATTTATTTTTTAAGGACCAACGAATTTTGTCTTTGAATAATTTTAACTCACCTAGGACCTAAAATTAATTAAATTTCTGGCTTAAGATTTTTAATTAATTTGGCCAGAAAATTTAATTAATTGACTGAGAGGGGGTTTAATTATTTTTTCTACCCCTTTTTACATAAGATAAATACATTTAGACACATGAAGGGGGAATACCCATTCGTATAGACCCTAAAAAAGGTACCCAATTTTGCGACTCAAAACATGATCTAGTAGACCAAGTAGCTTGTAATAAAATAATCTAGCCAATTAGCTAGGATGATTCCCAAACTACTTTTGCAAAGACTCAATAGAAAACACTAGGACTCATTTAGTATCTTGATGAAAAAATCCACCCTAGCTTAGGGGTGAGGCTGGAGGGGAAAACTCTGCCGATCACTTGTGTCGAAAAATACAAGCAAATCAGTGAGACAAAAAAACCTTCTAGGATAGAAATCGTCACCAAAATACTAGGCTTACCTAGGTTGTTACATACATGATGGTCTTACTTAGATCATTTACATCATAAACATGCAGAATGGATTTACATTGTTTATAAAACTGCCGATTGATGATGGAATCTAAATGCTGCGAATACGTTGAACATGATGAATCCCATTTGAAAAAATGGGGGTGTACTACTATGGGGTCATTGACAAAGTGTGGTCAACATCTGGCTCTACTTGGAGACACATTGCTTCATCAGAGGAATGTGAGAATCCAGAATCTGTATCCAAGCAACACGCAAAATTACATAAGTAGCATCCATCCAAATATCATCATATAACATTAAGCACATGAAAAATAGAAGCTCTTCTTTCATTTATTATTCTACATAACATGAAAAGTAAATCTACTCTAACTGCAAAATGAAATGCTGAAATAACAAGGTGTAGGGTTAGAGATACAATACAAAGGATGCCCTGTGGCATCAGATGTGTTCATTATAGTGCATGCTGAGCATTTTCCTGCTTTCAGGGAAGTCTGTAGGCTGCTTTTTAGATGTGCCATGTCCAATCTTGCATATTGTAGGACTCTGTCTTATCCAAATGTCAATCTGCTCTCGGCCATTAGACAAATCAAACCGCTTACTTCTTCTTTTCTGCTTTTTTCTCTTCTTCTTAGTGGGCTTTGATGTCAGTAATGAGACCACTGTAGATTTCTTGTTCTTATCTTGAAAATGCTTGTACAAAACATCTAATGAACCTGGAGTGTGACCGATCTTATTCTGAATATACTCTGTTAAAGGTGACAATAATCTTGGTCTTTCTTAACACCCTTTGTAACCATAGTTAATTTTTCCTTAATGGGAAAAGTGACCTCTGTGTGATGAGATGGAAATTGCTTCAACAAACTGGGAGGCCTATGATCTGTTGACAAATTTGACTTGGGTTGGAAATTCTGCATGTGTGATCTTTCCATTTTTTCCAACTTATTTTGAATACCAGTCATTTGATTAGAATGCTTAATATTTATACTACTGATTTCCTTCGCATGACTCTCTTCAATAGTTAACAATTTGTGTTGAAGAGACATCTGACCAATTTCCATGTTTTTATTGCTTCATCATTATTTGCTTTCATGACCATGAAGAAATTTTGCATACAGTTCATCTCCTTCTCATGATTTGCTTTCGTGATCGTCATTTCCTTGATATGTTTTTTCTTCCATGGTAATTATTTTATTAGAGTGATTGAATTCCATGATTGTTATATTTTCCTCTAAGGCCAATAACTTGCTCTCCATAGAACCAATTTCCCTGGCGTGATCTGCTATTATTTTTTCTTGATTAAGTTCCATATTCTTAATGATTTGAACCTGATTGGCCTCCATATTCTTGATTACCTCTGCTTTATTTAGTTGTATATCCTTAACCATCTGAATCAATTTGTTAACAAGATGCTTATCGTTGTCAACATTGATTTGACAACTTGTTTCTACTTCACCACTATCATGGATTTGTGCTGTCGTGGTACAAGTGGATTCATCCTGGGAACCGTCTGGAAATCTCCTGCTAATAGTTGAGTTCTCTACAAGATCAATTTCATTATTTTGCATAATACTGGGAGCACAAGGTGAGCCACCTTGTTTTATATATTTATCTTTAAAAGCATTGATTATGTGTTGTAAACAATAAAAATACTCCTTAGGACAATTTCGAAACCAATCGATAGCATCACCTTTTAAGGAATAGCCAAAGATACGTATCTTGACATCTTCATAATTATATTGTGAAGGACGATAATATTTATTTATTATAAAAGTGACTGTCTTTAGATGCTCTAGAGCAATGGCTGCATTCCCACCTGAGAAAAAAGGCAATTTAGGAATGGCCTCTTCTGGCATGTCATGAAAGGTGTCATCCATGATGACCTGCTTAAAGGTTAAGTGGATGTTAGAGAAATAGATCCGTGTTCAAGAATAGTTTAAAGGTCCTCAAGAAGTGAGCTTCTTAGCAAGAACTCTTGTAAGAAATGAAAGAATTGGAGTTGCCACTTAAACATGAAAATAATTCTAAAACAGAAGAAATAATTGAGAGCAGCAAATGGATATCAGGGGGGGATTTTTGTCTGGGAGTAAATAGATGAATAAGTGGAGTCGCCACCCAAACAAGAAGCCAACCGAAATGTCCAGGTGCTAAAGGTGTAAATGATGAAATGATTGGTGATATGACGAAAGATAAGATGATGAAAAGATGAAGAGATGAAACAACGCTGGAAAATATGATCCATTGTGACAGGCTAATGAATGGCGAAAAAAGATTAGAAGATTATAAAATGTCGTTAAGACCAAGGACAGAAAAGCTCTATCCTCGGCAACGGCGCCAAAAAATGTTGTCGCACAGAATGTCTAAGCACCACGACAACAACTTAGATCGGGGGCTATCACCCTGATCCCCAATCTCTCTATCTAAGCCGTCTCCTTGTAGGTTAAGGGAGGTAGACCTTGACGAAAATGAAGGAGGAGAACTGGTTGGAGACCAACCAATTTAGGAGACACAGTTAGATAACCAAATACTTGTTAAGATTTACGAGATTTTACAGATCCAATTAGATTCAGAACTTTAAAATCAGTGCCTTATGGAGTCAAAATATCCCGTTATGAAATTAAAGTCAAGTATCTGATATGTAATTGCTGCTATGAAAAATAGATTCACCATAATGATATTTGATGAAACATCCTCACAATTATGCATTAACCATCCTCGATAAAGACATGCAATTTATCATTACTTGAAATATTTCCAAAGTTAACTTAAACAATTAATTACCAATTTCAAGCAACTTAAAACCACAATTAAAGATAGCTCAAAAATCATCAACCATTGCTAAGCATTAAACTTCGAACCAACGATTTAAATTTGAAACAAAATATGTTATCATGAGAGTACCATCAAATTTAAATGCCATATATTTCCAATATTTCCGAATTCATGATATTCCAAATAATTCCAATTCAAAAAACTATAGTCAAACCTAGAATATATTCTCCAGCAAGATTTCAGATCTGAAATATAAATTGTAGCAGTAATTTAAACCATAGATCAACAAATAAACGATGCTGGCACCAATTCCCAAAATGACTAAAAATAGTAAACATTGATGAACTTGAAAAAAATTCAATTTTTAGGGCTTGATTAAGTGAAATTTCAGATCTGATATTTCTATTTCAACAGTGAAACAGTGACAAATCAACAAAGATAAAACTGCCCAAAATAGCTTCCAAATACTTCCAGAAATAGTAAAAATATATTAAAACGTGAAAATTTCAATTTTAAGGCTTTAAGGGAGTTTGATTCAGTGATTTTCTGAACTGAGAAGTTTGTAACAATAGTAAATTGATAACAGATCAACAAACTGAAAATTCTGAAAATGATCCCCACAATGTCTAAAAATAGTAAGTTTTGCCAAAAAACTGAAAATTCAAATTGTTTAGATCTTATTTAGGATATGCATTAGAAATGTTCAGATCTGATTTTACACAGTTATGCAGAATTTCCAGCAAGCTTCAAAATCATATCTAGGCAAATTTAAAGATGCTCAAATGGTCAAAAATTCTGCAAAGATTTTGCAAGTCTAAACAATTTTGACCATATAAAATGTGTTTTTAGAGCCTAATTATTTGTGATTTGCTTGTTATAATAAAATCTGCAGAAAATAAGGGTTTAGAAATCAAACCCTTAGCCTAAGGCTTTGAAGATCCCATCGTTGAAAATTCTTGAAATTTTGGGATAATGTTGCGGCTTGAAAATTAGGAATTTGGAGACCAAAATCCTGTAAAAATAGCTTCAAAAGCCTATCCGTCCTCAAGGGTCTAGATCTGGCTCAAATTTGAAGTTTTCCTTGGCTGATTTTTTCAGATCTATTCCTGCAAAGAAATACTGATTCTAGATCTTGCCCTCCAGGGTCTAGATCTGGGTCAGATCTGAAGATTTCCTTGGCTGATTTTTCAGATCTGAAGATTTCCTTAGCTGATTTTTCAGATCTAATCCTGCACAAGTGAAAAAAGAAACCCAATACCCAATATGTATAAAAATAGCGAAAATCCTAAAAGCCCAAATATTAGAATTCAAAATTATGTTACAAAACTTCAGATCTACACATGTAAATTACAGATCTATACAATATATTTACAGATCTATGCACAAGAGTTGCAAATCTATCAGATCTTAGGAGTATAAGTCTGACTTCACTTCCAGATCTGAAGATCTAAGGCTCTTACTAGCTAGATCTAACTTTAAATTAAAAAAAAAATTAAGATAAATTTTTTTATTTAGGCACAAGCTCCAGAAAGACCCTGTAAAAAATATTCCGTAAGATAACCTTAGAAATTAGGAAACAATGGGCTTTTTCAGATTTATGAAATCTGAGAGTTGGCTGATCTAACTGAAGACTTCCCCAAACACTCAAACCTTAAAAAACGATCTCTGCACACCTAGATCCGAATTTAAGATTGATAGCGATTAAAAAATAAACATGAGACCTTCCAGAGAAATAGATAACTAATCTTTCCGTTAAATCAAAATGCTATTTTAGAAACCCAGAAAACTGCACAAGATACCTGTATGCAGATTAATCCATAGAGGCCATCAACCATCAAAAGCCAATAGAAGTAGCAGAGTTTAGAGACAATATCACCACATAGATCCAAGAGCTCTCAGTACAATATATAATCATCTCACATTGTCATATAAAATTGGCAAATTCATGTGCCAATTTTCTGCCTCCAGACAACCTGCCTCCACTGCGCAATCCCTACTAATCACAATCCTTGAATGAATGAGATCTTGCTTGCCTTGACTGCGCAATCCTCATGTGGCACATCCAATGTGCGTGTGGTTGCATGAGTGCACCCACTAATGTCACAATTGATAGTCAAACTGTCCCTTTCACCTACATCTCAACTGGGTCTCCACTGGATCTCATATGCATGTAGTTAACAATAGTAAATCTTCAGTTGCATGTGAGACCACTGATTGTGAATTAATCAATAATTTATTCACTAATCTCTCACTAGTGTATCTTCAGTTACAACTAGCACAACTGAGTTTAACTCACTTAACCGAGTTAAACTACTTTACAACTCACATAACTACACATCCAACTTTGTTTCGAATCTCTCAGTTACAACTAAGTCCACTTGCATGTCCCACCAACCAACCTTTGAACTCGAATCTCCTATAGCTAACTGATTTGCCACTTCAATTAACTATTTCCAAGTGCTCATTGACAATAGATTAATGTTTATTATCCAACTATTATTAAGGGATAATAATAGTCGACATGCATCTATAAATAGACATGCGATCTATAAATAGAACTCGCACATACATCTAAAAATAGAACATCATCTATAAATAGAATTTGCTCACCATCTATAAATAGATATCATCTATAAATAGAATTTGTTCATGCATCTATAAATAGACCTCCACCTAAAAATAGCCTAAGGCTCCATCCTAGTGTAGGTGCATAATTTTCACTAGGATCTTCTTGTTGAATCTAAACATTTTCTTCCTTGGTAAAATATCCAAATTATCATTTTCCATTAAGGAGTGGGATCCTAGATCTGATGTAGAACTGTAGTCACCTAGGTTTTTTCGGGGCTCACCTTTTGTTTCCTTAACCTCATGAAATCCTTTCTTGAGGAAGTAAGAATCTAACATTTCTTTTGAGAAATATGGAATGCCTCGTAAATGTGCTACCACCTCAGGAAGAGCTGCTGAATATGGGGATACCTTTGCCTCAAGAGAGATCTTTAACTATCCAGGTAATCCATCATAGGTTTCCCCAAGTTTAGGAACATGACTGCCAAATCATTAGTGACTACTCGTTGGCAGTTGCTAGGTTAAAAGAATGAATATCGTTTAAACTTTAGCCTTTGAGAAATTTCACCAAGAGAATTGTTGATTAGCGTTTTCAAGCCTGGGTGAAATAAGATCACCATATTGCACATTTGCAGGTGTTATCACACGGACATATTTTTGAATTTTGTAGCTATGGTCGGACTGCCTAATATTATTTTAGCCTTCCGAATATATGAGAAATGGGGAATACAAATTGAATTTCAGCTTCAGAAGGAGGGAAAGATGAATTTTGAAATTTTTTTTGTCAAGTTGGCCAACACCAATGCTTAAAGTCGGCCTGGCCCTTTAACACACATATTCGAGCCCATTAAGACACTATATATAGACACTCGTCCTCCTCCTCTTGGGCAATCAATTTGGATCACTCTTTCACATACATATTCTTTTGTTCATGTGATCGAGAGAGAGATAAGTGATTGAGTTTGTGGGCAAATTGTGTTTATGGCTAGATCTACTTATCTGAGGAAGACTGAACCTTTAAGGTAGACCGAATATGTGAGGCAGACCCAATCTTTGAGACAGACTGAATCTCTAAGGCAGCCCAAATTTCTGAGGCAAACCGAATTTCTGAGGCAGACCAAGTCTCGGACGTAGAATTTTGAGGCAAATCAAATCTCTAAGGCAGACTGAATTCTGAGACCGAATTCTGATGCAGACTGAATCTCTAAGGCAGACCAAATTTCTGAGGCAGACACAATCTCTGAGATAGACCGAATCTTTGAGGCAAGTAGACAAATTTCTGGGGCTACTTATCTTTGTTTGACCAGGGTTTTATGGCTGGTCAGTTTGACCTTGCTTTGATTGGAAAATATCAGATTGTATCTCTTGTTGAACTAAATAATTTCTATAAGAAAAGGTTGCTGGGTTTTTCTCTAGAAGAGGGTATTCCAAGGGTAAATATTTGTGTTTCTTGTTTTGCTGTTTCTTTATGATCACTGTCATTATTTATTCTACTGTTGAGACCTGTCTAATTGCTTAATGATGAATGCAAATACAAGAAGGATTTACCTAAGAAATCATTAGAAGTAATTATCAGATTTGAAGACCTGGAAAATTCAACATGGTATCAGAGCTAGGGTGAAAGAGCAGCCTTGAAGAAGCTGGCTTGGTTAAAGTTATCTTCTAGGGCTTGAAGATGATCCTAATGAAGAGAAACCCAAGTCCAAAACTCTATTTGCAAGAAGGACGAAGTAGACCAAGAACTGTTTGTGATCTGACCTAGGTTTTTTGTATCTATATAGAGGGCCGAAATCCTTAGGACTAGGCCGCAACCTATTTGAGGATGAACGCAGGAAGAAGGAGACCGAGAAGAACTTTGGGGTTGATCAAAAGAAGCCGAGAGGTCTGGGAAATCAGGCCCGAAATTTCTCTGTCCAATGTAGAGGCCAGTGAAGTTGTCATTTGCGTTAGAAGTTAGCTATAGTCTGCAAACGAGGTTTTAATATGCGTGATTTGATATTTCCTTGAATTATAATCCTTGGAATGTGAAGCATATACCATTGCTCAATTCATGGTGATTTCATTTGGGATCAAAATTCTTTTGACAATATTCTTGTTGATTCAAGATGCTCACGTGCCAACATTCATATTGTCAATGAAGGGACCATGTATAGGACTAGTTGATAGGTCTTTAAAGCTGTTGCTAATCCCCTGCAAGGAGGTGATCTCAGTATGTAAATTCATTATCTCAGTATTTGAAAATTCTTGCAAGATGTATCTTGGAAGATTGAACAGGATTGCGATCTGCTCCTTGGTCAGCTGAATTGCAGACCAAGTTTGGAGCTGGTTGAAAGGACTGTGTCAAAAATTCAAGAACTGTTACCTTACAAGAAAGTGTGCACTGTGGCAGTCCTTGAAGAAAACTCTTGAATGAGCATTGAAGAACAATTATAAAACTAAATTCTGTGGGATGTTGGGAATTGCTCCCTTCAAACTAAGCACTTGCATTTAGCAAAATGACGATGGCATTTCATGGTTGATAAATATGAAGCATTTTCAATATCTGTGAAGGACCCTGTCAAGTATCACATGCTCATTGAAGACTGTTTGTTTACATCGGTTGATGGAGCAAAGAATTCTATGGATGATATTTATGAAGCATTCCTTATTTACCTTGTGGCAAGATTACAAGCTGTATGAAAACAATATTGGATCATTAATATTATACATTTTGCATTCCTTGATTGTCTGATAAGATCACCTGGTTGTCAATGTAATCTCATATGAGAAGTCATAGAACTCCATAGCTTAAATTGCCCATCTATATTGACTACAGCAAGAAAAGTTGCACTTGAAAAAATTTAATGATCACATTTGTCTTAGGGTTTGTAAACCCTAGAAGACCTGAAAATTATATTTTGATAAAAGTTCTTTTTTCTTCGCACTGTTGCCCTGGTACTTGTGGAAGATGTTGTAAGATCATTGATTTGTAGGGTATACGCCGTCTTGGCATTTCTAGAAGTAATGACATTGTCACAGTTTTGAATTTGGATTATGGTTCAAGGTTTGATAATGCCTAAAAGTAAGATAAGGTCTTTTAAGGGAAATAGACCATCTAAGTCAGCTGACATAGGTTCACGAGACACGCAGGATACACAAACTCGAGTGTCCGACACAGGGCACGTAGACCCACCGGAACAAGACACGTAGGACATGTTATATATATATATATATATATATATATATATATATATATATATTTCAATGATTTCATCTTACACAGATTCTCATGATAATACAAATTCAAACATTGATCTAAATTCTACATTGTAAATTTGTAAGTTGTAACATTATGCATCCAAATACAATCATGACAGATTCATCAATGATGCAATAGGAGAAAGATAAGAAACTGCAATTTTCTCATTAAATCATCAAAATTAAAATGTGTTACATAGGTATTGAGTCGTGAGGACTCCTGACTAGCAATGCCAATGGAAAATAGAAATAACAAATACAAAACAACTACAGTCTACAAGGTAGTAGGTAGCTCATCAATCATCACCATCAAAGTCAACATCATTGTCATGGTCACCATTGTTTTCCTCTGCATCCTCCTCCTATGTATTCAATGTAATCTGTACATCCGCTGGCGTGGGGGATGACCCCTCAAGAGTATCACCATCATCAAAAGTGACAGGCTCTAGCACTAGCTCATTAAGATCCAAGTTGGCCAATGCCAACTCATCACTGTTGTTCGAACCCATATCATCAGGAAACACATCCCGCATCTTTGTCTTCCCCTTCAACCACACCTCCCTATGTCTGTAAATAAGACGAAGGTTGGTGTGCACATACACCATTGTCTCTGCCTTGGACTACTCAAGCCTGCTCTTCTTCACACTATACAAATGCCCATATGTGCTCCAATTCCTCTCGCAAGAAGAGGATGAAGTAACTAGAGAGAGAGTAGTCTCATAACTAACTGCTTTAGAGGAGGGCATGTTGCCCCATGAGTTTCCCACCAAGAATAGGGCTTCTTAGCCCCCTTGTCTCTAATCACATCATAGCTTGAAAATTGCCCAGTGCTAGTGGAAAAATATACAAAGGCATCCTCAACCTCAACAAGCGATGTTGCATCCTGAAATATCTACCTCAATGCATCTTTCCTCCCCTGTGAAATTTCACCATCCATGGGAGGAGGGAATCTAAAGGAAGGTCCACCATTCAGCCACTCATGGTTGTAGTATTTTGGATTCAATGAGTGAGCCAAACAATGCAAAGGTGTGCAATTCTTGTTCCACTTGCTGACAAGAATATCTTGTATGGTGGTGAAGAAGGCCTCCGATGATGCCTGATACTCAGGGCTTTGTAAAATAATGGTCGTCACAGAGTCAATCATAGAATCCCACCCCTCATAAACCTCTCCTATTATGGATTGGTCTATATCTTCCAAGTGCATCCATTGATTTAAAGAAAATTGGTACATTCAAGGAAGAGACCATGAAATTGATGAGCGGGTGGCGTGCTGGATCTGTCCATCCATCAGAAACAATAGTAAGCCCAGATTTTGGCCATGCTGATTTAATAGGCTCAAGCATTTTATCCACCTCTTTCTTTGCCTTAGTCAATAATGTGGTTCTAAGCTTCTATGACCCAGGAGACACATACCCCGATGGAGCCCCTTGGGTTAGAGCTCGACACATCTCAATAAATAAAGGTGATCCTGCAACATTAAATGATATGAAGTTCATATAGAAAAAGAAGGCAATGGTGATATCAAGCTCTTCTCGTCTCTCTTCCTAAAAAATCTTGTCCATTAGACCAAGTGCCACTGCCTTTATTTTAACTGCTTGACCTACACCCCCACCAAAACTCTCAAATAGAAATTTGCTGCTGCTTTTCCCCAAGAATGTAAGGGGATCCTCATTCTTGTATTTTTTAGGTGATGTACCCACCCTTTCCCCACCTGTTACCACTCAAACCAACAGGGGGGCTAAAAGGGGCTTCTAAGAGGGCAACTGCTACGTCAATGGAAATGATGGAGGCTTAGCCCACTGTCACCACCACTAAGACTCCCTACTCTTTACGGACTTTTACTGATGGCAGGAGACCCGGTAATTAGGAAGTCACTTATAAAGTATAGATCAATGAATAGGTATGAAGTGACCTTAGAAACCCTTTTCCTAGGATAGAATGAAGAGTGGAACTTGCTTGCCCTTTAAGCAAGGTAGTTGATCTTCTAGGGAGAGGGAATGAGGATTGGAGGGTTGAGGTAGAAGGATAAGACCTATAAAGGAGGTTCTCAATCGCTAAATTCCCTTTGGGAACTTGGATTCTCTAGTGGTTCTTGATAAATAGGCTTTGGTGAAGTATGGGACCACACAAAGCCAAGTGGACCCAACCCATGTTAGGGGATGGATTTTGGCAACCAATGATGTTCTTAACTTGGCTAAGGTGAGGGGAAAGGATCAAACAAGAATTTTCTTCCAAAGATGTCAAATTGATCCTACTAGGTTCTAGCCTTGGGAACACCTAGGCAAAACTTGATCCTAGAGCTAGGGCTTGGGTTATCCGAAGATTCCACCATCGAAATTGCTCCAAATTCGGAGGAGAGTAAGGGGACCGACCAACCCAATTTTATCTAGCAGATCGAAGTTTTCCTATGGCTAGACTCCCGAGAGATTGATGCCCTAGGTAACCTAATGGGGCTAGACGTAGGAAAATGAGGAAAAAGTGAAAAAGAGGGTAAAATGATTAGCCCTTTTGAAGGACCAGTGTCTGATTCACTTGGGGATATGGAGTCAAGGATATTATGAAGAAAGACTTAGTTTCTTGTTCAAGGAGGCTCCAAAAGTCAACTTTGTCCAATGTTAGAGCAAAGAGAAGAAAAGTGACTTTTAAGCATTTATACTTCATACAAATGGTGCAAGCTTATCGAGATAACATGATCACTAGAAAATTTCATTCATCTAACAATGGCCCATACATAGAGTAAGCTAAATAGGCAAATAATTCCACATTTCATTCATGCAACAATTATCCCTAATTATAGCAAAGTTCCAATGTATGCATCAAGAAGAAAAATAACGTTAAATTTTCACTTACAATGTTAGAGAGTATATCCAACCAACATCACATTTGCAATTAAGAAGCTCCAAGATAGAAATAGTCCAAATCGATACATCAAAATTCGTCCATCATCCAAAAAAAAATCCTCCAAGGAAAAATGTGAAGTTCTCTAAAGATAGAGAGATCCCAAGTCAAGTGATGATACAACTAAATTCAACTAACTCCTATTTATACACCAATTAGGAGTTTTATTTAGCTAACGTGACTAGATTAGCCCCTAAAAATAAAATAATGTGAAAATAAACTAACTTTTGGTGACAAGCCCACCAAACTAGCTCATAAATGAAATAACAAGTTTCTCAAGACATCAAATAATAATATATGCATGTTGTGAGGCCCTCCAAGAGGCCTGATGATGTCCACAAGTGGCATAATGATGAATAGAATCCTCAAAAGGTGATGGACAAGGGGGTGGCCCCTTGTTCTCCAAGTAGTAGACCTGTGGTGCTCCTAGTGGGTATGGGGGCACACCAATGACCTCATGGCTCTTCATATGAGTCAAACATAAGGTCCAATGCATCCTCTAGCCTTCAAGTACAACAAGCCATTAGAGTAATTGTGTAAAAGAGCCTAGAAACATGGACAACAAGCAGTCACTTCATAATGGTATGCCCTTCCGTAGTGGACTTTGGCATGTGCTAATGTCTCCAAGCTGCAAAGGGGGTTAGCTAGGTACCTTATTAGGTGGTTTCTACCTTCAGAGGGGATAGTATGTCCAAGCTACATCCCTAAACTGGTGGTGGCATGTGACAAAGAGGTGCAATGGAATAGAGAATGAGAGGGGTAGTCCTGGGCCACATATCGCGGCGCAAGGGCAACTAGATAAAGGGAAGCCCACACCTAGGTGTATAATGTGTAGGAGGGAGCAATTGTGGTACATGAGGTGCCCGACCTTGATTTTTCTACCCTTCTTTATATGCCTTTTGCCTTTTATGAATTTTCTTTAATTAACTGCTCGGGGCTCAAAGGAAAAGAGCATGATGTGTAAGATATAGCAGTGATTACCCCCTTTTTGGGAGGGCGGTTCACTGCCCTCCACGGGTTGGGACAATCATGGGTTCCTAAATGATAAAGGAGGCTCATCTAGGGCCTATGGAACCAGGGTGATGACCATGGGTTGGGGTAGAGCTCATTTATTGGCTTTTACCCACGTGCTAATTATTTTTATCTCGACCATCTTTTTCATTTTGTGGTACAATTTCCTGTTGAATGTGGCCATTTATGCTTTTAATTTTTCTTTTAGTTGCTTCTGTTGAGATTTTGTGTATTTGGGGTAGCATCATTTGTGCTCTAGGTCCCAAATTTTGAGGAAGGACTAAAGTTCACCTTATCTACAAGACCGAGAAATGGATTTGGGAAATTTCATTTGGTTTAGGAGATATTAAATTAATTAATTATTTTAATGTATTTCTTAAGTTAAAACTTATGAAAATAAAATAATTAAAGTGAATTTAATTAAATATGTGATGAAATTGTCTTAAGTCACACAGATCAAGCTTTCTTTTAATCTTAAGCCATTGATTAAAGATTTAATCTTGGCCATTGATTTGTCAACGAGAAAAGTATAAAGGAAAGGTTTGGGGTCATTTGTAAGACACACAGAGGCAGAGCACTGAAGCTAAGTTGAGATTCTAGGGCGAGGTTGCTAAGAATTCTCAAGTGTTTCAGTTGTAGAGAGGGGAATTTAGACCAAGGGGATGATCTGATCCCGGGGTCTAGAATACACAAGAAGTAGAGAAGAGATCAGGATGGACAACGTAGAGGAAGGCAATAGTAGACGACAACAGCAGCAACAGCAGCAGCAAGGACAGCTTAATTTTCAAGAAACCCTTCAGGGGTTACGCAGAGACCCTTGGGGGTAGTGTAGTGATTGCGTCACCTAGTCTAGGGTAACGCAGTCCCTTCCAGTGACAACACTGAGCATTTGGAGGCCTTTAGAGGCTGACGCAGTGTCTTTTAGGGGCAAATCTGGGGTTTCTAGGCCTAGATCTGGCTGAGTTCTGTAAATCCCGTTTGAGGGTGTGGATCAGTCCGTATTGTTGGTCTTAGATCAACCAGGTGCTGCAGATATAGAGTTTTCTCTGTAGGGTTTTCCAGAACTGGAACCCAGAGCTGTGTATTTAGAAATATTCTTAATACTAGAGCCCTCCATGACTGAAATGGTTTTCCCGGTAGGTTTCCGAGACGGTTGTCGAGAAATAAACACATGTCACTTTGTCTATGTGTGCATGTGCTTATTCTAGATCGAATTGGTAGAGATTTGTTATGTGTTTTGCTTTGATGTTAACTTGAATTTATTCAGTTGATAACTTGTATAAGTAGGAGAAGCTTAACTGGATTAACAGAAATAATTTCTGCATAAGAATTAAGATTCAGAAATTTCTACATGGTATCAGAGCAATTGCAGGTCTAGAAGGGTCACCAATTGAAGCATCTGAAGGATCTAGCTACAGAAAGCAGCTGGAAAGGCAGCAGAAAAGCAGATCTGAAGGGACAATGCGGTTTTCAGGAGGAGTTTCACGCAGAGGGAAGAGTGACGCTGTCCAACGCTGTGTCGTAGCAAGCCCACACAATTACTGCGCAGAGGCAGCTCAGAAACAACGCTGGTTAGGTCTGAAGATAGCCAGTGTGATTCAGATCTGAATCTGTCAGATCCAGAAAAAGTCTGCAAAAAAGTTGTAGAAATTCAGAAGAGTTGGTGGGGTTAAACTTCTGAAGTTTTCAGATTTTTAACCTTAGCACAAGTGACAAAGTTTGGGAAGAGATCAACTTCTTAGAGAGTTTCTTGCCAAAGGAAACTTGCAGTTTGGTCAGAGGATCAAAGAAGAAACTGAATCATAGTTGATTTGGTAGATTTCCAAGGAGGGAAATCAAGTGTCAGAGGGCGCAAAGGGTTCCCAGTTCGAAAAGGACCGTAGATCCAAGATCTCTAGCATAGAGAAGAGGAGCTCTGATACATTCTGAGTAGATGGCTCCTCATGGACTGCGTGATTAGGATAGGCTAGAGGTCCTCTCAAACTTTTCGGTGTGGAAAGCAAGGATCCTGATTGTCTTTGAGGGATACGGTCTAAGAGACCATGCAGAGCAGATCCTGGCCACACCGACAGATGCAGATCTCCTATGGAAGCATAGAGAAGCTGCTGGGCAGGCCAAGCGGCTGATAATGGACAGTATCAAGGATCATATTGTGCCACACATAGCTGAGAAGATGACAACTAATGAGATGTGGAAGGCCTTGACTTCCCTATATGAGGGAAAGTCAGTCCAAAGAAAGATGCTATTGGAGGCCCAAATGAGGTCATTCATGATGACCAAGGGAGAAGACATTGGGCATTTCCTCTTCAGATTGCAATCAATCAGGGATCAGCTAACTGCAACGGGTGCAACTGTAGATGATGCAGTGATAGTCAGGACTGCCCTCAATGCAGTCACGAAGGAGTGGGAAACCTCTGTCCAAAGTATCTTGGGCAGAGCGGACCTCCCAGATTGGGACAACTTGTGGTCGATCCTACGACAAGAAGAACTACGAAGGTTCACCAAGAAGCAACACACCCTGCGTTGAGCAAGGTTAAGAAGGAAGAGGAGGAAGATGCAACCTTCGCATCGAAGAAGCAGCCGAAGAAGAAGAAGGATCTTTCTAAGATCCAGTGCTTCCAATGTGGCGAAATGGGACATTTTGCCAACCATTGTCTAGAAAAGAAGGAAGCATCTTCTTCCAAAGCAACGGTGGTAGATGATGGGTCCAGAGATGATGTAGCCATGAGCGCTCATGAACCACGGAGGTGGGGTGACATGGACATGTAGAGGAGCTACATGGTAGTAGGGCGAGATCCTTGAGCAACTCATCTCTTGGATCACAAGCGAGCTACGACAGCCTTAAGACAGTAGCGAGACAAGTGGAGTAACGGGTGCATAGATCATAGATGAGGCATAAGCAGAGGTAGATCTGGAGGCTGGGAGGAGCAGCGCAGAGCATAGCAGCAGCAGCGTAGAAGTAGTAGCAACGCAGAGGCTGATGTGACTTCAGTAGCGCAGTGTAGTACTGCTTATGCAACGCAGAGCTGCAGCAGCGCAGAAGGCTTCGAAGGGACAATGCAGTGCAGCAACAACGTGATAGATTTTAGCACAAGGAGCTGATGTGACTTCAGTAGTGTAGAGGGAGTTTGATTATGCAGGCAGAGCTGTAGCTGTGCATCGTTCTTTAGATGCCAGCACAGATTTGTAGCCTATGGAGCTTCAGTGATAAGGATGCAGTCCATCTGACTTGTTTGTCAAAGATTGGGTAGGAGATTCAGTGGTTTTTCTCAACAACTGAATTTGCAGTGCAACGGATCAGTAGTGGCAGTGCTATGAGCAGCACAGATTCAGCGTATTAAGAGGGAGCTGCAGTATAGTGGTTGCAGTGGCAGTGGCAGAGTCATGGGCAGCGGGACAAAATGGCAGCAGTAGTGCAAAGTTGAGTGACAGGAGGCCAAGCTTCAATAGCACAGAACTAGTGCCCAAAATCATGTAATGCATAAGTGTGATGTATTGCTAGAGCACACCCTTGATGCTAAGAGGGAGTGTTGGGATTTTGTGTATTTGGGGTAGCATCAGTTGTGCTCTAGGTCCCAAATTTTGAGGAAGGACTAGAGTTCACCTGATCTACAAGACCCAGAAATGGATTTCGGAAATTTCATCAGGTTTAGGAGATATTAAATTAATTAATTATTTTAATGTATTTCCTAAGTTAAAATTTAGGAAAATAAAATAATTAAAGTGAATTTAATTAAACATGTGATGAAATTGTCTTAAGTCACACGGATCAATCTTTCTTTTAACCTTAGCCATTGATTAAAGATTTAATCTTGGCTGTTGATTTGTCAACAAGAAAAGTATAAAGGAAAGACTTGGGGTGATTTGTAATACACACAGAGGCAGAGCACTGAAGCTAAGTTGAGATTCTAAGGCGGGGTTGCTAAGAATTCTCAAGTGTTTCAGTTGCAGAGAGGGGAATTTAGACTAAGGGGATGATCTGATCTCGGGGTCTAGAATACACAAGAAGCAGAGAAGAGATCATGAAAGACAGTGCAGAGGAAGGCAGCAAGAGTAGCAGACGACAGCATCAACAGTAGATGGCAGCAACAGACGATAGCAACAACAACAATAGACGACAACAACAGTAGCAACGGCAGCAACAACAGCAAGGACAACGTGGTTTTTCAGGAAACCCTCCAGGGGTTATGCAGAGACCCTTAGGGGCAGCGTAGTGATTGCGTCACCCAGTCTGGGGTAACGCAGTCCCTTCCAATGACAACGCTGAGCATTTGGAGGCCTTCAAAGGTTGACGCAGTGTCTTTTAGGGGCAGATCTGGGGTTTCTAGGCCTAGATCTAGTTGAGTTATGTAAATCCCATTTGAGGGTGTGGACCAGTCAATATTGTTGGTCTTAGATCAGCCAGGTGTTGCAGATCTAGAGTTATCTCTGTAGGGTTTTCCAGAACTGGAACCCAGAGCTGTGTATTTAGAAATATTCTTAATAATAGAGCCCTACAACAGCCAGAGACTGGTTTTCCCGCATTTGGGTTTTTCTGGGGACAGTTTGTCCAGAAATAACTATGTCACTTTGTTTATGTGTGCACGTGTTTATTCTAGATCTGAATTGGTAGAGATATGTTATGTGTTTTGCTTTGATGTTAACTTGAATTTATTTAGTTGATAACTTGTATAAGTAGGAGAAGCTTACCCGGATTAACAGAAATAATTTTTGCATAAGAATTAAGATTCAGAAATTTCTACAGCTTCAACCTCTAGGGCATCATTCCAGGCTTGACCCAAGGTGGGGGCAAGGGTATATGGAGGTCGACCCTATGTGGACGTAGAGAGGCAATGTGGACCCAAGTGGGAGAAATGATGAATGGGGTTATAGTGAGTGGAAAGGGAATAATATATGCGGATAAAGGAGCAGGACCACACAACCAAAGTCGGGGTTTCCCTAGAACCAAATGGTCAATAAAGGAGATCCCACGGGACTAAGATCCAAGGGTAACATCCAAAAGAGATCAAGGGGACAAGAGCACAAACTAAGCCCACTTTTTCCGCCAAATCCCCCCATCAATCCATGCCCAAGAGTGTCCATGATAAGTAAACCCAATACTCAATTACCAAATGACAAGACATACCTTTAGATTCGGGAGACCCACCTTCAAACATACAATCAATATAGACGGGTTATGGACCACATGGTTGGCTCAGGTGGCAGAGAAATGGCACAAAGAGCTAGTTGAGGGCTGCAAGGGGCTACTGGTTGTCGGCTTAGGTCCATCATGGAGAAAAAATTTATCCTAGGGATATCACTCACGAAGTGGTGGGTAACATCTGGCTCCAACTGGGACATGATCTCTTTAAGAAGTGGGCAAGGCTACTCGAACGGGAGGTCAAGAGAACTCCAACAATCTCCTGTTATTTGCACATGTCAACGACCAAAACAATGGGGCAACATGTTTTTCATGGTGTCTTATGATCACCCATGCTTAATGTCAGCCCATAAAATCAACAAGTAATAAAAACATGCAAATTCTAAATGCAACTAATCTACCATGAAAGACATCATATGAGATTAATTCTAATGTAGAAAATCAACATGCAATGCATCCTACCCTAACATGCATACGACAAAGCCAATATCAAGTGAAAACAAATAGCCATTGCAACCAACAAATCATCAAATCAATATAAATGTGCCTGCCTATATGATTACTCATGAAACAAATCCCAAATCGATTGTGAACCCAAACACATGGAGGATGATCCCGGCGGGAGGTGGGAAAATATAGCTTCCATGTGAGGTAAGAGAAATCTGTGAGAGAGGGAACTTGAGTTACTTTAGAGATGTGGGTCCTTCCTTCTAAGTACACAATTGTGGTATGAATGATTATCCTTAAGAAACTCTTATCACAATCATTGTTCATAATATTACGCATTGTAGATGCCACAAGGTTGTGATGAGAGTGGGACGAAAGGTGAGGGAAAGAAGGAAAGCAACAAGTAGGTTGCTCAAGGTAATGGTCACATTGGAGACGGGAAGTCATGGGGAGATCAAAAGCCTGAGAGTCCATCCAAGGAGGTAAAGTATAGTTGATGAGGGGCTCTTCCTTGACATTATACTCGAAAGGGGGAAAGGGCTCATGGGTACTTGAAATCACATGACAAGGGGTGAGGGAATCACTTGTGGAAGACTTAAGATGATGAACAAGAGAAAAGGGTAAAGGGGAAGGTGAAGTTTCAATGAGACTCTTTTCTTGAATATCCAACCTTGAATGTTCAAGTGATTTGATTAGATTCCCAGAATCATAAGGAAGGTAGGCATGAGGAGGGGCTTTATCAATCCTATCATTGCTGGTATCAAAGATAGGGGCCAGGGCCTTCCCAAAAAGGAGAATCAGATATCAACTTATCTCCAATTGCTCCTTTTCACGGAAGGGGAAATGATAATTCTCCTTCCCAAAGGTATCAACGGGTATGTCCTTATAAATAATGCCCGAGAGAAAGGGAAAGCCAACCTCAGCCTCATCCTCTTTGTTAGTATCATAAATGGGACCACAACAAAATGGAGGCCCAACAATTTTCCATTTCTCCTTTTCGATGTGGAAATAATCTTCAATGTTATCTTCCAAGGTGCTCATGGGATCACCTTCCTCAAGGTTCTCAAAAGGAGAGTTATCAGGAGTGACGCCCTCGAGAAAGGTAAAGTCATCCTCAACTTTACTTTCCATAGCCTCCTCATCCTCAACACACGAGCTCTCAAATTTATCCCACTCTTCATGTAGACCCAACAAGGCCTCATCTTCCTCATCTATATCTTCAACGATATCTTCAACTTGGTTAGTTGACCAACGGGAGGACTCTTCTTCCCTATTCTCTTGAAGCACAATAGCTACGGTATTTTTTACATGATTTTGGTAATATGCTTCAAGGAGGAGAGCATTAGTGGGGTGTTCTTTATATTCACATTTCATCTTATGAAGCTTCACCTCTTCTTCGCGCAAATGAAAGAGTACTGCATTAGAATTACATTCCCATACTAACCCTCTACATGAGCTACTATATTCATCCATTCTTTCTTGCGTGATTTGGAGGCTCAGAGGATCCAACTCTTCATCATCCTTGGAAGAGATATTGCCATTGTCTTCCACCTCTATATCTGACATTTGCTCATCGTCCTCACTTACACTTGAGCTTTCTTCAATGTCATCCAATCGATTACCCTTTGTGGGACTTTTTGGTTGACTATATATAACATTTATCATTGATTAGGTTAGCTAGAATATCAAGAGCATAGGTTAGGCAAACAAAGTCAACGAGGCGACTATGATCTACCTCATTGAAACCCTTCATTATGTCAAGTTGCACTCTTTGTGACCTATAAAACCCGAGCATGAGTTCCATATCCATACCTTCCAATACATTTTGATAAGATTCTGCATATTTATCTGCATTCTTTTGTAGTTCTTGAATCTCTTGGTCTGTGAGTTTTGCCAACGTAGGACCAAGATTAATCTCTTTTTTACGATAGTCCATTTTCTTTGATTTTGCATATTAGGATCAACATGGAGTCGTCGGGGTGAAATGAAGTGCCTTGATAAATGCTTGCTTCACCCTACAAGCATAAACTTTGAAGTTCAATGAAGAACTAGGGCTTCGTTCTTCCAATGGAGTCTCCCATAATGATATGTCAATATGTCGTATAGGGAACAAAACACATGTTTCATGTCCTCGACAACAGCTGCAGAAATGTTACCACTCAAACTAGCAGGGGCCTTAAAAGGGACTCCTAATAGGACAATTGCTAGGTCAAGGGAAACGTTAGAGACTTAGCCCATTGTCACCAAAGCTAAGATTCCCTGCTCTCTACGGACTTTCACTGATGGCAGGAGACCCGGTAGTTAGGAAGTCACTTATAAAGGATAGATCAATGAATAGGTGTGATGTGACCTTAGAAACCCTTTCACTAGGATAGAATGAAGAATGGAACTTGCTTGCCCTTTAAGCAAGGGACTTGATCTTCTAGGGAGAGGGAATGAAAATTGGAAGGTTGAGGTAGAAGGATAAGACCTATAAAGGTGGTTCTTAATCCCTAAAATCACTTTAGGAACTTGGATTCTCGAGTGGTCCTTAATAAATAGGCTTTGGTGAAGAATGGGATCACACGAGGCCAAGTGGATCCAACCTAGGTTGGCGACTGGATTTTGGCAGCTAATGATGTTCTTAACTTGGCCAAGGTGAGGGGAAAGGATCAAACAAGAATTTCCTTCCAAAGATGTCAAATTGATCCTATTAGGTTCTAGCCTTGGGAACACCTAGGCAAAACTTGATCCTAGAGCTAGGGCAAAACTTGGACCCAACCCAGGTTAGGGGATGGATTTTGGCAGCTAATGATGTTCTTAACTTGGCCAAGGTGAGGGGAAAGGATCAAACAAGAATTTTCTTCCAAAGATGTCAAATTGATCCTACTAGGTTCTAGCCTTGGGAACACCTACGCGAAACTTGATCCTAGAGCTAGGGCTTGGGGTATTCGGAGATTCCACCATCGAAATTGCTCCAAATTCAGAGGAGAGTAAGGGGACCCACCAACGCAGTTGTATCTAGGAGATCAAAGTTTCCCTGTGGCTAGATTCCCTTGAAATTGATGCCCTAGGTGACCTAATGGGGCTAGACCTAGGAAAAAGGGTAAAAACATGAAAAATAGGGTAAAATGATCACCCGTTTTGAGGAAAGAGAATAAAAATGACTTTTAAGCATTTATACTTTATACAAATGCTGCAAGCTTATTGAGATAACATGATCTCTAGGACATTTCATTCATCTAATAGTGGCCTATACATAGAATAAGCTAAATATAGACATAATTCCACATCTCATTCATGCAATAATTATCCCTAATTATAGCGAAGTTCCAATGTATGCAACAACAAGAAAAATAATGTTAAATTTGCACTTACAATCTTCGAGAGTATATCCAACCTAATGTTGCAGGAAATGTCCCCCCTTGGCTACAACGCCTGATCTGTGTCCTGTATGGAATCGTACAGGATCTGCCATACGAAACTTTGATCCGAATTTCAGAAATGTGGATCAGGCAGAAAAAGGCGGTTCCTGCCATTTTTGAACCACCCTGCTCGATTCGCGTTTTGTACGATAGATCGGCATATAGAAACACCGTGCTTTGGAGGCGGATCCGTATGGATCACGAACACTTCCCTATAGCAGCGTACGGATCTAAATTGTGCATTCAAGAAAAGCGATTTTTTAATTTTTTTTGGTTTTTTTTTGCTTTAGTTGGGTTAGGAGGTGGGTTAATGTTGAGTTGGGGATAGGATGAAAAAGTTGAAGTCTCACTTTCACCTCTCATTTGCTCACTTTTGTTTTTGGAGAGCTTGGAGAAGAGAGGAGAAGAAAGGAGAAAGAGAGGAGAGGAGAGCTTGGACAAGAGAGAGTTGAGGAGAGCTTGGAGGAGCTTGGAGGAGTAAAGAAGGGCTTCCATCTACAAGAGCTAAATGAGGTAAGTGAAAACCCTAATATTTCTAATTTTTTTGTCATTGTGTTTTGTATTTTCTCTCCTCCCTCTCCTACACTGTCCCATTCTTTCTTCTTGCTCATTTATTTGGAGGTTGTCCACCACCTATATTCATATTCAAAGATGATGTTTTTTTGGCTTCTATGTATCATTCCACTCTTGGTTTTCATGATGGTAAGGGGGAGTAGAAATAGAAGAGAAGAACAAGAAGAAGAACAACATAGTGGTCCCCATATGAGTGACCAAATGTATGATGAGGAGGAAGGGTTTGAAGAGGAAGGGGATGATTTTGATGAGAACATTGAAACTCTAGAGGGGAAAGTTGCATTGACACCCTTGTGGAACTATGTGACCAAACTTGAAGGGGGAAAAGGTGGAGGAAGCTACAAGCTTTTGTGCCCTCATGGTTGTCATGGAGGAAAACCATATAGTGGTTCATATACCCGTGTGAGGAGGCATCTTTGTGGGGTGATGGACAGTGATGAAAAAAAGGGTGCTGCGGGGATAGAAATTTGCCCAAAGGTTTCAAATGAACAAAGAAGAAAATACATTCAAATAGAGGAGGCTGCACAACAAAAGAACAAGAAACAAAAAACTCACTCTTAATCAAGTGTAACCTCTAGATTTGGTAGCTCATCTCCTCATGGTATTTCTACAAGCCCTGGAGGTAAAAAAACAATAGGGGATTTCCTTAATGTTGTTGGGAGGGATGATGTGGATGGAAATATAGTCCGATTTATTTGTGCTTGCGATGTACCATTCAATATGCTTTGCTCTCCCTACTGGCATGAAATGGTAAAGGCCATCAATGAAGCCCCAGAAGGATACAAGTCCCCCAACTATGAGAAAGCTAGAACAATGTTATTAGAAAGAGAAAAAGGAAAGGTTCAAATAGCTTTGACACATTTTACAAATGAGTGGGTGGATTGTGGGGTATCCATTGTATCAGATGGGTGGACAAATATCAAAAACCAACATTTGATAAATGTTCTTGGTGTTTCTGCTAGTGGTGCAGTATTTATTACATGTCATGACTCCTCCTCCGTTAGTGCAACTTCCCAAAACATTGCAAGCATCCTATTGCAATCAATCAAAGATGTTGGTCGTAGTAAAGTGGTTCAAGTGATCACAGATAATGCAACAAATTGTAAGGGAGCAAGAAGAATTATTGAGCGTACTCATCCACACATATTTTGGTTTGGGTGCTTGGTGCACACATTGAACCTTTTGATGCGTGATATTGTGAAGCATAAAGAATGTGGGTGGATTAATGAGCTTTACAAGAGAGAGAAGCAACTCATTAAATTTATCACTGGGCATACAACGGTAAACTACTTCTATGGCACTTACTCCAAGTTGCAGTTGCTTAAACTTGCAAAAACCAGATTTGCAAGTTATTACCTCACCTTTAGGTGACTAGTGAAGGTGAGACAAGGTTTAACTAATCTAGAATCTAGAATATAGATGGTTGATGCTCGGATAATTAATTATTGATGTACAATGGAATCATGGATGTCATATCTATCTTGATTTATTAAAAAATATGCATGTTTTCATGTCTTCTACAAGTAATTTGGTATTTGGAATGTTTGTTTTGAATATAAATGCATATATATATATAGTAGACGCTTCCGAAATGCTTCGCTTCCTAAATTTTTGGAAAATGACACTTCTGCGTCCCCGCGTCCAAAAAACGTCCCTGCTTCATGCAACGTTGATCCGACTAGCATCACATTTGCAATTAAGAAGAAAGTGGCCAGAAACAGTAGATTTGGAAAACGCCAGTCGCATGTAGTCAAACTAGCTTCAGATTTGGATCAATAACGGATGCGATCCTCAAAACAACTTTGACACCATGTAGGATTTTAGAGGGTAAGTTCTTTAGATCAAACATGAAAGGTCACCGCTCACAAACAGATCACAGATTAGTACACCAGTATTTGACGTAGTTAAAACCCTCGTAGAGGGAAATAGACCACGGCTTGAGCCAACGCGGCCACT
Source organism: Pinus albicaulis (assembly GCA_034641835.2). NCBI lineage: Eukaryota > Viridiplantae > Streptophyta > Pinopsida > Pinales > Pinaceae > Pinus > Pinus albicaulis. Next base: position 553,904,480 of record CM076579.1, on the reverse strand, counting down.
TCAGGAGATTTATTAATATAAAGAAAGAAAATTTACATAAGCTTCTCTCATAAACGGTTATCGGACAAATGACCCTCCATGCTCTTTAAATAGAGATCATTGACCAATCGAGTGTTAAGCCACAGATCAAGTGTCGGTAATACCGAGGAGAGAGTGAATCGTTGGATCACTAAATATTGTGACCCTCGAATTATAAGTTACAAGTGTACATAATAAAGAAACGCACTTTACCTAACTCTACGCTAGACCAAGTTATAGTTAACTATTTCCTATGTGTCGGAATATCCTAATAGCAATAGTGAATGAGTATAGCTCCATGTTGAGGAATGGTGTATGGGACATAGTGCTGAGACTGGAGGGAAAGTTTATGGTCACTTCTCTTTGGATCTATAAGATCAAACATGTAGCTAATGGTAGTGTCCTAGAAGTACAAAGCGAGGTTGGCGGCAAGAGGGTTCTCTTAGAAGAAGGGAGTGGATTACAAGGAAAACGCCAGTCGCATGTAGTCAAACTGGCTTCGGATTTGGATCAATAACGGATGCAATCCTCAAAACAACTTTGATACCATGTAGGATTTTACAGGGTAAGTTCCTTAGATCAAACACGAAAGATCACCGCTCACAAACAGATCACAGATTAGTACACCAGTATTTGACGTGGTTAAAACCCTCGTAGAGAGAAACAGTCCACGACCTGAGCCAACGCGGCCACTTCAAGAAATTTATTAATATAAAGAAAGAAAATTTACATAAGCTTCTCTCATAAACGGTTACCGGACAAATGACCCTCCATGCTCTTTAAATAGAGATCATTGACCAATCGAGTGTTAAGCCACAGATCAAGTGTCGGTAATACCGAGGAGAGAGTGAACCGTCGGATCACTACATATTGTGACCCTCGGATTATAAGTTACAAGTGTACATGGTAAAGAAACACACTTTACCTAACTCTACGCTAGACCAAGTTATAGTTAACTATTTCCTATGTGTCAGAATATCCTAACAACGATAGTGAATGAGTATAGCTCCATGTTTATGAGACTGGAGGGAAAGTTTATGGTCACATCTCTTTGGATCTATAAGATCAAACATGTAGCTAATGGTAGTGTCTAGAAGTACAAAGCAAGGTTGACGGCGAGAGGGTTCTCTTAGAAGAAGGGAGTGGATTACAAGGAGACATTTGTATCTGTCACCATATATGCATCCATTAGAGTAGTTATGTCCATTGCTTCAGAGATGGGATGGAGGATACTTTAGATGTATGTGAAGACTGGTTTCCTCAACGGGGTGATTGAGGAGGAGGTGAATATCGAGCAACCTTAAGGATTTGAGGTGCATGGGAGTGAGTCACATGTATTTAGGTTGAAGAAGGCCCTTAATGGGTTGAAGTAGGCTCCATGCACGCGATACGCCAGGATCGATGAATATCTTCTTGGTTTGGGCTTCACCAAGAGTGAGGCAGACTCCAACTTGTACTATGTACTTATTGAGGGTGAGCCACTCATCTTGGTACTTTATGTGGGTGATCTATTCTTGACATGATCAGAGTAGCTCATAGGGATGTGCAAGGAGGATCTTGCTTCGAAATTTGAGATGAAGGACATCGGTTTGATGCATTACTTTTTGGGATTGTAGGTGTGGCAACAACTAGGAGAGATTTTCCTTGGGCAGGGCAAAAATGCAGTTAGAAGCCTATGTCTACACCGATGATCACTAAGTTGAAGAAGCTAAGTGCTTCCAAATGTGAGTTGGTAGATCCCACACTGTATAGGCAGTTGATAGGATCCTTGATGTATCTGGTCAATGCTAGGTCAGATATATGTTTTGCTGTGAACACATTAACTAGTTTTGAGATGAAGGACATCGGTTTGATGCATTACTTTTTGGGATTGTAGGTGTGGCAACAACTAGGAGAGATTTTCCTTGGGCAGGGCAAAAATGCAGTTAGAAGCCTATGTCTACACCAATGATCACTAAGTTGAAGAAGCTAAGTGCTTCCAAATGCGAGTTGGTAGATCCCACACTGTATAGGCAGTTGATAGGATCCTTGATGTATCTGGTCAATGCTAGGTCAGATATGTGTTTTGCTGTGAACACATTAACTAGTTTATAGTGGAGCCGAGACAGGTTCATTAGGTGGCAATGGTAGTGAAGCATGTGTTGAGGTCCCTGCAAGGTGTAGAAGACTTTGGACTGATATATGTTAGAGTTGGAGGGTACACAAATTTTGATTGGGCAGGGGGTGTTGTGGACAAAAAATCCACATTTGGATGTTGCTTCAGCTTAGGATCAACCATGATCTCATGGTACAACAAGAAGCATGTAACGGACAAAGTTCGTATACTCTGAAGAATGCTTTGATACCATTGTAACGAACAAAGTTAGTATGCTCAAAGGAATGCTCTGATACCAATGTAATGAACAAGGTTTGTATACGTAGCGGAGTAATCTTCAAAAGAACTGAAATATGTAAATATCCATCGTAGGACAAGTAATAATTGTATATACGAATTTTTGAATATACAAAAGTGTGTAATGATTACAATGAGGGCTCGCTTATATACCTGGGTAGGTGCCCTTTCATCAATGGTCATGTCTCGAAGACATGCCTCTTCATTACTAACTAACTAACTATTAGTTAATTTATTTATTATTATTATATTTATAATTACATTTATTATTTTTATCAATTTTGTGAACATCGGCATCGGGATAAAATCGGCAAGGATCCAAAAAACCAAAAGATCGTAAAAATCGGGAAAATACCAATAAAAAATCGGCAAACATTGGAAAAATTAAGATACCATAAAAATATCTTTAAAAATCGGCAAGCATCGGCTAGGCCAAAAAATCGGGATTTCGAGATAAAATTGGGATGTTATCGAGATGTTCGCAACACTGATTTTTATGTGAATTATATTCTTGACAAAGTAGTAGTCAGTGGCACATAGTTCAGTAGAGGAAACGTACATGGCAGTGAGTATGGCGAGCTGTGAGGCAGTGTGGCTTTACAATATGCTTGCAGGACTATTTGATCTTAAGATGAGGCCAACCGTGATTGATTGTGATAATCAGATTTTCATTAAGCTCTCTGAGAATCCCGTGTTTCATGATTGGTCTAAGCACATTGAAATCAATATCACTTCACGAGACACAGGGTCCAAAGAGGTGCTTGTTGTTTTTCCACGATATTGGAGTCTAGGATAGAATCTTAAATCACTGACGCTACCAATTCAAGCATCACAACAAGACTACTTTGCACAATGGAATAATATACATCAGTAAATCTACTAGTGCACAAAATATACACAACTTTTTATAATTTTATGCAACAACTGAACTTCATTATATTAATCAAATTGATAATACAACAGTCTAGGGCTCCCGTACCAGGGATAACGGACCTCATACATGCACCAGTACAAGTATCAAGAACAAGATACACTGACAATTTAGCTGATGTAGTTGATGATCACAACTACTTTGTTGTATTCTGAACACACTGCGGGTCATTCGCTTCCGTTCTGCATCATTGCCTCTATCAATGCACCAACTCCTTTAGGCCATTGAACTCGACTCTCCAATCTGCACTCTAGCTGATCATACGTCCATCTACAATCAACACGTAGGGTCTTCATACTCACAAGCTACTCCTTAGTCCTTCAAGGCCACAACACTTTGAGTCTTGCCATTGCGGCTCTTCAGCTACTTGGGGACTTCTTCCCACTATTGTCTTCCTGCGCTGCTCCATTGAAGACAAACATAGGGCAGGAGGGCTGCCACCTACCACTGTCAAACGTCTGTTCTCCAACAATGAACTTGGGCTGTACAATACTGCTCCTTCGGCTGATCAGATCTTGAGCTCCACATTCCTGCCACTCCTAGCAGCCAACTTAGTCCATCAAGGTGCTGCACTTAGGGCCAACTTGGTCCACTCTCACGCTGCCCTCCAACAGTCCACGAATGTCCAATCTCATTGTCCTCTTCTGGGACCTCTACATCCACTAGCAACCAACCATCAACAAGAGATCATCTGTAACACATTGCTGTTGTCCTCTCTCCTTAAAGGTAAAACCCTAGCTAGCAAAACATAACACTACAGCAGAAGAATGTTTCAACAAATGGCTTGACTATGTTAATTCCATTTATATGAGATTGAGAATTTCTTGTAAGTTAGAAATAAACTTGGCCATGATAGCAAGATCCAACACTTACTTGACTTGTCACGACACTTTGTTGAAGGAGCTGTTTCCAGACATAATGATCTTGGATATTTTCAGTTGTGGATGAATACTGTCACAAAATTCATTTGGTAAATAGGTAAGAAGTTACCTCCACAACACGAAAACTAGCAAAATGATCTGATAACCAGAGTCCTTATCAAGTTGGAGGATTTATAACTTGAAGAAAACATTGAGGAATTGGTGAAGTCATTTGATTCTGTCATTTGACAAAGTATAAGAAGGCATGACGTAAGGAAAAAACAAGGACCCAACCCCTTGCTAAGAAGAAAGATAAGAAACCAAGAAAGTTGTTTGTGGGCTATTGATGCATCACATGTTCTGTCATCACTGATGTTGGCTGTATTGCATGTTGGATATCTGGTCAGTTGGCAACCAACAGGCAACTGAACTGACATCTCGTTTCAATTTATATGGTCTAACTACCTCCCCTCTTAATACCTGCTGTAAGCAGTTGTATTTGCTGAAATAAGGAGTAATCAGAAGAAATTCTGGGGCACACTTTCATATATATTGTTTCACTTATTACTGCTCTGCATCTATGTTTGTGCTTTTGTATGAATGAATGAATGCTTATGCCTATCTGCAATTGGCAGATCATTTTGTACTTGTTGTTTGTTATACATTAACTAGTTGACAGCAATTAGAACTTTATTTGAAGCAATTTTTGACAATAGTATGATTGAATGGTTATCTGCAGGAATCAAAAGAGAGTACACAAACCACGGCTGTTAAAAAGGTTACCAGTGTGCAAGAAGCAGATGATTTAAAAAGGAAAGAGAAAAGACGACTTGAGTATGAGGTGTGACTTGCTAGAAATTCTAGAAATGAGAGCACACTGTTTTTCCATCGTTTTTTTCTCAACTTTGATTCCTTTACTAGGTCATTTTTGGTTACATTGCATCTGTCTTTGGCAGAAAAATCTGCCACGGAAGAAGCGCAGGAAATTAGAAGCTGCTCGACAGATGCTAGAAGATGATGAGGAAAATAACAATGATCATATGAAGGTTTATTTTATTTCTATTTTCCTTTATACGTTAATTTTTTATTTATGCATGCATTAATCTGTGTAATAATTAATTTACAGCTTCAATCCTGAACTGCTATGTCTTAAAAAACATAGTAAGAGGTTTTCATGTTTTTGACCTTGAACTATGCATGCTCTGCACTGTTTCTATTAATTTTTTTTTGGATACAAGGATCTTGAATGCTACTTCAAGAATTGTCTCTTTTTAAAAATGATCTAAGACAGCAATTCTTCGGGGTGATCATTAGTGAGTGTAATAACACATGTGATTCTAGATTTTAGTTTTTGGCTAAATTATAGTGCAGGGTATAGTTCTTTTGTGATTTTTTGGTCAGTGATACCTGATTACTTCCTACAGGGATCTGAGAATGGTAATGAGGAGAAAGTTGGAAAGTCTGTAGTTGAGCATGCATATCGCCGAGCGAAAGCTATCAAGGCTGCTGAGAAGTCGCGCGAAGCTGGTAAGTTCTTCAAGAAAGCTCCTTCAAAGAAACTTCGGAGGGATAAGGGACGTAAAGAAGAAATGGAGGATCTGTTCCAAGGTGATATGAGTGCCAAAAAGAAAAGTAGTACTAACACAGGTGGCTCAATGGGTGGTGGAGGGAAAAAGAAGTCAAAGAATGCATTCAAAAGCAAGTCAAGGTATGCGTTCACTTTCTGGTAGACTTTGAAATATGCCATTTTAATGTGAAGAGGTGAAACTACTCTGTTGTCGATGCAGTACAGCAGCACTTGAATAGATTAATCAGTTGATTCTATTTCCTTTCTGTATTTTGAGATTGCCAGTTATCTTTCAGACATGAAATCATTTGAACAGATTGCTTTCATTGTTGGTTTATATTATAAGTTCTCACTCATAACGAGTTATTCTGGCATAATGTTCTGCTTTACTTCTTATTGGAGGACCCATGGTATTCCCAAAATCTTTTGTTAGCTTTGATTGTGGATTTATATAATAAGTTTTTGTTACATTTCTTTTAACTTTAAATTACATTTATTCATCCTTGAAAGACAGGAAGGCTGATGTAGATCTCTAGTGTATTATTTCAGATTTGGCAAAGGTGAAAGCTGATCTGATATCTAAACAAGTAAATCTGAGTTGTATTTATTATCAAGCAGTTATTAGCAGAAATTTGAACTACTTCAGAGATTTCACCAAGTATATTTTGTAGGTTTAAAGTTTCAATTGAAGATTTTTGACTTCATGTCACCAGGGATGCCCCCTTGAGGCTAACAAACACTAGGCAAAACAAGAGGACTGTGTGCAGTGACATTAGTAATCTCCCTGAGTGTTAAGATTTCTTGGGACTAAATTTCTATTCCAAGTGATAACATTTTTTGGCGTGGCTGGTGGGAGGCCCAGCTTCCTACGGAATGTAGCTTGGGGCTTCATGACAAGTCAGTGAATAGTAGTTTCTTTGAAGAACTAATACATCTCTCCAAAGTTTCAAGGTTTATAGTGTTATTTCAATTAAGTGACATCATAGACATTTTGATAGATTCATTGCTCATTATTGATGCTTTCTTTGAAGAAGTGTTGATGAAGCTATTTTTTTCTTTGAGAGAGATGCACTCTGTTACCCCTCCATCAGTGGGGTACATAAATTTTTTCAGACACAATTTATCACCATTGTAAGTCCAAGGTCACAAGTCAAAACGTTGTAAAAAATCATGTGAGGCCGTTGTTAGGCTTCCCAGACCTGGTGTCTTGTCTTTTGAGTTTGTATTCATTGTGATTGGCCAGGCCATGCCTTGTCCCTTGAGAGCTTCATCTTGGTGATCTCGTCCCTAGCCAGATTGGAGGACATTGGGAGGTTTTTCATGAGGACTTGTTGTTTTATGGGGGCCTTGTCTTTGTCGGGATGATCACCGATGTATGGGCCAATCCAGCCTGCGTCAGAGTACACTTATTTCATTGCACATTGTTTCATGTCGATAGAGTCTGTAGTTGACCTTGGCTTTGGTGCAGTATTCAACGGTACAACTCTCAGACTATGTAGTCTCTTGAACAATGTTCATGTTTCCCAAGGCAGTTTGTAGTTCCCAATGCAAAGTTGTCCTGGTGGTTAAAAAGTCAACTTAGTCTCAGATGGAAGAGCTCAGATAGAAAAAGACATGCCAGGTCGTATTTTTCAGATTCGAGCTACGGTTGAAGAGTTGTGGCTGGTAAAAGTTAGTCAACAGGGGTGAGCATGGATTTTCTAGGTATATCTCTTCGGACGTTCCATTGTTTTGGACATGCATCGCGTCCAAAGTGATCTAGTCAATGAGAGGAAAAAAATCTATGTTTCAAAAGAATTTTGTCTTGTGCGGTTTGGGAGATCCTCAATTTTGACCATATTTCAAGGGTTTAATCAGTCTGATGTCATTGCACATGGTTTCATGTCGATAGACTTTGTAGGTGACCTTGGCTTTGGTGTAGTATTCATCGGTACAACTCTTAGAGTATGTAGTCTCTTGAACAATTTTCATGTTTCCCAAGGTACTTTCTAGTTCCCAATGCAAAGTTGTCCTGGTGGTCAAAAAGTCAACTTAGTCTTAGATGGAAGAGCTTAGATAGAAAAGGACATGGCAGGTAGTATTTTTCAGATTCGAGCTACGATCGAAGAGTTGTGGTTGGTAAAAGCTAGTCAACATTGGTGCGCATGGATTTTCTGGGCATCTCTTCAGACATTCCATTGTTTTGGACATGCATCATGTCCAAACTGATCAAGTCAACGAGAGGAACAAAATCTATGTTTCAAAAGAATTTTTTCTTGTGCGGTATTAGAGATCCTCAATTTTGACCATATTTCAAGGGTTTGATTAGTTTGATGTGGCACAAATTTGAGCTTTTTTTAGCGCAAATTTTTTTGAGGTGATGTTATGTGGCATGATGAGCAAAATAGTGCAGAACGCTTGGGCAAAGGAGGCAACACCCAGGCTAGAAAATAGAGTTGAATTGCACTATTTGTTAGAAAAATAAAAAAGTCATCAAAAACTAGCCTTGGAGAAAGTCAAGTTGATAGGGATATTAGAGCTTCATGGGCCACAATTTCATGGGAAAAATAGTTGTTGTAGAGAATTAAATGCCAAAAATTGCAAGGGACAAATGACATTAGAAATTGTGCAGGTTGAATTGTTGGAGGATGTTGGGAAGGAAATTCTACTATTTTGAACAGAGACCACAACGGACCACTTTCAAGGGGATAACTGTTAATTTCCTTGGGAAAATTCCCTAAGTCAACCCCCTTTAGGGATTAAATAAATTTTATTGTAATATATTTATGAATTAAAAAATGCTAAGTCCCGGAATGTGGAAGACTAACATTGAAATAATGGGACTGTCCAACTAGCCGTTACAATGTTTTGTATATAAGGCTAGCTTTCTCTCATGTAAAGAAATGGTTGTTCAAGAAATTAGTGCTAAGGAGGGGGTCAAGAAACAGATAAGGCCTTCATGGGGTTCTGTGCGAAGGAGGGGGTCAAGAGAGAGTGGACAATTCCATACAACCCACAATAGAACATGGTCACAAAAAGAAAGAATAGGACGATAATTGTAGCAGCGAGGGAAATGTTATATGGCTAGGATATGCTCGAGTTCTTATGGGCGGAGGCATGTAGCACAATAATGTACATTTAGAATAGGATTCCTCACAAACCGTTGGGGAATATGACACCATAAGAGGCTTTTACAGGGAAGAAGCCAAAGGTGGGGCATTTGAGGATATTTGGTAGTATAGCTTATTGTCATATGCCAAGTGAAAAAGATACCAAAATGGATCAGATTGCAAAGAAGGGCTAATTCATTTGTTACAACGAAATGTCCAAGGCATAAGGATCTACATTTATGGTAGTAGGAGGATCATCGTGGGATGGATGACAAATTCTAGGAGGAGAAAGACTTCAGAAGATCTCGTGAGTTGCTAACAAATGGTAGAGTGAGCCAACAAAAGCTCCAAGGGTTGAGCAACAACAACAGGCCCAGCAAAGCCCAAGTATAGGTACCAGAATGAGCACTAGCTTAGGTGCAGGTTTTCCAATGAGTTCATAGTAGATGGTCACAGAAAGAAAGAATAGGACAATATTTGTAGCAGCGAGGGAAATGTTATATGGCCAGGATATGCCCAAGTTCTTATGGGCGGAGCCATGTAGCACAACAATGTACATTTAGAACACGATTCCTCACAAAGTGTTGGGGAAGATGACACCATAAGAGGATTTTACATGGAAGAAGCCAAAGGTTGGGCATTTGAGGATATTTGGTAGTATAGCTTATTGTCACATGCCAAGTGAAAAACATACCAAATTGGATCAGACTGCATAAAAGTGCTAACTCATTGGTTAGAACGAAATGTTCAAGGCATACAGGATCTACATTTCTGGCAGTAGGAGGATCATCGTGAGATGGGATGACAAATTCCAGGAGGAGAAAGCCTTCCGAAGATCTCGTGATTTGTTAATAGATGATCAAAGTGAACCAACATAAGCTCCAAGGGTTGAGCAACAGTAGCAGGGGCAACAAAGCACAAGTATAGTTACCAGTATGAGCACTAGCTTAGGTGCAGGTTGTCCAGCGAGTTCATAGTAGATGGAGCATTAGGGGCACGCTGAGGAGCATGAAGCTCCACCCACCACTAGTGGAAGAAGAAGCAGAGAGGTGCTTCAAACATTGAGAGATGCATAAGTGTTCGTATGTGCTCCTAGGTTGAGCATGAGAGTGCAGATAGTTAGACAGGTACAATGGGTTAGTGATAGAGGTCATTGACAGAGAGCCTTCCCACTATCATTAGGCTGCACAACATTAGGTGTGGCAAGATGCAATGTTGGAGTACAAGTCCATCATGCTCAATGATGTTTGGGAGGTTGTGCCCAGACTAGTGGACAAGTCATTAGTTGGCTCTTGATGGTTCTATAAGATCAAGTATGTTGTAGATGGCATCGTGGAGAAATATAAGGTTAGTTTCTTGGCCAAGGGGTATGCACAAAAGGAAGGCATAAATTATGAGGAATCCTTCGCTCCAGTGGCCAGATACACCTCTATCAGGGCAGTGATCTCATTAGCAGCGCAAATTGGATGGTAGATTCATTGGTGGACGTCAAAACAACTTTCTTGAATGGGGTGATAAAAGAGGAGTATATCAAACCACCAGAGGGATTTGAGATACACAGGAGAGATACACATGTCTGTGTTGATTTCTAGTAGCATCGGATGTGCTCCAAGTCTCAAATTTTGCAAGGAGGCTTAGACACATGCATTCAAAAATACCCAGAAAGTGTTTTGGAAATTCCACCCTGATGGGAGCCTAAGTCTAAGCTTGGGGAATTAAAATAATTAAAGTATATTAATAGAATTGGGTGTGCAACTTCTAGAAAAAGAAGAAGATCAAGTCAATATGATCTAAGCCGTTGATTATGTTTTAATTTGGGTCGTTGGTTATCCAACGAGAAGATTATGAGGACTTCGATGGGCATTTGGAAAACACATAGAGTGAGTCTAAAGATCAAATTTCTCAAGTGAGCAGTGCAAAGCAGTCGAAGAGTTTGATCGAGTTGATTCGATTGCAGTGAGGGGCAGTGATAGTTTTGGTTGGAAGATCTCTTCCTGAGCCGGGAATACTTTGCAGAGAAGGTAGAGGGCAATACATAGAAGAGGCAGCGCAGTGCTACGTTGAGGCAACGTTGTAGCATTGAGGAGATCCAAGATTGTTTTTGAGGATCAATCAGATCTATTGCTGGAGTGCCAGGGTGTGAGATCGAAGGGGTAGAAGATCAACATCCAACTAATAAAAGATCCAACACACTGAGGTGATGCAGTCCCCAGCCAGAGTGACGCAGAGGTAGTGTAGGGCTGTCCAGTTAGTGTTGCGCCAATTCTTGATCTCCAGTGTCAGTGTGAGGTAATCCTCACTAGTTCTCTGTCAGTCAGATTCTCTGTGGATTGCCAGATTTAGGCATCTAGTGCTTAATAATATCAAACCCTTATCTACTGCACCGGTTTTCCTGCATTGGGTTTTTCCGGGGACTTAGTCCAAAAATAATGGTGTCATGTGTGTTTAGTTTTCTTCTTGCTCAGATCTTGTTTCCGCGTTTATTTTTCTGCAGTTTATTTTTTTAGTGAAGGTTGCAGTGTATTTGCTTCAACATTTAATTGTAGAACACAGTAAATAATTCGCATGATTAATCAAGTAGCAGAAGTAATATCAGTTTGCTGCAATAGGGATTCTGGGTTTAGGAATTTTCACATGGTATCAGACCTTGTACAATAGCGCAAGTGAAGCAAAAGAGCAGTCTGGAAGAGTTCAATGTTGAAGAGAAGGAGGGAGATCAAAGAGCTGCGTAGGTAGTAGATCGAATCCCCAAGGGATTGTGCATTCCAAACCAAGAGGGAAAGATTTGCAAGGGAATCTCTCTCTGAATGAGTTGACAGAGAGGTATGATTTCCAGTTTGCAATTTGTCAGCAACAGAGGGAGCAGCGCAACAACAGCTTTAGCACTGACTAGTTTCTGGTGGGATGCAATTTTCTTATAGCAATAGTTGCTGGTGCAGAATGTGTCAGAAGAAGGAAGAAGAAGCATACTGAGGGAATTCTGACCTCAAGGATTTCTTGCCCAAGAAATTTTGATTTCCTGTGCAGAAGCAGTGTGATTGAGATTTATTTGGCTTACTCCATCAGGGAGTGTGTAGAGCCAACAACGATGAGGGTTAGAGGCAACAATTCAACATTTGGTTGGGAGAGATGGCAACCACTGGGTTGCGTGATCAAGATCAGTTGGAGGGTGCCTCCAACTATGTAATCTCGAAGGTAACGATCTCCTTCCTTTTGGATGAGCATGAGCTCAGACCTTCTTGGTCAATGTGGTAGCTGTACCTGCCTTTTCAGGAGTCGATACATGACTTTTTAGGAGCTGATCTATTTCATCTTCAGATAGAGGAGAAAACTGAGTTTTATAGTAGTTAACATCAGCTCAATGGTTTTCATTTTCAAGATCAAGAATAAAGATGCAGTTGCAAGTATTATCTTGGAATTCATGTGCAGTGACTTTATGATCATGTATTTTCTCTGTTATAGTCTTTAATGAATGATATATAGCTCCTCTTTCCATGTCTTGTATCTTCAGTGGCCTTCCTTGCAGTTCATAGGAAAAATTCTATTAGTTTAGCTCTGTTTATATGGAAATGTCATTTTGTGTTTCATGCTTCCAGTTTAATGAATTCATGATTGAACATGCTCATTAAATCCCTCTACTTTTTCAGACCCTCCACTATACCTACAAAATCCTAAAGCCATCATAGATCCACTTCTACCTTGCTCCTTTATATCTTTGCAGCTGTAATCCCTTTGATACATAGACCTACCTACTTGGTTTCATCCTTGATCCAGCATCAAACCCTAAAATACTCAAAACCTACCTGAGCCTATCATATCTGGCCTAATATCCTTTATATCGCAATCAATCCTTGACTATGGTCTCATTAAGAGAGCCCTCTCAGCCTGGTAGGGCAAGCTACTAGGTCAAAGTGGTATGTGGTTACCTTTGTCAGCCTCCTTTTCAGCCTTGGGAGAACTGGTGGAGTGCTAACATTCTGGGGCCATTACTAGGGAAGAGGTGAGAGATCTTCCTCGAGAAAGAACGAAAAGGATCAAATTTGATTGCTGATGGTGAATAGTGATCAGGCACAAGAAGGCTATGCATCTTTCACCTGGCTCCATTGTCGAAGAATCCGAAGGTTCAAAATTTTCATGGCGACTCCACTTTTCAAGAACCGGTATTTTGACTAAATTCCTGGTGACCCACTGTTTTCGAGATGGATTCAACTGCTCGAAGATATGCTCCTATGATTCGAGCTCATATTCCTAGTTTTCCGAATCGCATTCCTTGTATAGATTGGCAAACAGGACTGACAAAGTTTAAAGGTCAGGAAGAAGAAGATGCTAGTTTGCATTTGGTCAAATTTCATTTTCATACACAGACTAAAGATTGAGTTTCTTGAAGATTGTCTGATGAAGATGTTCATGGCTACCTTGGAGGAAAAAGCGAGATCATGGTATGAGAGTCTACCATCTGCCAGTGTATATTCTCTAAAGGACTTTCATTCAGTTTTCTTTCAACATTATCAAAGCTCTAATTCTTCCTTGTCGATGATTGATAGTTGTTGCGAGATTTCTGAAAATTTCATTGAGTTTCTTGAAAATCTGTATGGGGATGAAGAGTGTCTAGATGATCAGATCATAGAAGCCTTTGTGATTTTTCCTCCCAACAAGAATCAGTGGCTTCCTCTTTGGATGAAACAGTGGTAGAAACAATTTTTAGGGCACTTTTTTGCATTTTTCTTGAAATCTGTGCAGGAAAGCAGAAAACCAAGGACATGGGTCTGAAGTAGAAGTCATAACCTTTCCAAAAATGCTGAATTTTGGTCATTTGGATGCTCTAAGGAAAAGTGCAGCTTGAGCTCACTGCACATCTGGGATGACCAAAATTGCCAAAATACTAAAAAATTCACAAAATTGCAAAATTTCTTCAAAACTCTTCAAAATTTGTCCAAGCATGCTCCATGAAGTCTTGATGTGATGTGCTATGCTATTAGGAAAGCATCAACAAGTAGGTCTGACTTACTCTTCTCCTTTTGGCTGATTAGGGTTTCCTTCAGTTTTGCTTGCAATTATTTGACTTTGACATTACAAATCTTATTCCTTGTGTAGTAGTGGGCAGCCATAAGCCTTTGCATCTTATTGTCTCCGTTGGCTTTGTCAAGGAGCTTCTCTAAGCGACAATTCACTTTGTCAACCCAAAACTCTCTATTTTCATTGATTTCGATGGCTATCCTTTTTTCAAAAGTCAACTCTTTATCTGGTGGATTTTGTTCTCTTTCTTTTTGAAGTGCCCTCTTGAGGCCCATGGTCCTTGGCCTTTTCCTTGTCACTTGTTCCTCATGCTTATTTGAATCTTCACTCTCAACCACTGCTTTGCCCTTCACATCTTGCATACTAGCTTTAAACTAATTCTTCTCTGAAAGTAGCTGCTTTACCTTCAGCTGATTGTTTTCCTGCTCCAAGAATGAAATTATGAAATTAGCCCTTGCCAAATTGTCCTTTAGCTTCTTTATCTCAGGATCTTTTTCTTTAATGACCTGCTCTAGGGTTTCATGCTCTTCATTGGCCTCCAAGTCCACTATGTCAATGTCATGATGGATGAGCTCCTCATCATGCAAAGATGCCTCTTGCTGTAATGGTGTTTCCTGTTCTGCTGATGCAGGCTTGACCCCTTCCTCAATTTGAGGAGCAAACAAAAGCATCCTTCCTCTTGCATAGGTTTTGGTCACTTCTGCTTTGGTTTTATGTGTAACTGATTCCTTTGGTGATTGAGCTTCCATCTTGTTTGATGAACCCGCCTCTTGCATTGTAGGTGACATGGTTTGCTGCTAGCTAGGTGAACTAATAGCAAGCATGAGCAAGGCTGCTGCCTCAATTAAAGTATCCCATGTCATGTTCTTTTCTGCTAACTGATGGAGAACCATAACCTTTATCAAACTATGATGAAAAAGGCTAGGGTGATGTTCTTTGCCTTTCACCTGTACCTTTTCAGAGATTTTACCTATGCTCCTATACAAGAAATTACACAAATTGAGAGATTTAACAACTGTGAAGTGCATGAGCAACTTTATGTGATATTGGCCGAGTCTTGAGAACCTTCCTTCACGTGTGAAGTATTTTATGATCACTCTCATCAATGGAGTATACTTTTCAAATATCTAAATGGAGAAACATGTGAAGGATCATTTCTGTAATGTGATTTTAGGTAGGGTTTGTACTCCTCAATGTCCAAATTCATTCCCTTGAACCAATTATCTCCATGATTAGGTATGCTTGTGGCTTGAGAGATGGCATCGACTGAAACTATAAAGTCTATCCCTGCTAAGGTAACTTTGTCTCTTTTCAATGTAGTGGAAAAAAGTCCAGTGACTTGCTCATGATAGCCAACTTCTTGGATATTCTTGCAAAACTCCAGACAATTCACATCTTCAAAAAATTTCTTGATGAAGGGAGAAGAAAATATTTCTTTGACACTTGAAGGTTCAAACCTCAAAACCTTGCCTCCCTTGTTATATTTTTTCTTTTCTGAAGGTGATGTATCAGTCTCCATAATGAAACCCTAGGTGATAAGAGGGAAAAACAGAGGATTTAAGGCAGTGGGTGGATGAAGCTTTGATGAGATGTAATTGAAGGTATATGAAGAATATTTTCACGGTTTTACCTAAGCAAATAAAATATGGTGACTAGGAGACTGATAAAGCAGAAAAAAACCCCAAGAGAAGGTATAGCTTGAAACTTAGGAAAATATGATGCAAGGGTTAAGATCAATGATATTAATTACTTCATTGGAGCTTGTAGAACCTTATTTAAGAGAAGAAAACCTTTGGAATGAATGCGCTTCATCCCACAAAAAGATGTGGGTTTTACCCAGATGCGTAGTGCAGTCTTCCTGTGCGCAGCGAAGATGTGTAGCGAGGAGCCCCTTTGCACATAATTTTCGGCCAGATGTGCAGCGTAGTGTTTCTATGCGCAACGCCTTGTCCAGATGTGCAACAAAATGATGAAAATTGCCAATGAGAAGTAAAAAATTGATTTTCTTTGCAATGGGAGATGGGAGCTCGATGGTAGGAGGATAGATGAGTGCAAATAAGTTTCTCCTTTATCTTTTTGCCTTTTATAAGTTAAGTCGACCTCTTTTGAGTGAGTATGGGACCCACTTGTCCTTTTCCAAGAATGACTTGCATTTTTTAACCTTGTAGCTTTGGAAATTTGTAGCTTTTGTAACCTTGTAGCTTTTGAAACCTTCAATTGCAACTTTAGAATTTGAAACTTATTACATAATATGAAACATAAATTACATTTTGAAACCAAACTCATTGAACAATATCACATATCGCCACTCCTCGTTTGCCGGATTTATGCATGGAATGACTGATTTTGATGACCTTAACCCTAGTGACCTAATGGTGACACTAAGATGAATGAAAACCATGATGATGTTGACTGAAGTAATGATGATGATCTTTCAGTGATGGTACAGTCAATTGAGTGATGACAAGGACTGGCATGTGAAATTTTTTGAAAGGAGTGGAAATAGCCCTAGACACACTAGCTAGTGACCAAATTTTTATTTGAAGACCTAATGAAATGACAAAAAATTGATTTGAGAACCTAACAAGACCTTGTAAGAGCATATTTGATCACTGGTGACAGGCTGAACAGACTGACACTAACATAACAGACATGACTCTTATGAAAGGGCAGTGGCACTCCCACCTAGTATTTATCTGCAGCCCAAGATTGTACAATCAAGCATCATATCACATTTTCTATTACCAAATTCTTATATACATTGTATATATTGTCCACATGGATTTCTTTATATTTTAGACATTTTGAATATTGCATGAGTGAACATGGTATGTCTCATTTGGTGTTTAGAGTAAAGCTTTTTTATCTCGACCATTGGCCATAGTTCATTCAAATTTGTTTGATTTGGGTTTTAGCTATAATGACCACTTTTCAGAGTTTCTTTGGTTATCATGTTCTTTGACCATACCTTAACTTTTGGCCATTGAAAGCAGTGTTGATAAAATCGTCGAGTTTTCGGCGATGTGCCGAAAAATTGCGATATTTTCGGCTAGCTGATTTTTTCGGCTAAAAAAAATTCTGATTTTTTCGTTTGGCGATTTTTCTCGATTTTTTCTTGATTATTCTCATTTTTTTTTTTGAATTTTGCCACGTTTTCCTGAATTTTCACAAATTTTCCTGATTTTGAGAAAATGAATATATTTTGTATTTTTTAATGTTTGTTGTGGCTTGCCGATGTTTCTGAAAAGATGTTTTCTATACCATCATTGTTTTCTTGCCGATGCTAATTTTTTCAATATTGATTGAAATTCAAATATGAATTCTAGTAAATTATTGTTCTGCAACAAATTTAGAAAAAGGAAGAAAAAATAAAAATAAAAAGGGCATAACAATACCTTGAAGAAGAATTTATTTAAAAAAACAATATTTATTAAAAAAAAATGCATATAGTGGCCGTGCATAGGCCGCAACACCACCATACAAATATAATTAATTTACAAAAAAATGTTTTTTCGTATAGAAACCATCTGTTGCACTTAATCGCCTAATTGTTGTAGTGTCGTACACTGCCATCTGTTCAATTACATCAAGTACTTATGAAAATCACATACGAATTGATTGATTGCTCCTTTTGTTGGAGAAAGGATTATGTTGCAGCGGTGCAATTGTTGTTGAGTCACCTCAACATTTCCATCATCATACCTACTAGCCAAATTGTTTTCCATAAAAACAAGTAGATTATTCACTGCCATCCTTCAACCGTCAAACAAAACCCATGCAACGATTTTTTTTGTGCATGAAACCATCGACCATACAATTCACCGTAGAGTCACGCATTCAACAACCACTAAAGCATACATCTTGAATTAACTACAACCATAGATTGTTTTAGCACGTCCTATTCAATTCAAGCCATACAACCCTGGAAATTCACCTACTGTCACACTCCACTGTTGATAATCTGTTGTACAACAATTTTTAAATTCCTAGTCCAAAGCATTTTAGGTTGTAGAATTTTGTATGGTTATCCATCTGCTACCAACACCATAGTCATATCACTCAGTGTAACCATTGTATGCGGACCGATGACAATATCATCTTTGGGTGGCTTCTTGTACTTTGTGACATTCATTGATGATTTCTCTCAGAAGACATGGATCTGCTTCATGAAGACCTAGGATGAGGTGTTCAACAAGTTCTAGGAGTTCGGTGCTCAGTAGAGAACTGGATAGGGAACAAGATCAAGCTTTTGAGGTCTGATAATGGAGGAGAGTATACTTCTAAGGACTTCAATGATTTTTGTGAGGCAAGGATCAAGAGGGAGTTGATAGTTCCTTACGACCCTCAGCAGAATGGGGTTGCGGAAAGAATGAGCAGGTCCATTATGGAGGTTGTCAAGGCAATGATTCATGATCAAGATTTGCCCATGTTCTTATGGGCAAAGGCATCCAACATGACAATTTATGTTCATAACATGATTCCTCACCAGATTTTGGAGGACAAGATTCCTGAGGAGACATTTACAAGAGTGAAACTAGAGGTCTGTCATTTGAGGATCATTGGCTGTCCAGTATACATGCACATGCCTGAGGAGAAGAGGAAGAAGTTAGAACCTGCTGGGAAGAAGGGTACTTCTGTGGGATACAACGAGACTTCAAATGCTTATAGGATCTATATTCCAGGACAACATCAGATTGAGGTTTGGCAGGATGTTACTTCTAATGAGGAGGTAGCCTTCAAGAGGTTTAGAGTCTCATATGGAGATTGATAGTGAGGAGCAAGAGGCTTGGAAAGATGTGAGTACATATCCCTCTAGTCCTGTTGTTCTTCCTTCAAACTATCAAGAGGAACCCATAGAGCTAGCAACGCCAATGGACCTGCCTAGAGATGTTGCAGAGACCATGAAGAGGCCTGCATTGCTTCATGACACTTTGCAAGATGCAAAGATGTATGCAACCTCCAGTGGTACTTTCAGGGAGAGCAAACAACCACAAAGGCTCTCTAGTTATATGGCTTTGATGAGCATTGATTCCAAACCTTCTAGTTAAGAGGAGGAAGCATGCTAGCAAGTTTGGAAGGATGCCATGATGAAGGAGTACCAATCCATCATAAAGAATGATGTGTGGGAGATATTCTTAGACCAAATGGGAAATAGTGACCTCCAATTGGATTTATAAGATCAAGCATGCAACAAAAGTTAACTTTGAGAAGTGCAAAGTGAGGTTTGTGGCGAGAGTGTTCTCCCAAAAAAAGGGAGGGGACTATGAGGAGACTTTTGCTCCAGTCGTTAGGTACACTTCTATCGAGACTATTATTTTTCTTGCTTAAGTTATGGGTTGGAGGTTACATTAGAGGGATGTAAAGACCATGTTCCTTAATGGTGTGATTGAAGAGGAAGTGTACATAGAGTAACATCAAGACTTTGTGATACATGGGAAGGAATCCCATGTTCGCAGATTGAAGAAGGCTTTGTACAGACTCAAGTAGGCACTCAGGGAATGGTATTCTATGATTGATGGATACTTGATGATTTTGGGCTTCACCAAGAGTGATGGAGATCCTAACCTTTACTACAAGGTTGCTGATGGTGATCCTTTTATCTTGGCACTGTATGATGTTGATTTGTTCCTTATTGGGGCAAAGAGACTCATTGTCGGATGCAAGAGGGACTTGGCTTCAAAGTTCGAGATGAAGGATCTTGGATTGATGCATTATTTGTTGGGATTGGAGGTTTGGAAGAGGCCAGATGTGATCTTCCTTGGACAAGGGAAGTACATTGTTCATATCTTGAAGAGATTTGGTATGATGGAGTGCAAGTCCATGGCTACACATATGGTGACAAATCTAAAGAAGTTGAGTGATTCCGCTTCAGATTTAGATTTGGTGGATCCCACTATTTACAGACAATTGATTAGATCCTTGATGTACCTGGTTAAGACCAGGCTAGATATTTGCTTTGCAGTGAACACCTTGAGCCAGTTTATGGTTGGGTCGAGGTATGGACATTGGGTTGCAACGAAGCATGTGTTGAGGTACCTAAGTGGTACAATTGGATATCGCATGAGTTATGTCTCAGGTGGTGAAGTGAGGCTGCAGGGATATACTGATTCTAATTGGGCCAGGAGTGTATTGGACAGAACGAGCACCTCGAGTTGTTGCTTCATCTTGTGATCAACTATGTTATCTTGTATTAACAGGAAGCATACTTTTGTCGCACTTAGTACAACAAAAACGAAGTATATCACAACCATTGTCTTAAGTCAAGAAGTAATATGGCTTCAATAGCTTCTTGTTGGACTATTTGATCAAGTGTTAGAGACAACCTTGATATATTGTGATAATCAAAGTTGTTTCAAGATTCATAGAATCTAGTATTCCATGACAGGTCAAAGCACATTGAGATAACATTTCACTTTGTTCGAGACATGGTGCAGAAGGGAGTATTAAAGCTCCAATACATATCCAAAAACGAGTACATTGTGGACATTCTCACTAAGCCTCTATCTAGGGGGAGTTTGTATACTTTAGAGACAAGCTCGGTGTGATGCAGAATGTCTCCCTTGCTGGGAAGGAGTGTTGATGTTTCTGCTGGTTGCAATGTCAGGCAGACATTCTCCCACAGGGTCATGCTGATTTGTCTAGGGGGGAATGATACATTCACCCATGGGGCCACGCTGATTTGGCTAGGGGTGAATGACCCAGGGAAATATTTCTCCCATTAGCCTTGTTGTCTAGCTTGGGGAGATTGGCCCGCAATACTCATATTACCTGCTCTAGGATGGAGTGATCTCTATTTTATAGAGTGGGTTTGATTTGTTTATTTAAATGGGGTTTTTACCCATTAGTGGAATAAACAATTCTATTCTAATGTCGAGTTGTAATATAGGCTCAATAAGTGAAGGGGTTCCTTGTGATGAGGGGCTTCTTGTTAGGTCTCCACTCAACATTAGAGCTCTATATAAATAGACGTGAATGTGAGGAGACAGTCATCAACATAGCAAGCTCAATTGATCTTTTCTAGTGGAGAAATTTAGCCAAGGAGAAATACGTGTGCTTTAGATCATCTTTATCATTTTACTTCTACTCTTGAAGGTGACACGTGTGACGAGTTGACTGAATTTGACGGACCTTGATCACAATTGAACGTGTGAGGTTTAAACACATATTTCACTGATTCGTATAATGTTGACTGCAATTTGTTTGATCGAGTTTGATACGGTTGACCACAAATTATTTGATTGAATATGACTAGTGTTAACCACAGGTTTCTTGACTTGTTTTGATCAGCGTTGATCACAAATTTTAACTGTAGTCTACATGTGCGAGTTTGTCAACAAGCCGCAAGTGCGAGGGTTTGACTGGAAAATTTGATTTTGATTGGTTTGACCAACTTTGACCATCTGCTGTTTGACTAGGTTTGACTGGTGATATGACTTGTAATGTTGGCACATATTTCTAGACAAATTTTTTATTTGTAAACATTGCTGAAAGGACAATTTCTCCTCAAAAAAAGATTGTTTGGTTTTCTCCCAAGATTGGGTTTCCCTGGTGAAAAATATTGTGTCTATTGTGAGTGGTTGTCTTTCTATGATCTTTATTGTTCTCGCTGCATTTGCAGTTGAGATTTTTTGTGTATAATTATTCAATGATATTAGTGGCAGGAGAAATACTGTTTGAAAATCATTAGGAAGTTATTATCATATCAAAAAATTGTATTCTACTGCACATGCTATAGAATTTCAACAAGAACAACCCATCTTTTTTTATTTTAGATTACTTAATCAGTGAAGAGGGCATTTTACGCCTCATTTATGGTAGCTCATGAAACATTAATTGTTCATTGTAAAGGGTTGAGCATCTTATTATACATATAGATACACTTCTTTATACATATAGATACACTTCATCATTTGTGCTCATGGGAAGATTGGTAGAAGAATTCCTTAGCATTTTTGAACATTCTGCTAGACACTTTTATCTTTTTCTTTGTGCTATGGATGGCTAGCTAGAGTGGTCTCATGAAGGTGTTGTTTTATGGGTGCTTCTCAAGGAATGTGTGTTTAATGAATGAATGGCTTTGTGTGTGACTTGATGAGTAAGTCGTCTCTTCATTTGCTTGTGGAATTTATTCTTGAATGAACGTAAGTGACAAATGTGGTGTACTTTAGTGATGGCGGTGTGCCCTCTTCTCCCTTCTTTGATAGATCCTTTCGTAAAGAAATGGAAAGAATCATTGTGGAGATTGATTGTTCCCATTGACCTTGAAATTTATGAAGCAAATAGTGTGATCAATTAAGGTTTTTAGTGGAATGCTCGAATTATCATTTTAGGTTCACTTGCAACATTCCAAAAGAGGAGCCTTAGTTGACCCAATATGCCCTTTAGAAAGACACTAATCTTCGATCCTTCAATAACTCTCAGATTCTTAACTCTTTTAAAGCTATTTTGTTGGATTCACACTTTAAAATCACCCTAGAACTGCTTGCCTTGAAATCCCAACAATCTTACCCTAGGGAAGGCCCTGTTGAGTTAGAGTGTAGTTGGCTTGAATCGCATAAAGGGGTTGGTGAGGGGATAGTGGTCTCTATCTTAGTTTGACTAAGGACTTCATGTTTAGCTCACCATCGCCTTGATCTTTAGCTCACCAAGGATTTTATCTTATTGGCCTCCCTCTTAGTTTTATCTGTTGAAATATGTAGCTAGGTTCGGTCTTCATAATGACATGTAATCATGATTTTATGTATTTAATGTAAAAAGAAAAATAAATTTGTTATTGTAATTCTTCAGGCATGGGTTTCATACTCAAGGGAAATTTATTTATAGGTCAAGCACCCATTGAGTGCTTCTAGGGCTTGTCATTGAGTCTACAAGTCAATTGAGTCATTGTCATGTATGGAAGACCCTTTTGGGCATGTTACGCATTATAAAGAAAATTTATTTGAGTCAAACTAGAGTCAAAGACCCTCCAAGACCTTGTCAAACGAGCTACAACAAGTTGACCTACATGGAAGATCAAATTGGCCTCATGGAGACATTTCGTACCCCTAGAAAGCCTATATATAACAAGGGACTCGACCTTATTTAGGCACACAACAAACAAGTTCGACCTACTAAAGAAAGAAGTTGGAAAAAGGAAGAAAATCAAGGATAAGAAGAAGAAGAGTAAGATCTAAGTTTTGGACCCCCCTCTCTCTCTTATGTGAGGGTTTCGACAGTCACTAGGCAAGACGAAATTTTGAAGTTTCTTCGAAAATGTGAAGCTGCTAGGTCGAAATTCTGAAGTTGCATTGAAGCTGTGAAGCTGCAAGGTCGAAACTGTGAAGCTGTAAGGTCAAAAATGTGAAGAGGCTTCTAGGTCGAAGCTGCTTATAGGTCGAAGTTGTGAGGCTGCATCTATGTCGAAGTTGTGAGGTTGCATCAAGGTCGAAGTTGTGAGGTTGCATCAAGGTCGAAGTTGTGAATCTATTAGGTCGAAGTTGCTGAAGCTACTAGGGCGAAGTTGCAAAAATTGTTGTTGGGGGTTGAAGTTGCTGAAGAAGTTGTTGGAAAGAATAATGTTGTTGTTGAAAGTTGTGCAAGGAAAGCTCATCCAGAAGGAAGGTTGAATTGGTCTAGGAGGAGTCTTGATCAAGGGTCATAGGTCTTGGAATTCATCAATTGAAGTTCTAAAAGAAGAGAAGAGTTCTTGTTGGTTTTCCTCTCAAGAGGAGAGGTTTTGGCCTTGGATGATAACCTATATCTTGTGTCCTCTTGTCTCATTGTTCTTTATTGTTTGGTAGTTGTTTGATGATAAGAATACAATAATAATCAAGTTGAAGAAAAAGCTAATTAAGATAAGTAAAAAGATATCACAAGCAATCATTAATTTAAGAGAAAACACCTAATTTAGGTACCCTAGGTTGCTCAACACGGTATCAGAGCTAAGATGACAAGACAAGGAAAGGCAACTTGAGGAAGAGCCATCAAAAGGAATATCAAGAAAGGTCAAGGCATCAAAGAGGACAACGAACCATCAAGAAGGGATACATAAGGGCCGATAAATATAAGAAACATCACAAAGATCATACAATCTAGAAGCAATAATAAGAAGAAGACCTCAAAGACTTTACATTCAAGAAGGACCCTACCTCCACTCAATCAAGGAAGGACTCTACATTTGAAGCACCTTGGGAAGTAGCCGCATTCTAAGAAAGCAAGAAGAAGCATTGCCATCATCAAAGACATTAAGGTGATCTCCCTCTCATTGAAGCAAGGATCACTTCTCAAGCATATTTGAAGAAAGACATCTCTAAGAAGTATTATCATCTTCAAGGAAGCTATCATCACCAACTATGATCAAAATCAAAAGATGGTATTAAGTTGAAGATATCATCATCAAAGAAGCATCTTCACTTGACAAGTAGGTACCTTAATATCTATGTCTGAATCTACTATTAAAATGACTTCCTTTTGCAAGGAGAGCAACAAACTGGTTGGGTCATCAAATTTCCTTGCATGGAAGAAGAGTGTTGAGAATTTGGAGGGCTGGTGCTTAATACAAATTGTCTTCTTGATAATTACTTGTGAGCTTACTTGAGTTACTTATGTCTTGCTTTCTTTAGCTTAGTTAGTCTTTCATCAAGTCAATTATCAAAATGCACTAGACACAAAATTAGGCTCCTAGAGCCAGGGCAAAACCTCTCCCTCTTAGAGAGGAAAACCCGCAAAGAATTCTTCTTATAGATCTTCGAATGACCATGACTAAGACTCAGACCCTTGACCTATATATATGTATTCAAAAACCTTGTCACTGTTCCTTTGTCTCCCTCCAATGCTGAACCTTCATTTCTGCAACAACTTACATTGATCTGTAACAACCTTAGAGAACTCAGTCTCTAATTCAATCTAACTTAATTTCGTCTTTGTTCATCAAAACTTTTCTTCTTGCTTCATTTTTCACTTGGGAAATATTAACCGAGGACAGGAAGGTAGATTTACCTTCCTTTTATAAGTGTACTAACAAATGTATCATCTTACTTGAGTCACATCTTACTTCAAATTGATCGCACATATACATAGTGATTTACTACCTCAGCTTCGCACTTTGCTCAAGTTATATCATGTCGTTACAACTCAAGCATTTCTGTATTGGATCTCTGTCTTAGATCAGCTTCAACCATAGATCAATACTGTCCGCACTTAAACTCTGTCTTATATCTGTATTTAACCAAACTTGGCCCGCATTTTGTTCACTGATGTATTCACATTTTCTTACTGTTTCTCTTCAGAGAAATTCGCAATCTGTTATAGGTGTTTCTTCATATGTATAGTTCGCATTTCTTTACTGACATACATCGCACTTTATTTCTAAGAAATTCCGCAGACATTTCTTTATTGGTATATATCGCACTGTCTCCGAGAAAGCCCGTATGCATTTATTTATTGATACATATCGCAGTTTCTGAGATAACTCGCCTTTCTTCATTGGTATATATCGCACTGATTCTAATCCTGAATGCTGTTTGCTTCTCAGAAATATTCCGCATTTTTCTTTTTTGGAGCTGACTGAAATTCGTTGAGAGAAAATGGACTGCAGAACAGTGATATATATATATATATATATATATATATATATATATATATATATATATATATATATATATATATATATATATATATATATATATATATATATAGTGCACTATTACTTGCTTCTAGGCCGACCAGACAGACTCTTATAGAGTCGATTTCATGTAGAGAGGTTATACCAGCGTTTGAGAGAGGTGTTCTTCACGGTATATGAAGCTTGACTTCCATCGATGTTTGAGAGCTGTTTGTGAGCATGTCTTTTAGCTTGACTTCTATTCTTCTACAAGATCTTGGAGCATACATTCTTAGACCCTTCATATATGACACTTATTACATTTATATCTAGAAGACAAAACCTTAGATAGACATCAAGAAGAAGTCTATTTAACCTAGAATAAAATCTTGCTCATGAAACACATGAAGCAAGTACAAAATACATTTTATTATCTTTGTCTTCTTATTTATAAAATACATAATTACATAGTCAATATGAAGACCTAGCTAGTTACACTTTTCAACACTCCCTCTTAACTAGGGAGGTATTCATACAGGTACATGGTCACTTTCAAACTGAAGAATCTCATAAGAATCGGATTGGTAATCGCATCTGTATGGCATCATATCAATCAGCATTGTCCTAGTGCAAGGCCTTGACTAACAGCCCCATCTCTCAACGAGACAATGGGCTACAATGCTGGCGAGACACATGACTTATAGACACCATCGTCATTGTCTCTCCAAGGTACATACTCCACCCGGGTGTTCCCAAAGTATGACCTTCTTGGACTATTCTTCTCTTGGGTAGCTAGCCCTCAAAGAATATCGGTCCCCGACTACTCTTATCTTGAATGCCGTAATACATTCTCAAAGAGTATCGAATGGCAGATGATTACCCAATCCTCCATTCTGTCTTCCCAAGTGAAGATCAAAATGATGTGTCTATCTCTCCCTCTCAACCAGGGAGGACCTATTTCACAAGGGAATGTACTCATTCCTATATAAGGAATGTACCTAAGCTCATTCTTAGGAATTACCAAGCTTCTTCCAAGTAAGAAACTTATCATCATGCTCTCTCTTAACGAGGGACCTCCAGCAGCAATGGTGAGACACCCAGCTGCTCAGCTGCTCATGAAGAATTCCTGTCCTCGAAGTCATGGATTTCGATATTGAGGAATCTTCATCTTTTATCTTCATAGGGCACAGATCATCCATCACTTTCATCCTGAGTCATGTCAGCTGTTAGAAAGTGATTCATCAAACTTCCTTATCTGGTCCACTATTGTGCCATGCTGCTTTCCTTCGAATCATCTCCCAGGATCATACATCCTTTCTCATGATTAGCAGCCCTGCACAAATTCATCCAGATAAACATTTACATATGAACTTTTAAAACAAAAGTTACCTCAGTGATGATCTTTCACCATGACATCTTCCTGTAAGCATCGACATCCTTCATACAGATTAACACATCTCCTAATGATATGTTTTTCCAAGGGTCTTCTTCTTTACCAGACTTCCGTCAGAGTCTACATATCTTTCCAGGAGATCTCCTAGTCACATCTTCTTGGCCTTTGGATGATAACTGCCTCTTGACATGGTTGCATTTCATGATCTCTTCCTCTCTGCACATTCTTGATTCCCAGGAACGTACAACTTTTCTAGTTTCTCGTTCATATACAACCACCTCATATTCCATGAGGACATATTATGTTGATATCATCTGTCCGTACATTGAGAGATACTCCTCCATAGATCATACTTCTAAGTACAGAAGTCCATTACCTGCAACCACATGACATGACTTCACAACATCCAATGTCAGCATATAAATATATACATACCTCATACCTTTTTCCCTTGAGTCATCCTGTAGCAATTTCTCAAGAATGAAGAGCTTCATTCCCTTGGCCTACTTCATCAATATGTCATCACATCCCAAAAATATGTTTCCATGACGACCCTTGCTCTTGATGACTGCTTTCCATTAGTAATGTTTGTCAGAGAGGTTTTTCCCGGAGTTGATTTACCAGGAGCTCTTACCATGCTTCGATCAGGATGCTACATTTCCTCCCATCATACAATCAACAGAAATCACTTAAAGGAGAAGATGATCTCAATCGTAGTGGAGATCCCTTCTTCTTTCTTAGATTTCTTTGCATTAGGTTATTTTTCAGAGACATGGGCTTTTTCCTATTTCTCTTGTCATTTTTCAAATTAAGAACAATTTCTTTTATAATACCCACGTTCAGCTCATCCAAAGCATCGTGCTTTGTTCATACTATTAGGAGGATCAATCTTACTGAATCTTCCTTTCTTTCTCGACATGACTGCAAAGGCTTGATTCCCTTTACTTGATCCTATAATACCTTCAGCTTTTCAATTTTGTTTCCTCTATTTTACATAGAGACCCTAAATCATGGAATGGTGTGGCTTCCTTCTTCCTGTTTAATTTTGAAGTGAAGTTTCCCCATTCATCTGGCAGATGATTCTCCCTCTTCTTGATAGAGTGACTTTTTCCTTCAGCAGCTTCCTTGATGATGGAGTATATCTTCAGAAATTGAAGTCCTCCTAAAAATGTCTTGAATGTGAATCTTTGATAACAGAAAATTACTTTCTTGATTGACTTGATCATTTAAATGAGATAGGAGATCTTGAAGTAGTTAGAGAGTCTTCCTTTCCAAACTGATTTGTTTTTCCAACCAAAACTTTTGATCTTCGCTTCCTGCAGTGTTTCCTTTGTCTAGCAGCCCTTGAGTTTAACACCTTAGCTTCGATACCATGTTGAGAATTTGGAGGGCTGGTGCTTAATACAAATTCTATTCTTGATAATTACTTGTGAATTTACTTGAGTTACTTATGTCTTCCTTTCTTTAGCTAAGTTAGTCTTTCATCAAGTCAATTATCAAAATGCACTAGACACAAAATTAGGCTCCTAGAGCCAGGGCAAAACCTCTCCCTCTTGGAGAGGAAAACCCGCAAAGAATTCTTCTTATAGAGCTTCGAATGACCATGACCAAGACTTAGACCCTTGACCTATATATATGTATTCAAAAACCTTGTCACTGTTCCTTTGTTTCCCTCCAATGTTGATCCTTCATTTCTGCAACAACTTAGATTGATCTGTAACAACCTTAGAGAACTCGGTCTCTAATTCAATTTAACTTAATTTCGTCTTTGTTCATCAAAACATTTATTCTTGCTTCATTTTTCACTTGGCAAATATTAGCTGAGGATAGGAAGGTAAATCATAGATTTACCTTCCTTTTATAAGTGTACTAACAAATGTATCATCTTACTTGAGTCACATCTTACTTCAGATTGACCGCACATATACACAGTGATTTACTATCTCAGCTTCGCACTTTGCTCAGGTTATATCATGTCGTTACAACTCAAGTATTTTTGTATTGGATCTCTGTCTTAGATCAGCTTCAACCATAGATCAATATTGTCCGCACTTAAACTCCGTCTTATATCCGTATTTAACCAAATTTGACCTGCATTTTATTCACTGATGTATTCACATTTTCTTACTGTGCCTCTTCAGAGAAATCCACAATCTGTTATAGGTGTTTCTTCATATGTATAGTCTGCATTTCTTTACTGACATACATCGCACTTTATTTCTGAGAAATTCTGCACACATTTCTTTATTGGTATATATCGCACTATCTCTAAGAAAACCCATACACATTTATTTATTGATACATATCGTAGTTTCTGAGATAACCCGCCTTTCTTCATTGGTATATATTGCACTGATTCTAATCCTAAATGTTGTCTGCTTCTCAGAAATAATCCAGATTTTTCTTTTTGGAGCTGACCAAAATTCGTTGAGAGAAAATGGACTGCAGAACAGTGATATATATATAGTGCACTGTTACTTGCTTCTAGGCTGACCAGATAGACTCTTATAGAGCCGACTTCATGCAGAGAGGTTATTCCAGCGTTTGAGAGAGGTGTTCTTCACAGTATATGGAGCTTGACTTCCATCGATGTTTGAGAGTTGTTTGTGAGCATGTCTTTTAGCTTGACTTCTATTCTTCTACAAGATCTTGGAGCATACATTCTTAGACCCTTCATATATGACACTTATTACATTTATATCTAGAAGACAAAACCCTAGATAGACATCAAGAAGAAGTCTATTTAACCTATAATAAAATCTTGCTCATGAAACACATGAAGCAAGTACAAAATACATTTTATTATCTTTGTCTTCTTCTTTATAAAATACATAATTACATAGTCAATATGAAGATCGACCTAGTTACACTTTTCAACAAAGAGGACAAATTTGATCCTCATAGAAAATGAAGTCATTGGATATGTTAAGGATTCAATCACTAAACCACCAAAAGAAGAAGCTCAAGCTCTAGCAAAATATATGAAAGGAAACATAAGGGCTCAAAGAATCCTTATAGAATCAATCAAGGATTCCATCCAAAGAAATCTAAGATAAGCTGGTAGAATTGTTCTCCGTGAGCATTGAAGGAGAAGTTATATCTTTGAGAACTGAGCTATACAAGACATATGTTATGAGGGTGTTGCAAATACGAGGCCAACTGCAAGAGTTGGGGGAAATAATGTTTGACAAATAGATGACCATCTTGGTACTCAATGATGTACTTGATGAATCGGGCAACTTTGTATCAAGCATCTATGGAAAGAAGGAAGCCGCCCCATTCAGTGAACTCCGATCATTGTGTAAGATTGAAGAACTAGGTTGAAGGCAAAAAGTGATGTAGGATCAAATGAACAAGTTCAAGCATTTTCTTCCATGGCTAGGAGAAAAGGGAAGTTTGGGAAATTTGGTCCTTAAAAAAAGAAGAAGATCGATATGTCAAAGATCCAATGCTATGGCTGTCATGAATATGGGCATTTCAAGAGAGATTGTCCGAAACTCAAGAAGGACAACAAGAAAAGGAAAGAAAGAAATGAATCCCATGTTACCGAAGAAGTTGAAGAACCTGAGAAGAAGAATTCAAAGGAGGAAGTGAAATATCTCTACTATGACTGAGATAATCTCCTTAACTTAGTTCTTTTCAGTTTTGTAAAAGATAGCTATCATGGTAAGAAGCATTGTAAGTATGATAGGATGCATCATATTAGAAGCATACGATTGAAGCAGAAAAGAGCAAATGACATCATTGTAGAAGCTTGAAAGGATAGTTGAAGTATAAGTCTACATGGTTATAGCAATCATTATGATGGAAAGGAAATAGCTCATGCAATCCTCATTGAAAGCATAAGTAGTAGTATATATGGTTGGAAGAAAGTCATCTAGCATGATAAAAGATATCATCATACATCATCATCATTAGGAAGGAGCATTTGCATGATGAGGATGATCAAGATCCTCCATTGGAATCTTCATTAGAAGATTCACCTCCACTTGGAAGAGGCAAATGTCTCGCTAATAATCCACCTTGTGTGGGATCCATTATTCAGAAGGATGATGGTATGATGACAAAGGAGTGCAACATGTCAAGATGGTTGAAGTACTTTCAAGCAAGGAAAGGAAGTTGCCGAAAGAGGTCTAGATGACCAAAAGAAAAAAAGAGAGGTATGTATGTATTTGATAGATTAACTCGTGTCATCATATAGTTGTAGATAACATGGTTGAATGATCTATCTCATGAGCATGATCGAAAAATAAGGATCTCTTCGTTTAGAAAGATGCATGAAGGCATATACCTTGAACTAGTCCACATATTGATAAGATGAAGTCAACATAATATGTCCTCATATAGAATGTGAGGTGGTTGACAAGATGAAGGAACTATGTATAGAAGTTCCTGGGGGGCAATATGTGAAGAAAGGAAGGAAAGTTCGTGAAAGATGCAACTATAGTCACGTAAAATAAGATAAGTAATCAACATCCGATAACTAGAGGAATTAGCTATGACATCTCCATAGAGAAGGTATGATGACCTTGATAAAGTCTATGAAGGAAGGAGACCCTTGACATTAAAAGCCTTGGATATGTGTTTACAAATGTGCAGGATGTCGATGTTGCAAGAAGCAGATGTCATGAAGAAAGGCCCATCATAAAAGGTAACTTTGATTTGATGTTCATTTTTTATATTTGAAAATTTGTTTGGGTTGAAACAAGGCTACTGAAGGAGAGTTGTAGATGTCACCTACAACTAGTACTCATGAGAATGGATGGAAGATCTTGAAAGAAACATGACTTGGAAGAGGTAGCTATGTGAAAGCCAGATGTGGAATGGAAGATCACTTTCCGATGCAAAGAAGGATGACATGACTAGTGGTTCAACGTTATGGTTCGTTGAAAGGAAAGTGATGGATGGCTGATGTCCTACAAAGAAAACCTAGAAGATGAGGGCTCCATAATGAAGAAGATGAGGCTCCATAATGAAGAAGATGAAGTTCATGACATTGAAAAAACGGGCCCTACAAGTAGTTGATAGTACCATGAACTCCACCAAAGAGAAAGATAGTTGTTGTTGGTAACAAGTCCCTGGGTAAGAGGGAGCTTGACAAGTCCTTGGGTAAGACGAAGCTTGGATATTTTCCTTTTATAGGAATGAGTGTATCTTCCCTAGTTGAGAGGGAGAGATAGACACATCATTCTTGTCTTCATGTTGTGAAGAAAGAATGGAAGATTGGGTAAGCTTCTGAGATTGATTCTGATACTCTTTGAGGATGTGGTAGGGCATCCAATATGTAGTAGTCAAAGAGGAAATTCATTGAGGATGTGTTATTCCAAGATAGGAATTATTTTAAAAGGACATACCTTGTGAACACCTAGGTGGGTAATGTGCCTTGAGAGACAATGATGATGTTGTCTATCAATCATTGGTCTAACCAACATTGTGCTCTGATTTTTTGGAGAGATAGAGTTGTTAGTCAAGGCCTTGCTATGTGACAATGTTAGTTGGTATGATGAGATGCTCTGGCATAAGCTAAGGAAGTAACTTATGAGATGGCTTACCAATCTGACTCTTCTTATGAGAATTTTTAGTTTGAAAATGTCCAAGTACCTTGTATGGATTATGAATACCTACCTAGTTAAGGGAGTGTTGAAATATGTAACTAGGCTCGGTCTTCATAATGACATATGTAATCATGATTTTCTATATTTAATGTAAAGAGAAAAAAATTATTATTGTCATTCTTGAGGCATGGGTTTCATACATGACAGAAATTTATTTATAGGTCAAGCACCCATTGAGTGCTTCTAGGGCTTGTCATTGAGTCGACAAGTCAATTGAGTCATTGCGATGTATTGAAGAACCTTTTGGGCGTGTTACATATTGTAAAAAAAAATTATTTGAGTCAAACTAGAGTCAAAGACCCTCCAAGAACTTGTCGAACGAGTTACAACATGTCGGCCTCATGGAGGCATTTCGTATTCCTAGAAAGCCTATATATAAGAAGGAACTCGACCTCATTTGGACACAACAAGCGAGTTTGATGTACTAAAGGAAAAAGCTAGAAAACGGACGAAAATCAAGGATAAGAAGAAGAGCAAGATCAAACTTTTGGACCTCTCTCTCTCTCTCTCTCTCTCTCTTAAGTTAGGGTTTCTACAGTTACTTGGCAAGACATAATTTTGAAGCGGCATCGACGCTATGAAGCTACTAGGTCGAAATTCTGAAGCTGCATCGAAGTTGTGAAGGTGCAAGGTTGAAGCTATGAAGCTGCTTCTAGGTCAAAGTTGTGAAGCTGCTTCTAGGTCGAAGTTGTGAGGTTGCATCTAGGTCGAAGCTGTGAAGCTGCATCAAGGTCGAAACTGTGAAATTGCTAGGTCTAAGTTGTAGAAATTGTTGTTGGGGGTTGAAGTTGCTGGAAGGTCGAAGTTTGTTGTTGGAAGCTGTGTAAGGAAAGCTCTTCAAGAAGGAAGGTTGACTTGGTCTTGGAGGAGTCTTAGTCAAGGGTCATAAGTCTTTGAATTCGTCAATTGAAGTTCTATAAGAAGAGAAGAGTTCTTGTGGGATTTCCTCTCAAGAGGAGAGGTTTTGGCCCTGGTTGATAGCCTATATCTTGTGTCCTCCTGTCCCATTGTTCTTTATTGTTTGGTAGTTGTTTCATGATAAGAACACAATAATAATCTCGACTGCTGACCTGGATACGAAATCATTGTCATCAACAAAATTGTGCCCAGTTTCTTCCTTTTTGACATGTTCATTTTCCAAAAGTATCAACATGGAGTCATGACATGTTTCCTGAGCACATCTTCTAAACAGGAGCAGCGAACTTATGTGCACAATTTCCGTGATGACACAGGAAAATATCATTGGATGAAATCTTGTACACAAATTTCCGGTGTCAGATTTTGGGCACAGTTCTGTTCACTGTTGATCTTCAAAAGGTAAACACAACATTATTACCCACTTTGAAATTCACCAGCAGCTCTTATATGCAGAGTCTCATCTGCAGATTCCTTAATGGTTTGGGAAACACATCTGAGGGATTTGTTTTCCCCTAGCCCATGATATTCGAACCCCATTCAAAATGTCCAGGCCCTAATCCAATTTTATTGGCAGTCACCAATAATAAATTTTTACATGCAGCTAAAACTGAAAGCACTGATATTTATGTTGAACAGCAAATGACTCCTTGCTAAGACCAGAGAACGTGTGTGTTCCTAGCAATTGGTGGAACGTTGCTGGGTAATGTAGTGAGCTCTAGGGACTCAGGAGTTGGTTAAATGCCATGACACGTAAGAATACTTGCCATTAATTTAGGACTGCTCTCCTGATTGTGTGGATGTTGCTAGTCCCTTTCTAGGGCACATGGGCACTGTAGAAGATTCATTAGGAACTTTGCTAAATGCAATCACTACTGAGATGGGTTTATGAGGAAAAGTATTTGATATTTTAATGCAGATAAAAGGAAGAAGCTGTGAAGACTTTGAGTATCAACTAATTAGTGCCCCATTTTTTAGCATTAGGGAAGGTGTTTCACATTCATGTTGATTTTTATTTGTATGCAAGTAGGTTCAAGTTCACACTTGCACAAGAGGTCTCATGCAAGTTGGATTGCCCAATTTAGTATATGAGTAGATGAATTAATTAAGTGGGTCCAGAACCAGAATACAAGAGTGAGGTGGACCAGGCCTGGGCTACTTAGTGCTGAAGTTTTTCTATATTCACTAACTTCTTCAAATTTGAATCCATTGTATTCCCTTATCTCGCTGCTATCAATTTAACTTCCATTGTAATACACTATACCAAATGCAATATGGTGTCGACATTCTGGTGGTTGTTTCAGAAGCATCAATGACATTTGACAAATATCTATTTTTAATCCATCCATGTGAACATTGTTCAAGTAGTGGGTGGATATTAATGTCGTTTATGTCTGTTTGTTATCTCTGATATGATATATCATACTTGGTTCTATGTGATGTTGTCCCTTTTCAATTTTGACACACAAATTGGAATTGTCAATTGATACTTGCTGCATAAGGAATCACCATTTTTGCCAGGCTTGATATTATATAAGTTCAGCTGCTCAAATTCAAGTGTAGGAAAGATGTACAAAATTTTCCAGTTTGTACTGCTCTTCTATATCTTCTTTTAGCTTTTTATCACTGAAAAATGATCAAAATCTTCTAGCAATTTGTGCAGCCATACTTATTATGTGACCTTGTTTTCAGTAATGAGTGTGTAGAGATCACATTGAGAGCTTTTCTTAAATTACAGTCTGAGTCTAAGAACTCACTTCTGACAAACATACTGTCTTTCATTTGTACAGGTACAAGAGGCGGAAATAGAGAATGGAAGTTTATCTATCGGGGATCCTCTAGAGTTGAGTAGATACAAAAATCCTCTATAGAAATAGCAAATTTTGCTGCTCCAAAGCGTTTGTAGCTATTTGGGGGCAATATATTTTGATTTGTTACTCCAATGATCTGACAAGTTCAAAAGCCTCGTGGGACATGAACATGCTGGCGTTGAAGGATGTGTAACCTGAGGATATCGTAAAAGCTTCTAACAGCAACTGCCATTGTATTCTATACACATGTCAAGGGCAAAGTTACTATCATGTCATTTTATTGTCAAAAACATAAGTTTAATTTAATGTAATTGTAATTCAATGAATTATACATGCATCAACGCTGTTGCAATATATCGGAGCTTAGCTTTGCAAAAAACACAATGTGACTTTTGTATATTTCTTCTAGAAGGTGCTTACTCACGGTGATTGAGACGGCATTAAGTTTTGCTTACTGCATGATCAATTCTTGAGTTTTTTTTTCCCTGAGATCTTTAAAGTCTTAATAATTTGGATGTGCTTCATTGGATCACTAGAGAATAATATGCTTTTCTGGATTTCTCCATGGTTTGCCCATCTCAATTATATATATTTTAACCTGGGTGTAAACAGTATTTATGTATAGCTAGATTTATCTGTTTATTCCCAACCAATTTACGGGAGCAGGATTTTGTATATACTGCACAGCAATGAGATCCTTAACCACCACCTCAAGGTAAAGTGGCAAATTGTGTGTGCAGTAAACATGGACATTGACTAGTCAAGTTTCGTAGTGATGGCATAAAATATAAATCAATGGATCGGGACAGACTCTCAGGTGAGAGGCTGGATGCCAGGGTGCACCTTCTTCAGGAGAGAGGTAGTTTGTACAATCAATGTAGTTTGGTTGATTTGTTCGACTCATGATATTTTTTGAAACGTTGCTAAGTGATCTTGGAACTGTTTGAAGCTTACAGTGATGTTATAATATTTTCAACAGGGCAAAGTAAACTTTTAGTTGCAATGTGATCAGAATGAGCAATGATCTGGACGATGTTGTGGATATTCAACTTGAACAGTTTGTCACAATAGAACTAACAAGGTTTTGCAAACTCTTTGTTATATGGTGTTTTACTTGAGATTAAGATTTAATATTAGCATCTTAGTGCTTAAAACACTGAAATAAGCTTGAAACAGACACTACACCATCAACGCAATGAACACAAGATGTGCCCTTGCAATAGGGGAAAACCAAGCTAGAAAATGAGAATATGCAAATACAAATAAAGGTGAACCCACTATGGGGTTGTCATTCATGGCTACAAGATCTTCTACTTCCTATGTTCTGCTACATTATCCAACTCCCTTGCTTTGCTTCATTATAGAACAATGAATTCATAGAATAGGAATGAAACTCCTTCCTTCCTAGTGGCCTAGTTCTTAACATGGCTTAATAGTCATCTGGGTTAGGAATATTGTTTTTAAATGCCTTAACCCTTGCTTGGGATTAGGGTTTGGATCCACTAATATCTTCTTGAAAGTCTACATGTGACGAGCTCCACATATTGAGGAATGGAAGTTGATGTGGAATCCACTTGGTCCCATGGTGTTCAAAAGTATAGGTCAATTTGAAGTTGGCATAACATCCTTGTCTGAACTCCAATGTAGGTGATATTTCTGTCGATGGAAAACTCTTGATTTGTATAACATTGTGGAAGGATTGTGAGCTTTGTCCACAAAGTTTTGATCCCAAAATTGACCACTAAATGCCTCAAACGAGGTCCAGAGGTTTTGGGATCTCAAATTACCAAAATAAGCCCTCCCCCTTAAATGGCCTTGCAAGGCAATAGCTCTCATTTTTCTACTCAAAAAATACCAAAATAGATGACAAATTATATAATTATCCATTTTGGATCAACAAAGGGAAACTTTGTTGTAATTAGTTGCTAACCCATGTCAAACTATGATGTTCGAGGTTGTAGTAGTTCCTGCTGCATATTGTTGTGGATATCTCTTGGTCAGGGGCAATATATATATATATATATATATATATATATATATATATATATATATATATATATATTTATTTTATTTTTTTTCCTGGGTATAAGGATTATATTTTGCACATAAGAGTCTTCTTTTTTGGTGTATGGTTTATCTGGTGCAAATAAAAATAGTAGTCTGAACATTTACTTTAAATTGTGCCAAACAATATTGTTTATTTCCCCTAACACAAATTCCTTTCTTCCTCCATTGAAACATTATATACTTTATTTTTTCTTTTAGCTTAGTAGATATATTTTGATAGTTATATGGATTGATAATTCAAATGTGGCTTCTTTTGGCTAGCTATGATGATTATCTTGACTTTGTCCTAATCATTTCATCCCCTTAAAACTAGGAATTTGTGTATCGTAAACAAGCTAGTCAAAATAAATTCATGCCAATGTTCAAAACATTTTGGATGCTACTACCTGTATCTTCTATTGTGGCTTGGGTTTTTGCCTTAATTACCATAGACATGTTCTCAAACGTTGATTATGCTTTGTTAGCTCCCATGGTTCTGTGTTGCCTGTAATATGCAATGCCCAATCATGGGGTGAGGGCTCCCTCAACCCTCATTGTGCATAACCTTGTGATCATTGTTGATGTCAAGATGACATTAAGGGACTTTGTTTTGTCCACATTGGTAGATGGTTTTCCCATTGTTCCCCAGCTCGTGTTCGTAAAATGCATTCTTATATTCACACTATTTCCATGGCCAAGGTAGTGAAGCACCAAGTCGAGTTCTAACACAAATCATGGTCTCATATGTTGATTTGTTGGCTTATGGCCTTGATTGGTGGATTTACACTATTGAGTTTCTTGAAGTTGCAATCCCCTTTTGTAGAATGCTATACATATTTACCCATGTATGTGGGGTTTCCTCATTGTAGAATTTGATGTTGGTATCGATAAAGATACTATTCTCCATGGTTTTGGGGATTTGTGGGCCTTTCTATGAAGCATTAGTATCTAAAATTTGAACCCTATCTAAATTGTTGGCCTTTAGCTTTGTTGTGGGAAAGACTCCTAAAGCTTCCCTTGTGATTTTGGCTTTTGAGACATTGACTAACATTGGAAATGGCGTTGCCAGTTGGCATGTTTTGCTATTGTAACACTAACATGGCATTTCCAATAGCCATTTTTCGCTATTGTAACATTAAAATGGTAGAAAGGAAACATGTGATCTTTGTGAGGATTTGTGTTGAAATGAATCTCTCAAGAGGCTATCTTGAAGAGATCTAGTTAGATTCAAGGGAATATGTATGGAATTAGAAACTCAGGAGCACATTGACTTTTGTAGTAGATCTCGTTTCATTGTTTCACAGACAATCACCTCTTTCGCTACTCGTAAACTTATACTTTATCTAAGGAAAGTGAAACATGAATGATTGCTTATTAGAAGGAAACTGTTAATTTTGGACAACTAGGTCCAAACTCCATGTTGTGATGCTCAGATGAAGATGCCAATATTTTTATTGGACTCCTCTTTCGGAGAGGTGCAAGATCGATCTAAAGATCATTTTGATCTAATGAGCAGAACATTTATTTTGAATTTATTCAAAATATGTGCAGGTCGGCTTGAAATGAAATATAGGCTTGAAGCCCCAGTGGTTGTGTCACACACCCTCATTGATGGATATAAATTGGTCAACATTAGAGGACATTTTCACTCATCCATCACATCACATCTCTCATTTGATTTGTTTGAGCATCTATTGGAGTCTCTTCTTCACTCACACGTGGGAAAAAGCAGCAGCTAGGGTTTCAGATTGTCTAGGGTTTCCAGTGCAGAAATTGACCAGTGTTGACTTTGGTCAACACTTGGTCAAATTGACTTGAAACTCTCCCAAAACTTCGATTTCTCTAATCCACATTTTTTGGCACAAATCCCAAGGTCGGACATTGACTTTGACTTGGTTGCGTTGACTTTGCTGTTGCTACTGTTTGCGTTGACCATTGACTAACATCATTGACTTTTGTTGACTTTTGGGGTTGACTGATCTGGCTGTCCTAGAGGGTTGTGTGACACTTTTGGTTGG
Organism: Pinus albicaulis; assembly: GCA_034641835.2. Lineage (NCBI taxonomy): Eukaryota > Viridiplantae > Streptophyta > Pinopsida > Pinales > Pinaceae > Pinus > Pinus albicaulis. Next base: position 553,865,228 of record CM076579.1, on the reverse strand, counting down.
CTGACCGTATTGAGACTTTGCTGGTTGAAGCATCCTGTTGACTGTCGGAACGCACCAACACACTTATATAATTTTTGGCTTGTCTTCTGTCGATCTACTGGTATGTTCTATCAATATTTTACTTTCTTGTTTATGTGATTGTTGACTGATATTGGGATAAAAAAGTAAAGTTGCATCAAGCATACAACATCTACAAAAATTTACATGGTATCAGAGCTGAGGTGAAGATAAAGCCCTAGTTTGTAGCAATCATCGAAGAAGAGCATGGGTTCCTCAAATTACAATGGCTTTAAGGCTAATGACAAATTGACTAAGAAGGAAGATTTCCATGCCTGAAAGATGACACTGGATCTTAATTTGGAAGACCAAGATGTCAAGGACTATGTGCAGGGTAAAATCCAAGAGCCTCCATCCATTGCAACTGCTGCTGCCAAATCAAAGTACAAGAAGGGGGGAATCAAAGCAAAGCTGATGATTAGGGACTCAATTCATAAGAGTTTGGTTGCCTACATCTTTGAGCTGGGCACATCCAAGGAGATATATGATAAGTTGGTCAACACGTTCAAGGCAAACAATGCGAATCAAGTCCTATTCTTCAAGAAGCAATTGAAGAATATGAAGAAAGGTAGGGATGAGTCTGTTCAATCATATTTTCTGAAGCTGACCGAAATCAGGAATAATATTCTGACTATTGGGGAGACAATCGTTGATCAAGAGATGATTCTCATCGCACTTGGAGGTCTCTCATCCGAATGGCATGTATTCAACACTACCATTCTCAATAACAATGTCATACCTGATTTTGACGAAGTACTATTGAGATGTGTACAAGAAGAGACAATGATGAAGGAATATGAAAATGAAGGAAATGTTGCCTTCATTGCTCCTGCTAAGAAGAACTGTGGTGGTCCAAAGAACAAAGGAAGAGTAGGGGACCAAGGAAAGAAAGGCAAATGTTACACTTGCCAGAAGCCTGAACACTATGCTAGAGAGTGTCCTTTCAAGAAGGATTCTCCTGATGATGATGACAACAACAACAACCGGAGGAATGGAAATCAAAGGAACAACAGGTTCAAAGGAAAGAGGAAGGCTCCCCTGGTGGAAATGGGCAACCTTTCAAAAGATCGAGAAATTCTAGGGACAGGGACTGTGACCCTCCACTTGTCTCAAGGTCAAGTCCTCCGCCTGTAAGATGTACTATATGTACTTGATTTGAAGGAGAACCTTGTGTCTATATCAACCATGGAAGACAAAGGTTTAAATGTGGCATTCATTGATGGGAAGGTGCGTATATGGAAGAATAGTTTCAAGGAAGCTATCACGATTGGGTTTAGAGTTGAAACACTCTACCAGGTTGGAGCAAGTCCATTGGGAACGATGACATGTGATACTATCTGATAGACTGAACTATGGCACCGGAGGTTTGGACAACTTCACTACAAAGCCCTTCCTAAAGCAAGGAAGGTGGTGACGGGGGTGCCCGAGTTCACAAATGATCATGAAGGTGTGTGTCAGGGTTGTGTCGAAGGAAAGCATACAAAGGGACCTTTCCCTCAAGTGTCACAAAGACATCTGATGTCTTGCAATTGATACATTATGATCTGTTTGGTATGCTGCCCGTGACATCCTTGGGAGGATGTTCTTATTATATGACATTAATAGATGACTTCTCTCGCAAAACCTGGATATACTTCTTGAAGAAGAAGGATGAGGCTTTTATGTGGTTCCCTACCTTCAAAGCCTTGGTGGAAAATCTGACAGGGATGAAGATCAAGATATTGAGGACTGATAATGGCACTGAATATGAGACGAACGAGTTTAAGAACTTTTGCAGAGAAGTTGGCATCAAGAGGGTGACCACAACTGTCTATACTCCTGAGCAGAATGGCATTGCTGAATGAAAGAACAGGACCATTGTGGAAGCTGCCCGTGCCATGCTATGTGACTAAGGTCTTTCGAAGTTTCTGTGGGGAGAAGTTGTGAACACTGTTGTGTATATACAAAATCGATGCCTGCATTTCGCTCTGGACTCCAAAACTCCCGAAGAGGTTTTCTCGGGTAAGAAACTTGTCTCACATTTTAGAGTTTTTGGATGTCCTGTTTATTTTCATGTACCGAAGGAGAAGAGGAGCAAGTTGGATGCTTCTGGAAAGAAGGGAATGTTTGTGGGCTACAACGAGACTTCGAAGGCCTATAGAGTCTATGTGCCTGGTCAAAGGGAAGTGAAGAGATGGCACGATGTTACCTTTGATGAAGATGCTTCTCTGAGGAAAGTAGTCAATCTTCTGAGATTTGAGGAAGATCATGAAGCAAGGCCTGGAAATCAAGAAGAACCGAAGGATGAGATGATGCCTGATGTTGAAGGACCAGTGGACCCTATTGATCCACCTCCTTCAATGAGGAAGAGACCATCATGGCTCAAGGACACTCTCGAGGATGTCGAGGGACATTTGGCCACAAGGGGGACATTCCGTGAAAGCAAGAAGCCGAATAGATACCAAGGGTAACTAGCAGCCATGAGTACAATCGTACAATCTAAGCCTGGATCTTTTGAAGAAGCCATAAAGCATAAAGTCTGGAAGGATGCTATTTATGAAGAATATGAGTTGATTATGAAGAATGATGTCTAGGATGTGGTTCCAAGACCGGAGGACAAAGCAGTTGTCACCTCGAAATGGCTCTATAAGATCAAGCATGGATCTGATGGAAGTGCTGAAAAGTTCAAGGCAAGATTCGTTGCCTGTGGCTTCTCTCAAAAGGAAGGCGTAGACTATGATGATATATTTGCACCTGTGGCCCGATATACCACCATCTGATCTATCATAGCCCTTGCTGCTACACAAGGATAGAATCTTCATCAGATGGATGTGAAGACCACATTTCTGCATGGTGCGATAAAGGAAGAGGTGTATGTGGAGCAACCTCTGGTGTTCAAAGTCCAAGATCGGGACACCCATGTCTGCGGGTTGAAGAAAGCCCTCTATGGGTTGAAGCAAGCACCCAGAGCTTGGTACGAGAGGATAGATAGCTACTTGATGAAGTTGGGCTTCACTCGTAGTAATGCTGATCTGGACCTTTACTTCAAGGTTGATAGAGAAAAGCCTCTCATTTTGGTGTTGTATATGGACAACCTCTTCCTGACATTCTGGTGTTGTATGTGGACGACCTCTTCCTGACAGGTGCTGACCCTCTCATTCATCAGTGCAAGTGGTAGCCTGTTGTTGAGTTCGAGATGAAGGACCTAGGACTAATGCATTATTTCCTAGCACTGGAGGTCTGGCAGAGACCTGGCGAGATTTGGATTTCTCAAGGAAAATATATTGTGAAGCTTCTGGAAAGATTTGGAATGGTGGACTGTAAGTCCGTGTCGATACCGATGGAGCTCAACTTTAAGAAGTTGAGTGGCAGCAGTGCTGGGCCCGTGTTAGCAAATCCTACCGAGTATCGTCAACTCGTAGGGGCCCTGATGTTCTTAGTGAACACTCGTCCGGACGTATGTTTTGTAGTGAACACTTTGAGTCAACATATGGTTGAACCTCATCACTTTCAGTGGGTTGGTGCCAAGAATTTGTTGAGATATCTTCGGGGCACGATAAACCATGGGTTGAGATACACTCTGGGGAGCGTGACACTCCATGGATATACTGATGCCGATTGGGCTGGTAGTGTGGTGGATCGTAAGAGCACATCGGGATGCTGCTTCACACTTGGTTCTGCTTCGATATCATGGATGAGTAGAAAGCAAAAGTCGGTGGCTTTGAGCACCGCGAAGGTCGAATACATTGCAACAAGTATGGCCTGTTGTGACGCAGTTTGGTTGCAAAAGCTCTTCAGTGAGTTGTTTAGGCATGTGCTAGATACCACCGTGATACTCTGTGATAACTAGAGTGGGATTCGGTTGTCTGAGAATACTGTGTTCCACGATCGATCCAAGCATATTGATATCAGGTACCACTTTATCTGGGATATGGTACAGCAAGGCGCCATAAGGCTTGATCATATAGGAACTAATGAGCAGGTTGCAGATATTCTCACAAAGCCCCTGGGGAAGGTCAAGTTCCTAACCTTCCGTGAGAATCTTAGTATCATGGAACGACCCTATTATGAGGGTCCTATTGGACGTGAGCTGTGGGAGCTCTGGGGGCTTTGGGGATAGCTTCTCGGAGCTATAAGCAACCACAAGGCTAGGCTTGCCGAACCTTGTTGGTGTGCTTCTGCCTCACCGTTATGATGATTGAGTTGGTTCACCTCATGATCTGTGCCCCGTATGCATCCTACCCATTGAGTTCATGGCTCATGGGAAGTACCTCTCATTTGGCCAGTGAGGTCGGAAAAACTAGAGACTAGTAGCAAATACTGATGGACGTATCAAATATTGTTGTACTCTTTATCTAGGATGGCACGTGCCCAACCACTTGATCTGGGATCAAGTCTAGTGAGGTTTCGGACCTCCTACTGACTTTGGGTCAGATAAACCAACTTCGGGTTGGTATGAAACTCTTTGAGTCCTATAGAGGTTTCAGGCCTCTGGGTTGAATCTGGCAGCCAGGAATGATGTCTTTGTGACTGACCCACCTTTGTTCTAAAATAAAGAAGCTAGCAAAGCAAGTTACGGCGAGATGACGCACGATGTTTGGATTGCACAGGTGGATGGAGTTCTCCCTAGTTGAGAGGGAGTGTTAATTTTAGACGAGGTCCAAACTCCATGTTGTGATGCTCAGATGAAGATGTCAATATTTTTGTTGGACTCTTTCGGAGAGGTGCAAGATCGATCTAAAGATTGTCTCGATCCAATGAGCACAACATTTATTTTGAATTTATTCAAAATATGTGCATGTCGGCCTGAAATGAAATGTTGGCTTGAAGTGCCAGCAGTTGTGTCACACACCCTCATTAATGGATATAAATTGGTCAACATTGGAGGACATTTTCACTCGTCCATCACAACAGATCTTCTCTCCTCATCTGATTTGTTCGAGCATCTATTGGAGTCTCCTCTTCACTCACACATGGGAAAAAGCAGCAACTAGGGTTTCAGACTATCTAGGGTTTCCAGTGCAGAAATTGACTAGTGTTGACTTTGGTCAATGTTTAGTCAAATTGACCTGAAACTCTCCCAAAACTTAGATTTCTCTAATCCGCATTTTTTGGCACAAATCCCGAGGTTGGACACTGACTTTGACTTGGCTGTGTTGACTTTGTTGTTGTTGCTGTTTGCGTTGAACCTTCACTGACAGTGTTCACTATCGTTGACTTTTGCGATTGACTGATCTAGTTGTCCTAGAGGGTTGTGTGGCACTTCTAGTTGGTTGACCGTATTGAGACTTTGCTGGTTGAAGCATCTTGTTGACCATTGTAACGCAACACACTTATATAATTTTTGGCTTGTCTTATGTCGATCTATTGGTATGTTCTATCAACATTTTACTTTTTTATTTGTGATTGCTGATTGATATTGGGATAAAAAGTAAAGTTGCATCAAGCATAGAACATCTACAAAAATTTACAGTAACATATTCAAAGACTTCTATGATGGAATGGTGCTACAGTGAACCATCATTTGATAAAAAACAGTGTTCCATAATAAAAATCAGTGGTGCAAAAAAAGCCACTTCAAATGTCTCAACCAAGAGGGAGTTACTCAAAATGCACAACTCTAGTAGCCAATTCCTTAAGTCAAACCCGACATTACTTCAACTCATAGGTATTATGAAAAATGCATCTAGTGGTATACATGATGCTCACATAATCATCCATCAACAAGGTCATTTCTACGATCATCACATTTCAGCATGTAGACTCTACCTTTGCCATTATGTTCTAACATAAATGTTCTTGAGACATAACAAATATATGTCCCATCAACATAACACTATAATCAAGTACTCTATCAACAATATGACAAAGCAACAACAAACTTTGATCAAGACAAATTGCTAAACCTAAGCAACATTCAAACCCATCAAAATACCTCAGTTTTAGATGGACAACTCCAATATACTATATCTTTGTCTGCATAATAGCATAAACTCCAACACCATATCAAAAATTCTCTCACAAATTACAGTTCAATAAGTAACACTTGAAATTCTGACCATATATTGATCAACAATTCAAGCGACTCTCAGTTATCATAACACACACCTAAGACAACAATATTTGCATAAGAACAAACTTTGACCCCTATAAATATGTGTTCTCAATCTCACACAACAATAAACACTATGCTCCAACGATGAACTCTAATAGGATCTTACTCTTACAACACAAATATACTCTCCACACATCTCTATGACATTCTACCAATGTCAGCATATATAACTCCTGACCTATTACATAGCATACAACATTACATGGCTTATATATAAAAACTCCAACAATATATCCCTGTATCCCCAACATTGTTAGCACATGTATATATTGTAGCATATAAATTTGAAGCTCAATGCTCTGCTTTGGAAAGTCAACTCATAACACTATGCTATCTCAGCCCACTAGTGGCACTTCGGGTGTCTTTAATCTTTGTCACGTGTTCCGGTAATTGTCTCAATCATCGGATCTATCTCTACATATGCAAACTTGCACCAACAACCATTATTCTCAGAAATCAATACTCCAACTGATCTACAGCAACGAAACCATTGATAATGATAAACATTGTCCCAACTCGACACATTCATTGTGTGACCCAAGCATATGATAACTCAAGGAACCTTCAACTACAAACCACGATATATGCTACTACATACACTTGTGAATTGATTCTAAAGACAATATTCTAAAAATACTCACTCATGACTAAATATATTCTAAGTGGAACCATTCCAGAGATTAGTTTCATTGATCGATCCAAGACAAAAGGGTGAATAAAATAATTTGCCTTTACAAACTCTGGATTCTCTATAGTGACATATTAAATGCTATATTGTTATGAAACTGACTCACAAAATAGAAGAAAAGATGGGTCAACGATCTAGAAATCAACCTCTTCGAGGGGGCAACCTCCTTTACATCACATAAATGAACAAGTTTTGGATGATACAAATGACAAAACCTCATTTTTATATATACGAGTCCAAGGAGTCATAATATAAGCCTAACTAACATAGCAATAACAATGTACGGGCACAATAATAACAATAGTGGGCTTCTATGGGGCACAATAATAACAATATGGAGACTACATGGGCACAATAATAACAATAAGCGAGCTAGACCAACAATAAAAATAAGGGGATACACTAGTATTATAGGGACCTAGCATGCCTCTCTCATTCAAAAAAGTGTTGTCCTCAACGCTTGAGTAGTTCTGGATGCTTCTGTATAAAATTCTCATCCACCAATGTTGAATCTTCAATGGTTAAGTTCTTCCACTTAATGGAATACTCTGAAATTAATCGATTTTGTAGCCGCCGAGTTCTTATTTCCGTAACTGCTTCATGTTCCAATATGATTTTTCCTTCTTCGTCAAGTTCTAGCAATATTGTTTGAACTGGGAGCTTGTCACCTATAACCTTCTTTAAGCATGAAACATGGAAAATTGGGTGCACTCAGGAAGAGGGACATTTGTTTGTATAGTTGTAGCTGTAAAAATAACCAGTCGCCTACATCAAAACTTCTTTTGCTACGATGTTGATATGCCTGTTGTTTCATTCGTTTCTGCTCCAAGGTGTGGTTATCTTTTAAGAGTTATAGAACTTCTTGTTGATGCTCAATGTGATCTTCCACTGCTTAAAATTTATAATTTTCTCTTAAAGATGATGTGATGGAGGGTGGATGATATCCATAAAGTGCCATAAATGGGGTCATTTTTGTTGCAATATGGAAGGAAGTGTTATACCACCATTCAACTAGAGGTAACCACTTGACCCATTGTGTCTGTTTATCAGATACAAAGCAATGAGGATATCCTTCCAAACATTTGTTCACTATCTCAGCTTTCCCATCAAATTGATGATGATATGATGAGTTATGAGCTAATTGGGTACCCAAACAAGAAAATAATTCCATCCAAAAATTTCCTATAAAAATGGGATCTCTGTTGCTTACAATAATCTTTGGGTTTCCATGTAGCTTTTGAATTGTTCCATAAATGCAATAACAACTGTACTGACTTTAAATGGATGAGATAATGCACAAAAGTGTGCATACCTGGTAAGTCTAGCAACTACCAACATGATGACAGTCTTTCCTTCGGACTTGAGTAAACCTGTGATAAAATCCATTGAAACCACCTCCCAATGTTGACTTGGAATGGATAAAGGTTGCAATAGACCCGAGGTCTTAATTGTCTCAACTTTATTTTGTTGGCAAACCAAACATTCTGCCACAAACTTTTGAATATCATATTTAAGGGCATCCCAAAAAAAATTTCGTCTTGACCCTGTGGTAAGTTTTTAGAAATCCCGAGTGCCCTCCTAAGGGAGGTGTGCAATTCTAAAAAAATATTTTGTTTGACTTGAGAATTCTTACAAAGATATAAACGCTCTTTGTACCATAATGAATCATTTTTCCAGCTAAAGGTTTCAGATGTACTGGGATCCTGCTGCAACTTTTGAATGAGTGGCCACACCTCTTCATCATTCTTCCATTCATCTTTTGCTTTGGTTATCGACTCAAGTTGGATAAAATAAATGGCACAACGCAATGTTTCCACATCCTCATCCTTTCTTGAGAGTGCATCTACAACAACATTTTGCTTCCCTTTTATGTGGATGATTTCAAAGTCATAACCCAACATCTTTGCGACTCATTTTTTATACTCTTCTGAAAATAATCTTTGTTCCAAAAAGTATTTAAGACTATCATGATTTGTTTTTTACCTTGAAGTGTCTTCCCATTAGGGAAGGTTGCCATTGCTTTAGTGCATGTAGTATTGCCAATATCTACTGCTCATAAATAGATTTTAGTAAATACTTTCCTTTGATTGGACGACTTTCAAAAGCAATGGGTCTTCCTTCTTGATTTAAAACCGCACCAATTCCATTTCTTGAGGCATCACATTCCACAATAATGGTTTTTGTGAAGTATGGCGTAGCTAAGACCAATGATTGACACATTGCCTCTTTAAGATGTTCAAAGGCCTTAGTTTCTCCTAGAGTCCAAGAAAATGCATCTTTCTTCAGTAATGATGTTAAATGTGCCGATATTCTCTCATAATTCTTAACAAACTTGCGATAATACCCTGTTAACCCCAGAAATCCCCGAAGATGCTTTATGGTTGTAGGGATTTTCCGTTTCTTAATGGATTTAATTTTGTTGGGTTTACCTTAACACCCTCATGAGATACAATATGACCCAAATATTCCACCTCTTGTACTCCAAAGAAACATTTGGAGGTTTTTGCATATAATTGTTTCTGCTCCAATAGTTTGAGCATCATGTCAACATGTTGAACATGATCCTTCCAAGGCTTGTTGTAGATTAGTATATCATCAAAAAATACTAACACAAATTTTCTAAGGAAGGGTTTGAAAATGGAATTCATCAAACCTTGAAATGTGGAATGTGCATTATTAAGGTCAAAATGCATGACCAAAAATTCATAATGACTCTCATGAGTTTGGAATGTTGTTTTCGAAACGTTTTCAGTCTTCATTCTAATTTGATGATATCTAGAACGAAGATCCAACTTGGTGAAGTAAATTGCTCCATGTAATTCATCCAATAATTCATCAATGACGAAGATGGGAAATTTATCTTTAATAGTGAGTTTGTTGAGCTCCTTATAATTCGGACACATACGTCATGATCTATCATTCTTGTGCACCAATACTACTAGAAACAATGTAAACTTTGAAACGGGCACTGAAACGAGTACCCACTTTTTTGAGGTAGTAAAAAATCATCTGATTTTGAAAAGTGTTGATTCAGAATACTCTTTTTTTAGCATATTTTTGACACTTAAAATTTTCTTATGTATCAAGTATGAACATTGCTTTTTTAAATTTTATTGATTTTCATGTTAATTTTGAAAAGTGTTGATGCAACATCAACCCCCTTTTTTAGAGGACTTATTTTGGACACTTTAATTTTTCTAATATATAATTTTTTTTTTTTTTTAAATGTCGGCGATTTTCCTGTGGATTTCTCTAAATCTCTAAATCTGTATGAAATATCATTTAATTTTTTTAAGGCATATTTTTGACACTTCAAATTTTCTTATCTCCTAAGTACACAATTGTTTTTTAAATATTGATTATTTAACCATTTTTCAAGTTGTCTTAATCCTCTTAATGTTTTTTGTCCCAAGATATTTGATTTTTAAGGGTTTTTCATTTTTATTTTTTATTTTTGTTTTCTTTTGTAGTGTTTTTTTATAATGATTTTTTAATTTTATTTTATTTAAAAAAAATTAATAACTTGAGGTTATGATATCTTTAATATTTATATATAGTTAGCTAATATTTCAATACACATAAAATAATGATCACTAAAAAATAATAATTCTAAGAACTCACAAAAAATAAACATTTTGTATATAAATTAATTAAAAATATGTATTTAAAAAAAATCGATATAAATAAAATGTTAAATCAAATAAAATTATGGAAAAAATGAATAAAAAAATTAGAAAAATGACTAATTTTATGAATTTTATATAAGAAATGATAACATTTGAAAAATAAAAATTCGAGTCCGTGGGGTCTTGGTTAAACGGTGATGAGGCAGCCTGTTATAACACTCATCACAGGTTCAATTCCCTTCCCCGATCGAGGTGATGTATCCAGACATGTTGATGAAGATGGAGTTAACAAAAAAAAAGGGAGAAAAAGAGAAAAATGAAAAGTACTACCAAACTTACAAAAAATAAATAAATAAAATAAAATAAAATATTCGGTATTTAAAAAAAAAATCATATCTGAATATAATTAAGTTATTAAAAAAACACAAAGAAAAAAACATTGAAAAAAACAAATTAAAAATAAATAAATAAAATAAAAATTGGGTTGTCCAAGGGGCGACCGTCGTGATCGGGGTGTGAGCCGCTACCGAGCCACTCCGATGAGCGTGTCTCTGTGCCTACTGTGTATATATATATATATATATATATATATATATATATATATATATATATATATATATATAACAATTGAGATCCGTCGGGCCATGGCGGTTGCCCCTCGGGCCACCTGACCGGGATGTTCGGAGCCGATTCTCAGAAAAAGAAAATCATAAAATTTTAAAAAATAAATAAATAAAACAAAAAAATAAATTAGAAAAATAAAAGAATTAAAAAGATAAAAAAAACAATTGGGTTGCTCAAGGGGCAGTCGCCGTGGGCTAGCAGAGCTGGCCAACTTCGTCGGCCCATGGCGGTCGCCTCTCGGGCCCCCTGACGGGGTTGGTCGGAGTCGATTCTCTGGTGGCCGCTCTTATGGCCACCCGATGGCGCTGAGAGTTGATTCTCAGAATTGACTTTCACCTCTCGGGCCCTTGGGCGGGCTCAACCTAATTCCGAGAATCGGGTTGAGCCCGCCAAAAGGTTTGAGGGCCACAAACTTTCTTATTTTTTTTATTTTTATTTTTTGATATATTTGTTATCAATTTTTTTTAAATTTTAATTTGCTTTTAGGCCTCTTTTTTTTTCAATGTTTTATTAAGTTGTTTTAATTTTAATTATATTTGTGTTATTTTTTTTTATTTTTTAATGTTTTTTTAGTTATTTTAATTGCGTTTTTTTTTATTAGATATTTTATTTTATTTTTCTCATTTATTTAAATATTTTTATAGTTTTTTTTATTTGTTTAATATATATATATATATATATATATATATATATTTTTTTTTTTTTTTTTTGAAATTTTTGTACTATACCTTTTTATTTTGTTTTTTTTTTTTAATTATCTAATAAAGTATTATTTATTTATTTTAGTTTCTGTCGTTAATTTTTTTCTTTAATTATATTTTTATTATTTATTTTTTTAAATTTTTTGTATTTTAAATTTTTATTTTTATCTTTATCTTTACAGGTTAATTTGTGTTTTTTTTTCTTTCTATTTTTATGTTTTATTTTTTTATATATTTTTATGCCGGAGGCGTTCTCTTTATGAGATTGGGTGGGAAAACACTATTAACCCCACCCAATTAGAGAGCTTCCTCATCGCCCTTCTAACCAATTATATCTTGACATGTGTAAACATATTATTGGTCCTGGCTGCCCATACCTTTCCAGGACTTCTGCGCAGAGTCTGTTTCTTTGCTCATACTCCGCATTGTCGGGCTTTCATATGCTAGTAGCAATTCAAGAAGTAGTACAACGCTGCATGTTTCTTATGCTCTGAAGAACTATTCTTTGTTGACCTCGGCAATGGCCTCAACAACGTCTTATAAAGGATCATCACTTCGGCAGGCGTTGGAAGGAATCGTGAGTTCGAGTCCCTCGACGAATCTTTCATATCTTCCCCGACTTCGATATTGGTGGGGCATTCTTAGTCACCTCTGCCTGTCTCCACTGTTGTCACCATCTGCATCCCCGCCTCTATCACCTGAGCCTGACTTGTCTAATACTTACATATTCGGTCTTTGAAAGGATGTTATTAACAGACAAATCTCAAGACACCGTCGTTATGTAGAGAGAATTTCCTCACTGCCTTATGAAGCCTCAAGAGGTTTGGCAAGCCCAAGGCTTATGACTTTATCTGATACTAGTTCCCAGCAGAAGCCAATGGAAGACCTTATTAATTCACTACAGAGTTTGAGGTTGAAGGAATCCTCTGTACCTTCATGGCTGCGAGTTTAACCCCAAATGATCAATGGTGGCGATGGGCATGGATCTCCGAGGGTTTCGAATTTACGACATTGTGTCGTTCAAAGCCTCCCCTACACACCAACTCACTCAGAAAACGTTGATGATGTGGGTGATTGGTTTGAAGAGCCTATTCAAAGGGTCGAATCTGGTAAAGAATTGAGGGAAAATATATACGCAATTCACTTCAGAGTTTGAGGTTGAAGGAATCCTTTGTACCTTCATGGCTGCAAGTTCAACCCCAAATAATCAATGGTGGTGGTGGGCATGGATCTCCGAGGGTTTCAAACCTGCGACATTGTGTCGTTAAAAGCGTCCTGTGCACACCAACTCACTCAGAAAACACCAATGATGTGGGTGATTGGTTTGAAGAGCCTGTTCAAAGGGTCGAATCTGGTAAAGACTTGAGGGCAAAGGTATACGCAAGGCTTACCAGAGAAAATCTCAATCAAGACCCTTCTTCATCAACAGAGTCGCCAGATGTTGGTTAGGTGGACAAGCTTGTCAAGTAATGGATTCAAGGTTATAGGTTTTTGTTCATTCGCAAGTATTGATCCTTTGATGAATTTGAAATTTTATTTTTGATTGTTTTTCATACTTATATAAGTTGGGGACTTCAGTGGTTTTTACTAGGAGCCCATACAACTTTGATTGTCACAATATACCACAATGGACTTCAACTCTGATCAGTCAACTCTGTTATTAACTTATGAAGCCATATGAATACACAACTAGCAAATCTCGTTTTCATATAGTGCCTCTGATGAACTAAATGCAACTGTCGCTTGCTGCCTGCTAAACTAGGATATTACCTGACCCCACACTGAAACAAAATGCTGAAGATCTCTTCCTAACACTTGCATCTCTTGCCCATAAATAATCCACAAAACCATCTAGCATCAACTGACCATCAAGCCATAATGATTCATGCCATTTAAGTATTAGAGCACATACTTTTGTAGAAATCTTGTCAATTTGTTGACATTCAACCATGAACTGGCACAAATTATTTTTTACAAAACATATATCAAGCTTGGTATTCACCAAATACATATATGTAGAAGGATATAACATACTTGAATCTAAATCAACATATAACTTAAAATTTGGAACCACAGGAGTGGCATGGAGGGTATAATCATTGTCTAAAATATTTTTAGAATATCCTTTTTATACTTCCCTTATCCAAGGAAGAGCACACCTACCTTGCCGAACCTAGACCTAGAGTCAGAGGCCAACTCGGTGCAGCACTTGGGATGAGATTCTTGGAACTACATGTAAAGATCAGACCATCTGCATTTAGGACCAAGAAAATAGATTAGTTTTATCAAATAGGTAACATGATTGAATCTCAGGGACTTCTAGCTAGAAGCTCTAAAGTCATTAGCCTTTTATAAGTGCATATTATTGTGTATTAAGTTTTCATAAAGCTTACATCAAGAGTGACTTGAGGATGCTACTCCCCTGGCCAAACTTAAATCATTATTCTTTTATGGAATTTTGTGTATGTTTTCATGATTGAATTGAAATGCAGGAAAAATTTCAGTAAATTATTTTGTTATGTTGTTTTATGGCAGAAAAATTCAAGAGGAAGGCCTGGATGTGGAAACAACTCGGAACCAAGACCATTTTGGTGTTGTTGTTCATCACCTTTCTTTGATGCACAATAAGCATTGTAACATGTCTTACATGTAAGTCATTGGTCCTAACATATTTTATTTGTGCAATGTTGGTACTTGTAGTCAAAGTACTTTACGATTTTTCTTCTTGACTTTCTGATTTATCAGAAGTGGGATGTCTCCATTATTCTTCTAAAGGGATGCGGGGTTGAAATGTTAGGTACAACCGGGGACAAATCATTCAAAGCTTAAGGTGGAAGCTTGGATTTGTGCTTCCACAGGAAATTCAAATAAAGCTCAGCCATTCTGAGAAGGAATATTTTAAGAGTTACTCAGAAATATTGGGATCACACATGTCAGAATTAGATCTTGACCTTACTGTGGTAGGTCATATGTAAGTTCTATGGTTTTGTTATTGAATATCAAAGATGTTTCACATGCACCTAGTAGCATTGTTGCATGGACACTCCCATTGAATTAATGTGCCGTTGCAATGAGAAGTAGAATGAATTGAATGAAAACATCAAAATAGAGAAATGATTTAGCTACTTATGATTCGTTGCAATTAATGAGTTTCATTGCTCTCTTTTTATTTCATGATGAAGTTGAACATTTTGGCAGGATATGATCCCCCAAAAGATCTATACATTAAGGTCCATGTGGTTGATGATATTGGTGAAGATTTTCTTGATGATCAGTCAACATCACTGATACGTAACTCAATGCATTTGATGAAACAGAGTGAAGAAGAGGCTTTTGTTTCCCAGGCGTTTGTCTTTGCTGCTTTTGTAAAATAGTTCACTATAACATCATTTTTTATTTCATCCTTCTAGTAGCAAGGCTCAAAGCATTATTAGTTTCGAGACTGATTGAGTTTATCCTATCTACATTTTTAACTATATGGCTATTTGTATGAACCCTAGGGCTTGATGGAGGAGTTCATCGAATAATAGATTTTTTGTTGCTACAAAGTAGCAAATATCATACCATTTAATCTAAATAGGCATTGGGAACGCATTTAAACCACAATGCTTTTCTGATTTGTGTTTGATACATATTGTTCTTTTTTTACGACTTTCACATACCATTGTTGTTCAATAGAGTGAACATCTATTGTTCAGTAAAATGAACAGTTGATTTTCAGTTAAACAAACAATTGTTGTTCCAACATCCGCACAACTGTCGTTCAATTCTACATCGAACATCCATTTTTTTTCACATGCTTGGCTATGTAAATCATCTTTTTGGCTAGAAATTTACACTGAATTTAAAGAAAAAGCAGTTATAGTAACAACATTATGACTTTTAAACATTTGATGATTATCTATATTTTGAAATTGGCATGGTTCATCCATTTAATGACTTGCTAGATATCTCCTCTTTGGATATATCATAAAATGATTCATTATCTCATTACCATGCTGGTTTATCCTTCACACTTTCAATTTATAATTCCCTTTGGTATGATAATATAGGAATACAAGCATAAATTTTATTGGCATTCTTTTACTTCTCACACCATCCCTAAATCTTAAGGAGTTAATGAGCCTCCATCCACTTATAATATGAATTTGAAAAATATAATATAATATTTCTCAAAGGGGATAGGGGGTCTCATCACGAGTCAACCTACCATGGTCATAAGGAAATTAACAAGTGACATTCCCATAATGGCCACCAAACCAGGGTAATGGCCTTCCAGACAGTCCAACTGTCGGAAGGATTGGAGGTATCATCACGAGTCGGCCTAATTATTTTGTTATGCTTTGGTGAATGGCACTGTGATTATCTGGTTACCATGCCAGTACATTGATCCCTTTGCAGAAATGAACAAACCATATAAATCATAAATGGAGGATCCTGGCTCATTTTTGGGTTAAAAATCAACCTTGTCGAGGCTATAGATGCCTGCCGACAGCAGTGGCCCTACTTGTGGTATTGAAGTTCTATTTTACATTGCCAATTATTCTATATCCTACTATTTCCTATTGACTCATTTCCAAGGATGAATTTACCATTTGAACATCGTTTATATTTATATTAATCGATATGCATGGTAAACTATATTTTTATGTGAATTATATCAATATTCTCTGATCAATTGATACAGTCATTATCATTAATTTCCTTGTCAGCTTTTGTCATACCTTTTCACCAAAGGAAAATTATTTCTCGTAATGATTATTTATCTTCTTTATTCCTTTTTCGGTCATTTTCTAAACCATTTCTATGATTTATAGTTAACACTGCTCTAACTATTTCATGTTGTATTTCTACTACTCTAACTATTTTCCCGACGCATTTATGAAGCCACCCCATCCTTTTCTCTTTTCCCGTGCTCTACGAACATGGACGCCCTTTTCTAACTGGATGGGGGAAGGTATGCATTATGGGACAACATGCGAAATAATTACCAAACTCCACCAAAATTTGTTAATGTGACAAATACTATTATTGTTGCCTTTATATAAAAATAACATTTCCCAATTCAAAACCTTTGTATGTGGTATTTGTTGTTGTTCCAATCTGTCTAAACTGTGAGAAATTGCATGCAAGGTGTGTATTAGGCTACAATAACACATCAACCATGGGAGGAAATTATGTTTGCAGTGAACCTCTAATATTACAATTAACAGAGTAGACTCGCGAAATTCTTGAGCGCGCCGATTGGCTTCAATACCTCGTTAAATTACAGGGATTCCACAGTGAAATAACGCTTGAATTTCTGCAAAATTTGCAAAATGGGCGCACAACTCTAAAAGGCAGAAGTGTAAAATTTTCTGAAGTAGTCATAGCCGAAGTCTCTAGACTTCTATCAGAAGGTGTAAAATGGACCAACAAACATGTTCTATTGCATGAAGCAGTCGCAGTATTTAAGGACCTAGAGGAAGAACTAACACGCAAAGGCAAAGGAATTCATCATGCATCTTTAAGGGAACCATGTCAAGAACTAGTGACCACCGTTCAGAGATACATCACCTGTGATGGTCATCAAGATGTGGTAAAGCCTCGACAACTTAAGCTGATAGCAATTCTTAGATAGAAAATCACAGTTAACCTGCCATACATTTTAAATTCTTTATTGCGTGATGTTGCTAGTCAGGTTAGAAAATCCAAAAATCCACTTTCTACCATCAACCATCATGTCTTGATTAATCTTATTATTATTCATGAACTATCCCAACAACAATTGACCGAGGATAATTTTGAAAATCCTACTTTACCCCTATCAGAAGAAAACCCAGATGCATAAGCAGGGGTAGATGATAGGAATATTGATGATTCAGAACAACATACTGTAGAGGAAGAAATCCCAAAGAGGGCAGGAAAAAGGAGGAATTCTTCCTTATCCACTAGCCCAGCAAAACGGAGACGTTCTGCAAGGCTAAGCTCACAGAAATATACCATGTATCCAATAGATGAAGTAGGGTTGTCTCATACAACCCTTGCAACCCCTCAAAAAACCTTTCATTAGATGATGAGGAGGAGTATTAGAAAATTTAGAAACACTCTTTGAGGAAGGAGGCCAATTTGAACACTCTCAAGGTAAAGATCATACCCTTAACCAGTCTGCCTCTGCAGGTAGTTCTAGCCACACAAAAAAATTTCCATCTACTGAAGAAATGGAAGATTTGCAAGAACAAGGGGAACCTGTTCCCTTTATAGATGAATATCTTGAGAGAGAAACTCATGCAGAAATATATTTTGAATCAAAAAATCAATCAGGAGATATTTTCCATTGGAACATGACCCTAACAGTGGCACCGCCTCTCTTTTACTTGAACTACCTCTCTTTTACCTGAACTAGACACAGTTGTGTCCTCTCCAATAAAAAAACCCCATAAACAAGGAGGAGAAGACAAAGAGTGCCAGGATGAAAACATTGATTAAAAAGAATAGGAAGTTGAAGAAAATGATTAAAAAATTAAGAAAATGGTTGAAGGAAGAAAATAAGGCCCAAAAACATAAAGTGGAATTAGAAACCATTGGAACCCAAACAGAGAAATGTTCCACTAAGGATATTGGAACTCAAACCGAAAATATTTGTGTTTTTTCAATGGAGACTCAAACAGTGTTTTCTGTGAATTTTATGAATGTTGTTGTTCAAACAGATTTTGTAGAAAATGCTCAGATAAATTTTTTTATACCTCAAAAAACAGTCGATACTTTGGAAATCATTGTTCAAACTGATTCGGTGACAACTTATGACAATGTAGCTCAGACATAATAAACACCTCATTATGTTCCTTTAGTAAGGGAAGTTGTTATCCTGGAATTGAAAAATGAATTAACAAGGACCCAGAAGGTGTTGGCTCAACACAAAAAAGAAGTGGTACCTTTACAAACACACCAAGAATTATTAAAGAAACTTGAAACACTTACTGCAATTGATGATGAGACTTTTTCTAATCTTAGAAATGAGCAGGAGAAAGTGAAGAAAGTGCAGAACCAGCTTCAAAAAGCCATGGAGAAAACTAAAGCCATTTGTTCTATTTATTATGATGTTTTGTCTTGTCGATCACCAACCACCAATTATGAATTATTTTTACTAGAGAGATACTTATTACTTCATATTAAAGCTATCAGGGCTAATAAGCCAAATGAGTTCAAGACTACTTCGAAATTTATTCAATGCTTCAAGGAACATGATGAGAAGGTAAAATGCCTTCTATGTGGGTTATACCTGCATAGTTTTTTCTTGGAAGATGAAAGGGATGCTAATCCTAGCCCCTTTATTGGGTATTTTCAATTCCAAGCCTTCCTTTCTTTTGCT
The DNA here is from genome assembly GCA_034641835.2 of Pinus albicaulis. NCBI lineage: Eukaryota > Viridiplantae > Streptophyta > Pinopsida > Pinales > Pinaceae > Pinus > Pinus albicaulis. The sequence continues at coordinate 553,846,087 of CM076579.1, read as the reverse complement.
TCTAACTAGCTTGAAAGGGCCAAGGCCTATAATACTTTTCAAAAAAGGGAGCATGGTCTATTTTTATGGGTTAGAGGAGAACCCACTAAACCTTTATACATTTTCATTCAACACAAAAGGTTTATGGAACAACAAGTATTTGTGGCCACATTGGGACCTCTCCGTAAAGATGTTTTACAGGTTGGAAGAGAATATTTCCAGGATATTAAATAAGAGGCCTTGTTGGGAGTGAAACAGAGGTGGAAAGCTTCTACTAAAAATGTTAAAAACTGGGAGTCGTTCGGTTACAGAAATTTCAAGTTTGTTTCTGCTCGTCTAAATGTGTACAACAATATCATCCTATGAAAGGGCCCTACCTAGACAAGATGTCATTATAGGTGTCCCATTATCTAGTATCCCCCTGAAGGATATTATTTTGATTATGATTTACCAGAATGTCACGAGATCCATGACTTTGCAATGCTTAAACAGAAGAATGGCTTTAGGCTATATCAGGAAGAAGTTTATCCTGCCTACTCTCTGACACAATTGCACCTCAACTATCTTATTGCATGAGGACATGCAAAAAAGTAAGTAGGGGAGTATGTTGAGTCATATAAAAGGTATGTTTTTATCCTCATATTAGCTTGGTTAATCATTTACTTTTATGTGTTTATCTTCGTTTTTGGGAAGAATCTAAAAGAAAAGATTGTGAAAGTTAAATAAAATCAATTGTCAACAAATTGTACGATTTTAGCATAAAAACTAACTTTTGCTTGGCTTTATGTGCATAAATTAGAATTGGACATTTTTTGTTCAATCGATGGAACAAAAGCGGCCAAAGAAAGAAATAAGACCACTTCTTGATCGTGTGGGCTAGCGAAAGAAAAGGATAATCTAACTAATTCTATGGTGGAAATCCGATTATTAGTTGTGAAAACCTCAGGATCTCTTGATCTGAAGGATTCTCTCTCATATATTAGTTTACCATTAGGTTATATATAAGGCTGATAGGTGAAAAAGGAAGTTGGTTGTTAATTTTTGAGCTTTAACTTTTGTTTGGGCATTATTACATTTGTATTGGAGACAAAGTATTTTCATTATGGTGATGTTGTATCTTTACTACTGTGGTTAATGAGAAAAATAGTGCTTTTTTCATAATTGTGTCTTGAGTATTCTCAAAAGTAACTTCTGGAGGCTTTGGGCCCGTCGCTAGGAGATTTGCTGCTTCTTTTGTGCCATAATCATTTCCTTCATTTCTGTGATTATTAATTACTGTATCTTGTAGAATTGAGCCATTTCGGTTACTATGTGATGTTAAAATTCATTTTCATAATTTTCCTTTACCTTTTGGGATAAACTTTAGAAGACATTAATTTTATAATTGCATACTCTTCTTTAATGAATTATTCAGATTAGTCGAAGCATTACATTTAATTGTTGTTCTTTTCAAGTGATGCCATCATAGATATCGAGTGATTAATTATTGCCATTCTTAATTAAAGGCTTGACTAGTTTATTATTGTTCATTTACTGTAGTTTATCTTTTCATTAGATAAACTATTGTTAATATTATATAGTGTTTCTTTAAGTTTGATTCCCTCAATTCATTTATATGGATTTAGTTTCTTTATAAATCAGTTGAGAGTAGATCAAGATATATGGTTTGGAAATGCTTTAATATTTTCTTCTGGTTATTATAGATTAAACTTTGAGAATTAGATATTGGTTATTACAACTATTTAGAATCATTTTATTCCGAAATTGCCTTTAATCTCACTTGCATAAACAGTGCCAACACTCTTGAAATAAACATATGTGTCCTTGGTTGATAATTAATGAAAGTATTGTATAAATTATATGCACTAAGCATGCATATGTCCAAGATTCACCTGATCTCACACTATTTAACTTTATGCAAGATACTGAATATATTCCACTTGTTAATCTTTTGCAGAAAAATTAATTGCACACACATGTGAAGCATAAAAAAAAATATTCAATCACACATAACATAGTTTTTAACTGGGAAAGCCTGAAGCTGAAAACCCCAACTATATATTATGTAACATGGAGATCATATGAAAATCTCATACAAACATACAAAGCTTATCACAAGCCCTCAATACAGTACAATCGTCATACACTAATCAGGCCTAATCTTGCAAATCCATGCACCGATCTTTGCCACCTGCTAGCCTGCCTCCACTGCACAATATCTGATGAAGAATAGCTCTAAATGAATTCGAATTACTCCATCCTTGACTACACAATCCTCATTGGCATCTCCACTGAGTGTTTGATGCAATCAATGCATCACTATAGTCACAACAGATAGTCTATCTTTCCCTTTTACCTATCTCTCCACCGGTCTCCACTGAAACCGCCATGCACTGTAGTTAACTGATGTATTTTTCAGTTGATTAATGAGTTATTATTTATGAATTAATTAACTAATTAATTCACTCCACTCTCACTAGTGTATCAATCAGTTAGACTAGATACAACTAGCTTAACTGAGTCTAACTGAGTTAAACTGAATACAACTCCATAACTATTTCTTCCAACTGTGTCTTAACTCTGCCACTTGAGTTCTAACTGAGTCCTCCATGCATTAGCTCCAGTAAACCCTTAGGAATAGCTTAATTCCTTCTGTCAACTGTTGTGCCACATATGTGCACTGAACTGAAGTGCTCCAAGAGAATAAGTTTATGTTTAGAGTCTTATTATTATTAAGAGCTAATAATAATCGACATGCATCTATTTTTAGGTCGACGATATATAAATAGACTTCACCCAATATTCTAAAAATATAATTTCATCTATTTTTCCAACTTGATCAACCATCCACAAATAGCATCTTGCAACTTCTAAAATATGATCATCATGTCTAAAAATAGACATAGTCTAAAAATAGACTTGCGCCAAAAATAGCCTGCAGACCCACTTAGTGAAGGCGACTCTTTTCACTAAGCTCATCATCTTGTTGAATCTCAACACTCCCTCTCAACAATATATGGATTATCCTTCACCCCGATCCTGCCTTTATGGTATTTGAATTTGCTCTTGGTGAGTGCCTTCATCATAATATCTGCATCCTGATCCTCCGTGGGAATGTACTGAAGCAACATGATCTTCTGCTGCACATAATCTTTGATATGATGATACCAGATATCAATATGTTTAGATCTATCATGAAACACAAGATTAACTGATATTTTAATGCAACTCTGATTATCACAATGAATCACCGTGGGATCTAACTGTGAACCAAACAAACCAACCAGAATCTTCCTCATCCAGATAGCCTCACATGCAGCTAAACTTGCTGCCATGTATTCTGCTTCCACTGAACTGAGTGCCACAGATCTTTGTTTCCTGCTGTACCAAGAAAATGTCGTAGATCCGATACTGAAAATCCCTCCTGATGTGCTCTTTCTGTCTGTTGGGCTTCCTACCCAATCTGCATTCGTGAAGCCATGCAACTTCACCTCATCCATCTGTCTGTACCATAAACCATATTCATATGTGCCCCTGAGATATCTTAGGACATTCTTTCCTGCCTTCCAAAAGATCTTGGTAGGCTTAACCATCGCTTGTGAAAGTTGGTTCACCGCATAGCATATGTCCGGTCTTGTATTGACTAAATACTTGAGCGAACCCATCACCTGTTGATAAACAGTGGCATCCACTACCTCTACTGATGTAGCATCCTATTTCTTCCAATTTCCTGGAAGAGGAGTGTCGATAGGCTTGCAACCTTGCATGTGAAACTTCTCCAGTATCTCCCGAGCATACTTGCCTTGAGACACAAATATTTCACCTTCTCGCTGCGATATTTCCAATCCAAGGAAATAATGAAGGAGGCCCAAATACTTCATCTCAAACTCCTTTGCAAGATCAACCTTGCATGAGTGTATCAAATGCTCTTCACCTGTTAGTATCAAATCATCAGAATAAAGTACAATGATTAAAAGCTTACCCTCAACCACAATCTGGTACAGGTTTGCATCCACCTCACTCTTGGTGAAGCCAAGTCCAGTGAAATAGTTGTTGATCCGAGTGTACCAAGCACAGGGTGGTTGTTTCAGCCCATACAACGCTCTTTTGAGTCTGCACACATGCGACTCGCTGTTGAAGATCTCAAATCCTTCATGTTGCTCAATGTACACCTCTTCCTCAATTATCCCATTAAGGAACACAGTCTTCACATCCATCTGATGAATGTGCCAACCCATCTGCACTGAGAGAGCAAGGATGGTCCGTATGAAAGAATACCGTGCGACAGGTGCAAAGGTTTCTTCATAGTCAATCCCCTCAATCTGTGAGAAGCCTCGGGCAACAAATCTTGCCTTATACTTCTCAACGCTCCCAACAGCAACTTGCTTTACCTTGTAGATCCATCTTGATCCTACAACTAATTTTCCCACTGGCCTTGGAACAATATCCCAAGCACTGTTTCTGACAATGGAGTTATACTCCTCCACCATGGCATCTACCCATGTGGGCTCCTGTGCTTCTTCTTCAAAAGAAGATGGCTCTGTCACAATACACTTGCTCATAAGAGCCATGTATCCAGTATATCGATCAGGTGAATGTCTCTGTCTGCGTTGTGATGTAGGAACTCCTACATTCTGTGCCACATCCACCTTCAGTCTCTCAACTTCTGTGGTATGATTTCTACCTTGTCTGATGTTTGGTTCTGCATGAGTGGGCTCCTCCACTCCATGAATCTCCTCCTGTGGCTGATCTACATCCAGAGGCTCATCAGTGGGAACAAGAAGTTCCTCCTCTGCATGCAAGTGTAGCTCCCTCTCAAGCGACAACTTCATGGCTTTCACCTCATTGAATTTTATATCCCGTTGCATAATAGTCATTCAATTGTTTGACAAATACACACGATAGTTATGGGGTGTTTCTGTGTACCCCAAAAATATCCCAACTTCTGCAGTCGGCTCCAACTTCTTCCTGGCATCCTTTGTCACATGAATGTAAATAAGTGAGCCAAAAATCTTCAAATGAGAAATATCAAGCTTCTTACCAGTAAAAGTTTCCTCGGGTGTACTCATTCCAAGTACTCTATGAGGACAACGGTTTTGCACATAAACCACAGTGTTGCATGCTTCTGCCCACAAGTGCATAGGTAGGCCCTGGTCATGCAACATCGCTCGTGCAACACCCACGATCATTCTGTTCTTTCTCTCAGCGACCCCATTTTGTTGTGGGTTATGAGGCGCTATGAGTTCTCTTCGAATTCCTTCTTTGCTACAGAAGTCTTTGAATTCGCCAGAGATGTATTCACCACCACTATTGCTCTGTAGAGCTTTCACCTGCTTCCCCGACTCCTTCTCCACCAATGCCTTGAACTCACAGAACTTTGAGAACGTTTCACTCTTATTCTGCATGAATAAGATCTAGCATCTTCAAGAAAATTCATCAAAAAATATCACATAATACCTATGTTTCGCTGTTGAAGCAATCGAGAATGGTCCACACACGTTTGTGTGAATTCTCTCCAAGATCACCAAAGCACAGTTCTCCTTCTCATGAAAGGTGGTCTTCACAAACTTACCCATTGTACATCCTTTGCACTGATTTTACTATGCAAGAGTACCCTTGGGAAGTCTAGTAGAAATTTGCTGCAAAATTTTCAAAGCGCCATGGTGAAGATGGCCCAATCTCCTGTGCCATAATTCACTCTCATCCCGGCTCACCACTTCTTCTGCTTTGCCCACCATTGCAACGCAGCCATCTACCTCTAGCTTGTAGAGATTCTTAATTTGAACCCATATATTCTTGGTTTTACCCGTTGTTTTATGTCGAAGGAAAGCTTTTCCCTCACTGAAAACAACATCATAACCTCTGTCTTCCAGCATTGCGACTGAGACCAAGTTCTTCTTTAGACCTAGAACATGCATGACATTCTTCAAAAAGAATGGATTACCAGACTCCCTCTTAAAGGTAATGGTCCCAATACCTGTCGCACTGTACCAACGATCGTCACCCATCTCTATATGCATTTGGAGGTCTTTCTCCTCCAAGTCACTGAAAAACTCTTTGTCTCCCGTCATATGGAAAGACGCACCACTGTCAAGATACCACATTTATCCCATGCAGCTTGAAACCAAGCATGAAATCAAGGAAAAATCCAGCTCAAATTGTGAGGTTAAGGCCTCTCCAACTATAGATCCAACAGCCTGTGTATTCTTCTTCTTCTGTGGATAGTTAGTGGTGAAATGTCCATGCTCGTGATAGTGAAAACACTTCACTTTGGACAAGTCCTGCTTCTTGCCTTTCGCACCGGATTTAGAAGGATTTTTCTTCCCCTTCCCTTTCCTTGATTTGGCAGCCAAAGTGCAATTCTCTTCATCTTCATTCTTCGATGAAGAGCCATCCCTGGTACCCTGCCTTATCTCCTCCAGCACAAGATCCGACCAAAGTCGCTCCCATCCTGGCAGTTTCTCCCGTCCATTGACAGAGTCTTCATAGCTATGCCAACTCTTAGGAAGCCCAAGGAGAGCCAAGCTCACCAAGTCTCCTTCATCAACAGTAACCCCCACACTTCCCAGCTCATCCTTGTAGTGGAAAAACTTCGTGAGGTATTTTGGAATACTGTCGCCTTTCTCCATTTTTATTTTTCTAAGCTTTTCTTTAAGCGCCAACTTCCTCTGGTCACTTCTGATTTGGAACAAGTCCGGCAAAGCCTTACACATTAAGAATGGAGTGGCTTTCTTATGAAGTATGGACACAATGTGGCCCTTCACACCTTCCAACAGAATCTTCCTCGCCTTTGCAGTCTTCTTTTTCCATGCATCAAGTAATGCAACATCGCTAGATCCTGGCTTAGGAACATTGCTATCGATGAACTCCTTCAGACCATTATCCTCCAGCGCTGCCTCCATCCTGTCCTTCTAGGCTATGTAATTCAAGCTCCCATCAAGGGCATACTCCAATCTCAACCCGTTGAAAGACATTTCAATGTATACTCGATTTCTGCACCAAGAATCTTCTGTAGCAAATTCGAATTGTCCACCAGCACAAACTCACTTCACAATTGCAATCCTCAATCAACAATGCTCCGATACCATGCATAAATTATATGCACTAAGCTTGCATATGTCCAAGATCCACCTAATCTCACACTATTTAACTTTATGCAAGATACTGAATCTATTCCACTTGTTAATCTTTTGCGGAAAAATTAATTGCACACACATGTGAAGCATAAACAAAAATATTCAATCGCACATAAGACAGTTTTTAACCGGGAAAACCTGAAGCTGAAAACCCCAACTATATATTATGTAACATGGAGATCATATGAAAATCTCATCCAAACATACAAAGCTTATCACAAGCCCTCAGTACAGTACAATCGTCATACACTAATCAGGCCTAATTTTGCAAATCCATGTACCGATCTTTGCCACCTGCTAGCCTGCCTCCACTGCGCAATATTTGATGAAGAATAGCTCTGAATGAATTAGAATTACTCCATCCTTGACTGCACAATCCTCATTGGAATCTCCACTGAGTGTTTGATGCAATCAATGCATCACTATAGTCACAACAGATAGTCTATCTTGACCTTTCACCTATCTCTCCACTGGTCTCCATTGAAACTGCCATGCACTGTAGTTAACTGATGTATTGTTCAGTTGATTAATGAGTTATTATTTGTGAATTAATTAACTAATTAATTCACTCCACTCTCACTAGTGTATCAATCAGTTGGACTAGATACAACTAGCTCAACTGAGTCTAACTGAGTTAAACTGAATACAACTCCATAACTACTTCTTCCAACTATGTCATAACTCTGCCACTTGAGTTCTAACTAAGTCCTCCATGCATTAGCTCCAGTAAACCCTTAGGAATAGCGTAATTCCTTCTGTCAACTGATGTGCCACATCTGTGCACTGAACTGAAGTGCTCCAAGAGAATAAGTTGTTGTTTAGAGTCTGATTATTATTAAGAGCTAATAATAATCGACATGCATCTATTTTTAGATTGCCGATCTATAAATAGACTTCGCCCAATATTCTAACAATAGAATTTCATCTATTTTTCCAACTTGATCAACCATCCACAAATAGCATCCTGCAACTTCTGAAATATGATCATCATGTCTAAAATAGACATAGTCTAAAAATAGACTTGCGCCAAAAATAGCCTGTGGGCCCACTTAGTGAAGGCGACTCTTTTCACTAAGCTCATCATCTTGTTGAATCTCAACAAGTATTAAGATTTATTTTCATAAGTCATCTTTGTGCACCAACACCTTCTTGTCACATCTTCTTGCATTGTTGAACTTTCCATGGATTTTTTATCCAATCCGTCTGATGCAGCGATGCGTACGATGTCCATGTGTAAATTGTTTAACGTCGAAAAGAATCGGGGGATATAATGGAAATGACGAACTGGGTGGTCACCAGAACAAAATCGACACTAATATTGGACTTCTCGTAATTCGTCATAGCATACGGGACTGGCAGGATATAATATCTGAAAATACTCTAGGGATGCACAGTCAGTAATGAATTGATTGCATTCATTACAAAGTGCACAGAGTTGAATAGGAGTTGGAGGGTGATAACGGGGGGGAGGTGGTTGTTCAGACGACTGCCTCTCCTCAGCCACATAAATTATGGTCCTTGTTGATTCTGTCCCTCGAAAGGTGGTGTTGTTTATGGATTCTATGTCTGAGCTAGCTAGGTCATAATGTTCAACGATGAATCGTCGCATGAAATCTAACATGGATCGAAATCAATGGATGTGTGGAGATCAGCGCACATGATGGTTGATGTGGAAAATATGACACGTATGTCGTCAATTCCGAGATAAGTTGGTTTGGGCAACATGAGGAATTTGGAACCAACAGGTGAACGCCTTAATTTAGGACACTATGTAACTAACTGGTCAGGCTCGTCGCATAGTGCGCAAACTGGGGCTAGCTGAGTGGCCTATGTTTTTCGTCTTTGGCACGTTGGGGTAACTTTGTACGAGCATGATATAGGCACCTCTCATAGGTACAATATGGTTCTAAGTTTTCACTCATCCATCTACGTGGGTGGATTTTAGGGATATTGTTGGTATGATTGCTCTAGGGCTTGCAAGGCAGCCCTATATCATGGCATATCTAGGTAGTGATGAGTGTAATGCCCATAACGGTCGCAGATTGCCCATGTGTGGTTGGTGCGTAATGATTTCCCTTTATTTTTCATGGTGTGTTCCTTTTTATGGGAACTTGGGGCCATGACATTTCTTTAGGTGCTTATAAGAGGTTTTAATTCATCTACTTCCAGGAAGATATTGGTAGGATGGCCTATGATATCACATAATACACAAGGTTGCAATTCCCTAGGTATGTTGGAGTTTTTTATTTTATTCCATTTTTTGTTGGTTTTCTTGGTTGCTACAACTAGCGCTACTACGGGAGTTTCGTTAACTGGTGTCGCCTCCTAAGGAGTGATAGGGGTTATCCTTGTAGAAGTGAACCCAGGGCTTCCTAGCATGGCTGGTGGGACCAAATACCAGACAGGTGTTGTGAAATGCATGTTTGGAAATGTTACAGTTTCCAAGACTTGATTTGACACAAAACCTGGTGGAGGGTATAAGAATGGGGTTTGGGAGATGGCATAGGGTAAGAAAGTCATTTCAGCGGCTTTTGTTTCCATACTACTAGTCTCCATCTCTGAGCTGGTCTCGGTGTTTGATGATAGCATCATGCAAACCGGTGCCCTTGTGACTTCTAAGGTTGCCTCTTGTATGGCAGGGGGATCTCCTAGGAATGATCCTTGGATCGATGATGGTTTGAATTGACCGGGGCCATATTCTTGGTACCGTATGATCGACTCTGTACTTGCGTCCACGTAAGGTAGAATGACATCGACAGCTATCATGGGTTTCTTATCATAGTATGTAAGTTGGTCAAAAGCGATGATTTGATCCTCGTGGGGGAACATCATCACCCGAAAAATGGAGGAGGCTATGGCAGTCATGGCATACACATAACTCCACCCAAGGAGTATATTGTAGTCAAGCTGAGAGTCCAAGACTTCAATGTCTATGAGTACCATTTTTTTGACTAAGTTAACAGGGACATTATGATATAGACCGATGGGAGCAGAAGGTCATCCGTCATATGCTATGAGCATGATGTCGGATGGCTTCAGTTCAGGTGATCCCAACTTCTGCCAAATGGACATGGACATGATGCATTTAGATGCACCTTCGTCAATGATACATCGATGTATGGTGATATTTTGGACTGATAATGTTACATAAAAGGTGACCAATGAAGGAAGCCTAGGGGTAGTTTTTTCTAATTCAAAATCCATTAGGCGTGAATTGGAAGGGTATATTGTGCCTAATAAGGAAAGTAAGGCTTTCCGTTGTTATGGGTAAGGTTGTAGGACCTCTAAGGCTTACATGGAAGTGGGAGGTTGTGCTAAATCGTCAATGATGTTTTACTTATAGGAAACTTTTGAGTTTTTTCCTATGCGCCTAGTTGGCCCCTTACCCATATTTGGCAGGGGTTCAATAGGTACTTTGGATATGGTCAATGGTGCAATAGGTGCACTCGTGCTTGCCCTTGATGGGTTACTACCTGGGGGTGTCATAGTTTCGATTCCTTGTCTAGAAGAAAATTTCTTTTCCAGTCATGTAAATTTCATGGTTGTCTTTCCCGAAATCATTTTGGGGTGGTTGTTGTTGCTGGGTATTCAACCACTCCTTGGTGGGGGAAGGTCTCCTGCATTACAGCGGTTTTTTGTGTAGGTCCCCCTTGTCCACGTTTACCGTGATTTTTTTTTAGTTCACGGAGCTCAAGACAGTGATGGGTGTAATGGTCGTACTCACCACATATGGCACAAGAATGGTTTGTCCTCAGACTGGACCTCTTTTTATGCCCTTGGGATTTTTTGTTTGGCTCATGGTTTTGATTTTTATTGGGGTTGCCCCCAAACTGAGATCGCGTGGGGCATTGCTGGTTACTGCCCCCCTATCCAAAGTCTCCCTTTTGCTTATTCTTAGGCTTCTTTCTTGCAATGCTAGGAGGATTATTATGATTATCCTAGTCATAAGACTGTTGCGGCTGAGCCTGAGAAGGTTGCACGAAGTTCACTGAAGTGTTGTTTTGCGGTGGTGGGTTTTGTGTGGGGGAAAGGGAATATTGGTTTCCATGTCCCTAGTTAGTGTATGGTTTCTGGGGGGGCTCTCCTCCATAATCATTCCTAGCTGAGTACTGGGTCCCCTGTGATGGAGGGTACGATCCTCCTTGTTGATGGTGGTATGATGACACCCTATTCGTCATATTATACAGAGGTGCACATTAACTCTGGTGGTAGCCAGGTTGCATGATGTTCTGGTTAGAATCATACGAGTAAATTGGGTACTAGATATTGTTGCCTAGGTGACCTTAGGTCAATGACCCGATCAAGTTGTCTGCAATATTCGATGCACCTGGAAATTCTCTGTAAGTTTGCAGGCGTGGGGCATTAGGCAGGACATTGCAAATGTATCTTGACTGGGTATAGATAATTTCGAGTTGCTGGGCTTTGAAAATGGTGTCCTCCTCGGAGGTAGGTCCTTGTGTTTCCATGTCTTTTAAGATCTCTGCTGGATATTTTTCAAAAAAAATTCTAGTAAAACTCTATCGTCGAGTTTGGCTTTACACAAACTATGATGTCGTCGCCATTCGTGGAGATGTTCCAAGATATGGACAGTTGGCGTTTGCCTAAAATGAGTCAACAACGCCATCCCTGAATCATGGTGGATTGGTAGCTGAAAAAAATTGACGAATGCAGTTTTGAGGATGCTAAATGTTCCATGCGAAGCAGAAGGCTGCTCTGCATACCATTTTGCGGCAGTTCCGGTTAGGGTGTGTTGAAACAATCTCAGTCAAAGAGTATCATCAATAATAGGTGGAAATTTATAATATGATTTCTAGGGTCTTCCACTTGCTTCCATTTGAATTTTGGTATGTCCAAGGGGAGCTTCATGGGCACGGGGGGCCAATTTGGGTTGTGTGCAATGGGGTCGTTATTTAGCTTTGATAGATCTGGAAGGTTTAATGAGGCTAAAAATGGTAACTGAGTATTGATTGCCATTGTGTATTGTGGAAACACAGGTATCTGAGTGTGATGATGTACGGGGGGTGTCTGGGGAATATTACCATGTGACATACCCTGTTGTGTGTTATTATGACTCCTCGGAGGGGTAGCGCACCTCTGCCCTCTGGGGGTTGTGGGAGGAGTTGAGTGTGGTGACCCTATTGTGGTTTCCACAGGTGTGGTGTTGGGTGACCCTTGGGGGTTTCCAACTAAATATTCCCTGATAAAGGATGAAGCAATAATGGTGTTGGTGTGTCGTCTTTGTCTCTTAAATGGAAAAATACTTGGCACTCCTCCCTCTAATGGGGGGAGGTACAAAAAACATCTAGATCGACAAGGTCCCGTTGGTTTCGTTATGGTGTCGACTAGGTTAATTTTGGAAATATTTTCTAGTTTTCTAAGAGAAGGAAGATTATTATCAAAGAAAATATGATCACATACATGAAACAAAATGAAAAATAAATGGTAATATTTCCTTTAGATTAATGCTATGTGATCAAGCAAGAAAAAAATATGGTTTTGGTTGTTTTGCGTATGATACTCAAAAACCTAAAAAGACCTAATCGTCCTCACACTCTCAAATGTAATTGGGTCTTGCGAAGATATCTTCTGATGGGTACTGGGGCTAAGGTCCTAAAATAACTGGCGACGCCTTCTAGCAGCCGAAGAATTGACCAAGGTAAAGGTATGAGGATCTAGTGTTGCCTGCACTGTCACCTATAGGGAAGGATGCCCTAGATTTGGCCATTAATGAACTATCGTCCCACGTGAGCATTCAAGCCTTGAGCTTCTTAGTATTCAGCTACCAGTGACGAGCACTAGATCGGTTAGGTAGCCCCAAAGAGTACTGTACACATTGTTCCTAAGCTTAACCCCCTCTAAAACAAATCTTTGTAATGCTCGGGAATTTTGTTCCGTGGGCAGATAGATGGATTTTAAGCTCCCTAAAAAATCAACATCTATGTTTCAAAATGTAGAATGACCATGGCATCTTATTACATGCCTACACTCGATGGTCCTAACCTGAACTATAATTTATTTTGTGGCCGCTGTGGGGAGAATTTAGTGAGTTCAATTAGTGGTTAATTTTAGAGAGTCTTAATTTTCTTAAGGTGTGCCTTGGTGAAGTAAATGTAAGGAGAGGACAAAGGTCCCAACACACTGGATGCCTTTTGTTCCAATGCTTACCAATGTTTTGTGTGTGCTTTGGAGTGTACAATCACATGTGTTATAAGATATGGATATGCGGTGATCCTTTACAGTCCTTCTCTAATTACACTATTTGTGACTTTTCCTTGCAAAAAATAAACAATGTGTAAATGATGGACCACTTACACTTTTCCTATTTATACTAAGTTTTGCACTATAGGGAGATAGAAAATTATCTTAAGAAATATTTCATATGCGTACCCAGGCTCACCGAGAGGTGCAAGGTTGGCATAGATTATTTGCCTTCTTTTTTATATTTTGGTCATGTTCCCGAATCCTAATGCAAAAAATTGAACTAAACTAATGCAACAATTTGAAAAATAAAAAAACTAGCTAAAGATGTGTGGATGTATGAGCCACTTAATTTTACGTTAAGTATTCTATTTGTTTGGTATCTTTTACCTGCAAATAGTTTGTTTAGATAGCAATTTTGGATTGAATTCCACTTACTTACCCCTACTTAAACTATGTGTGATTTGCAATGATAAAAAAAATAAAATTAAAACAAACTATTTGCTAAGCTAAACTCGAGCAAAAAGTGTCCTAACCAGTCATGAAACATGAGAACACATTGATGGAAAATTTCTTATGGGTTTCTAGCACCTTACACGTGCTAAAAAATGTGAAAAATCAGTGAAAAAAGAGCTCACTGCCTACTGCGCAGCTTATTTTCACACAGGCATGAGGTCTACGCATCTGTCTGGGATGAATGCGCGTGGATTTACAGTGTCTAAAAACTCCACCTTTTTTGAGCCAAATTTCTCATTGAGGGTGGCTGAAAAGTTCTGAGAGGAAGTAGGTGTGATCTTGCAGCAAGTCTGGGCAAGAGAGAGGACCTGCAATCAAGAACCGCTAGCTTAAAATAAATAAAGAAGTGGATTCACCATTCTTGTTGTAGTGTATTCAACGCATGGGCAGAGGAAATACATTGTGCTTAATAGGGAGGTTTCTTTCCTACAAGAAATTAACAATTCAATTGGTTTGTAAGATTGTTAGTGGAACAAAATAACATGTAGTAAACTAATTAAAGAACATCACATGCTACATTAATGAAGAAACAATAAAAAAAATACTCATGTACAATAACAATCTCAATTGAGTCAAACACACTAATAATTCAAATGGAGAACTCTCTCCCTTTATTAGTTGTTGATGGTATAAGAGAATAGGATGCTAAATCACTTGCAATGAATCCATAGAGCTATGGAGCTCTAATATTCAAGACAAGGGGGTCTCTTCCCTTTAAGATTATTACAAGCCTCTCTCTCTCCTCGACGGATGATAGAATAATAGACACTTGATGAAATTCTTCTCTTGGATTGAGGTTTTGGGTGGCCAACAACTGAATCATTCAAATCCTTGTTGCTTGGACAACATAATGTTGGTTTGCTCTCAAGAAATTTGGCGAGCATAACAATGTGTTCTCATGTTCCTCTTCCTATGGAAGTCTTTTATAGACAAATTTCAAATTTTCCCTCCCTCTCTTAGTACAAGATGGATGTTGACACAAGAGTGGGAGGTTGATTCCTATGTGTGCTACACTAAGGCCTCAAGGTGGATCCAAGGCGGCTGTACTTGGCTAGCTTGAGTGGGAATCTTCTTCTTCAAGTGTGCCAAGTGGTCTCGGATGGTGACTTTCTGCATACTCAGGACTGTGCGGCTCTCTATGGGATAGCCGAGATGATCTTCTCTTTTATCGAAGAAAAGGTCATGCAGATCACTTAGGGTCAATGTTTTCTATGCGCTATTTGATAAAATTGCCTACTTGACCTTAGGAAAAGTTAAAATTTTCAGATCATGTAATGTCTTCCTTCCCTGTAAATCCTTATCTGTACCTTCTTCCTGACATTTCCTAATGTTTTTTGCTTGTACGATTTTCCAGTGATAACACCTAGTGTAAGCTATGAAGAAGTGGAAGAATTATTTGATGGGAAATGAGACAATAATACACACATATCACTAGCCACTATAGTACTTGCAGGAACATAGTAAGCAACACGGAAACCACACAACCAACTCGGGGGCTTGAAAATCGGTGCTAAGGGGTTATTGGCGTGATTAAGGAGGCCACAATTCACATTTTTTGTGGTAGAATCAACATTGTTCCCAAGAAATTTTTTTTCTCATTGTTCTACCAAATGGTGTGATTCATTTCTCAATTAGCCAGTTGGGTCATTTTGTGGGACAGATAGTAGGAAAATGTTCTAGGAGACCTAACTTGGTCATTTTTAGTATTTTTTAGCCCAAGAAGAGCCTACATAAGGTTTTTTGGGTGTTCTGAACTCAATAGAAGTATTATTTTTATGATTTTATCATTTTATTCATGACAAATTGTAAATCCAAGTCTTTTTTTGTTGTAGACATATACTATTTTGAGGTCATTTCGAGACCTTTTTTAGCATAGAAAGAGCCTAGAAAAGGTATTTCAATCTCTCCAAACACAGTTGCAACATCTGTTTCTTCATTAGAGTATCCATCAGTATAATATTAGGATGTTTGTGGGAAAAAAACATTACAAAAATTCATTATGAAGCAATTTATTTTGTGTTCTTTTATCTCAGAATGAGTACAAGGACCTGTTGCCACACTTAGTGAGAGAGTCCTTTTTATTTTGACATCATAATTTCTTTGCTAAAGGGAGTCAACTTGTGAATGATATTTCTCTAAGGAGAAACAGAGCCACTCTAGAAGGAGGTTTACTCGATGATTCAAATATTTGTAATCTACTCTTTTTTTTGTTGAGATCAATAAATCGGCCTAGTTGTTGGAGCAGGGCCCAAATACATAGCTCAGGAAGGGTTGAACTATGTTTTCACTTGGTTGTTCTCTTTTTTATTTTTACCATTTTGTATTGCGTATGATTTTTTTCGTATTTAAGTTCGTTTAAAAATAACTATTCATGGTTGAAAAAATTACGAACTAAGTTAACTTTTGAAGACCAAAAATTTTCAAAAATTTCAAAGTGTCATAGGATGATCTATTTTCAGATCATGTATGTGGAGTTGTGTTTGATAATTCCTACATGTACATGCGAGATGAAATATTCATGTGGAGATCCAACAAGTACTGGCTTTTCAAGGATGCTAATGTACAAATTATGTTGTAGATTTGCAACTACTCATGAAGTTTTAACCAAAATCACAAGACATGAACCTACTCTACTATTCTGCGGACGTTATTTCACAATTTAGAGAAACATTTTCAGACATGCGCAAAGAAATAACACACATGCAACAAGTATTTTTATATGGGAAAGAAATATTTTGAAAACCCAAATTTCTCTTGCATTAATCAAATGAAATAGAGATGTAATACAATTGCTTTTCTCAACTTAGCTCAACTTGCAACTGCACAACCTATATCTCTGCTCACTAAAGGCCTCTGACCCAGACTTAGTCAAATTTTTCCTTGGCTTGAGCTCCTATTTAATTTTGTTGTTCCTTGAGGAATTAGGCCCCTATTATTTAGGAAATTCATCTAATTTATTTTTCAATTCCTTTAGGTTTAACATATCATTGCATTTAACACTTGTACACTCAAAACTATTCTACAACTGATGTTACACTACCTTGGAATCTCCATCTCAAATGGGTAACTCAAATTTATGCATTCACTAGCTATTTTGGGTTGATTGATCAATTAATTGGATGATCACTGAGTTTTACTAAAGTTTCACTGCACAACTTGACCCTCCACTAGTTCTTCCAATAGTTAGAACTAGTTTAATTGAAAAAAAACTTAGATAATTTACCTTAATTGCTACAAATTAGCAATCACACATGATTAATTGAACTCTAACTCCTCCAACTAAAATTTACTAAGTAAAGTAGGTGACACAAGCCATGTCACTCAAGTTCACATCATCCAAGTTGTCTGTTGAGGTGGAAATTCAAATTTTATCAATTTAATCAAGGAAAAATCAAATTGAGAATTTCTTGCTGCATTTTTCAACATGGAAAATTTTCATTGTCAACGCACTTAAAGGAAAGTTGAATATTTCTCTAGTAAATGTCAACTAAGCTAAAAAAATTATCAGTTATAGAAATAAGTATGTTTTATTATTTTTAAGAGAAAAATAGTTTGTAGAAGAGTCAATAAGAGGGAAGGCATCCTTGGAGGGGTGTACTAAGAAACTGAAACAACAACTCGAAGAGTTATTACATGCAAACAAGGACGTGTTCAGATATATTAAAGGTTTAACACCTAAGAGGGGAGTGGAGCATGAGATCCAGCTATTTTCAGACTTCAAATTGCCAAACATTGGGTTGTATAGTCATTTTTTTCTAGAAGTGGGTGAGGAGAAGA
The DNA here is from genome assembly GCA_034641835.2 of Pinus albicaulis. Taxonomy (NCBI): domain Eukaryota; kingdom Viridiplantae; phylum Streptophyta; class Pinopsida; order Pinales; family Pinaceae; genus Pinus; species Pinus albicaulis. The sequence continues at coordinate 553,828,481 of CM076579.1, read as the reverse complement.
AGCATATGCAAAAATAACTAGAAAAAGGTGTCATTCAGCCGAGTACATCACCATGTGGGTCTCCCATCATCATTGTGCTAAAGAAGGATGGGACCTGGTGGATGTATATATATTATAGGGCATTGAAAAAAATCATGCTCAAAAGTAGATACCTGCTACCCAAGATAGATGATATGTTGGATCAGTTGCAACACGCAAAGTACTTCACCAAGCTATACTTAAATTCTAGATATCACCAATTTTGAGTCAAAGAAGAGATACCTAGAAGGTTTCCTTAAAAACTAAGAAAGGTTTCTATGAGTGGTTATTCATTCCATTTTCCCTATATAATGCACCAGCTATTTTTATGAGATTAATGAATGATGTACTACACCCTTTTATACTTTATTTTGTTATTGTATATTTGTATTATATACTAGTATACACATCTCTCATTTGTTGCAGGGTTTGGAGACATTAAAGAAGAACCAGTTGTTAGAAAATATCAAGAACTGTGAGTTTGCACAATAGTGTTTGGTGTATATGGGGTATGTGATGGGTGGAGGAGAGTTGAAGATAGATACTGCAAAGATGGAAGCCATCCTAAAATGGTTTATGCCTACTAATTCTGAGGTCAATATTTCATTGGGGTAGCATAGTACTTGAGGAAATTCCTAGCCTCATTTTTAGTGGTAGAAGCACCATTCCATGCCATAATAGAAAGTGGTAAGAGTTTCTAGTAGGGAAAGGATCAGTGAAGTGATTTCGAGGAACTAAAAAGGAAAATTAGTCAAGCACCAGTTCTGGAATTAACAAACTTGTCACAGACATTTGAAGTGGAGACAAATGCGAGTGGGTGTGCTATGGGAGCGGTAATGATACAGTGAGGAAGGCTTGTATGCTACCATTCTGATGTATTTCATGGGGCATTTATTAATTACCCTAAATAATATAAGGAGCTTTATGCCCTATTGTAATCTATGAAGAAGTGGAAGAATTATTTGATGGGAAATAATATAATAATCCAAACATATCACTAGCCACTATATTACTTGCAGGAACATAGTAAGCTACAACAAACAAGGAATTACAAGTGGATGGGGTTTCTGCAATAGTTTCATTTGGTAATCAAGTACAAGAATAATTTTACAAACAAGTTGGATGACATGATTTCAATGCCACCCACACCAAATATCACAAATTTAGGAACTCTTATGCACATGTAATATCCATTCACCCATGATGCATATAGAGAGGCATATTCAGAGGATGAGGACTTCAAGGAGGTGTTTCAGCAGTTGTAGAGTCTGATTTATGTGCCTTATAGTGACAACATCGTTGACTACCATCTCCAGGATGGGTTAATGTACAATTTGAATAATTTATGTGATCCTAAAGGTGAGAGATTGCAATTGATTAGAGAGGCTCACAGCTCCAAGCTTGCAGGGCACTTTATTTAGAGAAGATTGTGGCTAACTTGGAGAGTTATGTGTATTGGCCCAAGATGTAAGAGCGGGTATCAAGGTTCATAAGAGGATGCATGCTTTGTTGTACCAACAATCCTATAAATAGGAAACAGGGTCTATATCATCCGTTACCTATACCTACTTGTCCTTCGGAAAACATTCCCATGGAAATTGTGGGAGGTTTACCAAAAACCAGGAAGGGACATGATTATTTGTTCATGGTAGTTGACAGGTTCAGGAAGATGTGTGTTTTGATTCCCAGTAAAAATACCATCAGTGGGTAAGAAGTAATGAACTTTTTCTTTGGACATGTTTGGGTGCCAAGGAGCATTGTTTCATACAGGGATACAATATTTCTCAATGCATTTTGGACTACATTATGGGATAATATCAGAAACAAAGCTAAATATATCTAGAATATTCCATCCATGGATAGATGGGTAGACAGAAGTAGTCAACATACATTAGTGTAGCTTCATAGGGAATACAACAAGAAGCAACCCAAGACATGGGATGAAAACCTAATATATAAGTATACAACATTATTACAATAGAGTATTCCAAACTTCTATAGGAAATTCGCCATTTGAAACCTATTTTTGATATTTTCCACCTTCACATTTGGAGATTACATATGGAAAACAAAGAGGAGTGAGGGAATTTCTTACAGGAGACACCTTGAGGGCTGAAAAAATTATAAGAAGATAAGGTAAATTCACATATAGGTATAAGAGACGATACAATTGTTTCAGGAGAAATATAAGGCCAGGCATGATCAACATAAGATAGAGAAATCATTCAAGGTGGGAGACAAAGTATGGCTATAGTTGAACAAGGAGAGGCTACAAGGGCTTGAGAAGAAAATAGGGGCTCTAAGGTATGGTCCCTTCGAGATACTGGAAAATGTGAGTGATAATTCCTATTGACTAACTTTACTGCAACATATGTGCATTTACTCAATTATGAATGTAAAGAATTTGAAACTCTATGAACCTTCCATGTTAGATCATGAAGAGGAATAAGTCCTAACTTATGTAGAGGATTTGGCACCAAATTTTGAGGAAGATTTGATATAAGATACAGTTTTGTAGAAGAGGTCTATAACTACAATACAAGGGAAGCATGACCTTTGGCAGATTGGGTTGAAAGGACAACTTGAAGGAAAACCTAAATGGTACACTAGAGAGAAGGTGGAGGAAAAGATTACTCACCTCATTTAGTAGAAGCTTTTTGGGACTAAAATATTCCCAAAATGGGGAGGTTTTATTTATATTATCATTATATTATTTTTCATCTATCTTGATGCTTTCAATGTGGAAAAAAATGGAGGGATCAACTCACGAGACTATTTTTTCCAGCGAGACCCAATTTGGAAAAACAAGGTCTGAAACCTTCTGGGAGCATTTTCAGGCATTAAATGAACTTTTTTGGGGTTAAAATTTACCACTTTATCATTGAACCATTTTTTCCTATTCTACATGCATATACCTTTCCAATGGTGCAAGAATCACGTCAATCATAGTTTGTATGCAAAAGTTATGTCACTCAAAATTTGACATTCCTTTTTCACCACCATAATTTGAGAGGATGCCACATCATCCCCCATTATTCATGGAAAATGGATATCCATGTGATTATGATGTAGAATAATTTATAGTATTCTATATTGTAACGATCATTAATAGTTGAGTAGTTAAACCTAACCACCAGTAGGCTATCAGATTGCATTAAAACCAAGCCGCTATGAGGAAAAGGGATTCCATTCTTTTAATTGTGTTTGTTCCATAGCTAAGAAAAAATAGCTAAGAGGGATAGGAGATAAAGGAAAAAAATGATTTGTACTTTGTAGTAGCCCATGGGCCACAAGTCATACTTCTTTATACTCGCAACCATATTTCCATTCAGAGAAAGAGAGCAGAGCAACCTCACCTTCCAGTTGGGTTTTTTTCCCAAAAGGGTTCCTAAAGCTTATATTGTGTCAAATGTTTGCATGAGATTTTATTTTGTCATTCTCTTTTATTTGCATAATATTAAATGTGCATGCATTAATTATTAATAGTAAATCTATAGATCAAGAAATCTAATAAAAACTATAATATTGTAGAATTTTAGATTTTAAATATAATTTTATTAGATTTTTTATCGTGAACTGTCCAATGGAATATGTACGAAATTTTACAGATCAAATTAGTATGAGAGTAGGTTTATTTAGGTGTATTATGGTTATTTATAGGGGATGTAGATTAGCTGGGCAAAAGTTTGTAAAACCATAATCATGGTCGACGAATCTGTGAATAACTCTCGTGATCCTATAGAGGAGAGGTTTTAGTGTTTGGACCAACATGTCACTAGTATAAATCATAATTTAAATATCCTCATGGCAACCCTCATATTGGGATATTTGTATGATATGGGGGATCAAATTTAGAGGACAAATTATAAGGGGGATTAGGAGATAGTGATGAAATGGAGAATCAACCGAAGAAAGAACCCGAAAAAGGTCAACCCATTTCTAATGTTGTGAATCAATCACAACCCCTATCTAAAATGGAATTGAAGGTCAATATCAAGTCATGCCATGGTGAGATTGAATTTCTTAAGCTCGACCATTGGTTGCAGCAACTAGAAGTGTATTTTAGTGTCCATAAAATTAAGGAAGAACAAAGGATTTAATTTTTGCGGCTGAAATTAGAGGGACATGCCCTAACTTGGTGGGAACACCACAAGGATTCCCTGATATTGGAGGGAGAGCCTCCAATCATTAAGTGGTAGGACTTAAAAACCATCATTAAGTCACATTTTTACCCTATTTTTTACGTAGAGGAATAGTGGATCAAGTGGCACTACTTCAGGCAAAAAGTTAGGGCAAAGCATGCAAGAGCACACAACATTGTTTAGAAATATGGCGATAATTTTGGGTATCCTCCTCAAAGAAAAAAAATTTAATCCTCAAGTATATGAGGGGTATAAATTTCCATCTGTAGGAGCAAGTGATGTTGTTCAAGCCCAAATTAGTGGACAAGCTTGTGTACAGGCATAGTACCTAGACAACAAAGGCTCGAAGAGAGCGTAATTAAGTGGATCAAAGCAGAAGAAGAAACAAGACACTTATAAGGAGGGGAAGAAGAAAAAAAAAAGGGGAAACTTATAAAAATATAGTAACCACAACACACCAGTGCAAATATCCCAACAACCATTGCAACATTGACGACAATACAATGGAGAAGTGTTAGAAGTTGCATCCAGAGATAAACTCGTAGAACAAGAAGAAAAATAATAAAAAGAAGAATCTCATGGCCACATATTCAAGCAACCAAGTTGAAAGTAGCTCGGAAGTGCATTAAAATATCATTTTTACATCAGCGTAGAGGGAGTTTAATATGGGTAGCCTTCAGCCACAGGAAGAGAAAGAATGACCAAACTCTTCCATATAAAGAAATAGGCGAAGAAGACAAAGATTGATGCTCTGTTTGACTCAGGAATTGAGGAAAATATCATTGTAGTAGAGTTGGTCAAGAATTTGGGGCTAGAATTTCATGATCATTAAAACCCATATCCATTGGGATGGTTAAATAAGGATGCACAGTTGAAGGTATTAAAATAGTGGAAAATTATATTCTCTATCAATCTTGATTTTATTAATGAAGTAGAACTAGATGTGGTTCCCCTTGATGTATGTGTAGTCATGTTTAGGAGTCCCTACATGTACATGAAATATGAAATATTCATGTGGAGATCCAACCATTTTCGGCTCATCAAGGATGGGAAATTTATCATTATCAACGTGCACAAATGAAAGTCAAAAATTTCAATGGTAAGTGCCAACCAAGCTAAGAAAATGATAACTTCTAGAAATAAGCATATTTTATTTTTTTTAACAAAAAATGAGTTTGTAGAATAATCAGTAAGAGGTAAGGAAACCCTAGAGGAGTTTACTAAGAAAATGAAACAAAAAATGGAATATTTGTTGCAAGCAGACAAGGATGTGTTCAGAGAGCCTAAAGGGTTACCGCCTAAGATGGAACTGGAGCACAAGACCCATTTATTGTTGGAATCCCCATTGCCAAACATTGGGTTGTATAGGTAGTTTTTTATAAAAGTGAGTGAGGTGAAGAAAAAGTTGTAGTAGTTGTTCGAATGGGGTTTCATTCGACTAAGTACATCACCATGTTGGTCACCCATAATCATTGTGCCAAAGAAGGATGGGACTTGGAGGATGTGTATAGATTATACTGCATTGAAAAAAATCCCTCTAAAAAATAGATATCCCCTACCTAGGATAAATGATATACCGTGGATCAGTTGCAACAATCAAAGTAGTTCACCAAGTTGGACTTAAATTCTATATATCACCAAGTTTGTGTTAAATAATAAGATATCTAGAAGACCACCTTCAAAACCGGGAAAGGTTTGTATGAGTGGTTAGTCATGTCATTTGGCCTATGTAATACACTTGCTACGTTTATGATATTAATGAATAATGTATTGTGCCCTTTTATAGATTCATTTTTTATTGTCTATTTGGATTATATACTGGTATATATTTCTTTCTAGGAAGAGCACATCCCTCATTTGATGCAAGTGTTGGAGACATTAAAGAAGCACGAATTGTCATAAAATATCAAGAAGTGTGATTTTTCCCAACAATATTTAGTGTGCCTAGGGTATGTGATAAGTGGAGGAGAGTGGAAGATAGATCCTACCAAGATGGAGGCCATCATGAAATGTTCAATGCTTACTAATGTTTCTAAGGTCAACAATTTCAATGGGGAAACAAAGTATCTAAGGAAATTAATAGCCTCATTTTCATCAATATCAACATCACTCCACTCCATAACGGCAAGTCAAAATATTTTTTAGTGGGGAAAGGGGTAGTAGAGGGATTTTGAAGAGCTAAAAAATAAAATAAACTAAGCACCAGTTATGGCATTACCAAACTTGCATCATCCCTTTGAAGTGGAGACATACGTGAGTGGGAATGTTATGGGAGTGATATTGATGCAGGGAGGAGGGTCTGTATGCTACCATTCGAAAATATTTCATGGGGTAGTTCTTAACTACCTTTCCTATGACAAGGATCTCTATGCCCTGGTGCAAGATGTGAAGAAGTGGAAGCATTATCTAAAGGGAAAGCACACAATAATCCACACTACATCACCAACCACTATAGTACTTGAGAGCCCAAAGTAAGCTACAATAGACCAGGCCTTACAAGTGGATGGGGTTTCTACAACAATTTCATTTCGTAATCAAGTACAATAATGGAAGCTCAAACAAGTTGGTTGGAATTCATTCAAGGCCACCCACACCAAATATCATAGCTTTTGGAACTCCTATACATATGCATCCATTAACCCATGATGCATACATCGAGGCATATTCATAGGATGAGGAATTCAAAGAGGCGTTTCACTAGTTGCAGATTCAGATTCATGTGCATGATGGTGACAACCTCATTGACTACCATCTCCAGGATGGGTTCTCTAGAGGATAAATAAGTTATGTGTTCCTAAATGTGAGAGATTGCACCTGATTAGAGAAGCTCACACTTCCAAGGTTACAGGGTACTTTGGTGTAGGGAATGCCATGTCCAACTTGCATAGGTATGTGTATTGAACTAATATGTAAGAGAAATTAGCTAGGTTCATAAGAGGATGCATGCTTTGTTGTACTAACAATCCTAGCAACAAGAAATAGGGTTTATATCATCCCCTACATGTACCCACTTGTCTTTGGGAAATAATTTCCATGGACTTTGTGGTAGGTTTACCAACAACTAGGAAGGGACATGACTACCTGCTCATGTTAGTCGACATGTTCAGCAAGATGTGTGTTATGATGTCATATAAAAATACCAGCATTGGGAAAGAAGAAGAAAAAATTTTCTTTGGAAATTTTTTGGTGCACTTTGGGATACCAAGGAGCATTGTTTTAGACAGGGATACAATATTTCTTAGTGCATTCTAGAATACATTGTGGGAGAATATGGACACGAAGTTGAAGATATCTACAACATTCCATCCACAGACATATGGGCAGACAAAAGTAGTCAATAGGACTTTGGTGGATCTTCTGAGAGGATGCAACCAGAAGCATCCAAATACCTGGGATGAAAATCTAATATATATACAACATTCTTACAATATAGTATTCCACACTTCTACAGGAAATTCCCCATTTGAAATATGTTTTGGATATTTTCCACCTTCACCTTTCGATGTTGAATATGGAAAACAAGGAGAAGTGAGGTAATATATTATAGGAGACACCTAGAGGGATGAAAAAATTACAGAGAAGATCATGTAGATCCATATATAGGTACAAGAGACACTACAAAATTTGTAGGAGAAATATAAGACCAGGCATGATCAACATAACATAAAAATCATTCAAGGTGGGAGACATATTATGGTTGTGGTTGAACAAGGACCTGGGAAGAAAATAAAGGCTCTAAGGTATGGTCCCTTTGAGATACTAGAAAAGGTGGGTGATAATTCATATTGACTCAGTTTGTCACTATATATGCACATTTAATCGGTTGTGAATGTAGCTAATTTGAAACTTTATAAGCCTTCCATGCTACATTAGGAAGAAGAGCAGTTCCTACCTTATGTGGAGGATTTGGCACCTGATGCTCAAGCAGAGTTGATAGAAGATTATTTTTTTCACAACATGTCTAGAACTACAAGACAGGGCATCATGACCTTTGGCGGATTGGGTTGAAAGGACAACTTCCAAGCAAAGATAAATGGCACGCTAGAGAGAAGGTTGCGGAAATGTTTCCTCACCTCATTTAGTAGAAGCTTTTGGGGACAAAAACCTTCCAAAATTTGTAGTTATGATATGGATTGAAAAATTATATTATTTTTCATCCATCTTTATGCTTTCAAGGAAAAAAGTGGAGGAATTAACTCACGGGACTGATGGGACCCAGTTTGGAAAAACATGATTTAAAACCTTACAGGAGCGTTTTGAGGCATCAAATGACATTTTTTGGGGTAAAACGTTTCTTCTTTATCATGGAACCTTTTTCCATATTTAACACATGGATATTTTTCCAACGGTGCAAGAGTCTTGTCAATCAGAGTCCATATGCTAAATTTTTTCCACCCATAAATTGACCTTCCTTTTTTCACCACCATAATTCGATATGATGCAACGTTAGCCCTCATTATTTAGGGAAACGGAGCTAGACACATTATCATGATGTAGAATACTATAGAAGATTCTATATTGTAACTATGGTTAAGGTTTGAGGTAGTTAAACCTAACCACTAGTAGGTAATTAGACTGCGTTATAACTAGACTGCTAGGAGGAAAAGGGGTTCCATTCTTTTAATGCATTTGTTCCATAGCTATTAAAAACAAGCCAAGAGGGATAGTATATAGATCACACATAGAGGAATTGTGTAATGTAGCATCCCATGAGCCACATACCATACTTCTTTGTATTCATAGCCATATTTCCATTCAGAGAGAGAGAGAGTAGAGTAGTCTCACCTTCCAACTGGGTTTTTCTCCTGAAAGGGTTTCCCAAAGCATATCTTTTGCTAAATGTGTGTGTGATATTTTATTTTTTCATTATCTATTTTGTATATAATTTTAAATTCCTATGCATGTACTATTAACAATAAATATACAGATCCAAAAATATGTAATAGTGTATAATTTCATATTTTAAATACCATTTTAACATATCTATTGTGACAAATTATAGTGGAATACCAACGAAAATTTATAGATCATAGTGGTATCATATTAAGTTTCTTTGGGTGTATTATGGATATTTTCAAGGGATTTATATCAATTAGGCAAAAAGTTATAAAACCATAATAATGCCCGATGAATGTGTGAATAACCCTCGTGATCCTATAGAGGAGAGCTTTTGACAGCTGGAACAACAAGTCGCTAATATAAATAATAATGTAAATATCCTCATCTAAAACATAAGTAATAACCTTGAGATATTCAGAGAAGATGGGGGTTCAAATGCAGAGGATAAATCAGAAGGGGGATCAGGAGATCAAGTTGAAATGGAGAATGAGCCAAAGAATGAACTTGAAAAACATCAACCCAATTCGAGTGTCATGAATAAATCACAAACCCTATATAAAATTAAAGATAAGATCAATATAAATTCATACCATGGTAATATCAACGCCCTAAATCTAAATCTCTGGTTGCAGTAACTAGAAGTGTATTTCAGCATCCATCAAATTGAGGAAGAATAGGAGATTTCATTTGCACCACTGAAATTGGAGGGCCATGGCCTAACTTGGAGGAAAATCCACATGAAGACCTTGAGGTAGGAGGAAGATCCTCCAATAGATAAGTGGGAGGACTTAAAATCTCTCAATAAGTCACAGTTTTACCGTATTGGGTATGTAGAGGACTAGTGGATCTAGTGGCACTAGTTCAGGAAAAAGTCAGGGAAAAGAATGAAATATTACACCACAGAGTTTAGAAAGATGTCCATGTTGCTGAGTATCTCCCCAAAGAACCCAGATTTACTCCTCAAGCATTTTTTGGGTCTACATCACCATATGCGAGAGCAAGTGATCTTGTTCAATCCGAAATCATTGGACGAGGCTTATGTATAAGAACAATACCTAGAGAACATAGGCATGAAGAGATCTCAATCAAGTGGATCAAATAAAAGGGAGAAACAAGACACTTTTAAGGAGGGGAAGAAGAAGAAAAAAAGAGGAAAAGATAAAAATTTGGCAACCACAACATGTCAGTGAAAATATCCTAGTAGCCACTACGACCACTACAACATTGATGTCCATACAGAGGAGAAATGTTGGAATTTTCATCCCGAGCTAAACCTGAATAATAAGAAGAAATACAATAGAAGAAGAATCCCATGGCTACAGATTCGAGCATCCAAGTTGAAATCATCTCGGACGTGGGCGAGAATATCTTCTATACATCAATGCAAAAGGAGGTGAATATGAGTGGCCTTCAGCAACAGGAAGAGAGAGAAATAACCAAACTCATCCATATAAAGATACATGTCAAGAAGAAAAATATTGATGCTCTGTTTGACTCAGAATTGTAGGTTAATCTCATTGTACTAGAGGTAGTCAAGAAGTTTTGGTTGGAATTTGGTGATCATCCAAACCCATATCCACTAATATAGGTAAATAAGGATGCATAGATGAAGGTAAAAAAAGTGAAAAATTAGATTTTCTATTAGTGTTGATTTTATTGATGAAGTAGAACTAGATGTGGTTCCCCTATATGTATGTGGAGTCGTGTTTGGTATTATGTACATGTACATGCGAAATACAATATTCATGTGGAGATTCAATCAATATCGTCTCATCAAGTATGGGAAATCATTCATCATCAACGCACACAAAGGCAAGTCGAATATTTCACTTGTAAGTGCTAACCAATCCAAGAAATTGTTCAGTTCCAGTAAGAATTACGTTTTATTGTTTTTAAGATAAAAATTGTTTATATAATAGTTAGTAGGAGGCAAGGCATCCATGGAGGGGCGTACTAAGATGCATAAACAATAATTGGAAGTGTTTCTAGAGTAAAACAAGGACTGTTCAAAGAGCCTAAAAGGTTACCACCTAAGAGGGAGCTGGAGCATGAGATACAGATATTATCGGACTCCCCATTTCCAAACATTGGATTGTACAAGGAATTTGTTATAGAATCTAGTGAGGTGAAGAAACAAATGCAGCAACTACTAGAATAGGGTGTCTTTCGACCAAGTTTTTCACCATGTGGGTCACCCATCATCATTGTGCCAATGAAGGATGGGACTTGTTGGATGTGTATAGATTATAGGGCGTTGAAAAATATCACGCTAAAATTTAGATACCCCATTCCTAGGATAGATAATATATTGGATCAGTTGCAACAAGAAAGGTACTTCACCAAGTTGGACTTAAGGTATGGATATCACTAGGTTTTATTCAAAGATGAAGATACCTAGAAGACCACTTTCAAAACTAGTCAAGGTATGTATGAGTGGTTATTCATGTCATTTTCTCTATGTAATGCACCGACTACATTTATGATATTAATGAATTATGTATTGTTCCCTTTTATATATTTATTTGGTATTGTTAATTTGGAGTATATACTACTATATAGTGCTACCTAGGAAGAGAACATCTCTCATTTGACGCAAGTGCTGGATACATTTAAGAATCAACAGTTGTTAGAAAATATCAAGAAGTCTAGGTTTTCACAATAGTGTTTTTTGTATCTGGGTTATGTCATAGGTGGAGGAGATTTGAAGATAGTTCCTACCAAGATGGAGGCCATCATGAAATGTATGGTGCCTACTAATGTTTCTGAGGTCAAGGGTTTCATCGGGGCAACACAGTACCTAAGTAAATTTATAACCTCATTTTCAATGGTAGAACCATTTCTCCATGCCATAATAGTAAGTGGCAATAGTTTCCAATGGGGAAAGGGTCATCCGAGGGATTTCTAGGAGCTAAAAAATAAAATCATTGAAGCACTGGTTTTGGCATTACCAAACTTGCAGCAGTACTTTGAAGTGGAGACATATGTGAGTGGGTATGTTATGGGAGAAATCTTGATGTGGGGAGGAAGGCATGTATGCTACCATTCTGAAGTATTTCATGGGGAAGTTCAACCTACGACAAGGATCTTTATGCCCTGGTGCAAGTTGTGAAAAAGTGGAAGAATTTTCTAATGGGAAAGGAGACAATAGTCCACAATAAATTACCAACCACTATAGTACTTGCAAGCTCATAGAAAGCTACAATAGACCAGGCATTATAAGTGGATGGGGTTCCTACAAATTTTTTATTTGGTAATCAAGTATAAGAAGGGAAACACAAATAAGTTGTTCGACATGCTTTCAAGGCCACCCACACCTAATCATAGCTTTCAGAACTCTTATGCACATGCATCCGTTCACACATGATGCATGCAGAGAGGCATATTTAGAGGATGATGACTTCAAGGACGTGTTTCAGTAGTTGCAAATTTAGACTCATGTGCACGATGGTGATAACAACATTGACTACCATCTCTAGTATGGGTTACTCTAGAGGCTATATAAGCTATGTTTTCATAAACATGATATATTTTAGTTGATTAGAGAGGCTCACACCTCCAAGGTTGCAGGGAACTTTGGTCATAGGGAATACCATGGTTTACTTGCAGAGTTATGTGTATTGGCTCAAGATGTAAGTGCGGGTAGCTAGGTTCATAAGAGGATGCATTATTTGTTTATCAACAAGCCTAGCATAAGGAAATGGGGTATATAACATCCCTTACCTATACCCACTCATCCTTGGGAAATAATTTCCATGGACTTTGTGGGAGGTTTACCAACAACAAGGAAGGGACATGACTAAATGTTCGTCATAGCTGACAGGTTCAACAAGGTGTGTTTTCTGTTGCCCTATAAAAATACCATCATTGGGAAAGAAGCAACAAACTTGTTCTTTGGATAGGTTTGGGTGTTCTTTGGGATACCAAGGAGAATCATTTTAGATAGGGATACAATATTTCTCCGTGCATTCTAGACTACATTGTGGGAGAATATGGACACGAAGTTGAAGATATCTACAACATTCCATCCATAAATAGATGGGAAAATAGAAGTAGTCAATGGGACTTTGGTGCAGCTTCCGAGTGGATACAACCATAAGCATTCGAATACCTATGAATAAAATCTAATATTTAAACAACATTCTTACAATAGATCATCCCACAATTCTACAGTAAATTCCCCATTTGAAACCTATTTTAGATATTTGGAGCCTTCACCTTTTGACATTACATATGGAAAACAAAGAGGAGTGAGGGAAGATCTTACAGGATATGCCTTGAAGGTTGAAACAAATATAGAGAAGATCAAGAATATCCACATACAAGTACAAGGGACTACAAAAGTCGCAAGAGAAATATAAGGCCAAGTATTATTAGAATAAGACAGAGAAATCATTCAAAGTGGGAGACAAAGAAGGGCTATAGTTGAACAAGGATAAACTACAGGGGTCTATGAAGAAAATTGTAACATGACCCTTTAGTTTAGTTTAGTTTAGTTTATTTATTTTCTATGTATTAAATGTCTTGATTCCATCCATCAAGTAGGTCGCCTTCTATACCTGAATACTCATTTGAGACCACCATTCCTTGAGGGATTAGGTATGTTACCCATTCTAGGTATATCGAGATCGAGATAATGGTACTAACAGACCATGTTGATATGCAGAGGCTATTTTAATATGAGAAGGTTCTAATTATTATACCTACAATTCATTTTATATGACATCATCGAGGTTTCCCTCATTATATGTTGATGGCTCTATTTTCTAATAACAGAATTGTTATTGTGGAATCTTGGCTTTAGAAGCTCAATTGGGGCAGTAGTGGAGCTTTTTTTTGTAAATTTCTAACATCCATATTGTGGGCTTGACTAATGATCAACCCACTTCCTTTATTGGAAGAGATTATGCCTCAGGTTTTACTTTAAATACATTACTAATATAATTTCTAGATTGATGTAGAAATCATTAGTCAATTGCCTTACCTCGCTCTTAGGAACATCATACATGATATTTCACCATCAAATTTTGGACTTCATGATATTTTTGTGGTATTTAGACTGTTAAATATAATATCCAATCATATATTTTGGAATTCCATCATAGTTAAATTGTTGGGCTAGTTCTACCTTTAACCATATCCAAAATTTGGAATCTCATCCACCCAAGGGGTTGCATACAACTCTCATATTTCTCAGGTTCATTTCAATATATAGTTATAGCCTTCATAATTGGAATAGGAATATAAAAAGTTTTGAAATTCATATAATCAAACAATATTTTCAGATAGATCATATGTGCTTTATATTCACTCATTATCATTGTGAAAACATAATGCATCTCATAGATATGTAAAGTATAAATATTTATATGTAGTTGAGGGAATAGATAGGTAGAACTTAATTGGAGGCTAGGATCTATGGTGTGATACATGTTTCATTATTTGACTTCTACCCACATAAATCTCTCATGTACCTATTCCATACATATCATGTACAATATTTAGATACCACTATTAAGATTTATGTGTTCAGATTAGCGTTGTGAAGACCCATGAGCATTAACCATAATTCATGACAGCCAATTTCTCATGAACTCATTGTATCAAGGAAATTTTCTCTTGATCCATTCCCCATGAAAATTAGCGATAATAATCAACTTCTCACTCATTACATCAAGGGAATTTTCTAGGATATAAATCTACTGCATTTTCCCCAACTCCCATGAGCATTGGTCATAATGAACAATTGTTTATGTTCTCATTGCATGAGATAAGAAGAAGTGGCATTGAATATAGTGAAATGAAATCACCCGGTATCAATTGTCACTTATGAGACTTATACCTAGTAACTATGATTTCACAACAGGGTCACGCCACCATTTTAAGGCTTATTAGCTCAAGGCACCCTTAACCATGCAATTTTCCCTTTTTTCCATATTCAATCCTACATGGTATTTTGTCCCAATATCACTTGAAAAAAAGGTAGCAAGTATTATGCATTAGGAGCTATTCATTAGAGCTCCTTGCTCCTCATTTATTGCTCAGCATCAGTGGTTAGAAATAACAAAAATATCCAGTAGGTAATAGCAAGTGCATTCAGTTTGAAAGTCGCGTTGGTGTTCTACATTGAATGGTATTGTGTACATGTTAAGAGTGGTGGAAATTTGGTCCTTATATGAGATATAAGGGCTGGTTCTTAAAGGTATTACACAATCTATGTAACAAAAATTTAGCCCCCATATGACATCATACCAGCCTTAAACATTGTTTCCTATCCAGGGTTAAAGTATTTATCATGCCCAAGTCATGAAGTTTCAACACATGGAGTTTTATATTATTAGTCTACAACAATATTCCATGACAAATGACTGGCCCCAAATGTTATAGAGGGACAATGTATGTTAGAA
Organism: Pinus albicaulis; assembly: GCA_034641835.2. Classification (NCBI taxonomy): domain Eukaryota; kingdom Viridiplantae; phylum Streptophyta; class Pinopsida; order Pinales; family Pinaceae; genus Pinus; species Pinus albicaulis. Next base: position 553,813,078 of record CM076579.1, on the reverse strand, counting down.
TTTTGGACTAGCTAGGATAGGGTCATGCAATTTGACAGTTACATGAATGGTGTAGGGTCTCTGTTATCCTTGTTATAGGGTTAGGTATAGTTACCATCCAACCCCTACTCAGAACTAGCTTCTTTATTCAATTGTATACCTATAGATGACATTTGGAAAAGGGAGGCTAGGTAATGCAAGGGACCTACTAGAAAAACATTAAGATAAGTTGAAAACATAGCTATACAAGGAAATATCAGGAACTGGGCCATAAAAAACCACAGTTTTTAGTATATATCAATTTGTGCATAAAAAAAATGGTATCACTTTAAATGTTTTGGAATCCATAAGTTATGTCTGAAGGAACCAAGGAAGCTTCACCCTAACATTGTGAGGTATTAAAGTGTTAAACACCTAGAGATTCAGTCTTAAGAAGGTTTTCTTGTTATTTGTTAATGCATGTACATCATCACACATTTGTAACATACCACATCTGGTTTAATCAGATCCTAATTAATAGGAGTGCCTATACAACAATGTAATCTTGTGTCCTGGTATAATTAGGCATATTAGGAACAACACATGAGAAATTGGGGAAACCTAGTTAATAAGGACACTCACTAAGGTGTGACTTGGACTGGGAATTGAGATCAGGTTCATGATTTTCCTCCCAACCATTGACAGACTGCTAAAAATGCAGTTTCCACCCCCTAGCATCTAAAACCTATCCCCATGTCTATACCTTCAAGGATTTTAGAGGTCCAATTAGAACTCCCCCCTTCTGGAAAAGGTACTCCATCGTAGATTTGTTTAGGGACTCTAGAGGTAGCCACCTCCACCCACTAGCCTGTGAGGGGGTCTAAAGAGGAGAATATCCACCCTCACTCAGTTGAGGGACTCCATAAGTAATTCATCTCCACCCACCAGCCAGTGAGGGGCTCCAGAGGTGAGAACCTCCACCCTCACTTAGTTATGGGATTCCAGAGGCTTATATCCACATTGTGGTTGTTTCTTTAGTAGCTCCACCCAATGTTGGGAATACAAAATTTACTACAGTTTGATTACCCATCGACAAGACTAGTCTAGGATATCCATAGCTATGCACTCTCCACCCACTAGTCATTAAGGGATTTCAATAGAAAAAGCCTCCACCCACTTCTGCAACAATGACCAACAAATACTTTCTAATTCCCTTTAAGTAATGCTCTTACAATGATGCATCCATATTATTATGATCCGAGACCAAATATTCCATGGGGTTTATGTCTCATCCCTAGTTTGAAGTCTCTTGTGACTTTCTCAAACGTTCCAAAAAATTGTTAAAGTTTCAGCCATTCTGTATGTTTGTAATAAGTTCAGATATTACACAAATTTAGACGTACACAAAGCATCATAAAAATTACGGCATAAACATTCCAGATGCTTTTAATAAATCCATATATTGAAAATTTTAGTTGTTTTAGCTCTACCAACTATAATTTCAAGAAATCCTTATCTTGTTAGCAGCAAGAATTGAACATTCCATAGGAATCGTGAAAAATCACAAGCTAAGAGAAATGAATCATACCCTTTTCACCATGACAACATTTCAATAAGAGGACAAAGGATTAGTATGATGGATCTAGGCGACCACAATATAGGAATTGAGAGCATATCATGGTTGCAGTAAGGATGGAGTGACATCTAGAGTAAAAACCATTACTGTAACTATTGGGCATAAGCATGAAATGAATGCACCATTAAGTAACATGTGTGTGTAACCTTTTACTATAAATTTCACACTTCATCGCATGTCTTATGTTGTAGGATGTTTTACCCTCTACTATGAACCCCTTCCATTTCTTCTCTACTACCTTCTACCTCTTTCATATCCCACCTTCACTTATAGCTCTTCATGCCCCCTTCTCCTTTGGACTTCCTCCTTTTCTACTATTCGACTCCTACTCATGGTGGTTAGGGCCCATCCCTACTAGACCAGCAAGAGGTGTCCCCCTGTCCCTGCTTAGCCTTGTCACTATTGATGGGTTTACAAGCTAGAAATTTTTTTTTCCATTTTTCCTTTTCCTCTAGGATCATTCTTGGCTCAACAAAATGTGCCGAAAAATATCCTCCACTATGTGCTAAAAATCCTGTAATATATTTTTTTCATTGGAGATTACTTCACTGCACATTGAACCTCATCCATGTGAGCATATCAAAGTTTATCCACTCTTTCTTGTTGAATTATATGCACTAAATTAGGTTGGTGTTGAATCATATGTGCTCTATCCAGTCCTAATAACAAAATTAGGCTTATAAAATTATTGTGCACCTCATACAAAACATTATTTATTGATAAATAGTGTCACACTCTACCGTTATTCCCTTTTCCTATTTGGTGTCCTGAATCAGGTTAGTTTAGTTGTCAAGAATTATTTTCAAAGTCAAGTATACCAAGATAACTAATAAGGTGTTCAAAATATCCATAGGATAATAAAGGTATTTAAAACATCCATACAAATCCAAGGTGACCAAGACCTCATTCACACTATATACATGCATGTACCAAAACCAGGACCATTAGCACAATTTCTACCTACTTGGAAAAATAATTGGGCTCATTACAACCCGTCCCCCTTGAGGTGAACATTGTCCTTGGTGTTATATGACCATAAAAAAAATATGCTAAATGGAAACATCACCATTAGATTCATTTCATCGAAATGATTATGGTAATATAAAAAATTTCCTCAAGCAGGTTCCATAAACATATGATATGGTATTACATTTAGTTACAATGCACTAATTATTGGGCTTGCAAAGTAGGAAATTTTTAAATTCATCTTCAATACACAAGGTGAGATGATTATGCATGCTCATTGTGGCTTGCATATATTGTAAAAGACTAGACCATAATAGGCATATTTTAATTGGATGGGTGTTAGTGTAAAATATTATTGCAAGTGTACGAAAAGATCCTACTTTAGCTATGCGTGGTGGATAGCCCTTACAACAGAAATGGTTTCTTAACTCTTTAGATCTGCACTAGAGTTAGAAAAAATCCTGCAAAAACCCAGATCTATGTGGTAAAAGTTGCTAAACAGTAAAAAGAAATAGTAATAAATGATGAAAAATTAACTCCAAGTATCCAACAAACAAGACAAGATTAAAGAACGATTTTATATTGTAACACCTGGTGAAGGAAACAAGTATATGTTACCATTCCCCCTCAATGGGATGGGTTCTTGGTTGTCCTCAATGCTTTAGCTTCAAAAGTTTCTCTCTCTTAATGGTGTAGAAAACCCAAAGCATGTATTGAACTCAAGTGGGAGCTCAAATGGAAAAAAAAAATAAGAGCGACAATGAGAATGATCAAAGTGAAGAATGAATGGAAAAACCCTCATATTTATAACAAAATATTGAGTTATGCTTGATAATGGCGAATAATAAAATATTATTAACCAAGATCTAGATCTAACTGCTTGGAATATTTTATTGTATTTTGTTGGAGGGAAAATGTATTTAAATTGGTTAAATACCTTTATTTAGAAATAATAAACAAATAAATTATTTATTTATCATTTCAATAATGTGGTTAAAGAATAAATAAATAATGATTTGTTTAATTATTCCTAGGTGATTTAGTCAAATTTAACAAGGAATAATAACTAAATAATGATTTAACTAATTATCCCTAGAGAAAAATATGATAAATAATTATTTATCCAATTATTTCTCATAATTGGGTTAAATATGACAGGAATATTATTTAAAAAATGGTTTAATAAATTATTCCTAGAGTAAATCAAATAAGTAAGGTTTTATTTAATTATTCTTCATGGGGTTTCTTGTTTTAACGAGAAATAACTAAATAAAGATGGTTTATTAAATTATTTCTTATAGTGAAAGCATTTTTACTATGGTAAAATTGGTTCGACATGGTTTACTTCTATCCATATAATTAGAAATGGTTAGATGACCAATTTTTGGTGATAACAGGTCGCCCCCCAACATGCCAGCGTTAGGAGAAAATCGTATGACTGAAGTACGTTGTAAGAACACAATCAATAGACACCGAAAGGGAGTCAGAGAGAGAGGACAATGACTGAGGGGGAGAGACCTACAAATGATATAATTCTCCTTTTATGTTGGAGCATATGTTCTCAATGGGGAGGGGGGTTGGGTATCACTACCACAAAAACTCTGGTGAACAAGAAAGGGATCTGAAAATATGAACGGATCATCTGAATGAATACATGCATATTGTGGGCGATGCGAGCTGTTGAAACCGAACCCATCAAATATATGGAACTACATCTGACGCTGTAGCATAATTTGAGGTCATCCGAGCATGTGGGGGCCTACCTTCAAGGGCCACCCCCTCATGAGGTATGAAACATCTCACACACACCTGGGAATCACTGGTACAATCTGCTAGATCACTAGACCATCAAGTATACAAATCTCAATCATATGATAATGAGCTGAGGTCGATTGGATGAGAAACAACCACTTCAAAGGGAAATGATGATTCACTTTTCGTGATCTGAGGCACCTAGCAAGAATGGAAGCTAGAAACAAGGTACACCACCCTTTAGACCTGCCTTCTAGAATGAATGTGCTAATGTCAACGGAAGGAGGTCCACCATAGGTGAGGTAATGATGAATCCTCAACTAAGGCACGAGGGATCATAGTAAAGTGACTAATGGACTGACACCAGGGATGATGATGGAATAGGGGATACTGAGTAGCAGATGGAAAAATTCCCTTGTCAGAGCATAAAAATCATGAATGACCTAGCAATGACTGACTCAACTCCATAGGGGATGAGGGACAATAGGGCTGAAGGCCAAAATTGGCAACACATTACGAATGCGATGCAAAGATGGATGGAATGGTGTAACAGGAGATAAAGCGACTTGAGACAGACTCCATGAATGCGATGATGACTCAACTCGGATGCTATGAACAAGGGTGACTCGATGATGCTGCCACAAAAGATAGGCCTAGGGGGGGCATGAAAAAATGAGAGAAATATGGTTACTCATGACGTAAATCAACACATGAGTTGACAAGGGTGAATGCAAAGTGGTGCCCCAAGTACAAGTGCGCATATGAAAAAATTAAATTGTAAGAGGCAAAAAAGTGACCCTTCTTGGAAAAATGGCTTCCTAGTGAAGTGTAAAATTACCAAAAAAAAAAGAACCATTATAATTCTTGGTGATAGATTTCCAATGGTGCTGACAGTTAGTCAAACCGAGCTACGGTTTGACCACAATTGGCGAAGGAAAATTTGGGGGTTTTCCTTTAAAAGGGTGATTTCCCTCCAATTTAATTCATTTTCTCAATGAGCTATGGTGAATTTGGATAGGATGAGAAGGCCCTAAATCTTGCAGTGATCATAGCATACAAACCAACCATTGGAATCTAGATCTGTTAGTTACAGGTAGGTGGCCTAACCTTACTCTTCATTTCCAGTGATTTGATTTTTCAGATTAGGTCCCCGGGGCTTAGTAAGAGACCCTTGCCCAATTTCACGGTCAGGTCACACTATTATGCCCCTAAAATGTGATCTGGCTTGCAAAAATCAGAGGGAAATTTGTGAGCTCACAGTTTCAGGATAGAACAGTGCGAGTTGTGGTTGAAAAATGGGTTTTTTATGTTAGTTGCCTGAGGACCAAGGTTAGAAGGTTTATGGTGCAGTTTTCTGCTTCTGATCTGACAAACATGATGATGTTTTGTAGGTATGGCAGAGTTGAATATCAATTAGCGTGAGAGAGACTTGGATGGCCTCTGTGCCAAGATTCAGGGGATTCAGGTGATACGGGGAGTGCTTGCTCGGTATGGGGTGCTAAGTTGGTTGAGAACCCACTAATGAGGGTAGGTGAGCCCTTGCTATCTAGTATAGTGAGCTACTAATATCCATAATAGGAGGCATTTATATTTCAGGGGCACCAGATTGAGCTTTCTATCCAAGAAATCTATTCTTTGATCAGACTCCCTCCACTAGGGATGGTGGGAAACATACATCCAGTGTTGCCTTGTCAGAGGAACATTTCAGAGTTCACGGAGCGCCATTGTAGACCAGATGCTTGTGCTAAGGGCACGACCATTATGATCAGTGATCTAGAGCAGCTAGAGACATAGGTTTTTGCCACAATGGTACTGCGGATCTTTAAAAACCAAGCATTCTATCACATCATTAGGGGGAAGATGATATTGGTAGAGAGTGTTTTGAGTGGGACCTACTATGGGTGGGTCAAGATGATGTTGTCGTTGGTGAAATGATAGTTTTTTCTATGCATGAAATAGGTGAGCCACAATTGTTCTTTTGGTATGGTATCGTGCTTGTTCTTCTTTGAGAAGATCCCCATGAGTCCACCTCATGTGAAAATCCGGGATGGGGTTCCACAGGAGCCCAGGATGCACCACTGGGGGCAGCTGCTATGGAGAGGAGGAGGAGGCGGAGTGGATGGGTGTTCCAACTTGATTTTTTTGCACCTTGGGATCAGATGCAACTATATATAGATGACTATCCATAGAGTGGTATGAACTATCATGGGGTTCCTAGCTTGCCAATTCTGCCTGATGGAGCATGGGGACCGGATGGTAAGTGAAATTTGTTATATATTATGTTGTACTTAAATTTTTTAGAATATGTATTTGGTATTGATTCGTAACTTATGGTATGCAGATATAGCCCTAGTCAAGCCTACAGGATATGTAGAACGTGCCGTAGCGCGAGGGGCTGCAAAATCGAGTGGATCAAAATCACAAAAAATACTTGAGTAAGAGGCTCTGCTGGAGGACCTCCACCGCAGGTTTGATGTACTACTAACTGGGGTGGCAGGGCTCAATTGGCTTGATTTAGAGGATCGGCATACAAATGAGTGTACTAGTCTTCCCTCGGAGTGGCAAGGAATCATACGACGCATAGCTATAGCTGGGCATGCATTTCGGGACCTATGAGTTGGTGGAGCAGAGTGATTGGCCCGGGAGCCTCTAGATAATGACTAGGAATAGCAGCATGTGGTGCCCCCTTTTTTTTTTTTGTAACATGTTATAGGCATGTTGGATGTATTTATAGTAGTAGACTCAAAACACTTATGTTTTTATGTGACAATACATAATATGGATATGACTATTTTATATGACGATTGTGGTTCTCCATTTGTTTTTTATGGTTTTCTTGTGTTAAATTCATGTGATAAATGCCAATCTAGAATGTTATTTGCAATGGTATCTACATAATGATTTTGGGCTCTAGGAACAGGACTAAATGTAATGGATTCAAATTCACGTGCTAAAACCTTCACTCGTTGATATTTTCTAAATAGGATATGGTTATGCACATGATAAAAGCCATTCAATTGCATGACAAGTAGCAGGGAAGCTAAACAAACATGAAGATGAAGGATGTGATGGTCAAGGGCATCGACTAACAAACCTATCTCTACATCTTATTCGAACTGGTTATTGGTGGCAGATATAATGCATACGTCGTTGGAGTGAACTAACGAATGAAAGGGGCTAAAAATGGCCCAAGATGTCGAGGATAGATTCTAAGAGAAGTGATTTGCACCATCGGCATGGTCGATATATGGTGTGGAAGATGGATCCATCTAAAAGGCGCCAAAAGACAACAAATGAGATGATGGTGGACAATGCAAGCTACCTAAATGCATGACAGAAATAAATACACGCATGTCAATGGGAGATGTTATGGGTAAAATTTCTTGAGGTAGAGTTCATTGCGAGGGTTAGGAAGGAGATGGCCTTCGAAATCCTCTTACCCCCCTTACCCAAATATTGGGTGTCAATGTAATTTCCATAATGTGTATGTGGTTCAAATTCATGGGTTCGAAGTAATGGGTTATATAGCCAATCGAAATCACGATGGATGAAGTCTTTAAGCTCCACAACATATTTGTCATGGGTCTATTGCAGAAGGAAATATGCACAATGGTGCATATCATCCCAAGTAAAATCAGGGGTGTTCATGAATTGATTCCATAATGTCTTCATCGAAATGGAAGATGGGAGGACTGATGGAAGGGAGACTAATTGATGCGGTGGGGCTACCTAATGCATCTTTATGAGAAATATGGTTCACATATGCATTGCTATGAAGGGTAGATGAAGAGCTAGTAGATGAAACATCTACTGATGTTGAGACCAAGGTGTTCAACAAGGGAGGTTCGACTGAAATAGAATGGGAAGCCCTAGAGGGGTCTTCCTCCATGGATCTCATGGATGAAAAAAGATAGAGAATACCAAACAAATATTTTGTCATCTCGACATCAAGGGGAGGTATCACAATGGGTGCAGAACTATCCTCTGGTTCTGGTGAAGCAAAACTCACAATTATAGGGGTACAAGATCCACTACAAGTGGCCTCTATTTCACGAATTAGCTCAAGGGTATTTTGAAAGTCATAGAGATGAGAACAATGATGAGAATAATGGCCGTAAAGGTCACACAAAGCACAAGGGTGGTTTTTGCGCAACGATTTGAGTTTCTTAGCTGAATCAGGTAAGGTAACATGTAATATCCCAAAATTGGGAGAGCAGCAATATAGCACATAAAAGTGGAAAGTAGCAGTAAATATAAATACATTACATATGAGCCAAATATAGATCCATGATATTAATTATAACAACAACCAATAAGTACAATATCTTGGGGATCAAGTCCCTCAAGCTAGGCAAGAGAAGCCTCTAATGCCTAAAATCACCTAAACATGTGTTACAGCTGCTACACAAAACACTGAACCCCATACAACGCAGTTTTAGTGACTAATACTACAGATGGAATATATATATATGTGTGTGTGTGTGTGTGTGTGTGTGTGTGTGTGTGTGTGTATACATGTGTGTATATATATGTATATATATATACATATGTGTATACATGTGTATATACATGATATATATATATATATATATATGGATCTGATAATACAATGCTCAAAGAAGTCTGAAAATGGAGATCTAAGCTCCAAAAAAAATTCCTAGATAACCCAAAAAGGGTTTCTGGAAATACACAAAAATACAAATGGTGATCTAAAGCCCTAGGGCTGAAGAATCACTGCAACTGAAGCACATATAAGGAGGTGGTTGAAACTGATGAATAAATGAATGGCACTCCTCCAATAGACTCTTCAAGTGAAAGGTTGATCCCTTCACTGAAAAGCAAACACCCCAAATGAGGCACATAAACCTCCCCTGCAACTGCTCAATAAAATAATGCAGTCTAAGACTAGAAATGCGCTATAGGGGATGATGGTGAATTGGCCTAGTGCCAAAATATGATATGAAGCCCAGGGACCTTCCTTACTAATCTCCCAATGGAAAGAATGCTTCCTCCACTAAATACAAGCTCATAAATGGCCCAATGAAACCCTCCACTGTTGCACTCTGCAACACAGCACAACTCTAAACATAAACTACGTTGTAGAAGAAAGATGTAGCTTGGTATTATGCCATAATGTGGAAATAATTCTCAATAAATTCTCCTGAGTGGGCACTTGAAGTCCTCCAAGGATGAAGGTGGGATTCCCTCTCGGGAACCCCCTTGTGCTAAACAACACTACAATCTTAGCTAAACAGTTGAAGAGAGCCACAAGTCATAACAGACCATAAACAAATAATAATCAAAACATGCTTTCCGTGGCTTCCATCCCCTTCCTTATATGCTTGGTGAGCTTCCTCACCTTGGGCCCCACTCATTAAAGTCACTACTTCCATGCAAAGGATCTCCCTCCAAAACTGCATTGTCACTCAATAAATGTCCACTCCCTCCATACCAGCATTGTTTATTTGGTCAAAGTTGACCCATTCCACAAGCTCCATCCCCTATTCACACATAAGGGTGCTTTATCCAGCTATTTTTTTGACCTCCATTCACATTGGGAGTGATTTTATTCATACTAAGGAGATTTATGGGTCTCCCTACCCTCTTATTCTCCTATCTAAGAAGCAAAAACAAAATTTAATATTCCAATTAGCTACATGCTAATTTTTGAATATTACAATCCTCCCCTCCCAATTGTTTCTTGTCCTCAAGAAATTGCAAGGATAGATCTGAAAAATATAGGGAACCTTCATTCCCATGTGAAGCTCCAATCCCCAAGCTATCATCCACACAAAATGAGTCATCCTCCAAAGTAGTAACTCATGGAAAAACATCTCCCAAATTCTCAGGAGATGTATCTCCCAAGTGCTCAAGTCACCCAAATGGCTCATCCCATAAGGAAAGTAGAGGTATAATGTAGCAATATTTTGTTTCCCAATGTTCTCCCTAAAGTATGAAGCATAATAAATGTGGGGAGTCTCATTCTCAATGGGCACATCCAACCTATGTGTCATCCCTCAAATCATTCCCCCAAAAATGATAAGAACATCATCAACATATGGGATCACAATCAAGGTCATACTAGTTTCCATGTGTAATACCAAAGAAGGAAAATGGTCCCTCAAGTGCAACTAGCATAGTTTGACTCCCAACTGCATCATAATATGGCATGATGAGTGGTCTCTCAACCACTTGCTTACTGCCCCAATCCTCTCACATGCTTGGATAAGGTGTATGATGTGGGGTGAAAATTGAGCACACCCTGAATAAGACATTATCTCCCCAAAATCTCCTAGGGAGTGGCCATCATCCATCACAAAAACATATTCTCTCAGCACAAGATGTTTGGCGAGAGTGGGTAATACTGATATTGGGAGAATGTCTCCCTCCTCATTGAGCCTACCCAAGACTCTCTGCGTTGTACCAACTTCCAAGTCCTCCCAAGGTTCTCACCCCTCGTGGATCTATGAGTGGTGCAACCTATCGTGAGACACCTCTCATCAAATCCTAATCTAGTAGCCTCCCAGGTGGAATGCCTCCATGTAATGAGACATCAATGTCTAAAGTAGACTATATATGTGAGCGAACTACTTTGTCCCTGCTCTCACTGAGCAAATCAACCTGCCTCTTTTGTGCATAAACCTTCTGAAATAGATAGGGGTGTGTGCTCCTAATCACCTGATGTTGGCCATCCTTTCTATATTCTCCTTCCATCTGCAAATTCTCACTACCCATCAATGATGGCACATGTTGCTCCTGGATTGTGTCCTGGTCTTCGCATGTTAGATCCTTTGGAACTCCTTGCAAAGATACAAGGGCTCCTCTGATTGGAGAAATTGCTCCATCTCCATCTCTAGGTGGTAATAGATCTCCTCCTGGTGTAACAGCGATGTTAACTCCTACCTGCTCTTCCCCTTCATCATTATTAGAGGATACCTCATCTTCATTAAGAGGCCCTTTGTCTTGATCCTCTTTTGAAAAATATATCTCCATGTCTTCCTTTTGAGAAGAGAGCTCTTCCTGAAGTGGGGATCTTTCCTTTAGCAAGGTATTCTGCAAGTTTCTAACCCCATCAATAGCATTCTGGAATGGAGTTGGGTTTATAGATCCTTCCAACTCATGCAAAGGTTTTGACTATTTGGGCTTGGCTAGCTCAACCAAGGATTTTTCATAATTTTTTAGATCAAACCTTTTCACTAACTTCCTAGTGAACTTTGCATAAGTAGATACATTTGCATGATTCAAGGAATAAGTTTCATAAAACCACCAAGCATAAGTCTTACCTTCAAGATGCAGTGTTGCTACTCTAATGGCTTCCTCTTCTAAAAATTGGTGCTGCGGAAAATAGGTGTCTACCTCCTTCACCCAAGCCTTAGTTGTGCATTTAGCTAACCCATCAAAAGTAGGCAGAAAGAATCTACCCAAATCATGTTGCTTGCACCCTTTAATTCTATTGTGATTGATAGGCCTTCTATTCTCCTTGATCTGGAAAAACCCTTGGAATTTTAGATGCTTTTTGAACCTCTGAGACTAAGATTCATACTCTTGAAGATAGTCACCAAGAGTCTCCTCCTTTGGTGCATCTCCTTCCTCCATCTCTCTTGATATGAATATAGGCACGGTAGAGCATTGTAGATCTAATTGTGTGGTTGAATGCTTACACCCATAATATGAATAATTGGAGCTTTCTTCATGTGCAAACCTTCTAGAGGAATCTTTATGTCTTTCCCTCCTCATTTCCTTGACTTATCTGTTAATATCATGCATAGTTTGGAGAAGAAGTTTTGAAAACTCATTTCCCTTCATTTCTCCTGATATTGGAGTTTTTCCTTTGTCTCTTCTGGAGACCTTCTCCTTTCTGTGAGAAGCTTCTTCTTCTTCTGATAACATAGATGTAATGCTTCATAGGCTGAGCCAAGATTATGCTGTGATACCACTGTAATATCCAAAAATTGGGAGAGCAATAATATAGCACATAAAAGTGGAAAGAAGCAGTAAATATCAATCCATTACATATGAGCCAAAGATAGATCCATGATATTAAGTATAACAGCAACCAATAAGTACAATATCTTGGGGATCAAATCCCTCAAGCTAGGCAAGAGAAACCTCTAATGCCTAAAAGCACCTAAACATGTGTTACAACTGCTACACAAAACAATGAAGCCCATACAGAGCAGTTTTAGTGACTAGTACTGCAGCTGAAAAATATATATAAATGGATATGATAATACAATGCTCAAAGAAGGCTAAAAATGGAGATCTAAGCTCCAAAACACTTTTCCTAGATAACCCAGAAAGGGTTTCTAGAAATACACAAAAATAAAAATGGTGATCTAAAGCCCTAGGGCTGAAGAATCATTGCAACTGAAGCACATAGAATGAGGTGGTTGAAACTAATGAAGAAATGAATGGCACTCCTCCAATAGACCCTTCAAGTGAAATACCGATCCCTTCACTGAAAAGAAAACACCCCAAATGAGGCACAAAAATCTCCCCTACAACTGCTCGATAAAATAACGTAGTCTAAGACTGGAACTACACTGTAGGGGATGATAGTGACTTTTCCTAGTGCCAAATATGATATGAAGCCCAAGGACCTTCCTTACTGATCTCCCAATGGAAATAATGCTTCCTCCACTGAAGAAAATCTCAGAAATGGCCCAATGAAACCCTCCACTGCTGCACCCTGCAACACAACAAAACTCTAAACAGAAACTGCATTGTAGAAGAAATCTGTAGCTTGGCCTGATTCCAGAATGTGGAAATAATTCTCAATAACTTCTTCGGCGTGGGCACTCGAAGTCCCCCGAGGATGAAGGTGAGATTCCTGCTCAGGAACACCCTTGTGCTAAACAACACTACAATCCTAGCTAAACATCTGAAGAGAGCCACAAGTCATAACAGACCATAAAATAATAATAATCAAAATATGCTTTCCATGGTTGCCATCCCCTTCCTTATATGCTTGGTGAGCTTCCTCACCTTGGGCCCCACTCATTAAAGCCACTACTTCCAAGGAAAGGATCTCCCTCCAAAACTACGTTATCCCTCAATAAATGTCGACTCCCTCCATACCAACGCTATTGATTTAGTCAAAGTTGACCCATTCCACATGCTTCATCCCCTATTCACACATAAGGGTGCTTTATTCAACTATTTTTATGACCTCCATTCACATTGGGAGTGATTTTATTCCTACTAAGGAGATTTATGGGTCTCCCTACCCTCTTATTCTCCTATCTAAGAAGCAAAAAAAAAATTTAATATTCCAATTAGCTACTTTCTAATTTTGGAATATTACGTAACATGGACCTTCAGGATATCAAATTCAGGAAATGTTTCGTTGACCACAGGCTTGAGACGAGGAAGTTCAAGACATTTATGGGTGGCATGCCCAGCAACATCATAAAAAATACAGGGAGGTGTCGACTTGGGAGGCTTAGGAGGAGTTGGAGTTGTTTGGGGAGCCTTGTCCTTATGTTCCTTATTTTTGGATTCCCCCCCCCCCTCACTGGATGCTTTCGCAACAGGAGTGTGTTTTTGTTGAGGTGTTTGTGGCACTGCAGCAAAGGGAGGGGTCATGGAGACCTTTTGAACCAATGTCAAAGTGGTATATGGTTTAAGTTGACCAGGTGGAGTGTTTCCTAGGGGATCAATGTAGTAGACTGGTATCCCCATGTTTAAATTGGTTAAACTCAACATAGCCATAAGAGGCACTTAAAAGACTCCAGAGGGGGTAGCTCAAAATGATATCTGATCGAAAGGGTAATGGCTTGGCGGAATGGCTCCCAAATGGTTAAGGCTTGGGGGAACTATTCTTGGTTGAAAAATATTGGGAGAGACACCAACATAAGGAGAAGGTCCTTGAGGAGATATTCCTTATGGTTGTGTGGAGTGAACAACAACAGGTTGCGAAGGTGTTGGCTACTAGCTAGTTGTACTGGGCCGCTTTTGACTATCCTGAGATGATTGCAACATGCAAACACTCGATGAGTTGGGCTCAATGATAAGAGGGGGAGGACTAGGGAATGGACCAAGTAAGGTGTAATATTTATAGACTCCTAGTGAAACACTGGTGAGAGGTGTGATTGATTGGTTATCAACCACTGAAGATATGATGGACTCAGGGGAGGTTTGAGACTTTGGTTCGTAATATGTCAACTAATTGATGGTGATGATATTTCCATTGTGTGGGAAGAAAATCTTATGGTGAACCGCAGATGTGACATCTAACATCGCATAGGTGTAGCTATGACCCAAGAGGATATTACAATCCAAGGGGGAATCAATTACTTCCATGTCAATACAAACTGTCTTTCCCATAAGTGTGACTGGAGAATTATGGAACGTGCCAAGGGGCTGAGAAGGGTGGCTGTCCCAAGCACATAAAGTGATGGTGGATTGGGATAGATTTGGGGATCTAAGTTTCTTCCAAACATATGTATACATCACATAGGTGGATGCGCCCTCGATAATTATACATCTCTGAACATGGGAATTACAGATCTTGACTGGTATTTGGAAGGCAGCGGATGAAGGTAAAGGGGGATGTTCTAACTTGTCAACATCAAAGATGATCAAATGATCATCTAAAGGATCCAAAACACCCAAAGAATATAGTAGAGATTTTCGTTGTGATGGGCACGTTTGCAGTACTTCTAGCATTGACATGGCAGTAGGGGACTGCATCAAGTCATCTACCATGTTTTAAGTGTGGGAGGCTTTGGCAGAAGCAACATTTCGGTGTAATGGCCCTTTGAGGATCTTGTGAATGACCTCTGACTTAGGATGAAGGATCTATACAGGAAAATTTGGTGTAAAAATGGAATTTATGGGTATTTTGGTTTGGGACTGGTCCTCTTGAATGTAGCGGGTTGCTTCTCCAACATATGAATGTCGGAAGGAATCTTAGTTGGCATAAATGACCAATCTGCATCATGGAGTATGGGGTCATTGATTAACTGGATAAAATAGGAAAGGCTTAAACTCGCCATAAAAGGTAGCAAAGGATTAGTCGAGACGGTTCGAATAGCAGTTCCGCTAGTAGTGGCTCCAAAATTAGGGCCAAGGCCACCACCGGCTTGAGGACCTACACCTGCATTGGTGCTTGACAAGGTGACGGTATGAGGGTGAGGAGAATCAGGTTCAGAATCAGAGGAAGAACCCAATGAACCAAAATCAGAGTCAGTATGGAGACTCAGGGGAGGACTAACTCAGACCCTAAAAGGAGGAGTAATATTCCTAAAAAAAAATAAGGGTGAATACCTTGGAGCCTCAACAATAAATGCCTTGGGGGCGCAATGATGGCAAGCCACAGATGACACAAAAGGTTGAAGAGTGATAAGCAAAGGATCTGGGAGGCAGATTAATTAATTATTATGTTTATGTCTTGGCTTGGCTGTGTAAACCAAGCGCTCTTCGCTTTAGATGTGAATTTTTGCAAGGCGTGTGTTTATTTTAATTAAGCCCAAACGGTTATTTAAAGAAAAATAAAAAATGTTAAAAAAATTGTAAATGAAAATGAAGTGACAATAAAATAAACAATTAATCATGCATAAATCCCAACCCAAAGAAGGCTCTAAAACAACTAAAATTGACTCAAAACACACTAAAATGGCCAAGGGGTATAATGTATATGAGACTGGGATCTAATGATACTATACTGTTGGAAATGACGCAGAAAAAAAAATAAATAAAAAATAAAAATAAATAAAAAATAAAAATAAAAAATAAAAATAAAAAATAAAAATAAAAATAAAAATAAAAATAAAAAAATAAATAAAAAATAAAAATAAATAAAAAATAAAAATAAAAAATAAAAATAAAAAATAAAAATAAAAATAAAAATAAAAATAAATAAATAAAATAAAAAAATAAAAATAAATAAATACACTAAAATTGTTGCAAAAGATAAGATTAAAGGTTAAAAACCTAGGGCAAAAAAGGGACCCTAAGGACAATACCAAACAAGACTCAAGAGAGAGCTTTGGATGTAACAATACTCTATTAGAAAGGATCTGTAAAAAGGATAGGTCATACCCTAAAACAATGGCTGAAAGCACTATAAATCTCAGACTACCTACTCAGCTTAACCCCTCCTAAAAAGGTGGAAGTGTATTGAAACCCTAGGGGGGCATGATTCTACTTCAAGGAGTCAAACTGATCATATCCAGGCCTAAGATGAGCTGAAATAGAGATCATATGACCCAAAACGATGCTCTCAGAAAACCTTGACAATTTAAAAAAAAATCAGAAAAAGATTCCAAATTGTAGTTACAGACCTGTGAGCAAGTGAACTCTCACTTTTTGGCCAGATAAGCACGATTTCAGGGGTAAATCTCACTATTTTGGTTTAAAACTATGATTTTTTCTCCTTTGTTCTCAGGCGGCAGGTTGCGGAAAATTTGTTGTCTTTAGTGTGGTTGATACCTGTTACCTGCGGAATACACCAGAAAACATCCAGAAGTTAGAATTTTGATTGAATTAGGGGAAAAAAGTTAAAAAACAACATAGCAAGACCAAAAAAAGCTAAAGAAAAACCCTTACTGTTGAAGCTACTAGTCACACAGGAATCTGAATCACAACAGTGGAGTCAACATTTGTTGACGCCAATGTGTGATTAAAACACTAGCGGAGTCGCCATTTGTTAGTGTAAAATATTATCGCAAGTGTACAAAAATATCCTACTTTAGCTATGCATGATGAATAAACCTAACAACAAATATGGATGCTTAACTCTTTATAACTACAATAAACAGTTAGAACAAATCCTACAAAACCCGGATCTATGCAGTAAAAATAGCTAAGTAGTAAAAAGAAATAGTAATAACTGATGCAAAATTAACTCCAAGTATCCAATAGGCAGGACAATATTAAAGAATGATTTTATATTATAACACTTGGTGAAGGAAACAAGTATATGATACCATTCCCCCTCAATGGGTTGGTTTCTTGGTTTTCCTCAATGCTTCAGCTTCAGAAGTTCCTCTCTCTCAATGATGTAGAAAACCCAAAGCATGTGTTGAACTCAAGTGGGAGCTCAAATGGAAAAATAAAATAATAGAGACAATGAGAATGATCAAAATGAATATTGAATAGAAAAACCCTCCTATTTATAACAAAATATTGAGTTATCCTCGATAATGGTGAATAATAAAATATTATTAACCAATATCTAGATCTAATCGCTTGGAATATTTTATTATATTTTGTTGGAGGGAAAAAGTATTTAAATTGTTTAAATACCTTTATTTAGAAATAATAAACAAATCAATGATTTATTTATCATTTCAAGAATGTGGTTAGAGAATAATAAACAAATAATGATTTTTTTAATTATTCCTAGGTGATTTAGTCAAATTTAACAAGGAATAATAACTAAATAATGATTTAATTAATTATTCCAAGAGAAAAATATGAAAAATAATGATTTATCTAATCATTTCTCATAATTGGGTTAAATATGACTAGGAATATTATTTAAAGATTGGTCTAATTAATTATTCCTATAGGAAAATCAAATAAATAAGGAGTTATTTAATTATTCCTGATGGGGTTTCTTGTTTTAACTAGAAATAACTCAATAAAAAATGGTTTATTAAATTATTTCTTATAGTGAAATAAATTTTACTATGGTAAAATTGGTCCTACGTGGTGTACTTCGATCCATCTAATTAGAAATGGTTAGATGACCAATTTTTGGTGATAACAAAGGGAATTCTTAGAGCTTCTTGACATTACCGTATATTGTTAGATGGAAACTTCAAATGGGTTATTAATTGGGCAAGCGTTCCACATTTTCTCAATGCATCCTTAGTTCCATCTCTTCTTGTGGAGAAACCAATTCCCTTGGATGTTAGTAACCATCTCCCTTCTACATCTATTATGTCTGAATTATTTTCTAGGACGTTATTAGCCTAGCCCAATGTTTTAATGATATTTGTAGAGGTTTTGAAAGGCTTCCTAGTTCTCAAATTTCTACCTCCTTTTACACAAAACTTCCAAACTTAGGGTTGCACTAAAATATTTATGTATTGAAACCTTAGTTTTGCAAGTTCAACTAAATAAATACCAAAAATAAAAATTCGTTCAATGCAACAACCCCTACAACCCTTAGGGTGTAGTTAATCAAGTATGCAAATTATAAGATTACATTCATTGACAGCAAAAATATAACACTATTAAATGTGACAAAACAATTAATCCCTTGAAATGGGTGCAACCTTCTCTAAGATTGCTAGCCTCAAATGTGGGCAAGAAGTAGAATACTAACACTAATCATAGTACAAAGAATCTTAGGGCTAACCTAACATAGATCAGAAGAAAGGCCCAACATCAACCATATCAACCAATTCTAAAAAAACAAAAGGATTAAACTATACATGTTGAGCACATGGTAACCATGAATTCCAACGAGAGATAATTGAGATACGATAGAAGCGTTTGGTCTTATTATATTCTTGTTTATACAACTCTTGATGTAGATTCAACATCTCTAAACTGGGATTTTAGAATGGTTAGAAAAAAATGATCTCATCCTATAGGATTGGTAACATCTTTATATTAGCCATTATGTTGAGTAAGCTCCCTAAGCATTATGGGTCATTGTGCCACATTTTCTATGTTTGGTCATGTGATCCAGTTCTCTGTAGATGTAGAAAATTATGTCTACTATCTGTCTAGTTTGACCTACGAGTGATGAATCCATGAAGGTATGCCTTTATATATGTTCTACTGATGGATGGATACGCTCAATTACATTGTCTCATGCCAGTCCCTATAATTGAGATTTATGTATTAATTTGGTTGTTGGATATCTTTCCTTCCTATTGAAAAGGAAATAGTGTGTAGAAACTTTTATTAATGTTATGAGTGTTCAGGACAATCATACCCATATTGAGATCTATTATGCCCATGTCATATGGAAATATAAAAGCATGACAACACCTACATCACCCTCGAGGAAATGGAAATTTATAAATCATTGACCGTTTTAAGCATTTTAAAATCTGGTTAATTGAGTTGTCATATGAATCTATTCGAATAAACTAGAAACCAATATTGGTACAGTTTTATATTAACTTCATAGCCTTTCACTTACCATCATATATTTGTGGGCTTAGGAAATTTGGGGAAATTATTTTAGGGTTGGTACTTTTCCATCTTAAAGTGAAGGAATAAATACATGGGTAGTAGTGGTGATTATTCCTAATTCCACTTGGAATTCTCCACTAAAATTTCACTCACTATGAGATATAAAGTGGCTATACTTTCAACCTGTTTTTTCCTAAAAAATTGAGCCAAATCCTCTAACCATTATGGGTCCTCGTACCTACACTCTCTCACTCCAAAAACTAGTGCAAAATGTTGTACTACTGTGAGGTATTCATTGTCCAAACTGGCCTTGTTTCATAAGGGTCCTTTGATCGTGGAGTCTAGGATTTCTTCCCCTTCTAACGTCTAACCTTTTGGGGTTATTTGACATTCTCCAACGTCACCTCACTAGTTTTTATCCACCCAAACCATAATCCGTGTAATGTCCATCAGGACATATTTGGATATCATTTGTAGGTCACTAATGTAGACATTACTTCTAAGTCGCATTACAGATTTGAGAGAATATGGATGAACCTAAAAAGCCAGTGTGGTCATCTAATTACTCCAATGATTGTACCTTTATGTTGGGATGGTTATTATAGATTCTAGAGAGTTTCAATGGGGTATCACTCTTCACATTAAATTAACTTTGTGGTCCTATGGAAAGAAGGTTTATTACCTTTGTGGATGAACTCTATAACCACTATTGTTGGCTCATATGTATTGCAGCTTCATCTATTAATGATATATTTCTACGATCAGATGATGTAACACTATAACTTGGAGAAATTTTAGTTTTCAAAGGAAACATCCCACATTTAGAGGCTTTGTTCACATGAAGAAGCATGGCAGCCAACACATATTTCAAGATATTTTGTTTTTTGTTGGAGAGATTAAAGGATGTAAAAGGGTCACTAGTCCAAGGCAAGGAACTTCCAATTTTATTTTATTTGATCCTCCCTCAAATTAAAGATTTTAAATTTCCAATCATATTTTATTATTATTAATTGGAGGATAAAGTGCATCTAAATCTATATTTGGTTGTTTCTAGGAAAATTAGTTGAGGAGATTTGAGGAGTGATATATTTTATCATTTTACCTTGATGCAAATTGTGGATCTGGAAGTCAACATGAAGAAGCATAACAAGCATCACAAGCTCAGAAAGAAATCTTTCCCAAATAGAAATTACTGCCACCATAGTGTGGATCTTGTCTTTCAAGAAGCTATGAATATTTACACTAGATGCCACATTTTTTTTTCCCTGCAACCATATGAACAATCTTTCTATATTAACTTAATTCAAATATCTAAATAGGAAGTATGTTTAAGGCGAATTCATTGCAGAGTGCAATGACATTGGATTTTTTTGTGTTTCCTTAATGATTCTATTTTAAACACGTACTAGGTTCTCAATATTCATGGAGATAAGGGACTTTACCCCTATTTTTGACTCAACCTACAACTATTATTTGCATATGAAATATTTTTATAACACATTGGACCTATTTATCCATAGCGTGTCAAAACTGGAATAAGATGTATCTTGGTATTGGCATTGCATGCTACCAACCAAGGAAATTTGTAATGATCAAGCTACACTATCCAAAGTCAATAGTATGGATCCCTTGAAATACAAGGTTGTGGCTTCTTATACACTAGTTGGTTGAACCACCAAGAGGACATGTGAAGTTTTTATTTCATTCAAGTGTGCATTGAAGACTTGTGCTAGCTAGTCCCTAAAGGATTTACAAATTCCTCTGCACCAAGGGGTGATCTATGTCTCCCTCTCATTTCCTTCCTTTCTGAGTTATCACTTTCTGATTGCATTCCTATTTTATTGTTGATATGTAAACACACCCAGTCATATGGACATACGTTTTTGGTTTTTCTTAGAGATCTACCTATTGTACTATCTTTTGCTTTATGTTCCAAACCTTTCCTACAAAAGTTATTACTTAGCTTATATCACTGCCCTTAACAAATATTTATCTCTTTAACATAAATGCATAAAGAAGGCAACCCAAAAACTCTTAGCGGTGTTTCACATGCAGAGATAAATGTTAGTTTTTGTGAATATTGCCTCCAATGGATTTTGTCACACATGCATCATTTTACATGACATCATCTAGGAATTACAAAGGCATAATACTGATAGCCATGTCTACAACTGTAGGAGTAACCCCGTCACATATCATACCTCATAGCTCATTAGAATAAATTCAACTCCAATAGAATAGACATGAAATTCATTGTACATATCAATGTAGGGTTAAGGGTGGCATGCTTACGTTATGACTGCAACTTGGATAAATCCATGAACCTCCTTTACATCTCTTTATTCAGTTTGTAATGTGTATTCTATGTTTCTCAATATCTAGCAATTGGTCAGAGATGGAAATTCTCTTGATTCTAGGGTTACACCTTTAATTATCATTCCTTTCGCAATAGGGGTCATTAGGTCCAAGTGTTGAACCTGCGAGATATGATACTAACTTGTGATATACCCCCTTGAGGTGTAACATGCCTCTAAAAATTTCATTTTTCGTTCTAATTTTTGGTGAATATATATATATATATATATATATATATATATATATATATATATATTGTGCATTAAATGGATTGATTCCCTCCTTCAGGTAGGTCCCCTTCTATACCTGGGATGATCATCTGAGACCACCATTCCTTCAAGGATTACATATGTTACCCATTCTAGGTATGTGGAGACTTAGCTAATGGTATTAATAGACCATGTTAATATGAGGAGGTTGTTTTAATATGCGAAGGTTCTAGTCATTATACCTGCAATTCGTTTTATAATATATCATCGAGGCTTCCCCCATTCTGTGGTGATGGATCTATTTTCTAATAGAAGAATTATTTTTTGGCAGCTTGGATATAGAATCTCAACTATAGAAGTAATGAAGTTTGTTTGTTTGTAAATTTCTAACATCCATATTATGGGCTTGACTAAAAATCAACCCACTTCATTTATTGGAAGAGAGTATGCCTACGAATTTAATTTAAATACATTATTGATATAAGCTATGTATTGATGCAAACATCATTAGTAAATTTCCTTACCTCGTTCTTAGGAACTGCATATAAAATATTTGTGCACCAGATTTTGGACTTCTCAAAATTTTTGTGGTCTTTATACTATTCAATTTAATAGTCAATCATCTCTTTTAGGCTTCCATCATAATTAAATTGTTGGGCTAGTTCTACCTTTAACTGTATCTGAAATTTGGAATCTCATACACCCAAGGGGTTTCTTACAACTCCCATATTTCTCGAGTTCATTTCAATATATAGTTATAACCTTCATAATTGGAATAGGATTGTAACAAGGTCTGGAATTTGTATAACCAAATGAGAGTTTTAGACATATCATATGTACTTAAAATTCACTCATATTTATCGTTGTGAAAACACAATTCATCTCAAAGATATGTAAAATATAAACATTTAGATGTAGTTGATGCGATAGATAGGTAGAATTTAACTGGAGGCTAGGATTGGTGGTGTGATACATGTTTCATTATTTGAATTGTACCCAACTAAGCCTCTCATGTGTCTATTCCAGACATACCATGTGCAATATTCAGATACCACTATTAACCTTAATGTGTTCATATTAGCATTACAAAGACCCATGAGAATTAATCATAACTCGAGACAACCAATTTCTCATGCACTCATTGTAACAGGGAAATTGTCTCTTGATCCATTCCCCACGAAAATTAGCCATAATAATAAATATCTCACTCATTGCATCAAGGTGCCTAGGATATAAATCTTTTGCATGTGACCCATCTTCCATGAGCATTGGTCATAATGACCAATTTCTTATGTTCTCATTGCATGAGATGAGAAGAAGTGGCATTGAATACAGTGAAATGAAATCTCCTAGTATCAACTATCATTGATGAAACTTATATCTAGTAACCAGGAATTCACAATAGGGTCATACCACCATTTTAAGGCTTCTTAGCTCAATGCACCAATAATCATGTAATTTCCCTTTTTTTCCATAGTCAATCCTACATGGTATTATGTCCCAATCCCAATTACAAAAATGGTAGAAATTATTTTGCATTAGGAACTATTCATTCAGAGCTCCCTCCTCATTTATTGCTCAGCATTAGTGGGTGGAAATAACAACAATATCTAGTAGGTATTGGAAAGTGAATTTAGTTTGAAAGTGGCATTTGAATTCCATCAATTAGTTCTACATTGAATGGTATTTTTTACATGTTAAGAGTGGTGGAAATTGGGTCCTTATCTGCGATAGAAGGGTTGGTTCTTAAAGGTATTACACAAAATATGTAACAACAATGCATCCCCCATATGATATCATACCCAAACAACCTTAAAAATTGTGTCATTTCCAGGGTTAAAGAAGTTATCATGCCCAACTCATGAAATGTCAACATATGGATTTTTATACTATTAGTTTGTAGCATTATTCTGTGACAAACACTTGGCCCCAAATATTATAAAGGGACAATGTATGTTAGAATTTTTGGCCACCATACCTATGACAGGTCCATGCAATTTGATGGTTATAGGAATGGTGCAGTTTCTTTGTTATCCTTGTTATAGGGTTATGTATAGTTACCATCCAACCCCTACTTGGAGGTAGCTTCTTTATTAAATTGTAGACTCACATATGCCAGTTGCATAACAGAGCGTTGGTAATGCAAGGGACCTCCTAGAATAAATTTATGCTAAGACATAGACATTCACATGACAACATATCTATACAGGAAAATATTAGGAACTAGGCTATAACAGACCGTAGTTTTTAGCATATATCAATTTGGTCATAAAACAAGCGGTATCACTTTAGATGGTTTGGAAGCCATAAGTTATGCTTGAAGCAACCAGGTGTAGGTTTTAACCCTATACAGAAATTATTTGCAAACGAATATTAAAGATAGAAAATAAACAATAGCAAGAGAATAAAACATAAAACAAATATACACATATATTTTCCCCTAGATCCCAAATCGGGACTACCAGCTTGATTTTTCATTATATTCCTTTTAGTGTTACAACACATATATACATGTTGAGGCATTCATAAACCCTAATCCATTAACCCTATATTAGAACATAACCGTAGTTCCCTTGACCAGATCTACAAAATACCAAGGGCTGAAAACCATCATGCCCCAAAACCATGTGCAAACCCATGCACAAAACCATGGGTGGGTCCACCCACCGAAAAATAGGGTCCAAATTTTTTTCTCGGGGTGCTGCCTCAAACCCCGAATAGGGGGGGCTACCACCCCCCCTGTGTGCGACTAATTATGGAAATAATATAGCACATACCTAACATTCTCCCAATTTTTGTTTTCTTTCAACAGGGGGCCATAGGAGAGCTTAGTCATTAGTCCAACTCTACAATACTCATTGTTTCTCTACACCAAGATAACTTTTGAGTGCTCACAGACTTCGTCAATGCATCTACAACATTCTTCAAAGTGTCCACCTTTACCAACAACACCCTTTTATCCTCAACCATATCTCTCACAAAGTGATATTGAACATCAATGTGCTTTGTATTTGAATGATAAGCAGGTTCTTAGCCAAGAAAATTACACTTTGGCTATCACAGTCTATCCTTATAGCTCGCTGCACCAACCCAATACTTGAACACAATCTCTACAACCAAAATTCTTCCTTGCCTGCATGAGTGGCTTCCATGTATTCCGCCTCTATAGTTGAAATAGCCACTACAGATTGTCTTTTACTCATCCAACTGACCGCACCTCCAAATAGGCTAAACACATACCCACTTGTAGATCTTATTTGGTCCATATCTCCAGCCCAGTTTGCATCAACAAAACCATGGATGTCCAAAACTCTATCCAATCATGGTCTTCCCTAGTAGCACAAACCATAATCACTAGTGCCACGCAAATATCTGAAAACCCACTTCACTGATGTCCAATGCTTCTTCCCTGGTTTTGACATAAACCTGCTCAATACTCCCACTGCATGTGAAATTTCTAGTCTAGTATAGACCATTGCATACATCAGGCTACCCACTTCACTTGCATATGGAACACAGGACATATCCTCCTCTTCTTCTTGTGTCTTGGGACATTTTTCAGTAGATAGCTTTACACCTACAGGAATAGGAACTTTCACCAATTTACTATCATACATATTGAACCTCTGCAATATTGTCTCGACATACTTCCTCTGGTTTAACTAGAGCTTCCTCTTCGCCCAATCTCTCTTAATTTCCATGCCCAAAATATAGTTTGCAACACCAAGATCCTTCATGTCAAATTTGGAGAATAATTGGGTCTTCATATCCTGGATAATTTATTTGTTATTTCCAATCAGCAACATATCATCCACATACAAGATCAAATAAATAACACGGTCACCAATTAATTTAAAATATACATAGTGATCCTCTTTGCTTCTGGTGAAGCCAAGTCCCCGTATATAGGTATCAAATTTCTGATACCACATCCTTGGTGATTGTTTTAACCCATACAGAGAATTTTTTAACCTGCATACTAGTTCTTTCTTACCCTTCACCATAAATCCTTCAAGTTTCTTCATGTAGATTTCCTCTTCCAGATCCCCATGAAGAAATGTTGACTTCACATCCATATTTTCTACCTCAAAATCTGATCAGGTGGTCATGTCCAAGTTGAAAAAATGCTCAAAAATGGAATTGCTTAGAATTGGTTGCAACCTGAGCGACCGGAAAGGCCTCGTCGCTGTGATTCTAGTTCCGTGAACGGGACTCAAATCTGACGTCGTATGTGAAAGTTATGCAAGTTTGAAGTCTCCAATATCCTTTAAAAAAATCAGTTGACCAAGTTTAACTTATGAATTTGGAAATATTAAAAAACAAATATTACAAAGAATATTCTTGGAATATTCCCCAAAATATTCCATGGAATATTCCATTTGGATGAATGGTTTATCGACAAGTGTCAAAGGCTCATTTGTGGTTCGGTTGAATTTTGTTTGGGTGGACCAATCAAAAGTTGCCACGTGGTAGGATCGGAGGCCGCCACATGGCCCCAGGTCAGACAGAAAAGTTTTGTTAAAATTTTTGTGGCACTCCGCCGGATTCGAATGTGGGTCTAGCCCCCATAAGCACAAGCACCCGACCAGCCAGGTTATGTCATAGTTCTTAACATCTAACGGAGTTAATACATATTTGAAGTTTAAATTGTGTTCAGTCGACGGCAAAAGGGGGCCAACCCCTTAGGGCTAGCCCCCACATCGACCTCTCCATAGATCCGAAGCCCATAACTGAGGGCTTAACACTCCAAAACCGCGGCGGTTAAATGTTACATGTGGCCAGCACATAAATTAAATGTGAAGGTTAGTGTTACAGTTTATTCCACTGACGATTTCGAGGGTTCAAACGGTCCATGTGACCACATAAATAACATTTATTATAACTATTTGTGGTTCTACCTATTTGGGGCGTGTTCCACTGAATTCAGAGATTCCACTAGTTTAGCGCTCCTAACTAGAGTT
Organism: Pinus albicaulis; assembly: GCA_034641835.2. Lineage (NCBI taxonomy): Eukaryota > Viridiplantae > Streptophyta > Pinopsida > Pinales > Pinaceae > Pinus > Pinus albicaulis. The sequence continues at coordinate 553,786,145 of CM076579.1, read as the reverse complement.
AGCCCACATTTAGTGGGGTTTTCAAGTGACATTGGGCAGAAAGTTTTTTTGGTCATAACTTTTTCAATATTGAACCAATTTGGACAAAATTTTAGCCAATTTTGGCTATTTTGAGCATTCTGGAGTTTTTGGGAGAGGTTTCAGAGCGAACAGAGCTTTTCTTCAGCCATTTTTGCTTCAGGAAAGAGGAAAGGGCCACTAGGGCCATCAGGAAGATGGAGTTGTATAGGGCTATACTTCACTATTTGAGGTGAAACAAAAGCCATTTTTAGCTTATTTTTGTCTTTTGAAGTAAATTTCACAGCTAGTTTTTCCTGTTTAGGAATATTTCTCATTGTATAACCATTGTGAGCAACTTAATAGAGAAAGGACATGCCCATTGGGAGCCTTGGACCCAGCAAATGTAGCCGAGGAGGGGTGAACTACCTCATCAATTTGTTGTGTTATGCTATGGTGAATTTCTCTTGCTGTGTATTTTTGATATAATATGTTAAACATTAAAATTAATTAACATTTCCTCACACATAAAACTCAGAACATTACCAAAAAACTCTGTTTAACTTGCAAGACATGGAGAATACTTTGCACACTTAATTAAATGGAAATGGATACTTTGCACAACATTAAAAATAGTTCCATTTTCAAATCAGATGGTATTGAAGCTCAGTATTTGAGCCTTAGGAGCTAAATTTTTGCTTAGCATTTGTTATTGTGCAAAGATATAGTTGATTGTTTGCAAGTTTTGATGCTTACTAGGCTTAAACTCAAGAGAGGTGAAGGACACTTGGTTAGTGCACAAAGTAATCCACAACCAAGAAGGGTCAGAGAGCCACCTCCAAGAGCCATTGAAGAAGCCTCAAGCATGTCATCAAGAGAAGGAGAAGCTCTTGAAGATATTGATCCCAAAGAAGAGGAACGAGTGTTCCAAAAGGCTTTCCTAGACATGACAGAGATGGTAAGGATACTCTACCAAGAAAGGAATGATAGGCTTGTTGGATAAGAGTCTAGACACCATAAAGAAGGAGAGGGTTCTTCAGGAGGAAAGAAAAGTGATGACAAGTTAAAGAAAGGACACAGAGGAAATGGTGATCCACCATCCCCATCTTCATCCTCTTCCTCTACATCGTCATCCTCTACCTCGATGAATCAATCTCACAAGTCTAAAACTACTGGTAAAAGTCCATTTTAAAGCTTGATGTTAAATTTGAGTTTCCTATGTTTAATGGTGAGGTCAATGCAGAGAAACTTGACAATTGGATAAGACAATTGGAAGTTTACTTGAGGATACAAAACCTTCATGAAGACGACACCAAGATTTAGTTAGCCTCTTTGAGAATGGAAGGAGCAACATTGGTATGGTGGGAAGCCAAGACCAAGGATGAAATTAAAAAACATGGTAAGATCACTTTATCATGGGCTCAATTTATTTCCGCAATTAAGCAGCAATTTTATCCATTAGCTCATTTACAAAAGGCTATCATGAATTGGAAAAGTTTTAGACAACTTAAGGGACAAAGTGTTCAAGATTACACTCAAGAGTTTAGACGAAGGGATTTATTACTTGGAATTGATTTGCATAGTCAAGATACTTTGCTGAAATATATAGGTGGTTTACACAGCTATCTTATACATACTATCCTTATGTTTAATCCTACTAGTCTAGACGACGTTTGTGTCCAAGCCACGCATTTAGAGGCTAGAGGTAAACAATATTTTGATGGGAATGAGGGTAGTGAATTTAAAGGCAAAGGGATAAAAAGAAATGCAAACTCTAGGAAAGAAAAAGGAAAGTTATTTTGTAAAAACTGTTCCAAAACAAGCCACGATGAAGACCATTGCTAGAAACTTCATCCGGAGCTAAAACCAGAAAAATTTAAAACCAAAGATAAGGCCAAAGAAAAGGGAAAAACGGTTGCAACTTCTGAACAAGACTTAGGGTCTGATTTAGGTGATGAAACTAAAAGTATAGCCATGATACTAAAGAACATAAAGGGGAAAGAGATTGTAAAGAAAACAAATCCTAGTTCTAGCACTTTAACCTGTCACATAGAAGCTTCAAATGAAGAGAGGAGGATAGAGTTGTTTCATGTGAGGATAATCTCAAAACACACAAAGATAGACACACTATTTGACAGTGGGTCTCAAGCAAACCTCATCTCAAAAGACTTAGTCAAGAAGCTGAAACCTGAAACCATTCCACATCCAAATCCATATCCACTTGGATGGATTTGCAAGGATGATAATTTACAAGTTTCAAGAAAGTGCATGTTGCGCTTCGCCATAACAGCTCGTTATGTTGATTTGGTTGAACTAGATGTAGTACCGCTTGAATTTACAGCTGTGGTGTTGGGTAGTCCGTATTTATATGACAGAAAAGCGATCTTCCATCACCATGAGAATAAGTATCGTTTGTTTAAGGATGGTAAGGAGTTTATTGTGAGAACACATTGGAAGAAGCTAGAATTGTCTTTAGTGAATGCAGGGCAATTGAAAAGGCTTGTCAATGCAAGTCAAAATATGACTTTGTTGATGATTAAGAAAAAATATTTTGTACATAATCCTTTTCATGTTATTGTTGATTTAAATGATGAAATGTTTCAGTCTGAAAGCAGGTCATCTTTGGAAGAAGATGACAAGATGTTGCAGAAAGTGCCTTTGGTGTCGATCAGTGCAGAGAACAAAGTGTCAGTGCAAGGTGGTGCAAAAATCCAAGAGAGGGTAGAGTATGCAAGAAAAGAGGGCACAAATTTTAGCATGGGTCATTGCTAGTTTCAAAATGGAAGATTGGTATGGCGAGAAAACTTCGTTGGGAATCGACACAAGTACATGGTTCATTCGGAAAAAATTCGCCATAAGGATAGTTGGCAAGGTGAATCTCAATTTCAGTTTCCTTTGAAGTTAGACCATTGTAGAAACAGTATATATTCTGCAAATTTCAGTTGTTGTTCTGCAAATTTCAAAAAATTGCATCATGACTCAGTCAAGGTTAGCAACAGTCGGTCCGTGGATTCAAGGAAGAATTTATCTTTTTATGAGAAGCTCAATTTGATGAAGTTAGGAAGATTTCAGTGGTTCAAGGTTGGAAGAGTGGAGAATCAGTCTCCTCATCTTCAATTTCTGTAATTCAGAGAGCTTTTGGGGTCCAAAATCTTCCCATTTGGGAGGTGTGACCAGGTGATCATGTCCAAGTTGAAAAAATGCTCAAAAATGGAATTTCTCTGAATTGGTTGCAACCTGAGCGACCGGAAAGGCCTCGTCGCTACGATTCTGGTGCTGTGAACAGACTCAAATCCGACGTCGTATGTGAAAGTTATGCAGGTTTGAAGTCTCCAGTATCCTTCAAAAAAATCAGTTGACCAAGTTTGACTTATGAATTTGGAAATATTAAAAAAGGAATATTCCAAAGAATATTTTTGGAATATTCCCCAAGATATTCTATGGAATATTCCATCTGGACAAATGGTTTATCGACAAGTGTCAGAGGCTCATTTGTGGTTTGGTTGAATTTTATTTGGGCTGACCAATCAGGAGATGCCACGTGGTAGGCTCGGAGGATGCCACGTGGCCCCAGGTCGGACAGAAAAGGTTTGTTAAAATTTTTGTGGCACTCCGCTGGATTCAAACGTGGGTCTAGCCCCTGTAAGCACAAGCGCCTGACTAGCCGGGCTATGTCATAGTTCTTAATTACATCTAATGGAGTTAATACATATTTGAAGTTTAAATTGTGTTCAGTTGGTGGCAAAAGGGGGCCAGCCCCCACATCAACCTCTCCATAGGCCCGAAGCCCGTAATCGAGGGCTTAACGCTCCAAAACCACAGCAGTTAAATGTTACATGTGGGCAACACATAAATTAAATGTGGAGGTTAGTGTTACAGTTTATTCTGCCAACGATTCCAGTAGTTCAAACGGTCCATGTAACCACATAAATAACATTTATTATAATTTTTTGCGGTTCCACCTATTTGGGGCGCGTTCCACCAAATTCGGAGGTTCCACCAGTTTAGCGCTCCTAACTGGAGTTAGCCCACATTTAGTGGGGTTTTCAAGTGACGTTGGGCAGAAATTTGTTTTGGTCATAACTTCTTCAATGTTGAACCAATTTGGACGAAATTTTAGTCAATTTTGGCTATTCTGAGCATTCCAGAGTCTTTGGGACAGGTTGCAAAGCGAACAGAGGTGTTATTCAGCCATTTTTTCTTCAGGAAAGAGGAAAGGGCCACCAAGACCATCAGGAAGATGGAGCTGTATTGGGCTATACTTCATTGTTTGAGGTAAAACAAAAGCCATTTTTAGCTTATTTCTGTCTTCTGAAGTCAATTTCACAGCTATTTTTTCCTGTTTATGCATGTTTCTCATTGTATAACCATTTTGAGCAACTTAATAGAGAAAGGACATGCCCATTAGGAGCCTTGGACCCAGCAGATGTAGCCCAGGAGGGGTGAACTGCCTCATCAGTTTGTTGTGTTATGCTATGGTGAATTTCTCTTACTGTGTATTTTTGATATAATATGTTAAACATTAAACTTAATTAACATTTCCTCACACATAAAACTCAGAACGTTACCAAAAAGACTTTGTTTAACTTGCAATACATGGAGAATACTTTGCACACTTAATTAAATGGAAATGGATACTTTGCATAGCATTACAAATTCTTTCATTTTCAGATGAAAATCAAAGGCAACAGAAACAAATAAAAGTAATCTAATAGAAGTAGCCTTGGCAACAGGAGAAAAAATATCACCAAATCAATTCCCGACACTTGGGAATAACCTTTTGCTATCAATCGAGCTTTTTATTCCTCCACCTTGCCTTCTACATTCAACTTCTTCTTAAACACCCATTTTCTCCCGATGGGCTTCCTTCCAGTCGGCAACTCCACCAGATCCCATGCCTCATTTTTGTGCAAGGATTCCATTTCATAAACCATGTCCTCCTTCCAGAGTTTTCCATGCTTTGAATCTACTTCCTCCTTGACAGTTCTGGGATCATCATCAGTTATAGTTAAAGAAAAATTTGAACAGAAAGCAGATGGACTATAAATTTCTGGTTGCCTTCTTTCCCGAAATTATTTTCTCATAGCTGGAGTTTGTGGCTCTTCCTCTTCTGAATCTTCTTATGTTGTAGATTTTGATTCATCCTCCTTTAGCTCAAACTCTATTTTCTCAAGTTCCTTTGGTAGGAATTCATGTTTAACAACATATTTCACCTCTCTAAACACCACATCTCAGTTGTACACAACCTTCCTTGTTTCTGGGTTCCAAAGCTTGTAACCTTTTAAACCATCCTTATACCCAATAAAGATGCACCTTTAAGATTTGTTATCCAACTTGGTCATTTTCTCCTTTGGAACATGTACATATGCATCACATCCAAATACCCTCAAATGTGAAATAGAGGGTTTCTTACCATTCCATACCTCATGTGGAATATTATCCTCCAAGGTAACATGCAATCTCCACTGAATCTACCCAGAATTCCTTTCCTAACCCGGTACCACTGAGCATGCTTCTTGCATTTTCCATCAGTGTTCTATTCATTCTTTCTACAAATCTGTTTTGTTGAGGTGTGTATGGATTAGTCTTCTGCCGTGCTATACCACACTTCTTACAAAATTCTTCAAATTCCTTCTTGTAAAACTATTCACCATTATTTTTCCTCAGCACCTTTATCTTCTTATTTGTTTGGTTTTCCACCAGAGCCTTAAATTATTTAAATCTGTCAAAGACTTTAGATTTCTTCCTCAAGAAATATATATGTGTATCCCTTGAGAATTCATCTATGAATGAGACATAGTACATATATTTTCCCAGTGATGGAACCGATATAGATCCAAACACATCACTATGCACAAGCTCTAATATCTTGTTCGCCCTCTTAGCACCAGAAGGAAAAGTCACCCGATTTTATCCAGATTTGTGCAGGAACGCAATAAAATACAGAAATAGACATAAACACAAAGATGCAGTGGAAACAATACTTCATTTTATTTAAATCAAAGAACTGAAATTTTCTTACAGACATAATTGAAATAAAAATAGCTAGGGTGCTGGTAGCATATCTCTAAGAAGAGATGTGGCATCTATATACATCTGAACTATGTTAAAATGAGGCTCAAGGGCATATTTATTATTGAGAAACAATGGAAAACTCCAAACGTCCAAAAACCTAACCCTAGGAGATGAAGCGCCAAAACTATGGGCCCCGTTTGGGTAAATTGGTGTTTCAACTTCCCAGGGACGTAACTTTGGCATACGATCTTTGTTTGACGGGCTCAATAGCTAGTTAGAAAGATCTATCCGAGGAGTAAAACTTTTGGTGTTGGAAATATCTGTTGTTTTTCTCTCGATTTCCCCAAAAAATGTCGTTTAGGGCCTCAAAACGGCTCTGAAAGTTCAGGACCCGAAAAACTACCAAAAATAGTAAATTGTGACGAAACTGAAAAACTAAAAGAGACAATGGTGGGGCCCCAAGAGGAATAGGTTGGTGGCCACCAATATCCACCTAGATCATTCCTCCCCCCTTAGGAAGCAATGGTCCCCATTGCATTGAGTTCCTCCATGAGATGAGGCAAATTCTGTTGAAATGGGTATGAGTTTTGTCGCAAATGTCGTGGACCTGTGGGCGGACATGATGGATGTGTTTAGTAAATTTGGTTTATTTATCAGCCTCAAACATTACATGTGTGGATTATGTATGTTTACTTGAAGGAGGTACGGTAACATCAAGTGGCGGTGCGTTAGGGGTCAGATCAATGGAGTGTTTTTCCTGACAGTGTAGAGGAACCTCTGTGAGTGAGGAGAAAATTTCCTCGTATTCCTCCATGAATTTTTCCATTTGCTACAGCCGTGCAAAGGAGCCCTGTGTCGAGGTTGTGGCCATAATATTCTTCTTTCCCTATGAGCGAGTTGTAAGGAAAATAAATTTCCTGGTTTGGGAAACAATCTTATTGCGTTGTTTTGTAGTAGTCAAAGAGATGACAGGAGGTAGTACTACCTCTGGTATCATGTACAAGTTATTTCCCAAAGTAATAAAAATAGCGCGAGGCCTAGACTTATACACAGCATGTCGCCTCCACAAGTATGGTTGGCCCAATAATACATCAGCTACATCAAGAGGAGCAATGTCACACAATACCTCATCCGTGAATGGCTTGATATTGTACGGAAGGTAGCACTGTTGGCGAATGTAGATATCTCTCCCTGGGCGAAGACACCTGATGGTATATGGATGCAGGTGTGTTATGGTCAGTAGGCCAAGATGCTTCACAGCCTCTGCTGAAATGAGGTTCTTTTGGCTTCCGCTATCGACAAGAAATTGTAGTGGAGAACCCTTCACCCACATCTGCGAATGGAAGAGGCGCTCCCCCTCCTCTGGATCCTCAGGATCCTCCCTCTGGATCTTGGTTGTGTCAACAATTCCCTTTTTCATTGCCTTTGTCTAGTTCTAACTAAGGATTATAAAATGCATATGATTCGGGTGCCTTTAGTTCAGCCACCAATGACTGTTTGGCCCGACACTCGTTTGTTCTATGACTGGGGCTGTTATGAAATTCACACCACTTCCCTGTGTCCTTCTTTGGATTTGTGGTTTTGTTATGAGTCGTACCACATTGGCCTTACCCCTTGTTCTTCAGTTCGGGGGCACCTTTCCCTGGATTCAAATTTGCAGATCCAAAGTCTCGCTTCTTCTGCTTAAATTTTTGCTCGATCTTGGTGGCATAGCGATATGCCATGCCAAGCGATGTAATGTCGAGGAGCTCCATTTCCTCTTGAATTTGTTTGTGCAAACAGCCACGGTACTTGATCACCAAATGTCTCTCTAAATATTTAATACCCAACTTTGTGCGTAGGGTATGGAACAAATTTGTCAGTTCGTGCATATCTTGATCCCTTTGCTTCAGCAGCATGGTCCATTGGATGTATTTGTCCTCATAGCTCCCCACGAGGTAATATTATTCCTTGATGCCATATCGGAATGAATTCCAAGTGGGTGTGGCCAAGAAAAAAGAGGGTTCCCCTTCATCCTCTTGCTCACAGTAGTTTTCCCACCAACCTTTGACATGGGGGGCGACTTTGAGGAGTGAAAAAATAATCTTTTCTCGGTCGGAAAAATCATGGACCGAGAAATACCCTTCCAACAAATTTAACCACCTATCTATGGCATCTGCATCTATCTGGCCTTCAAATATAGGAATGTCAAATTTTACCTATACCTTGAAGGGAGTGGCACCTCTAGAGTGGCTGTTGGATGCAAATGCACCGTAGGTGGGCAGTCGTTGAAGGATATGAGCAAAGTTATCCATCATCGTGTTCCTTTGTTTCTCAAGGGCCTCCTCGAGAAATATTTTGATAGGATCTCTTGCTCCCTCATATTTCTTTTCTTCCACCTCGGAGGTTGTCGGGGTTTGCGAGGCTGATCTTGCAAGGGTTCAACCAAATTGAGCCCTAACTCCTTATACCCTGACCGTGTTGGGGACATGCAAAGAAAAACAGAGAAAGAGAAGACCAATTTGATACCACTAATCCATAATTATGCAGGAACGCAATAAAATATAGAAATAGACATAAACACAGAGATACAGCGGAAACAATACTTCATTTTATTTAAATCAAAGAACTGAAATATGCTTACAGACATAATGGAAATAAAAATAGCTAGGGTGCTGATAGCATATCTCTAAGAAAATATGTGGAGGCTACAGACCTCTGAACTTTGTTACAATGAGGCTCAAGGGCCTATTTATTATTGAGAAATAATGGAAAACTCCAAACGTCCAAAAATCTAACCCTAGGAGATGAAGCGCCAAAAATATGGGCCCCGTTTGGGTAAATTGGTGTTTCAACTTCCCGGGGACGTAACTTTGGCATACAATCTTCGTTTGACGGGCTCAATAGCTCGTAATAAAGATATATCTGAGGAGTACAACTTTTGGTGTGAGAAATATCTAATATGTCTCTCTCGGGTTTCCCAAAAAATGTCATTTAGGGCCTCAAAACGGCTCCGGAAGTTCAGGACCCGAAAAAATACCAAAAATAGTAAGTTGTGACGAAACTGAAAAACTGAAAGAGACAATGGTGGGGCCCCAAGTGGAATAGGTTGGTGGCCATTAATATCCACCTGGATTATTCCTCCCCCCTTAGGAAGAAATGGTCCCCATTTCATTGAGTTCCTCCATGAGATGAGGCAAATTATGTTGAAATGGGTATGAGGTTTTTCGAAGACGTCGTGGACCTATGGGCAGACATGATGGATGCATTTAGTAAATTTGGTTTCTTTATCAGCCTCAGATAGTACATGTGTGGATTCTGTATGTGTATTTGCAGGAGGTACGGTAACATCAGGCGGCGATGCGTCAGGGGTTAGATCAATGGAGTCTTTTTCCTGACAGTGTAGAGGAACCTATGTGAGTGAGGAGAAAATTTCCTCGTATTCCTCCATGAATTTTTCCATCTGCTACAGTCATGCAAGGGAGCCCTGTGTCGAGGTTGTGGCCATAATATTCTTCTTTCCCTGTGAGCGAGTTGTAAGGAAAATAAATTTCCTGGTTTGGGAAACAATCTTACTACGTTGTTTTGCAGTAGTCAAAGAGATGACAGGAGGTGGTACTACCTCTGGTATCATGTACAATTTATTTCCAAAAGTAATAACAATAGCACGAGGCATAGAATTATACATAGCATGTCTCCTCCACAAATATGGTTGGCCCAATAATACATCAGCTACATCAAGAGGAGCAACATCACACAAAACCTCATCCGTGAATGGCTTGATACTGTACATAAGACGACACTGTTGGCGGATGCGGATATCTCTCCCTGGGTGCAGCCACCTGACGGTATATGGCTACAGGTGTGCTATGGTCGGTAGGCCAAGCCACTTCACAACCTCTGTTGAAATGAGGTTATTTTGGCTTCCGCTATCAACAAGGAGAACCCTTCACCCACATCTGCGAATGGAAGAGGTGCTCCCCCTCCTCTGGATCCTCGGGATGCTCCCTCTGGATCTTGGTGGTGTCAACAATTGCACTAGGATCCACATCAATGATCTGCTTCCCTTTTTCATTTCCTTTGTCTAGTTCTGACTAAGGATCATAAAATGCATCTGATTCGGGTGCCTTTAGTTCAGCCACCAACGACTGTTTGGCCCAACACTCGTTTGTGCTATGACTGGGGCTGTTATGAAATTCACACCACTTCCTCATGTCCTTCTTTGGATTTGTGGTGTTGTTATGAGTCGTACCACTTTGGCCTTGCCCCTTGTTCTTCAGTTTGGGGGCACCTTTCCCTGGATTCAGATTTGCAGATCCAAAGTCTCGATTCTTTTTCTTAAATTTCTGCTCGATCTTGGTGGCATGGAAAAATGTCATGCCAAGCAATGTAATGTCGAGGAACTCCATTTCCTCTTGAATGTGTTTGTGCAGACAGCCACGGTACTTGATCACCAAATTTCTCTCTAAATATTTAATACCCAACTTTGTGCGTAGGGTATGGAACAAATTTGTCAGTTCATGCACATCTTGATCCCTTTGCTTCTGCAGCGTGGTCCATTGGATGTATTTGTCCTCATAGCTCCCCACGAGGTAATATTATTCCTTGATGCCATCTCGGAATAAATTCCAAGTGGGCGTGGATGAGAACAAAGAGGGTTCCCCTCCGTCCTCTTGCTCACAGTAGGTTTCCCACCAGTCTTTGACATGGGGGGCGACTTTGAGGAGTGAAAAAATAATCTTTTCTCGGTCAGAGAAATCATGGACTGAGAAGTACCCTTCCAGCAAATTTAACCACCTATCTACAGCATCTGCATCTATCTGGCCTTAAAATATAGGAATGTCAAAGTTTACCTATACCTTGAAGGGAGTGGCACCTCCAGAGTGGTTGTTGGATGCAGATGCACTGTAGGTGGGCAGTCTTTGAAGGATCTAAGCAAAGTTATCCATCATCATGTTCCTTTGTTTCTCAAGGGCCTCCTTGAGAAATATTTTGATAGGATCTCCTGCTCCCTCATATTTATTTTCTTATGCCATGGGAGGCCGTCAGGGTTTGCGAGGCTGATCTTGCAAGGGTTCAACCAGATCGAGCCCTAACTCCTTATACCTTGACCGCGTTGGGGACATGAAAAGAAAAATAGAGAAAGAGAAGACCACTCTGATACCACTGATCTGCATCTATGTAGGAACGTAATAAAATACAGAAATAGACATAAACAAAAAGATGCAGTGGAAACAATACTTCATTTTATTTAAATCAAAGAACTGAAATTTGCTTACAGACATAATGGAAATAAAAATATCTAGGGTGCTAGTAGCATATCTCTAAGAAGAGATGTGGTGGCTAAAGACCTCTGAACTGTGTTACAATGAGACTCTAGGGCCTATTTATTATTGAGAAAAAATGGAAAACTCCAAACGTCACAAAACCTAACCCTAGGAGATTAAGCGCCAAAACTATGGGCGCCATTTGGGTAAATTGGTGTTTCAACTTCCCAGGGACGTAACTTTGGCATACGATCTCCGTTTGATGCGCTCAATAGCTTGTTATAAATATCTATCCGAGGAGTACAACTTTTGGTGTGAGATATATTATTCGTGTCGCTCTCGGTTTTCCCAAAAAACATCATTTAGGGCCTCAAAACGACTCCAGAAGTTCAGGACTCGAAAAACTGCCAAAAATAGTAAGTTGTATCGAAATTGAAAAACTTAAAGAGACAATGGTGGGGGCCCAAGTGGAATAGGTGGGTGGCCACGAATATCCACTTGGATCATTCCTCCCCCCTTAGGAAGCAATGGTCTCCATTGCGTTGAGTTCCTCCATGAGATGAGGCAAATTCTATTGAAATGGGTATGAGGTTTGTCGAAGATGTTGTGGACCTACGGGTGAACATGATGGATGCGTTTAGTAAATTTGGTTTCTTTATCAGCCTCAGACAGTACATGTGTGGATTCTGTATGTGTATTTGCAGGAGGTATGGAAACATCAGGCGTCGGTAAGTCAAGGATCAGATCAATGGATTGCTTGTCCTGACAGTGTAGAGGAACCTCTGTGAGTGAGGAGAAAATTTCCTCATATTCCTTCATGATTTTGTCCATCTACTACAGCCGTGCAGGGGAGCCCTTTTTCAAGGTTGTGGCCATAATATTATTCTTTCCCTGTGAGTGAGTTGTAAGGAAAATAAATTTCCTGGTTTGGGAAACAATCTTACTGCCTTGTTTTGCAGTAGTCAAAGAGATGATAGGAGGTGGTACTACCTCTGGTATCCTGTACAAGTTATTTCCCAAAGTAATAACAACAGCATGCGGCCTAGACTCATACACAGCATGTCGCCTCCTCAAGTATGGTTGGCCCAATAATACATCAGCTACATCAAGAGGAGCAACATCACACAATACCTCATCCGTGAATGGATTGATACTGTACGGAAGGCGGCACTATTGGTGGATGCGAATATCTCTCCCTGGGTGAAGCCACACGATGGTATATGGCTGCGGGTGTGCTATGGTCGGTAGGCTAAGCCACTTCATGACCTCTGCTGAAATGAGGTCCTTTTGGCTTCCGCTATCGACAAGGAATTGGAGTGGAGAACCCTTCAACCACATATGTGAATGGAAGAGGTGCCCCCCCTCCTTTGGATCCTTGGGATCTTCCCTCTGGATCTTGGTGGTGGCAACAATCGCACTGGGATCCGCATCAATGATCTACTTCCCTTTTTCATTGCCTTTTTCTAGTTCTAACTTAGGATCATAAAATGCATTTGATTAGGGTGCCTTTAGTTCGGCCACCAACGACTGTTTGGCCTGACACTCGTTTGTGCTATGACTGGGGCTGTTATGAAATTAACACCACTTCCCCATGTCCTTCTTTGGATTTGTGGTGTTGTTATGAGTCGTACCGCTTTGGCCTTGCCCCTTGTTCTTCGTTTTGGGGGCACATTTCCCTGGATTCAGATTTCCAGATCCAAAGTCTCGCTTCTTCTACTTAAATTCCTGCTCGATCTTGGCGGCATAGCGATATGTCATGCCAAGCGGTGTAATTTCGAGGAACTCCATTTCCTCCTGAATGTGTTTGTGTAGAAAACCACGATACTTGAGCACCAAATGTCTCTCTGAATCTTTAATACCCAACTTTGTGCATAGGGTATGGAACAAATTTGTCAGTTCGTGCACATCTTGATCCCTTTGTTGCCGCAACGTGGTCCATTGGATGTATTTGTCCTCATAGCTCCCGACGGGGTAAATTTGTTCTTTGATGCTATCTCAAAATGAATTCCAAGTGGGTGTGGCTGAGAAAAAAGAGGGTTCCCCTTCGTTCTCTTGCTCACAGTAGGTTTCCCACTAGTCTTTGACATGGGGGGGGGCTTTGAGGAGTGCAAAAATAATCTTTTCTCGGTTGGAGAAATCATGGACTGAGAAATACCCTTCCAGCGAATTTAACCATCTATCTACGACGTTTGCATCTATATGGCCTTTAAATATAAGAATGTCAAATTTTACCTGTACCTTGAAGAGAGTGGCGCCTCCAGAGTGGCTATTGGATATAGATGCGCCGTAGGTGGGCAGTAATTGAAGGATCTGAGCAAATTTATCCATCATCGCGTTCCTTTGTTTCTCGAGGGCCTCCTTGAGAAATATTTTTATAAGATCTCCTGCTCCCTCATCTTTCTTTTATTCCGCCATGGGAGTTCGTCGAGGTTTGCAAGGCTGATCTTGCAAGGGTTCAACTAGATCAAGCCCTAACTCCTTATACCCTGACTGCATTGGGGACATGCAAAGAAAAATAGAGAAAGAGCATACCGCTCTGATACCACTGATCCAGATTTATGTAGGAACGCAATAAAATACTGAAATAGACATAAACACAGAGATGCACCGGAAAAAATACTTCATTTTACTTTAATCAAAGAACTCAAATTTGCTTACAGACATAATGGAAATAAAAATAGCTAGGGTGTTGGTACCATATCTCTAAGAAGAGATGTGGCGGCTACAGACCTCTGAATTGTGTTACAATGAGGCTCGAGGGCCTATTTATTATTTAGAAACAATGGAAAACTCCAAACATCCAAACACCTAAACCTAGGAGCTGAAGCGCCAAAACTATGGCCCCTGTTTGGGTAAATTGGTGTTTCAACTTCCCGGGGACATAACTTTGGCATACAATCTCTATTTGACACTCTCAATAGCTCGTTAGAAATATCTATTCGAGGAGTACAAATTTTGGCGTGAGAAATTTTTTTTGTGTTGCTCTCGGTTTTCCCAAAAAACATCATTTAGGGCCTCAAAACGACTCTGGAAGTTCAGGACCCGAAAAACTGCCAAAAATAGTAAGTTGTGTCGAAACTGAAAACTGAAAGAGACAATGGTGGGGCCCCAAGTGGAATAGGTGGGTGGCCACCAATATCCACCTAGATCATGATTCTACTTCCCATATACAAAATTTTAACAGAAATTGAAATCTAGAGAGAAACTAGACATACCTTCTACCATACCATTTCCCTGCAGTATCCAAAGGACCTTCTCTCCAATATGTCCAAGCCTTTGATGCCATAGCATGGCCTTTTCTCCAAAGACCGCTAGGCTTTTTGCTCCAATTTCAGGAACCACAAAACTATAGCACCCATGAATAACAGTGCTACCTTGAAGCTTGTATAGATTTCCAATCTGAACTCCCCACATTAATACCAGTTCTCCCTGAACCATCTTGTAGGTATCTTTCTCAAACATTATTTTTACACCTGCATCATCCATCTTTCTTACAGAAATTAGATTTCTGGCCAATGCAGGAATATGCAGAACACCGAGAAGTGTTCTAATCATTCCACCTTGCAGCTTCAGCTTGACTTTTCCACGTCCGACAATTTTGACCTTCCTATCATCCCCTAATAAGACATCACCACCATCATACTTCTCATACTCACAGAACCACTCCCTATGGGGAGTGAAGTGAAAGGATGCACTGAATAATTAACCATGCCTCATGATCTACATGTGTAATAAAGAAGTAACCAACACACATCCCCACCTTCATCTCAGGTGGTTTTTCCTCTATAGAAGGAGCATCATCGAATTCTATGAATAACAGTGCTACCTTGAAGCTTGTATAGATTTCCAATCTGAACTCCCCACATTAATACCAGTTCTCCCTGAACCATCTTGTAGGTATCTTTCTCAAACATTATTTTTACACCTGCATCATCCATCTTTCTTACAGAAATTAGATTTCTGGCCAATGCAGGAATATGCAGAACACCGAGAAGTGTTCTAATCATTCCACCTTGCAGCTTCAGCTTGACTTTTCCACGTCCGACAATTTTGACCTTCCTATCATCCCCTAATAAGACATCACCACCATCATACTTCTCATACTCACAGAACCACTCCCTATGGGGAGTGAAGTGAAAGGATGCACCTGATTCAATTAACCATGCCTCATGATATACATGTGTATTTAAAGAAGAATCCAAATACACATCCCCACCTTCATCTGAGGTGGTTTTTGCCTCTACAGAAGGAGCATCATCAGACCCCTTTCCTTTCTTAGGAGCTTTAGATCTGCAGTCCTTTTTGTAGTGCCCTTCCTTTCCGCATTTCTAGAACACCTTTACAAACTATCCTGGAGATTTAGATCTCCCACTTGAAACCTTATTATTGTTTCTATTCTGGGACCTTCCTCATATATATAAGGCATATCCATTTCGGCCCTCCATATTTCTCCATCTCGTTTCCTCCAACAGTAAGGCCGAGACAATGTCATCAAAATTCAAGGTATTTGTATTGCTACCTATTGCAATAACCAGACTGTCCCACTAATCTGGTAGAGAACACAAAAAAATAATTCACTTATCTTCATATGAGATTTTAATATCAACAGATAACAACTGACTTACCATAGTATTGAAGGCATTCAGATGCTCTGTCACCGAGTCTCCATTCTTCATCCTCAGGTTATACAGTTTTTTTTGCAGGAACAATTTATTCACCAGAGAATTAGATCGGTACAAAGTCCTAGATTGTCCCACAAAGTCTTTGTCATAGCTTCCCCAGATACATTCAACAACACTAAATCTGAGACACACAACCATATTTTTCTCTTTGCCTTCCGACCCAGCTTCTTCCAGTTTTCATTTGACATTTTCATTGGTTTAGTACTCAGATCTACTGTGATCCATTGATCTTTATCCACCAGCAAATCCTCCAACTTGAGCTTCCACAACTCAAAACTCTAACCATTAAATTTATCGATCTCTATCTTTCCACTGCTCACCATCTTCTTTCACCGCAAGAATCGATCTCGCAAATCTACCATTGAACAGGGTCTGCCACGAGCCTGACCAAAAAACCTCTCAACAGAAAAGGCGTCCCATTGAAGCTGAAACAACTCTGATACCAAATGTAGGTTTTAACCCTGTACATAAATTATTTGCAAACGAACCTTAAAAACAGAAAATAAAAAATAGCGAGAGAATAAAACATAAAACATATATACACAGAGATTTTCCCCTGGATCCCAAATCGGGACTACCAGCTTTATTTTTCATTATATTCCTTTTAGTGCTACAACACATATACACATGCCGAAGAATTCATAAACCCCAATCCATTAACCCTAGATTAGAAAATAACAGTAATTCCCCTGACCAGATCTACAAAATACGAGGGCCTGAAAACTATCATGCCCCAAAACCATGTGCAAACCCATGCACAAAACCATGTGTGGGTCCACACACTAAAAAATTGGGTCTAAATTTTTTTTCCCGAGGCGCGCCGCGCTCTGGCAGTAACGTACCGCCAGCTATTGCCCCCCCCCCCCCCCCCCCCCCCGCCGCGCGTGCAACTAATTGTGGAAATAATATAACACATACCCAACACCAGGGAAGCTTCACCCTAACATGGTCAGTGTTGGGCCGCTAGTTTTTCATTATTATTATCACTTTTTAACACCCATTTCAACCATTTCTACCATTCTTTATCACGTCATTTAACATGATTTATCATATAATTCCATTTTATAACTATTTATGCTCTTATGGATAAATATTATTTCTTCTCCTTTATTTTTAATAAATTGATGGTTATTATGCATTATTTTACCAATGATGGTTTATTAATAATTTTTTTGTAACATCACTCACCATTTTAGCCTCCAAGATATTTTCCAAATTGCAGATTTGATCTCTAGCTCATCATTAAATATTCCAACTCAGAAATTCACTGGAATAAGAAGTGACAGTTTTTCATTCGACGTTTTGGGCAAATGGAGAAGAATCTGGAAAATAAAAAACATGGGTTTTGTCTAGAACGGACCAAATTACTTTTACAATGAGTAGTTTTCCCAAATTTGGTTCGTATTAAGAGAAACGGAAGGTTCTCTGAAGACGATTTTCTCAGATTCATTGTTGCATCCGTTTTCCAAATTATCTCAGTTGCAATACGAAATTCGACCTGTTCCTGTTGAATGTTGATGGAAAGATATTTCAGATATGATCTTGCTGATCAATTTGTTGTGAACAATCGAATTTTGTTATGGGAACCATTTGTAATCATCTCTGTTGTAACTTCTCTCTGTTCTCTATGTATTTAAATGAAAAAAAGAGATCAAAGAAGGGAATTATTATGGAATTATTATGGGATTATTATTGGATTATTAGATTAGAGATAGATAGGATAGGATAGGAGGAGAGGGGATAATGGAAAGATTTAGCTTTTCACAGGGGACCTCAATTGTAATTTCAATATACATAATTTTATTCTGAAGGAGATCATATTGTAATGACAAGTGAATTTGATGATTAATATATAACTTGCATTGTTGTTCATCCAGATATTCTGAAGTAGCGCGACAGTATTCGCTAGTGGCTAGGGCCCGGTCTCTGGTGAATCTTACTGCTATTCCTTTTTTGATACTTTTCCATTTCCCATAAATTCATTCTGTTTTATATCTTTGCATTTCCTGCGAGTTTATTCTGTTTGATATCTTTTGATTTCCTGTGAGTTTACATTGCAGTTAGTTTACTTTCTTTTATTTTGATCTCATGTACTTCACAAATTTGTCATTTGATCTCATTTATGCTCACTGCAGATTGAATTAATTATCAGTTAAGACATTGATTCCTGCTAATTACGATAAGAGTATGATTAGGATAGATCCAGCTAAAAGAGCTCGGTTATTACTACTGTGCTCTCGGTTGGTGTTATTCTCATTTGAATTGCTTGCCTCAGATTGGATTATGGTTTTGCTCGAGATTAAGTCTTGATGCTTAGATGTATTATTTCCTTTAAAATTTGCAGCATGAGATTTATGATTGCATTTGTTTACTCTTGTATTGAATTTAATAGAATATCTTAAATCATTACTCTCTAGGTTTATAGCTTGCACATATTGTGTACATTCTTGAAACAAAAAGACTTACCCAAGTTGATAATTAATGTGAGGCAATTAGGAGTTTTAAAAGACACCTTTTAGCACCCAACATTTTTGTGTCGTTGTCGGGGAGAGTGTTGCCATTTCACAGAGAGTGATGTATATTTGATATTTGTTATTGGAAAAGAATTGGGTATTAAAAACAGAAGGTAAGAACCTACATTACGAGCAAGTAAAGTGCTTGCTCCTCTGCCCGCTTTTTAGCACAATTGCATAGAAATTAAAGTAAGAATTTTAGAGGTAGAATTTAAAAAAAAAAAATCTTGTAATTCCACTCGAATGGTGATGTAAGCACCACTCATTTCACTAACCAATTGACATGAAAATTTGAAGGAGGATCCTCAAAGAAACACGTGAATAACATCTTCTATTATGGTAAGAAATGGCTCACATTGCAATTTTTGGATTCCCTATCAAAGATCTAGGAGGAGTGACACAAATGCACATAATTCCCCCGTCGTCTCTACCAAATTTTCATGGTTTGACAAATGAAGATCCAGACACATTCTTATTTGAGTTTGAAATACTTTGTAGAGGATATGATTATTTTACTAATGATCGAAGATTGAAACTGTTTCCTCTTACTCTAAAAGGAGCAGCTCTCCGATGGTTCATGAACCTTGGTGGGAATTGCATCCAAACTTGGGAGGACATGAAGAACGTATTCTTGAAGAAGTACCAAGACTATTGCAAGGTCGATGAAGATATTTTCAATATGATACAAGGGTAAGATGAAATCTTGGAGGACTATGTGGAGCGATTTCGATACAACCTTCAAAAATCAAAGCATAAGTATTTGGAAAAAGAGATTTTAAAAACACTCCTACTCAAAGGAATCAAAGATGAATTTTTAGAACTCTTAAATCTGATAGGAAAAGGCGATGTTTTTCAGTTATCATATAATGATGTTTGTGAATTATGCATAAGGTATTCAAGAGGAATCTCCAAGGCTGGTAGGAATTCTAGAGAAGCTTCTTATTTCTTTTCCAAATCTACTACAAGAAGAGGAGACATAAGAGTTGAAATCAATGTTTTATTTGAAAATTTTAAATATGATTTTATTAGCTCTCTAAATTCAAAATTGGATGTTTTACAGGTTCTTGAATTCATAATTGGATGTTTTACAGGTTCAGAAAAATCAAGAAATTGAAGAAGTGTTTTTCCCTCATTGCCAAAAGGAGCATCCCATAGATACTCACTCTTCTTTATCTAGGATGGAAGTAGCATATCAAAGAGATGGGGAAGCTGCAACAATGTCAAAACCATGGAAATCGTGGCCTACATGTATGGTTCAAAACACTTCCCCTCCATTTTCTTACTTGTATACTCCATTATGGAATACTCATGTGTTAGGGCAGCAATGTTAATCTCAATATAATGCCCACCAATCTTGTCTACATGTTTGGCATGGTTCATATTATGATTGCATGACTACTCTCCCTCATCTTGTAGCACAAAAACATCGTCCATATTCTCCACCAGCTCTTCCAAAACATCTTTCTTGCCTATCAAATTCATCCACTCAACCCAATCAACTACATCATCAAAATGCTCCATTCCCTACACAATTTCATGCTCAACTCATTCCACACCTTCACCATAATAAACCAGTACAACATGCTTACAGTGTGGAACTACAAAATTTACCCACCCATTCTATCTCACATGTACCATTGGAGAAAACTTATACTGATATTCAGAATGTATCAAATCCAAAAATTGTAGAGGTTATGAAAGAAAATGAGGTTTCTTCTAGCCTGCATCAACAAGCTGTTTTAAACACTCAAGAACTTCATGATATGACTGCTATGGGAAATAAAGAAAGTAAGGGATACATTGAAGATTGGTTTCACTCCATTTTTTTGCAGCATCACTCCATACTTCAACAATTTTTGGCACCATCTTTTCAAGGGAAGTTGGCTTCTCATACCCTACTATTTATTAACATGCATTTTTCAAATTTGGGTATGTACATACTGGAGACCTTATTTCGAAGATGGCTCCACTGGAAGTACTCTTATGCGTAAGAATATTCAATTTTCAAAGAAAAGTAGGTTAGTGTAGAAAATAAATAAATAAGGACACAAATAAATACATTTTTTAAAAATAATTGTTTTTGTTGCAACACGTTGTGGAAATCAACATCGGTGATAAATATTTTAATTTATTTGTGTATGTAGATGTGTTATATTGAAAATAACAGTTCTACAAACACTCATATTCATTTTTATCACCAATATGGAAAAATTTCTTGAATATCATATTTTTTTGGCTTGCAGGCTTGATGAAATTTCTGAAAATAAAGTCGAGATAGTCATGTTTTGAGGGACCAAAAGTGAATATTTTAAAAACCTATTTCTATCATAAGTATCCCTTGATTTCTACTTTCCAACCCAATTTTAATCACTCCATTTGGTTTTGAAGCGAAAAATTTATAACCAAAACATTGACAGGGCGTCTAGTAGGCAACTCAGGAACAGAGTTGGGACAGTGAGTTTTTGGAGGCCTAAATGACTATATTTTTAAAACATATTTCTATGGTATATTCCTCTATTAATATAGTTTACAAGGCAATTTTAATCACTCGATTTCGATATCGTATGAGAAAGATATGACCCAAATACTAACTGTCTATCATAAATCAACACTCTTAAAACTCTGTTTTTCCAGTTGTTCATTAAAGTATTTGAACCATCAATTATTATTGTCTTCAAAACATGTTTCTATTTGAGATAAATAAATGAGTCTAATTTCATTTCCAATTTCAATAATCTTAATCTGTTATCAAACGAAAAAGGTATGCTTAAAATATCCATTGTTGGTCTAAGATGGGTAATCGAAAATGACTCTGTTATGCAGGTTTTTCTAAGTAAAAATGACATATCATATCATTGAATTTTTAAAAAAACTATTTATATTGGTAATATATCTTTGAATTAGTTCTCATTTGGCTCTTGAATCACTCAAATTGGACGAAAAACAAAGAAGTTATGATTAAAACACTGCAGGTTAGCATGATTGGCCATTGCTCTCCCGCAGGTAATAAATTACTTTTACTTTGTCAGTGGATTTGTTTTACAGAGTAACTACTTGTTAGTTTTTTTGCATAGTTCTTGGTTTAGGGGAGCCTGATCACCTCTCTTTCTCCATGATTCAATGTTTTATTTCAAGTAGACACTCGTTTTTTTGCAGGCCTTAGGAGAATAAAGAAGGTCAATTTATAGATGAGCGATTCTTGAAAGAAATTTTAATGAAACAATGGAATTTAATCCAATTCATTACCTAACTGATTCATAACAGAAAAAATGAAGAATTGATTCCCATTCGAAGATTCATGTCACTGTTGCCAAAACATTTTTCCAAGAGATCATTTCTTTTTCCATTGACAGATTGATATTTCCTTAGGAAATAACATCATAGCTGTTGTAACTTAATTTATTTATTTATATCATATTTTTAAATAAAGTTTTGTTTCTTTTCTAATTTCTCTTATGTTTTTTTTTTGTTTCAGGTGTTGCTTCCTTCAAATTATAGTTTCTGCTCCATTGGAAATTAAGCAATCGGGACCCCACCATGCAAGTTTCAGTTGCAAAAGACAATTCTTTGACAGCACCAATTCTGTAAAAAAGTTACTTTTTCTTTAGATCTGTATATACAATCATTTTTTTCTCTATTTTTTCTATTGTTTTTCTTTTTGTATCATTTCTCTTCTGTTGTTTAGAGAAGGAAGGATGATTATTTTTTTCTCTCTGTGTGTTTTCTCTTGTTGTTCCATATAGGAAACAACAGCTTTTCATGTGATTTTTCCTTGTTGTTCCATATATGGAACAGCTGCTGTTCCATATAGGGAACAACACTTTTTGAGAGTTTTTGATGTTCCCTCTTGGGAAAAACATTTTTTTTGGGCTTTTGTTGTTCCCTCTCTAGAACAACACTTTTTTATTTTGTTGTTCCATCTTCGGAACAACACTTTTTGATTTTGTTGTTCCATCTTCAGAACAACACTTTTTGGTTTTTCTGCTCCATCTTCGGAACAACACTTTTTGGTTTTTCTATTCCATTTTCGGAACAACACTTTTTGGTTTTGTTGTTCCATCTTCGGAACAACACTTTTTGGTTTTTCTGTTCCATCTTTGGAACAACACTTTTTGATTTTGCTGTTCCATCTTCGAAACAACACTTTTTTGGTTTTGCTATTCCATCTTCGGAACAACACTTTTTGGTTTCGCTGTTCCATTTTCAGAACAACACTTTTTTATTTTGTTGTTCCATCTTCGGAACAACACTTTTTGGTTTTGTTGTTTCATCTTCGGAACATCACTTTTTGATTTTGTTGTTCCATCTTCAGAACAACACTTTTTGATTTTATTGTTCCATATTCGGAACAACACTTTTTGGTTTTTTTGTTCCATCTTCGGAACAACACTTTTTGATTTTGCTGTTCTATCTTTGGAACAACATTCTTTTTTGTTTTTTTCTAATTTTTGAACAACACTCTTGTTTCTCGTACAATTTTTGTGTGTTCTGAACAACACCTTTTTCTCTTAGCGTGTCTTGTTGTTCCCACTTTTGAACAGCTGTTGTTCCATCTTTGAAACAACATTTTTGCTTCTTCTAAGTTTTGTGTTTTATGAATAGAACTTCCTTCCTCTTGTGGGATTATTCCTAGCTCATCTCAGCCCCATTTTTCTGATTCCCTTTCATGACATGAAGTACAATAGTTCTATGAGGACAAGAATTATGGATTCTATTGAAGCAGGTGAATATCATTAACATTATGATCTTTAACAGGACAACTTCTAGATGAGAGATTATTTTTAAGAAAAGGGACACAGTTATTTATATACTACTTTACTACATTGTTTTCTACTGTACATGATATTGATTGATCATCTTAATACTATGCTGGTTCCACCCTTCCTGGTTATAATCTTCTCTCTCTATAATAAATGAGATTATGGGTATATATATATATATTTTCTATTGACATGTTCAACTTCTTCCACCATCCCTACTCTTAAGGAGTACTGAGCCTCCCTCTTTTTATCATAAAACTGTGTAATCACAGCAAAATTTTATTTACAGATGGAGGATAGGGGGTCTCATTACGAGCCAGCCTACCATGTTCATACGGCTGTAACGAAGTGACATTCTCATTATTTCCACCACACTAGGGTTATGATCTATTAGATAGCCAAAATATCCTTGGAACAGGAGGTCTCATCATGAGCCGACTTGATCACTTTTGCTACATCCCAGTGAATGGTAGTGTGGTTATCTAGTTACCACACCAGCACATTGATCTCTTCTGTAGAACAACACTGGAACTCTCCATTTATAAATTGAGGATCTTGGCTCATACGGGTTAAAAAGAAACCCTGCCGAGGCTATGGATGCTTGCTGGCAGTAGAGGCTCTGTTTATGGTTATATTGAAGTTATATCTTATCGTCAATTATTACTATAATACCCTTTTCTTATTCTTTTTTTATCGGAGAAGTTGTTTCCTTAATTTTTACCTGTTTTGAACCTTTACGCATGAGAAATTGTTTTCCAATCAGTCGCATCATTTTCGGCTAGAATACTGTCAGAAAAGCATCTTTTTGGCATATTGTTGTCCTTTTATTTTTCGCATAACTTATCATCAATCCAAAGCATCCTATCTCTTATTCATAACTATCTTTACACACTCTGCTCTCATTATAACCATACCTCTTGATGTCCTATCATTGATATGTGTACTCTGCTTCATTTACTACCATATTGATCATTCCCTTGCCTTACCGTCAACACAACACCTTTCATATGCTTTATGGTCATGGAATCCCTTTTCCAATTGGCGGGGGGAAATTCTATTCGCAGCAAGGCCACACTATTTCCCCTAACAACAGAGGCTCACGCGACTCGTGAATGCACACAATTGTTCAGACATGATGTGCTTGCATGGATTCCACATTTTGCATCACTTTTAGTATCCGCTCAGCCTACATCATCTTCAACAAATGCCAGTCCATACATGTCATTCCACATTTTTTTCGGAGGTAAAATTTGAGGTAAAATAGCACACTTTTCTGATTTATTATGAATTTAGGAGAATTTCCTGCAAAATCCATTGAGCATTATTTATCATCATTCATTCCACATCTTTACCACTTCCCATTCTTCAAAGACAAAATCTTTCAGTTTTGGAGAGTGTTCTTTTTATTTATTTATTTATTATGACCATCTTATTCATTCTCAACACCTCCCTTCTTCCATGTTGTTTTACACCAAGCATAGATTTCAGCAGATTGTAGCAACCACCTCTATTCGTTTTCTAGCATTGCATGAGGGCATGCTAATTCTTCAATTTGGGGGAGGAATTGCTACACATGATGGATGTTTTCTACTTTCTTTCTCATTTAAGGCATACAATTTTATTTTTATACAGTGCAGAAATTTTTTGCATATATCTTTAAAACTATTCTTGTGATTTCTGGATAACAAAGAGGTATCATTAAAATACACAAACCTAGATAATTTCATGCTGAATTAGTTCATAAAATTTCGAAAATCATGCACTATCACTTACAGCCATTTTGTTTATATCTCATGATCCGTGCATCAAAACGATCTAATTTTTGGATCATAGAAGCATTAATATAGTAGAAATCTAGTTTTTGAGAAAATGGTTAATGAAATTTGCTATTACTTATATCATATTTTGTTGCAACTTCATATACATATAGTTGAACGTCAAATGTAAAAAATTTTACGTCTTCATCAAGATTTCTAAAATTGAATATTCATTATTTGAGGAAAAATTCATTTGTTCCATCCATTTCATGAGTTGGGATGAACATTTTGTGTATTATTGCTTGGTTAATAAAGAGGCTTTGGGTTGCATGAGGACATGCAGTATATTCATTTGGGGGGTATGTTGGGCCACTAGTTTGTCATTTTTATTATCACTTTTTAACACCTATTTCATCCATTTCTACCATTATTTATCACGTCATTTATCATGATTTATCATATAATTCAATTTTATAATTATTTATTCTCTTATGGATAAATATTATTTCTTCTCGAACAAGCCGCCTATTGACTTCTTCGGAAAAATGGTGATTAGGGTTCTGTCTCTCTCCACTCAGGCGGCCGCTCTCTTCTGAAGCCCTCACGCCGCATCTGCTTGGGAGCTCGACTTCATTCACCCCTGTATCGGATGCCCTCTTCTCAGCGCTGCTCGTTCAGCATTTTTGTTGTCCCGCAGCCCCGAAGTTGCTTTTGATACCTTCTGACCGACGACGTGTTTAGCATTTCGGATGCCCCAACCGCTCCATTGAGGCTTTGCATGAGGATTCTCTCGGAATCTCTCCTGCTCCAAGCCCTCAAGACTGGAGCGAAGAGTCTGACTGCCTCATCTCTCAGCACATTCGTAGCTGTGCAGGGTTCTGTTTGTCGTGGCAGAACACGCCGCCCCTACATTGCTCTGTCTCCATGTCCTACGGTTCAAATCTGAGATGGAGAGTCAGTCTCCCTATGCTGAAGAACTGGCCTCCCCAGCAGCTCCCAGGAAGATTCACTCTTGGAAACGACAGAGATCCTAACCCGGTGACAACACAGCAAACATCTAGGATCTACTCTGCCTCTTATCAGATCCAAATTTCACAACCCTCTGGCAAGACCATTCTGCATTGGGTTTGCTCCTCAGACCTGGTGCTGACTCTAAAATTACATCTGGAACGTCGGATTGGGATTCCCTCAGCCCTTCAGCGACTCCTCTTTCAAGGTAAACAACTTAAAGATTCTCTGTCCCTCTCTACTTACAACATTAATAAGAATGACTCTTTAGTGCTAACCCTTCGTTTGAGAGGTGGTGTTGTTGGGCAGTCCTCTTCTGCTCCTTCCTTCTCATACAAAGATGTGGTTCACTCTGAGCTCCCCAAACCCCCTGAAGCCCTTAAACCAAAGCCTTTTTTGGTTGACAAGCTTGAGGAGGTTCCCTCTGTTGAGTTTACCCATGCAGAAATTGCAAATGATCTTCAAAAATATGCAGAAAGAGCCATCATCTACAGATTTAATGGATTGTGGCCGCGATCAAAGGAACTCTATGACTGGATCCATGCTAACTAGACTCACCATTGCAAAGTTAGCTTCTGTTCAAAAGGATATTTCATAGTTCTGTTTGATAATATTAAGCATTACGAAAAGGCTATAGAAGAAGGTCCTTGGTTCATGGGAACTGCAGGGCTCTTCTTAACTCCATGGTTCCCAGATTTTGACCCAGCAACTGCTGTCATCACCAGGACATCTGTTTGGATCAGGCTTCCCAACTTACCAGCCCATCTATGGCATGTTAGAGTATATAAGGCGATAGGAAACACCTTGGGCAATTTTCTGATGGGAGATTATTGGCGGGAAAACAAAGGTCTCTACACATATGCCAAAATATGTGTGGAATTAGATTTAAGCAAGGGACTTCCAGACCAAATCAATCTCAAGATAAACGACTTTGTATGGACTCAGACTCTGGATTATGAGAATACCACCTTCCGTTGCCGACACTGTCACCAAACAGGGCATCTGCAGAACTCATGCCCAGCTCTCCCAGCAAAACTGAAAAAGGTGAACAATTCCAAGCCCAAATCCAAACGATGGGCTCCATATTCTCCGCCTCCTGCAGCGGACTCTGATTCCTCTGGCTCTGAAGATGACGGAAGTGATGTAGAATCGGACCAGAATCAGACAATGGACATCCCCACCGATGCTCAGTCGCGTCCTCCTGATATTGCCGTTGCTCAGAAGCGATCCCATGTGACCTCCTCTTCCGACTATGACAAGGAGATCCCCCCCTTTCGAGAACTCTGGTCTTCATGTTGTTTTAGCTCATTCACCCCTGGATGGATGGGTTAAAGTCAGTAAAAAGAAAGGGAAAAAGCTTCGTGTTGAGGCCTCTACCCACTCCGGGTAGTTTTCAGTCTTTTTTGTCATCCAGTCTTTTCTTTGCATTTCGTTTGTTTCTCTTCTGTGGCCGAGGTCGATAGTTTCATCATCGGCTGTCAGGTTTTCTCGTTTCCTCATGTTTGTATCTTCATCTCGTACTATATTTCTATTAATAGAATCAAATTTTATTCAAAATAAAAAATAATAATAATAAAAAAATAAAAAAATAATAAAAAATAAAAAAAATAAAAAAAAATAATAATAATAATAATTTAAAAAAAAAAATATATATATATATATATATATAATTTATTCTCATTTATTTTTAATAAATTGATGATTATTATGCATGATTTTACCAATGATGGTTTATTAATAAATTTTTTGTAACATCATTCACCATTTTAGCCTCCAAGATATTTTCCAAATTGTAGATTTGATCTCTAGCTCATCTTTAAATATTCCAACTCAGAAATTCACTGGAATAAGAAGTGAAAGTTTTGCATTGGATGTTTTGGGCAAATGGAGAAGAATCTAGAAAATCCGAAACATGGGTTTTTTCCAGAATGGACCGAATTACTTTAATAATGAGAAGTTTTCCCAAATTTGGTTCGTATTAAGAGAAACGGAAGGTTCTCTGAAGACGATTTTCTCAAATTCGTTGTTGCAGCCGTTTTCCAAATTATCTCAGTTTCAATACCAAATTCGACCTGTTCCTATTGAATGTTGATGGAAAGATATTTCAAAGATGATCTTGGTGATCAATTTGTTGTGAAAAATCCAATTTTTTTATTGGAATCATTTTGTAATCATCTCTTTTGTAACTTCTCTCTGCTCTCTATGTATTTAAATGAAAAACAGAGATCAAAGAAGGGACTTATTATGGAATTATTATGGGATTATTATATTAGAGATAGATAGGATAGGATAGGAGGAGAGGGGATAATGGAGAGACTTATCTTTTCACAGGGAACCTCAATTGTAATTTCAATATACATAATGTTATTCTGAAGGAGATCATATTGTAATGACAAGTGAATTTGATGATTAATATATAACTTGCATTGTTGTTCATCCAGATATTCTGAAGTAGCTCGGCAGTATTCGCTGGTGGCTAGGGCCTGGTCTCTGGCAGATCTTACTGCTATTCCTTGTTTGATACTTTTCAATTTCCCGTAAGTTCATTTTGTTTTATATCTTTGCATTTCCTGCGAGTTTATTCTGTTTGATATCTTCTGATTTCCTATGAGTTTACATTGCAGCTAGTTTACTTTCCTTTATTCTGATCTCATGTACTTCGCAAATTTTTCATTTGATTTCATTTATGCTCACTGCAGATTGAATTAATTATCAGTTAATACATTGATTCCCGTTGATTACGATAAGAGTATGTCTTGATGCTTAGATGTATTATTTCCTTTAAAAGTTTCAGCTTGAGATTTATGATTGCATCCGTTTACTCTTGTATTGAATTTAATAGATTATCTTAAAGCATTACTCTCTAGGTTTATAGCTTGCACATATTGTGTACACTCTTGAAACAAAAAGACTTACCCAGGTTGATAATTAATGCGAGGCAATTAGGAGTTTTAAAAATACACCTTTTAGCACCCAACAGTGAGGTATTTTTAAGTGATAGACACCTGGAGTTAAGTCTTAAGAAGGTTTTCCTATTGTTTCATAAGGCATGTATGACATCCAACGTGTGTAACATACCACATCTGGTTTAAAAAAACATTCTTGATTAATAGGAGTGTCTATACAACAATGTAATATTGTGTCTTGATATAATTAGGCATATTAGGAACAACATAGGAGCACTTGGGGAAACAAAATTAATAAATACACTCACCAAGGTGTGAATTTCACTGGGCGTTGGCATCAAGTTCATAATTTTCCTCCCAACCATTAATAGGCTACTAAAAATTAAATTTCTAACCCCTAGCATGTGAAACTTGTCCCCATGTCTAGACCTCCATGGATTTTAGAGGTATAGTTCGACCTCTCCCCTTTTGGAATAGGGTAATCCATTTTAGGTTGGTCCAGGGACTCCAAAGGTAGCCACCTCCACCCACTAGCCTGTGAGGAGTTCCAGAGATGATAATATCCACCCTCACTTGGTTTAGGGGCTCCACAAGTAATCTGCCTCCACCCACCAGATAGTGAGGGGATCTAAAGGTGATAACCTCCAACCTCACTTAGTTATGGGATTCTAAATGCTTACCTCAACCCTGGAGTTACTACATTGGTAGCTCCACCCTAAGTAGGGAATCCAAATTCCACTATATTTTGAGTACCCATCGAGAATACTAGTCCATGGTAGCCAGAGGTTTGCACTCTCCACCCACTAGTCATTGATGGATTTCAAAAAAAAATATTCCACCCACTTATGAAACAATGACCAACAACTACTTTCTAATTCCCTTTAAGTAATTCTCTTACAATGATGCATCCATCTTATTATGATCAAAGACCAAATATTTTATGGGGTTTAAGTGTCATCCATGGTTTGAAGTCCCTTTCAAATTTCACAATCGTTCCTAAATACTATTAAAGTTTCATCCATTATATGTGTTTGTAATAAGTCTAGATATTACACAAATTCGAAAGTACATAGAGCATCGTATAAATTACAAAATAAGCATTCCAAATGGTTTTAATAAATCTATGTATTAACAATTTTAGTTTTTTTAACTCTACCACCTATCATTTCAAGAAATCCTTATCTTTTTAGCTACAGGAACTGAACATTCCATAGGAATCGTGAAAAATAGCAAGCTAAGTGAAACGAATAATACCCTTTTCACAATGAAAAAATTTCAATAAGAGGACAGAAGATTAATATGATGGAGCTAGGAAACCACAATATATGAATCAAGAGCATATTGTGGTTGAAGGATGGAGTGACATCTAGAGTACAAACCATGACAACAACTATTTGACGGAAGGGTGAAATTAATGCACCATTAAGTAACCAATGTGTGTAACCTTTTGTTGTAAATTGCACACTCCATCGCATGCCTTATGTTGTAGCATTTTTTACCCTCTGTTGTGAACCCCTTCCCTTTCTTCTCTACTACCTTCTACCTCTCTCACTTCATGCCTTAACTTCTAGCTCTTCATTCCCCCCTCTCCTCCTGAATCCCTCCTTTTCCACTATTTGATTCCTACTCATGGTAGCTACAGCCCAACCCTACTAGACCAGCGTGAGGTGTCCGCTTGTCCCAACTTACCCCTGTCACTATTGATGGGTTTGTAGGCCAACAATTTTTTTTTTCCATTTTTCCTTTTCATCCAGGCTCATTCTCGGCTCGAAAAAAATGTGCAGGAAAATATCCTCCACCATGTGCTAAAAATATGTAATATATGTTGGTCATTGGAGATTCCTTCACTGCAAAGTGAAGCTCATGCCTGTGAGTGTATCAAATTTTATCTGCTCTTGTTTGTTGAATTAATATATGCACTATATTAGGTTGGTGTTGAATCATATGTGCTATATCTATTCCTAATAATAAAATTAGGCTTATAACCTTAATGTGCACCTCATACAAATAATTTCTTATTGATAAATAGTGTCACACTCTATCGTTGTTCCTTTTTCCTATTTGTTGCCTTGAATTGTGTTATTTTAGTTGTTAAGAATATTTTTCAAGGTCAAGTATAAAAAGATAACTAACAAGGTGTCAATAATATCCATACTATAATAAATTATAATATCCATACAAATGAAAGGTGACCAAGACCTCATTCAAACTATATACATGCATGTACCAAAATTAAGGCTATTAACACAATGTCTACCTACTTGGAAATATAATTGGGGTCATTAAAAAAATCAAGGCTCTGAGGTATGGTCCCTTTGAGATACTGGAAAAGGTGAGCGATAATTCCTATCGACTTATTTTAGCACCATATATACGCATTTAATCAATTGTGAATGTAGAGAATTTGAAACTTTATGAGCCTTCCGTGTTAGATCAAGAAGAGGAATAGATCATGTATTTTATGGAGGATTCGACACTAGATTGTCAGCCAGAGTTGATGGAATATAATTTTTTGCAAAATAGTTCCAGAACTAAAATACAAGGGCATCATTACCTTTGGAATATTAGGTCGAAAGGACAACTTCCAAGCAAAGGTAAATGGTACAATATGTAGAAGGTGGAGGAAACTTTTCCTCACCACATTCAGTAGAAGCTTTTGGGGACCCGAATCCTCCCAAAATGGGGAGGTGTGATCTATATTTTATCATTACATTATTTTTCATCCATCTCAATTTTTTCATAGTGGAAAAATGTGGAGGAAACAACTCACTAGACCATTTTTACCAGTGGGACCTAGTTTTGCAAAACTAGGTCTAAAATCTTCAAGGAGCATTTTGAGGCATAAAATTACCTTTTTTGGGGTAAAATTTTTCTTCATTAGCATAGCACCATTTTTTCATATTCCACACATAGATACCTTTCCAACGATTCAAGAATCACGTTAATTGGATTCCAAATGTGAAATTTATACCACTCACAAGTTGACCTTCATGTTTTCACCACCATAATTCGAGAGGATGCTACGTCAACCCCCATTATTCATGGAAAAGGGGCTAGACACATGATTTTAATGTAGAAGACTCTAGAAGATTTAATATTATAACTATGTTTAAGAGTTGAGGTAGTCACACCTAACCACTAGTAGGCTATCAGACTATGTTATAACCGGGTCGCTAGGAGGAAAAGGAGTTTCATTATTTCAAGTGAATTTTTTCTATAGCTGAGCGAAAATAGTCAAGAGGGATAGGAGATAGATCATATATGGAGTAATTGTGCATTATAGCTTCCCACGGGCCACAATCCATACTTCTTTGTACTCAAATCCATAAATCCATTCAGATAAAGAGAGTGGAGCAGTATCACCTTACACCTAGGTTTTTGTACAAAAAGGGTTTCTTAGAGCATATATTTTGTCAAATTTTTGTGTGATATTTTCTCTATTTTCTGCATAAATTTCAATTTTCATGCATGCACAATTAACACTAAATATATAGATGCATAAATCTTCTAAAAACTATAATATTGTAGAATTTCATATTTTAAATATAATTTTATCAAATTTTTTGTGACGAACTATCTTGTGGAATATCCATGGCATTTTACAGATCATATTGGTATTATAGTAGGTTTCTTTGTGTGTATTTTGGATATTTGTAGGGAATCTAGATCGATTGGGCTATAAATTTTAAAACCCTAATCATGGCCGACAAATTTGTGAATAACCCTTGTTATTTTGTAGAGGATAGGTTTTCGTGGCTGGAACAACAAACCACTGATATAAATCATAATGTAAATATCCTCATGGAATCCCTAAGCTATAATCTTGGGATATTTGGAGAATATTGGTTCAAATTCAAAAGAAAAATTAGAAGAGAGATCAGGAGATCAGGATGAAACAAATAATCGGCCGAAGAAATAGCCCAAAAAGATCTACCTAGTAAGAGTGTTGTGAATAAATCACAACCCTTGTTTAAAATGGAAGCAGAGGTTGATGTCAAGTCATACCATGGAAATGTCGATTCTCTAAATCTCAATCATTGGTTGCAAAAACTAGAAATGTATTTCAGTGTCCATCAAATTTAGGAAGAACAAAAGATTTCATTTATGCGCCTGAAATTAGATGGTCATGCCCTAAATTGGTGGGAAAGCCACACGTAAACCCTGAGGTTGGAGGGAGAAACTCCAGTTACTAAGTGGGAGTACATCAAAACCCTCATTAAGTCATATTTTTACCTTATTTTGTATGTAGAGGGCCATTGGATCATGTGGCACTACTTCAAGAAAAATATAGGAAAAAATGTGCAAGAGTACACAACAGAGTTCAGAAAGATAGCCATAATGTTGGGTATCTCCCAAAAGAACCCAAATCTACTTAACAAGTATTTGGGGGGGCTATACTTCCATATGTGTGAGAACTTGATGTTATTCAATCCTAAATCAATGGACGAGGTTTGTGTATAGGCATAGTACCTTGAGAACATAGGCCCGAAGAGAGCGCAATCACTTGGATCAAAGCAGAAGGAGAAACAAGATGCTTCTAAGGATGGGAAGAAGAAACAAAAAGGTGGAAAAGATTAAAAAAAAAAATAGAAAAATCACACCATTTCAAAGATCCCAACAACCACTACAACCATTGTAACATTGACAACCATATAGAGAAGGAGTGCACTAAGTTGCATCGAGAGCTAAACCCAAAGAACAAGAAAAAAGACAATAAGAAGAAGAATCACTTGGCCACATATTCAAGCAAACAAATTGAAATCAGATCATGCATGGATGATAATATTGTATGTACATTAGTGCAAAAGGAGGTGAATCTAAGTAGCCTTCAGCACCAGGAAGAGAAAGAAATGACCAAACTCTTCCATATAAATATATAGGTCAAGAAGACAAATACTGATATTTTGTTTGACTTAGGATCTCAATTGAATCGCATTGCAGTAGCCTTTTTTCAATAATTTTGGGTCCGAATTTCATGATCATACAAATCCATATCCATTGGGATGGGTAAATAAGGATGCATAACTAAAGGTAACAAAATAATGAAAAAATATATTTGTTATTAGTGTTTATTTTATTGATGAAGTAGAACTAGGTGTCATTCCCCTTGATGTATTTGGAGTCGTGTTTGGGAGTCCCTACATGTACATGTGAGATGCAATATTCATCTAGAGAGATAACCAGTACCATATCGCCAAGAATGGGAAATCTTTCATCATCAATGCACACAAAGGCAATTCAAATATTTCACTGGTAAGTGCCAATCAAGCCAAGAAATCGAACAGTTCCAGCAATCAGTATGTTTTATTTTTTTTAACAGAAAATCAGTTTTTAGAAGAGTCGATGTGAGGCAAGGCATCCCTGGAGGGATGTACTAGGAAACATAAAAAACTATAAGAGTTGCTACATCCATATAGGGATGTGTTCAAATAGCCTAAACGATTACCACATAAGAGGGAAGTGGAGCATGAGATTCAGCTATTGTCAGACTCCCCATTCCCACACATTAGGTTGTATAGGCAGTTTATAGAAGTGAGGTCAATAAATAGTTGTAGAAACTACTCGAACAGGGTGTTATTTGAATGAGTACATCACAAACTGGGCCACATACCATCATTGTCCCAAATAAGCATGGGATTTGGTGAATGTGTATGGATCACAAGGCATTGAACATGTTCAAAAATAGATACCTTCTTCCTAGAATAGATGATTTATTGGATTAGTTGTAGCAAGAAAATTACTTCACCAAGCTAGACTTAAAGTCTAGATATCACTGGGCTCAAGTCAAAGAAGAATATGCCCGAAAGACCACCTTTAAAACTAGGCAAGCTTTTTATGAGTGTTAACTCATGACATTTGGCCTATGTAATGCACCAACTATGTTTATGATGTTAATGAATGATGTACTTTTCCCTTTTATAGATTATTGTTTGTTTGGATTATATATTGGTATAAAGTGCTAGCTGGGAAGAGAACATATCTCATTTGATGCGGGTGCTTGAGACATTAAAGAAGCACCAACTATTAGAAAATCTCAAGAAGTGTGATTTTCATAATAGTATTTGGTGTATCTAGGGTATGTGATAGGTCGAGGAGAGTTGAAGATAGATCCTGCCAAGATGGAGACGATCATGAAATGGCTAGTGGAAACTAATGTTTTAAAGGTCAAGAGTTTTATTGGGGTGGCATAGTACCTGAGGAAAATCATAGCCTCATTTTTAGTGGTAGCAGCACTGCTCCATGCCACAACAACAAGTGGTAAGAGTTTCCAGTGAGGAAAGGGTGAGCACAGTGCTTTCAAGGATCTAAAAAGTAAAATCAGTCAAGCACCAGTTATGGCATTACCAACCTTGCAACATCCCTTTGAAGTGGAGACAAATGTGAGTGGGTATGTTATGGGAGTGGTCTTTATGCAGGGAGGAAGGCTTATATGCTACCATTCTAAAGTAATTCATGGAATAGTTCTTAACTACCCTACCTACAATAAGGAGCTACATGCCCTGGTGAAAGCTATGAATAAGTGGAATCACTATTTTATGGGAAAGGAGATATTAATCCACGCATATCACCAAAAATTATAGTACTTGCAGGACCAGAATAAGATACAATAGTCCAGGAATTACAAGTGGATGGGGTTTTTACAACAATTTAATTGAGTAATCAATTACAAGAAGGGAAGCACAAAAAAGTTTGTCGAGATGCTTTCATGGCCACCCACACCAAAGTTCGCAACTTTGGGAACTCTTCTGCACATGAATCCATTCATCGATGATTCATATAGAGAGGCATATTCAGAGGATGAGTACTTCAAGGAGGTGTTTCAGTAGTTGCAGAGTCAGATTCATGTGCATGGGTTCTCTAGAGGCTAGATAAGTTATGTGTTCTTAAAGGTGATAAATTAAACCTTCTTAGAGAGGCTCACACCTCTAAGGTTGCAGGTAACTTTGGTGAAAGGAATACCATGGCCAACATGAATAGGTATGTGTATTGGCCCAAGATGCAATAGGAGGTAGCTAGGTTCATAAGTGAATGCATGATTTGTAGTACTAGCAAGCATAGCAACAAGAAACAGGGTCTATATCATCCCTTACATGTAGACCGCTCGTCCTTGGAAAATAATTTCCATGAACTTTGTCATGAGTTTACCAAAAAATAGGAATGAAAATGAATACATGTTCATGGTAGTTGATAGTTCAGTAAGATATATGTTATGATTCCCTTAAAAATACTATTGTTGGGAAATAATCAACGAACTTGTTCTTTGGACATGTATGGGTGTACTGGTATACAATGCTACCTAGGAAGAGGACATCTCTCATTTGATGCAGGTGCTTGAGACATTAAATAAGCATAAAATATTTCCAAATCTCAAGAAGTGTGAGTTTTCGTAATAGTCTTTGGTGTATCTAGGGTATGTGATAGTTCAAGGAGAGTTGAAGATAGATCCTACCAAGATGGAGGCCATCATGAAATGGTGGTGTCTACTAATGTTTCAAATGTAAAGATTTTTAATGGGGTGGCATAGTACCTGAGGAAATTCATAGCCTCTTTATCAGTGGTAGCAACATTTCTCCATGCCATAACATCAAGTGGCAAGATTTTATAGTGGGGAAATGGTCAGCGGAGGGATTTCAAGGAGCTAAAAAATAAAATCAGTCAAGCACAAGTTCTAGAATTGACAAACTTGTAGCATCCCTTTGAAGTGGAGACAAATCTGAATGGGTATGTTATGGGAGCAGTCTTGATGTAGGGAGGAAGGCTTGTATGATACCATTCTGAAGTATTTCATGGATTAGTTCTTAACTACCCTACCTACGACAAGGAGCTCTATGCCCTGGTGCAAGCTATGAATAATTGGTAGCACTATTTGATGGGAAAGGAGACATTAATCTACACATAACACCAAAAATTATAGTACTTTCAGGCCTAGAATAAGCTACAGTAGTCCAAGAATTACAAGTCGATGGGGTTTCTACAACAAATTCATTTCGTAATCAAGTACAAGAAGGGAAGCACAAACAAGTTTGTCGATATGCTTTCATGGCCATCCACACCAAATATCACAACTTTGGGAACTCTTATGCACATTGATCCATTCATCTATGATTCATACAGAGAGGCATATTCAGAGGATGAGGCCTTCAAGGAGGTGTTTTAGTAGTTGCAGATTTAGAGTCATGCGCATGATGGCAACAATAGCATTCGATACCATCTCCAAGATGGGTTCTCTAGAGGATAGGTAAGCTATGTGTTCTTAAAGGTGATATATTACAACTTCTTAGAGATTCTCACACCTCTAAGGTTCTGGGGAACTTTGGTGTAGGGAATACCATGGTT
The DNA here is from genome assembly GCA_034641835.2 of Pinus albicaulis. NCBI lineage: Eukaryota > Viridiplantae > Streptophyta > Pinopsida > Pinales > Pinaceae > Pinus > Pinus albicaulis. The sequence goes on along the minus strand of CM076579.1, from coordinate 553,748,924 downwards.
AACATGCATAGGTATGTGTATTTTCCCAAGATGTAAGAGCAGGTAGCTAGGTTCATAATTGAATGCATGCTTTGTTGTATTATCAAGCCTAGCAATAAGAAACGGGGTCTATATCATCACTTACTTATACCCACTCATCCTTGCAAAATAATTTCCATGAAATTTGTGGGAGGTTTACCAAAAATGAGGAAGGGGTATGAATACATGTTCGTGGTAGTTGACAGGTTCAGCAAGATGTGTGTTATGATGCCCTATAAAAATACAATCAGTGGGAAAGAAGCAACAAACTTGTTATTTGGAAAGGTCTCGGTGTACTTTAGGATACCAAGGAGCATCATTTTAGATAGGGATACAATATTTCACCTTTGGAAGTTGGATATGTAAAACAAGGAAGAGTGAGGGAATATCTTACAGGAGACACCTTGAGGGCTAAAACTTTTATTGAGAAGATCATGTAGATCCATATAGAGGTACAATAGACATTGAAAAAGTTGTAAGAGAAATATAAGGTCGGGCATGATTAAAATAATTCAGAGAAGTTGTTCAAGGTGGGAGATAGAGTATGGCTATAGTTGAACAAGGAGAGGCTACAGGGACATGGGAATAAAATCGAGGCTCTGAGGTATGGTCCCTTTGAGATACTATAAAAGGTGGACAATAATACCTATCGACTCATTTTACCATTATATATGCGCATTTACTCAGTTGTGAATGTAAAGAATTTGAAATTCTATGAGCCTTTTGTTGACACTTCAATCAACACACTCCAAAATTTTTCCCACACTTAAATTTTGGATCTTATTGAGGATCTTACGATCTATCATCCCATGGTTACTTCATGATCAAATGATTTTTTGTTAAGTGTTTAAGCTTCTTCTCGAACTCTAAGTGTCAAGTCACTTTCTCACACATGCCCAATCGTTGGTGAATTCGCAAGCGCGCTTCCTTTATGTAATCTTTAAAAATCATAGCACAATCCATAAGTAGTGCTTGTGCAATGTTCAACTCATTTCGACACTCAGTGTGAATTTTCCATTGACAGTATCCCTCACTTTGGTTACAATTTTATTTCTATTTCGATGAGTTTTCCCAACTGTCACTTTTGTGCACCCTTGATTTCACAAGTTTCTCTTTCATGTTTTGGTTGTAATTTTAGCTTGAATTAACTTTAATAAGTATCATTTTCATGTTATCTTCACTCTATCATGCGTCACTTTTAATGTCATTCGCATTTTTCAAGTGTCGTCTTCATGTTTTCCTCTTGTTTCTTTTATTGTTTTCACTCATGCATGTGGCACACCTTTGTGCGTCGCTAGAGTTAGTCCCATCCCACTCTTCTACATTATATGGTATTCCATGTCATTAGAGTACATTATAGACACATTCCTTCAGCTAAGCACACCTTTTGATCATAGTAGACACTGTTGTCACAACTTGTGTTTTAAGTATCATAATGTGTCATTTCAACTGTCACACTTAGAAAGAAGTGTCGCTTTGTTGTAATTTCAAGGTGTGATTGATATCATGAATCCTATGTATCCTTTTGGCTTTTGTTGATGGCTTTCATGTGTGTGATCCAAATTTGAGTCATGTTTGGATACATTTCTCTCTCTTACTCTTCTAGTCCCACACTTAGCCACTTTGGAGTTTTTATTGGTCCCCCTACCAAATGCAATTTTTGAAAGAATTAACTCTCTTATCAAGTTATTCTATTCATGAGCCTCATTGATGCAAAATTTATCACCAACATTTGTGCATTAAATTATTCTCAAGGTCACCTCAAAATTATTACACATTAAGAACCTTCCAAGTACAATCACCTAACCCTTGTTGTGCATACTAACTCACTCCACTAAGTTATCATCACCTTTGCCTTGCATGGCACATAGAGAAATCCTACCTAACAACATGGAGCCCTTCTACCCTCTTGAATAATCCAACCATGCAACACAAAGTTCCTCCTATCCTCACAATGCAATGAAAACCTTCCTAGGAAAAAAGACATGTTTTCTATGGCTTCCCCTAGTGAAAAGCAGATTTTAGGTGAAAAATCACCCACTTTTGGGTAAAAATGTGTTATAATAAAAGGAAAAGTGCATTATAAATCAACAATGGCCCCTTTTTCAGTCACACTACACTGGCCCTTAAGCTTCCTCTTCCTCCTAATGCATGGCGCACAAACAAGGCTCAATCTTGCTTCCATTGACCATTGTTGTCCCACTCAATGCCCAATTCATGTCTGTTCAAGCCTCCCTCGGCATATGGTGCAATCTTAAGATACAATGGACAATTTTTGAGAAAATCTATGCTTTCCTAAAGGTTTCATCTTCCCTTCAGTGCATGGTGTGGTCTCAAGCCTCAAGGCTTCTACCTTGTTCCTTGTTGTTCACCACTACGCTAACAATTTCTTAAGATTTTCTTATTTGACACATGGAATAGTAACGAGGATCAAGGAGGCCTCCTCCCAGTCCTTGAATAGACAAAATTTTCTTTCCAAGACTTCCTCTCTTTCCTTCTTGGCACATGACACAATCTTAAGCAACAAGCTCTTTACCTTGTCCCTTGAGCTTCCTTATTGCGCTAGACCAAGGAGATCACCTATTTATAGTGAATATCATAGTAATAGTGAACATTAGAGCCTTCCTAGGCCACTATTGAGTTCAATTGTGCTTTCCTTATCAAGCCTACTTCCTCCAACCCTTCCATAATCCTATCATAATCAGCTCATTCCATGATCTAGGTAGTGATGAAATAGATGATTTTAAGACTAATTTTTTTCTTTTCATGAATGATATTCATGAGAAGGAGTACCTTCAGCATGAAAATGCGATGCTAAAAGAAGATATTAAAAATAGAACACAAATAATCACTTGTGGAGAAGAAGCATAAAAGATAATTTCATGAAGAAATGTGGCATATCTTATACCATGACAGAAAGAAGACATTGCATGGTGACTCAAAAGATTCCAATACATATCCAAGTCCCTTTGGAGGGTGAGGATAAGCAACAAAGTGAATCTTTACATGAAGATGAAGCATAGATCATAATGCATTATAAAGCAGCAAAGAGAGCAACTTGGAATGTAATGATATATTTTCAAGAAAAGGACAAAATGTAATGTGTAGAATTCCAAGAGTCACATGTGGAATATGAAAAGTCACATAGTCATATATGGAAAAAAAGGTCATTTAGAAGTTTAAAATTTGTTTATAACTCCAAAGGACATATTAGAATCTTGAGAGTCATGAGGATATAAAATTGCATTCCTCTTGTTATAAAAGAAACCTCATAAATGAAGCAAAAGGCTTTTGGAGGCTTAAGATTTGGGGAGCTAGCCTTTTCTTCTCTAACTTGGCATAGGAGAGAAAATTCTTCTTTGGAGAAGCAAGAAGTGACTTAATGTTACACTGTTGGAACTAGTGCCTCATCATTGTAACTGTGTACTTGGATATTTCACCTAATTGAAGCTCAATGAGCCAACACATTTTCATGCATGTATCGTGAATGTTTTAGGACTATTCTTGGGATGTTTGCAGTATTTGTTGTGTTCATATGTATTGGAGAAATTGAAATATTTCGGTGGATTTTGTACTTATCTTGTTGAATGTGTGTTGTATTTTCTTTAATGATCATTGTGTCTATGTGAACTATTTCACTAGATAACTAGCGAATATTTCTTTACTTGTGTGTCTCTCTTAGTTTAGTACTATTACTTCCTTCTAGAGGCTCACTTTTGTCTCCCCACTCGTGAAAGTATCCTTTTACACAGTGCAATCAGTGTTTCACAATGTCAACTTACTTGCTCATTCAAGGGTTATGTATACAATCTCTTATGTTATTCATTGAAACCAAGGTGAACCTTACAATTATGGTGGTCAGGTTGATACTTTGGATTGGGCTCCTACTCCAAACAGCGTGAGGTTTAATTGGGACTTCACATCAAGGAGACCCCTTGTATGTTGGTGGTATCCAGCACTATCAAAATTTTAGCACTAGAAGAGGGCCAGATGATAATTTGTGTATGTTGAGTTTGTTTTGAATCTCATATATTAAATGGATCTTTCCCAAATCATAATCCTGGGATGTTTTTTCAAGGAACTTGATCTTACCATCCTTGTATAAATTATTCATAACATGTTTAATTTTAATTTTTATGGCAAGAGTGAACTAACAGTCCTTAAGCATATGTTTCAATTTTCTTATTTTTGTCTTTCTAATGGAATACATTGTAAATATGTCAGGGCTAGGTTGTTCACCCTCACATTTGAAGGTAAAGTCAATAAATGGTGTCATGCATTACCTTCTTCTTCTATCCATTCATTTGAGCAACTTGTTAAGGAGATTCATGAATATTTTGATAATTATGATTATTAAGATATATGTGATAGAATTGATTTTCTTAGAATTAAACTTTTTGAATCTGTAGAGGATTTTATTAATAGGTTTCTTCACCTTTGTTATAAATTTTCTGAGGGATTTATTCATTTAGGTTTCATTATGGGGAAATTTCAAATTTTGGTTCTACTCACCTTGAAATATTTTCGATCTGAACCCCCAAATGATTTTGCTCCTTCAACTTACATGACTCATGAAATATTCCAAATTTGTGAGGAGGAACCTACTATTCATTTTGCTCCTTATTATCCTCCTTTTCAAGTACCAATAGATGTTCCTGTACATATTAATGATCAATTTGGTAAATTTTAAAATAAAATTGTTTATCTGTCCATTCAACTTCCACCCACTTCTCAAGATCCACATTCCATTGAGGGAAACTTGGAGTGGTTTAGTAATTTCATGAAGCCTAAAGTGGAAGATAATCCCTTGGGTTCATTTTAATGTACATAAGCCCAATATTGAATGTAATACAAATGAATATTTGGTTGCCCCTGGGGATACTTTAAAACCTTTACCATCTACTTCTCATGATTCCTCATTTCATGATTTTCTTGATCAACTTACTTCAAAACTTAATTATGGTCAACATGTTGTTCCAAGCGGTAATCAAGAACAAGGTAATGGTATTTCATAGGCAGAGGAGAAAATTGTCGGATATATGTTCCATATTTCTTCCCTCTTTGATAATTTTGATCCTATACCGTCATTTGATCATGACTCAGACAACATTGACAACCTATCAAATTAGTTTGAACCATGCATTCAAGTTGAGACTTTTGATATTCATCATCATAACATCTATTTTTCCATTAACACATATGGTGGGTGCATATCCAAGTATATCGAATGATATATTTTCTTCTTCTGAAGGCTTGGATTTGCAAGGTATTGATTCAGAATCTATTTCTCATATTTTACAATCTCATTTGTGAATTGAGATGCTCTTTCAATTTAGAATGATCCTAAATATTCTCCAGATGCTAAATATGAAAAGGAAATTTTTCAGGTTTTTGAATCCTCAAAATATCCTGGTCAATCTAAGTGATATATCATTATGCCTATATTTGAGCATTATGTTGATGACAATAATATTGATCCATTGTTCCTAAAAGTTAAATTTGATTTAGTTACAACTAATGTTCCTCCTCTTGAATCTTTGCATCATTCGTCATCATAGTATTCATTATACCCAGATATGTTTGATGATTTTTTCATACCAAAAACCCTTCTAAATCATTTAGATCCTTATCTAGTTGATTGTTATTGTCATCAAGTATAGGATAGTATAATCCTACAATTAGAGGATGAAAAGTTTGAATCCATTATTCATGATTTGTTCAAATGTAAATATTTCATAAGTCAAAAGGAATATGTCCCAACCCTGAATGGTCAAGGGAATTATTTGATCAATTCCTTTGAACGTTCTATCCATCAAGAGTCTAATATGTCTAACCTTAAAAATGATCAAAGTAGTGGCACTAAAATTATTTTCGTTGATACATCTAATGATAATGGTTTGTGTCTACCTATTGATTTTTCCAAGACACCCAAATTTGATGATCCACCATTAGAAAGTTTAGATACCTGTCCAAAATTTGAGGCACTTCATCTCTTGTTGATGGTTATGTCAATTTCTTACAACCTGTTGAGATATGTTAAATAAGTTGGATCCATATTTTCATGCATAGATATTTCTTTAAAACCCATCCACTAGTTATGAGTTCATTCTTAAAGGACTTACATTGTTTTCGAGTCAATCTGCTTGATTCCCAAGGTATAATTTATAATCAGATAAATGATTCTTGCTTGGGTAGTCCCGTTTCATGTGAATCCATTGCATTATACCAAATATTGGAGAGCACATATTTCGTGGATCCTTACAATTTCAAAGCCTATCATTTTGATTATTAAGATAAATGTCATTTTGGGTTGAAGGGTGTTTATCTATTAAAATCTTTCAAATATGATCATATTTTTATCATGTTTGTGCATGTCATGAAGCTAATAATATTCTTAGAACCTTTCTCTTTTGGAGTGATTTCAAATGCTTGAATCATTCAACAAACCGAGACCCTTGTTTTGTTATGAATACTAGGTTTTATTTCACACATGTTTCTAACCTTTTTGTAACTCAGTATCTTGATTGGTTTACTGGATTTATGATGTCAAAAATTATTTTAAATTCCCTAAGCTTTTGTATTGTTGATTTCGCATGAAATTGGATACGTAAGGAACCGATGGAAAATCAAGAATCTTATGTGTTAACCCACCAATCTGATCATAATACTTGTTCTAACTATCACCCAATTAATTATTTTCCTATCAACATACCTAATGTTAATTGTTTTACGATGATTGATTTTTTAAAATACATTCATGTCTTTGATTCATATATTCATTTTTCATATGTTTGTTAGATAATTGAGGCACTTCAAAGTGATTTCATGGTTATGTCAGGTCCTCACCATCTCAAAAATATTTTTGAGCAAGATCAAATTAAATTCACCTCAGAAGATTCTCTTTGTGATTCAAATGCTTTGATTGAAAATTCATGTTCTCAAGAATTTATGGGTTTTCAAACTTTTTTTAATGAATATCGAGATCCAATCATTGAATGGTTATAGAAATCTTATCTGGAAAGTTATGTTACAAATAATAAGTTTCAACCTTTTCTAATGTTTGAAAGAACTGAAAACGTAGGTGAATGTGTATTTTCAAGAAGCCTTCAAGGTTTGTATGATCGATATTTCAGTCAACAAGGTGAATCTCGAAAATTTTTAAGATCAGTCAGTAGGGAACATCTATTTTTTAATAAGAAATAACTTCAGTTCATTGTGTAATTTTTTCAAGCGGTTATCTTTTCTATTTTTACAATGATTTATATATCTTTTAATTTTTTATATCTTTTTGTTTGCAGGTCGGGAACTACGATGGTTTCATTGGAAATATCATTGTACTTATCCCTAACCTTATATTTGGTTAGGTTAGGAGTAGGATTAGTTCCATTTAGTTTCCCTTGCATTGCATCCACCCCTTATCTTGCTCTCCATCTAGTCTCTACATTTGTGTTGTTTTCTTATTCTACATTTTGCAACTTGTTTTTTTGTTCCGGCTCCATTTGTTGTGTTATTCGGTTTGTTTTCGTTGCTTTTTCATGCGTTTTCTTTTATGTTTCGTTTAATAAGACTTTTCATGAAATATATTTCTCTTGGATAAAAAAACAGTGTGGAAAAACTTCAAAAGGGAAATTGTAGTGGAAAATAATGCTTGGCTAATATATTGCCTCTTATCTATTGGAATTTATATATCTTTAAATTCAATGATGTCTAGATGGAAAATACGATCAATTCATAAATAAATATTTGATTATAACCATGACACCTGTACCTATTTTAGGATCTTCATTCCTGAACTCAATGTTGTAATTAAGTGGTTTTTTTTTTATCAATCCAACTGAGTAGAGAAGGGAAAGGGGAAAATCAATAACAAGAAAACCAATATCAGAGGTTTATATACCTGTCTCTAAAGGAACAACCTCCCCTGCTCTAAATAATTCAGGATCCCTCTTCCACTATCAAAATAAATAAGTGCCTTTGCGCATTCTATTAGTAACTAAATAAAGGGTGAAAAGCTTCTTGTGTAGAGAGGTGAAGCGAGAAACTTTGTCGGGATATAGTGTAGTACTTTCAGAAGTGAAGCAATGCTTGTGGTTCCTTGAGGTGAATCCATTGAAGTACAATTCATGCTCACTGGTAGTGGAGAAATAATGTGGAATGTTCTTAAAAGCTTGATATACTTATTATCCTTCTCCCATATCGAAATAGTTCAGATGTGACTAGTCTTATGTTAAAGTTTTTGAAGTTGAGAAAGGAAAAGAAGACACTATATCTTGACTAGGATACGAAAATGAATACTTCCTTAAATACTGAGACATTGCACTTAAATATGAAACTTGGACAGAGAAGTTGGAGTTCTACCAATGTGTCACCAAGTGTTTACGTTGTGATCAAAACCCTCCAAAATTTTTCCCACACTTGAATTTTGGAGCCTACTATGTATCTTATGCTCTGTCATCCCATGGTTAATTCTTGACTGAATAATATTTTTTTAAGTTTTTAATTCTTCTTCTCAAACTTTAAGTGTTAAGTCACTTGCTCGCACATTCCTAGTCCTTGGTGAATTTTCATATGTGCTTCCTTTATGAAAGCATGAAAAATATTAGCATAATCCATTAAGACAGTGCTTGTGCAATGTTTGAATCATGTCAATATTCAATGCACATTTTCCAATAACAATCTCCATCACTTTTATTACAATTGTATTTCTATTTCGGTGAGTTTTCCCAACTGTCACTTTTGCACACCCTTACATTCACGAGTGTTGCTTTCACATTCACAGTTGTCTATTTTTCTTCATTTCACTTAAATAAGTATCGTTTTCATCTCATATTCACTCTAGTGTGTGTGGCTTTCAATTTCATTCTCATTTTTCAAGTTTCATCTACATATTTTCCTCGTATCTCACATGTGGCTTTTATTGTTTTCACTCTTGCATGTGTCGCACCTTTATGCATCACTAGAGTTAGTTCTGGAACACTCTTCTACATTATATAATATTACATATCATTAGATTACATGCTAAACACATTCCTTCATATTAGCACACCTTTTGATCACAATCGACACTTTTTTCGCAACTTGTGTTCTAAGTGTCATTGTGTCGTTTCAATTGTCACACTTAGAAAGAAGTGTCACTTTGTTTTCTGTTCAAGGTGTGATTTATATCCATGAGTCATGTGTGTCCTTTTTTCTTGTATTTATGGATTTCATGTGTGTGATCCAAGTTTGATTCATGTTTGGATGCATTTCTCTCTCTTACTCTACTGGTACCACACTTAGCCATTTTGGAGCTATTCTTAGTCATCTTTCCCAGTGCAAGATGTGAATGCATTAAACCTATTATCAACTGATAATATTAGCCTATTCATGAGCCTCATTGATGCAACAATTCTCACCAATATTTGTGCTTTAATCGCTTCTCAAGATCACATCAAAGTTATTCCACATTAAGAACCTTCCAAGGACAGTCACCTAACCCTTGTTGTGCATACTAACTCACTGCAGTGAGTTTTTATCACCTCTTATTTGCATGGCACATAAACTACTCCTATATGATAGCATGCACCCCTTCCACCTCCTTGACGAAGCCAACTATGCAACACAAAGGTCCTCATATCCTCACAGTGTGGTGAAAACCCTCCTAAGAAAAAGGATGTGTTATCTATGGCTTCCCCCAGTGAAAATCACATTCCAGGTGAAAAAGTGTTGGCTTAAGGGGTTTTGACCCAGGTTCAGAGCATTCTGCGCAACCAACAAAACACTCCAACTACTGGCCCTTTCGGTAGTGATCTGCGTGCGCAGACCAAAGTCTCACCTGAAGTAGTATGGGGGGTGATGGAACCAGGTTTCCGTACCCTAAGGGAGATTTTGATGTGGATATTGACCCTAATGAAAAAATATAATGCCTATAGTCATGTGCCCAACTTCACAGGAACCAGATCTAATCGCAGACAACCCTTACTTCAAGACAGAAGTGCACAAACAGTCCACTATACTTTATCCCAATCTTAGCATAATAAGCATAAATGTATGTGCGAAAACATGTATATCTATTCAACACAGAGAATTATAATAGCTACTTAACCAAGATAATTGCGCATTAATCAAAACATATCTATAGCTTGAAACAGATAGCAGATAATTCGATAGACAAATCTAAACAATCACAAAAGTCGCATAAAGATCAGAGCTCTCCAAAAATATCTTCTTTATTGAGATATATTCAATTCAATATAGATCTTCCACCTGCGCACACAACATAAGGTTACTTGCACACATTTCAATACTTAGGTCTCCGTGCACATAGCCAGCAGGAGCCTATCTAACCAGACTAACAAATCAGATTAACAATCCAAAAGATCAAACATAGACATATATTGATCTATTCTACAAATTTACTCAACTTGACTCTTGGATATTTATATATATTTGATGCGCACATACCATGGCTTGAGACTCATGGTTTCCATTTTTACCCATTACAAGGATAAATAATATTTGACCTGCCCTAAAGCCCCTTGATTTTTGTGCGCACCATTTTTTTACAAAACTTATCCAAAAATTAACCCAAAAATTCTTTACCCTAGGGGACCCTGCTCCAACATGCCCCCAACACAATCTAGTGACTCATCTTGAGTCACTCTGGTCCTGCTACCTGTATTTTTTTTTTGAGCACCTGCATGGAACTCTAAAATGGCAAGATGACTTTGGTGCTTTGTGTTGCAGCGTTATGCACTTCCTCTACCAATTTCTCTATGGTTGGTCCCTCGGCGGCCAGGCTGATGCTTCTTTGGATATGTTGCAGGCTTTTGAGGGCACCATCAATGTTTTGTGAATGATGCAAGGCCTCATCAAACCACAACTTCATTATTTATTTGAGAAAGTGCTCCTAGTGGCACAATGTGTCAATTTTTGCTTGGCTGGTGCGGCTCTCTTATAGTCAAGTGAATCTCTAGGCTCGCACTAGGGTTGACACATCGAACTGGATTTCATTGAACTGCTTCTCTTTGGCCCTAAATTTTTTCTTTAGTTGCAGGATGAAGGGTTCATCTTGGACAGAGGTTCAAATTCCCATAGATTATTCAAATAGTTGACTACAAGCATCCACAACAGCATTGATGCTAGTAGTCGATTCCTTCACGACGATGGTGTGCTGCGCACACACCTCTAGAGGTGTCTCAAGCTGTAATTTCATTTGTAGGTCTGTGATATTCTTCTCGAGCTCTGCATGGACTGTGGTGATTTCCGATCACGAAGCCTTGAGCATAGTGACCAAGTTTTCCATCTTAACAATGGCCACTGCTACGATGGGCACTCTGATTTTGGGGAGGCTTGAACATGGTTGATCAATTAATTTTTCTAATTAGGCATGTTGGCTTTCAGTGGTGCTTCGCACATCCTCTGTGAGATAATATCTTTGAAGCATTGAGGCGGCTTGGTTCTGCGTTGTGGTGGTATCCTTGGAGGCCCTATATTCACAATATTGCAACTCATCGGTGATCATCATGTGCATGACATGCAGCTTGTTGGTGGGAAACATGGCCAAATCAATCTCTACCTTAGAGCTTTCCGGAATGATCCCGTACATGGTCGAGATAGGAATTTTAAATGTGGCACCAGAAACTTGGAAGATTCTTCTCTCAGAGCTGGATGGGTACCGAATACGTGGCTCAATTGCTTGTCCTGCGCTTGTTTGAGGCACACTCTCTTGCTACATGCTCACTTGAATCGTGCTCACTTGCATCTTTAGCTCCTAAAGAACTTACCACACATCCTCAAGGACTTTTTGTACTGAGACTCGACGATATTCTAGGTATCTTTAATTGAAGACTTGACTACATATTCAATCTCATCGAGGTTGCCCTCTGTCGAGATTAGGGGCTTTGTCCTTGCCTTCTTTGAGGCCTTTCTCTTAGTGCAGGAATGTAGTTGGGTCTGACGCCCTCGTTTAGTGCCATGACATGAATCTTTCTACGTTGTAGGTGCATCAGCACTATCTCCTTCTTTGTCCTCCATTTCCTCGTCGTCCATAGTGTCTGGATATGGTTCCTTCTGTGCATCCTTGTAGTTCTTATTATCTTTCTGCGTCTCCTTATGCGAATCTTTCGATGTGCATTTCTTTGTAGGAGTCTTCACAGGCACTGAAGATGATGCACCACCAGGGGCACTTGCTTCAAACCATAATGTTGGCCATTTTGTTGTAATGGGCGGAAGGTCATCCTCTCTGACCATGTATGACAATTCATACCAAACCCCTTCCACATCCCTCTTTGGGAAGATGTGAATATTGTCGAACATGGCTTTGAAGTCCGCAATGTGCTTGTACTTCTCGTACAATGTTGGGGACAATTGTGGCTTGGATTGCACCACCTAGAACAAATCTGAATCAAATAATACCCAGATAATATTTTTTTCGGTCACTCTAGAAGGCAACTTAGAGTTCCACAATGACGCATATCATGCACATTCGCAGAGATCGAGCTCAATATCAGGAAACTAGGCCTTTGCAGGTGGCCTCCAACCAATCAGCATGATCAACAGTAGTAGCCAAGCATAATAAAAGTGTTTCCCATCCTCCTGTGCTTCACAAACATTCTCCAAGAATTAATTGTAGAGGTACTTCTCCCAATTATAATGCACCCCTTTCTCGCATTTCCCAGCCAGCGCAATGACTCATGTTGGCACTTCTTTCGCAAGATACTTCCACATCATCTTGCATACAAGGATCATCGTGCCAAATTTGATCACGGGGTCATTGATCTCATTGACGATGAACCCTCAAGTGTTGCGAGATACCTTATGTAATTCTTTAACGTTCTCAACAACCTTCTTCTCTTGTCCCTTTCCTCCAAAGGTCATCGCAGGGTCCTCTCCCTAACAAGGCAGGTTGGTTATGTGGTGGATCAATGCTTCATCAATTGGGATGGCCTCCCCTATCCATAAATATTTGTCATGCACCAGGGAAAGCAGTTTTTGCACACATATATCATTGACCGGGTTGTGCCCAAAATGTGGGATGTTCAGAAGATTTAGCAGCCTCGACTTCTGCAAACCCAACTCTCAATATTTAGGTTCCACTTTGACAACTCCCCCATCATAGGGCACTAGATCTAAATACTCCGATGGCACAAGTTCAGGGAACTTCACACGATCCGTTAGGTCCTAGTCTTCAATATTCAAAAAGGGAAGCTTTGCGAACATGTCTCCTTCGAATGGCACAGCCTCTAGAATCAGCGGTATGTTGATGTATGTTATGACCTTGTCCAAGTCCTTTGTGAATTTCATGGAGGCTTTGCGCGGTGCCATATACTTGGGAAGCTATGATATTGGATCTATCTCTTCAACAATATCCTCTTCGATAATTACCTCAGGCTCCTTAGCCATTGATCTCTTTTGTCACCTTGCAAGGGTCGACCTAGGCTTTGAGTTCTTCTTACATGGAGACCTCCTGGTTCCCGAAGTTTGTCCTTTCTTTTCTTTCTATGTTTGGGGATCAGTTGCAAGGGCTTCAGTGGTGGGCATTGCAGAGGGAGTAGGTTTTGTAGTAGTCATACTGGCAGGAATAATATGACCTAACCCTCTTTGGTGCAGCATTTCAAAAAGGGTCTCAAAGTGCTCAGAACTAATAGCAATGTGCAAAAATCACTTGGAAATAAAAGGGAACTAATGTGACCCTCCCTATCATATTTATAGCGATGGCGCAACCTAAACACTCTGATGTTCATTGATGTAGCCCCATAAATTCTAAAACGACCCCAAATATGGCATAATATCCTCATTAAATGCAGTTTATTCACTCCTCCAAATGGTAATAAAGTTGTCTTATCTAGATTAATTGTTCCAATGGCTAGTTTTTTTACACTTCTGCGACTATTTCAACCTCCTAGCACAACCTCTATGCGGTTGTTGTAGATATCTACACTTTCACCATCTTCGTCATGCAGATTCCACTTTTCCAATGTGTGACAGACTTCTTTATGGTTCTGTGCCCTCTCACAACTGTCTGGGGCACTAAGACACTCCACCAGCCATATAGTAATTTGGCACGCGCAGGGATAGGGTCATCCATGAATGGCTTAAACTAACTTCCATTCACATATATAGGAAGGATTTCACCCCCTAAGGTAATCAAACATATTGCACCTCCTTTTGTAATCTCTTTAACAAGATAAGGTCCAAACCAATGCATTTTGAACTTTCCTGGGTGGCACGCAAACTTGTTATCATATAGAAAAACTAAATCATCCTCCTTGAAAATATTTTGTCTTATGTGTTTTTCATGCTAAGCTTTTTCACGCGCCTTTTGCACCTGTTGTTGGAAACCAACAATGAATCTATCTTCCTACAGTGCAACTAGATGCAACATTCACTTTTCCATACTATCTTAATCATCCATGCTAGTTACCACTGAAATGCGCATAATAGGACGATGTACTCCATTAGCATAAAATCTTCCTATCCATACACCAACCTAAATTGCGTCTGTCCAATCAATTTCTTGCATGTAGTTCGATACACCCATAGAACCGCAGGTACTTGCACATCCCAACCATTCTAATTAGAATTGCAAACCCTTGTGATTGCATTCTCCAAAATATTATTAAAGGCCTCTACCATTCCATTTTCTTGTGGGTGATACGGTGTACTCTTCTATGGTGCATCTTAAAGTCCATTGTCAATGCTTGGATAGTCTCATTCACAAAGTGTGTACCCTGGTCACTCAAAAATATTTTAGTTCACCCAAACCTTGTCAAGATATTCTCAAAAATGAAGTCTGCAGTTTTCTCTGCGATGAAATATTTCACAGGCTTAACTTCTTCCCACTTGGTAAAATAATTCGTCACAGTAACGATATAGCTTGCACCAGTCTTATTTCTGGGAGGGTTGATTAGTCCTACAAAGTCAATGGACCATTTATCAAAATCCTGCAAAGTCACTTGTGGTTGTAGTGGCATTTCATCTCTGCATGAGGGTTCCCCTATTCTCTAACACACATCACAAGCATGGCAATACTATATTGCATCACTTTGTACCATAGGCCACAACAAACCAACCCTCAAAATTTTTCGCACAGTTGGTTTTCCTACATAGTGACCTCCTGCAGCCCCTACATGTGCTTCAACTAGGATACTTTGTCTTTAAAACTCTAGCACATAGCATCTCAATATCTCATCAACACCCATATTATACAACTAGCCAACAATCAAAGTAAATTCAGTTGCACGCAAGACCAGTTATTTCTTCTGCTTAACTGTATACTCTGTAGGCGCACTACCAATGGTCAGAAAATGGATAATATCGGCGAAGTGGTCATCAACTACTTTAATGGAAAATATTTACGTGGTTAGTAATCTATCCTCCAAACTAGTTGGCTCCTCTCCACTTTCGATGCGTGATAGGTGATTTGGACCTGCATTCAACCTCCCTGGCTTGACAATCACCTCAAAATCATACTCGTGAAATAATAAGAGCCATCGAAAAATATTCCCCCCCAAAATAGGCTTGTTGACCAGGTACTTCAAAGCAGAGTGATCGGTAAACATCTTAAAATGTCCTCCCAACAAATAGTGACGAAACTTCTATGGCACATAGACCATAACTAATCCTTCTCTCTTTGTTGTCGAGTAGTTGTGCTCAACACTTGACAATTTCCTACTCGCAAATGCAATTGGGTGATCAATATCTCTAGCTCCTAGCTACGTGAGTACAGTGCCTAGCGTGATACACGAATCATACACATGTACATGGAATTCCTTTATCCAGTCTAGAAATACCAATATAGGCACAGTCACCATTTTCTCCTTAATTAGCTCAAAGTCTTCTGACAGTCCTCATCCCAGCAAAAAGAGGTATCCTTCTTCAACAATTTTTCCATTGGTGCAGTAATTATTGCACACCCTTGAATAAATTTTCTGTAATAGCCAATATGTCCCAAAATTGAGCGCAACTGCTTCACATTTGAGGGAGCCTCCAGGTTGAAAATAATATAAATCTTAGCGGGATCGACCATCAACCCCTGTTGATAGAAAATATGACCCAAAAAAATCCCGAAAGGGACACATAATATGCACTTCTTCAGATTCAACGAGATATGATGCTTCCGACAAGTATCCAACATTAAGCATAGATTTGAAACATGCTTATTCACTAAGCCAAATATAGTCTAATCGTCAAAATAGACTTCTAATAATTTATGTATATACTCCTTAAACGCAGCTACCACCATGCGCAAGAATATTTTTGGCACATTCTTCAAACCGAATGGCATTAATGTGTATCAGAATGATTCCCATTCTGTTGCAAGGGTTGCCTTACTTCTATCTTCAAGTGCGATTCTTATTTTTTGGTATCTAGAAAAGCCATCAGTGAGTAGGCCTCCTGCCCTACCACATTTTCCAATATTTCATCAGAAAATAGAGCTGGAAAAGGGTCATGCACACAGGCATCATTCAACTTGCGCAAATCCACAAAAATCCTAATTTCTCCTTTGGAATTATTCTTGGACCACCATGGGGCTTACCCAATCAGATTCTACTGGTTCAATGATCCATGTAGCAGCCATTTTCTCCAGCTTCTCTTTGACCTTTCATTTGTACTTAGGATTCAACTTGCAAGGGCGCAACTTGAAAAGCCTTTCATATGGTTTCAGAGTGATTTTCATCACACTAAGATCCCCAACAATACCTTTCAACTCTGAAAACTTTGTGGGAAATAAGTCCTGATATTCAGCAAGTAGCTCCGCAACCTTAGCTATTGTATCTTCATCTGATTTTTTCAATATTAGGTTGCTCTTCTATTCCGATGTTGACTTGCCTAATATTCATGGGTTCAGTCACATCTGGCACTTCCACCAGAGGCCCAACAACTGTGCGCTGACCTTCAGACTCAGGGATATTGATGTTTCTTGGGTATTCCTCATTATCGTCAATAGTCATATTCCGGCAGTCAACTATATCTTTCATCTGTGCATCCCATGTTGGTAGGGCTCGTTCTTCTGGTTTCTCTATCATATCAAAGACCACATCTTGAATCATGTGTAAGGTAGTATTGATGTATGGGAATCCACTCTCAAAACTGAACATTGACATAAAGCTTTCTCATAGCACAACCCATTCCATCGTGCCTTGTCGCAGCTCAATCTCTAGGTACTAGCTCATAGGAATCTGACTTAAAGTATGGATGAATGTATGCACCCATCCTAGTTGCGGATCTTCTCCCCAAGCTGCAGTCCACCTAGATAAATGTATATGCGGATATTATTTACATGTATAGGTTCCTTCCAATCGGGTATTGGGTTTTCCAAATCGCAGTTGCGTCATATGGGTACATTCTTCCCAATTCGCCAAGTTGTCCTTGTGAGTCTCCCACCAACATGCTAGAGTTGATCGTAGAGAAATGTCAAGTGCATGGAAACATTGTTTCTCTAGAACATCCTTTTTGAATTCATCTAAGAAACAAGTGACACTTCCTATACCATCAAAATAAGGTATTTCCTGCACCTCATAGGATATCCACCATAGAGATCTGGTGACTCGGTTGCAGTGCAGGGTAGATACTTCATGCAAAAGGTTCTGCCAATTCTCCTATTCCTCATCTGAGTCTGAGTGGCATGAATTATCTCTATCCCAAATAAGCCAATCATCTGTTGTGGGATTGATCCAATATTCATCTCTCGAAGTTAGTTTGTTAATATGATCAATGTCCTCTTTTGCACACACTAGTTTTGTATATCTTTCTCCTTCTGATAGATCTAGTGGGATTGTGTTGGAACAAGGTCTCCTGCAAGCTGCGAATCTAGTCCATTTTGTATATTTTTTATTATATTTAGTCTAGCGTAGGGGTTTTGGGGCGATTCAAAGCCCCTAATACATTGTAAGCGGGCCAAGGGTAGACCAAGAGTCTGTAAACCGCGATTTTTGGACCATTGGATGCGTAAGCTAAATTAATATAAATAGTTGAACCTTTTTGAGTCAATGGGGAGGAATGAATTAAGATTGATACGAATTTCGAATTAGTAGATCTGTTTGGTTTTTTGGGGAAAGGACTCCTGCTAGCTGTGTGCGCGGAGATCCTCAGTCCTGCTGTGTGCGTACCCTGCTGTTGTGTGCGCAGATTGGGTTTTTTGGGTATTGTAAAAGGAAATGAAGGATTAATGAATGCGGAAGGCTGTTGAAATCTCTGAATCTATTGGATCTATGATATTTGTTTATGTATGATATGTGTCATTGATTTAAGCTGCGCAAATACTAGTGTTACGTGTTTATACTGCGATTTGGATCTATTATGGTATACATAATTATATATTGAGCTCCAAAAGTAACTGTTCCGTGTGTTTATGTTGCATTGACCGTTGATCTGAATCTATTTATTAGACTTGATGTAAGAATAACTGCGACAGTTGCCTTATTTTCCTATATCTGTGATTTGTTGCAATTATACATGATATTGCGCAAGTGGATGCGGAGGAGCGGATAGATCTGGGTTCTGTAATATGTGATCTGATAATTGTCAAGTTGAACGCATCTCTGCCTAACTTACCTAACCTCTCCCAGGGTGCGGAAACCTGGTTCTAGCACCCTCCCATACTACTTCGGGTGAGACTTTGGCCTGCACAAGCAGGCCACTGTCGAAAGGGCTAGTAGTATAGGGGTTTGTTGGCAAACCTTAACCTCTGAACCTGGGTCAGGACCCCTCACACCAACAAATGGTTCCATTGCCAGGACCGAGAGCATTTTAAGAGAGGGATCGGGTAATGCCAAGGCCATACTGGAAACCTGAAAGAAAAGAAATTGATGAATGGTTCGAATGGAAAGTTTAGGAATTTGCAGTAAAAGAAAACCGCAGTAAGAAGTTGACCACCGAAAAGTGGAAAAATAGGTATATTTTCACAGAGATCTATGAAATATTTTGCGTAACCATTGCGATCGAGCTCCAGGAGTGGCTCGCAAGGCTGGTCGAATTTCAAAAGTGTTGGAAGGACGAGCAGGTCACACAGTGGACCCCAGAATTGATCCAGCAGTTAGAGAAGGTTGATAACACCATCACTCGCACCGTAGACCACTGGGTGGACAGCGTGCTAGGGGGATTCGTGACGGAATTTTCCATCGATCAATTCATCTCCTACTCCAAAGTAAAGCGAAGATTATTCAAAGGATTTAGGGGTAATTTTCTAAATACTTTACCATTGTTGATTAAGATATTACTATGCGAAAAAAGTATTCTGTGTAGCCACACCGAATGAATGACCTCTGATCTGGACAAAAGTACGACACGAAGCGGAAAATACTATCGGACCAACATAGAAGGAGGTAGATCTGTCTACAGCCCGGTAAGAGAAGAAGTTGTGCAGAGTCCTCCAAACACACCACTTTCAAACCAGAGTAGGGGTAAGAATTCACCTACGCCTCCACCACGAGAAGACGACATGGCTATGCACATGAAATTGCCTACCTTTAAGGGTGTGGGATATGAGGACATGGAGCAGTTCTAGTTTGTCGCAGAATCAGTATGGACTGCATAGAACGTAGCTAGCGATTCGGTGAAGAGGGCATAGTTGTCCCTTGCCTTTGAAGGAAGAGCTTTGGATTCGTACATGGGATATATTGGACAACTTAAAAATTCAACCATCGAAGAGATCAAGAACACCTTAAAACAACAGTTCAAGAAGCCTAAGTCCTACTCTCAAATAGTGTTCAACCTAAAATATTTCAAGCAAGGGCCTTCTGAATCGGTATGGGAGGCTGATCAATGGCTGAAGAAGGTGATCAGGGAAGGAGGATTTCAGTACGACGACAGACAGCACACGGAGTAGTTCATTGCTATGTTGCTTCCTCACCTTCGCATACCTATGGGTCACCAAACTTTCGAATCTCCGGAAAAAGCCCTAGAGGTCGCTATGAAGTTAGAAGCTGCACCCAGAGACAATACCCAGCTAGGCATCCAGCAGATCTAAGGACAACTGGAGGCAATGCACATGGAGATCTAGAACCTGTGAAAGGAGCGAGGCGTAGAGGCTAGCCTAGAAAGATGGTGCATACGTTGCAGAACAAATGGTCACACCAAGGATAATTTCCTACCATTAACAGACTACATGCAGGCTAGGGGACCTAGTCTGGTGCGCCCTAGGGAAGTGGCAGGACCAAGTGGGCTAGCACTATGGTGTGATGATTGCCACATTGTCGGGCTGCACAACAAAAACCACTATCCCTGCCTTGTTGTGTACGTCCCAGAAGTAAAATAGCAATGGTGCAGGTTTTGCAGGTCAGTAGGACATGATGAACAGAACTGCCAGATGTATGATTTGATTATCGATCGAGGGAATCTCTATAGGGTGTAGTCGGATCCATCCTCACCCAGATCCCTTTCGAGCACAGGAGTCTCCCCAGCAAGGGGCAGGGGAGGTAGAAGAGGTGGAAGCGCAGGTCGGGGACGAGGGCAAATCATCTGTTATAATTTTGGAGAGGTAGGGCACTTTTCCAGGGACTTTCCAAACCCCACAAGACAGACCTGTCGGTATTGCAGGTAGGTGGACCATGCGATTGAAGACTATCTAGTCTTGATAGTGAAGATGCAGGAAAAGTAGCTGAAACCTACGCAAAATATGCAGAGGGTTAAGGCCGAACTACGAGAAAAATATCCAAGCTTAAATGTCGTAACATGCAGTGGGATGGCCATTGGGGGGCCTGGGAAGAAAACTACAAATGAGCCTCTAATCCAACCAACAGTTAACAAACAGGAAGTGTTGGATCTAAAAAAGTAGAAAGAACCATTTATCGCAACTCGCAAGGACTTTGTCGAGGTAGAGGCGTCTACTTCGTAGCCGCCTGAGGGCCTCAAGGTAGATGAGGAGGTCAAACCCTTTTTACAAGCATGTATGAATCTGCTGCGCAACTCAAGGGCTATGGAAAATCTTCAGGAATTGATAGATATTTGCGCAACATAACCTATCCTCCCTCCAGAAATCAAGGATGTACATAAACTCTATGGGTATAAGAAATGCACCGGTAGAGAGATGCGGTTGACTGCGCAGATCGGTGATTACAAGATGGATCAGGTTATTTTGGACCTAGGGTCGAACACAAATGTATTACCTAAACAAACTTGGAAATGCATGGAGGAGCCTAAGTTAGAATGGTCCATTATCCAGCTGCATATGGCCAATCAACAGAAGATCATTCCATTGGGAAGACTATTGAAGATTGGGGTGGATATCGCAGGAGTTAAGGTCCGGGCTGACTTTGAAGTAATTCAGATTGTCCAAGATGCGGACCCCTACCCTGTGCTGCTTGGATTGGACCCCTACCCTGCACTCCTAGGCTTGGATTAGGCCATCGATATGGGAGGCATCATTAACCTAAAGAAGAGAAGCGTAGTATTCGAGAATAACGGTACAAGGGTAATAGTACCATTAGGTCCAGTGGAGGGTGAAAGATACACAGAATGAGTGAGTGACGAAGAGGATGTAGATCACATCTATAAGTTAACTATGCGAGACGAAGACTGGATCAACCCCACGGCAAAGGGAGTACTCTGATGGGAAAAGGACAGCGAAATTTTCTTCGACTCTGATGGGGAGATGGAGAACTGGAAAAACCGATTACATGATTTCTCTATGCTAAGATGTCTTCAGATCATGAAGAAATTCCGCTGCATCTCCTCGGAGGTAAGAGATCTACCTTATTTTGATGGTTCTGGTAATGTTAGGGACTTTTTGCGGCCATTTGAAGCCGAGGTTCCCCAAGAACGACGGTTATGGGCCTGTAAGATGTCCATGCGAGGATCACCTGCAAAATGGTGGGTAACGCATGAGGAGGCATTCCAGGATTGGGAGGAGTGTTGGAATATGCTAATCCTATGATTTGAGGCCCCAGCTGACGTGTGAATCAAAACTTTCCTTGGACACGAAAATCCACGTGAATATTTGGTCGCTTGGATCAAACAATGGTGCGATAGAACTGCCCACGAGTGGGTTCATCTACTTATTCATGCCTTGGGACCACTTCCCACCTTATGGTACTTAGATGCGGAGCTCCACCGGAACACCTGCCACTAGGAGGCTTTCAGGGATGAATTTCTGGGAACTTTTGGGTTCGTAGGCGGGACAGAGGCGCTGGACGCAGCTTTGCGGAACATTGACACTATAGCATGGGGTGAATCACACCTGTGTATCGCACCTGAAGTACCCAATTAGGAGCTGCGAACACCAAACAAGATCGAATATTGCAGCCTAGCCCCAAAAGAAGGTAAGAATGATCCACGAGAAGGTGTTGGTTCAGAATTGAACAAGGTGCGCATGGATACCAAACCACTCAGGCTGCGAATGGGTAGCATTGAGACGCACCCTACGTTGGCTCAGATTGAGGAAACGAATACTCCTACAGCAAAGAAACATGTGCGTTCAATCCTTAGCCATGCAAGTTATTACAGGAAGTTCGTTCGACAGTACACACTAATCACAGCACCTCTGAGAAACTTGCTTGCGAATGTGGTTCGGTTATATTGGGATGACGCATGTCGGAAGAACATGTCTTTGGTTTTGAAGTACCTAGGGAACAAGCCTGTGTTGAGGAAGGATGCGCAGGAGGCGTAGGCGTTTAGTCCAAGCTCAGTAGGTACATTAAGAACACATAAGGAGCAGAAAATAGCCTCTGAAATAGTAAAATTTGGTAAAAAGGAAAAGTTACCGTTGAATGGAGCGGGCAGATGGAAATTAATGAGGAAATTCCTTGAGATTTTTTACCTTTTACTTGATGGTAAGTTCCAGGTGAAGTTTACCCTACCTTTGGATGACAACAGACACTATAAAGTAGGAAGAATAGCTTAGACAAGGGTTCTGTATCATAACCCATATGTATTTTCTTTATGTTGCACGGTTCTCTAGGCCTATAGCGTTTTGTTCGTGACTGATCAACCCACTCCTGCTACCAATAGTGCCCCAGAATCAGGATTCCTTTTTCATGCTAAAATGACTGCTACTAACCCTGCGGAAGCTTCGGCACCTATAGAGCCAGATATTGCGGCAATCATGGAGATTGGGCCTGAGGATGAGGAAATTTATTGGATAATTGCGCTCTGGCTCCCTGCATGGAGGATTGGCTTCAAAATTGGGGAAAGGAGCACTAAAGGGACCAGTGCGACAAAAGTGACCCCCCTTGTCAACCCAGAGGAGGCCGTAGGACCAAGCCAGAAGGGCTCGGATGCAGCTATGGAAAAGGATGCACATCCGCCGTAGACTGCCAAAACGGATGCCAAGGCCGAGACTCAGGTCAATTCGCAGCTAGACCTGAGCACGAGAGGGTTGAATGACAAAGATACCACCTCTGCCCAGGGTACGAAGTGGCCAGGCAAGCCTACAAAAGGGTCCCGAAAGAAGCAGCACGCCCAACGCAAGGAATATGATGCGATGGTCACACTAACTAACGGTGACCTCGAGAAAATCACGGACGCAGTTACGCTGGCTATAGAGGATAAGTGGGCAGCCATAGAGGAACAATAGAAGGTTTTAATCACCACCATCCAGGCCAAGATTTGTACCCTCCAGTTGAAGACAGATACACTGCAGACCGGCGTAATTCAAGTACGAACTCCCTTGGCAACCAGCGGTGCAGCGCTAGCTATGGAAGAAAGCCGTCTCTGCTCTTTTCCTAGCGCTACCCCTGTAGGAATCCAACTCCAAGTAGGTACAGGGATGCAATTGGATATGGCCAAGCTTCCCCACGAGGCATTACAGGGCCTCCACACTACCATGTTCCAGGAGATCCACCATCGTGACCAAAAAGTACACCAACAGCTTGGTATGGCCGAGCAGACCATCACCCAACAAAATGCCAAAATTCTCCTCATTGTCTTGCAGCATGCAGAGCTTGAAACAGTGATCCACTAGCTCTGCACGAAGGTTACAGAAGATATCCCAGCCGCAGCCACACCTCGGGCTAAAGTTGAAGGATTGGTTGCAGCATTGAAGGTGTCCAGGACAGAAATGCAATTCATTAAGACGTAGCTAGAGCAGAAAATCAGTGACCTGCAGGCCAAACTGCAGCCTGAAATACCCCCGGAGGTACGCGCCCAACGTGCTACACTAGTGACAATAGCTACGGACACCATTACAGGACAAATCACTCAGGGAGCACAGTTTCTTGATAAAACCCTACAGTTATGGACCAAAGTCCAGCAAGATCCGATCCTCCGAAAAATTAGTCAGGAATTGCAGCAGAAAGAGGAATTTTATGAGAAGATTGGGGCTACCTTACCCACTTTGGTCCCTGCACAACATCTAGCCCGTCCAAGGACCAGAAACTCCCTCAAATATGAGATTGAGGAACTCTGGCATAAGAAGAACATCCTCAGACAACGCTTTAAGCCTTGGACTGTCGCAACCCTCCAGCTATCACAGGATGTCGAGAGTGTCACCACCGCAATAGAAGGACCGACATCACAAAAGCTCGTGGAAATTCCACAAAGCACTGCTAGTCAGAGTCTAGAGGTGCTGCCCCCACTAGTCGCAGTCGTCAATGCACTGTGCGCGTAGGTGGAGACCCCACCACCACAGTAACTCGGGACGAGTCACAAGATTGTGTAAGGGGACTGTTGGAACAAGGTCTCCTGCAAGCTGCAAATCTGGTCCATTTTGTATATTTTTTATTATATTTAGTCTAGCGCAGGGGTTTTGGGGTGGGTCAAAGCCCCTAATACATTGTAAGCGGGCCAAGGGTAGACCAAGAGTCCGCAAACTATGGTTTGCGGACCATTGGATGTGTAGGCTAAAGTACTATAAATAGTTGAACCTTTTTGAGTGAATGGGAGGGAATGAATTAAGATTGATGCGAATTACAAATTAGTAGATCTGTTTGGGTTTTGGGGAAAGGACTCCTGTTGGTTGTGTGCGCGGAGATCCTCAGTCCTACTGTGTGAGGACCCTACTGCTATGTGTATAGGTTGGGTTTTTTGGGTATTGTAAAAGGAACTGAAGGATTAATGAATGTGGAAGGCTGTTGAAATCTCTGAATTTGTTGGATCTGTGATATCTATTTATGTATGCTCTGTGTCATTGATTTAAGTTGCGCAAATACCGGTGTTACGTGTTTATACTGTGATCTGGGTCTATTGTGGTATGCATAATTCTATATTGAACTCCGTAAGTAACTGTGTCGTGTGTTTATGCTGCATTGACCATTGATCTGAATCTATTTATTAGAATTGATGCAAGAATAGTTGCGATAGTTGCCTTATTTTCCTATATTTGTGATTTGTTGCAATTATACATGATATTGTGCATGTGGATGCGGAGGAGCAGATAGATCTGGGTTCTGTAATATGTAATCTGATAATTTTTAAGTCGAACGCAGCGCTTTCTGACTTACCTGACCTCTCCCAGGGTGCAAAAACCTGGTTCTAGCACCCTCCCATACTACTTCGGGTGAGAATTTGGCTTGCGCAAGCAGGCCACTACCGAAAGGGCTAGTAGTATAGGGGTTTGTTGGCAAACCTTAACCTCCGAACCTGGGTCAAGACCCCTCCAGCCAACAGACTGCAACCCTGGTTCCATTACTTTCAAACACCATACTTTTGCGCTTGAGGTTGATGATAGCATCCATGTCAATAGCCCAACCCATACCCAACAACGCTAGGTATGGGTCGTAATCATCAACAGTCTAAATAACTTCAAAATCAGTCAGCACCTTAACTCCTTTGATATCAACTATGACCCCAAAAATCCTACCCATTGGGATAATCTTATGTTGATTTGTCATGCATAGCTGTATTGCAGACCATTCCAACTTAGGCTCTCCCACTTACTGTCAAGTTTGCTTTGGTATGACATTTGCATAAGAGCCCAGATCCAAAATGAACTGGTCCATTTCAAACTCTCCTATCTGAGAAGTCAGGAGAATCTCTCGGCCAGTTCTTCTCTTATTCTTGTAGATCTTATTGAGATCCTTTTGCTCTATTTGGGTTCGTTCTTTTTCGGGACAGCTATTAATTAAAGCTTGAAGGTTCTCAATGACCTTATTATTGCGCATAAGCTTGATACAGGCCTATAAAAATAATTTCATCTCTGCAGGCTCGACCCCTTCAATGGTATTTGTGGCAGGTTTTCTTGCCACTTTATATGTGCCAGGATCCACAAAGTCCTTCCTTGCTATGACAAAGGTTTCCTTCTCCCTTTGTAGATTGAACCCTTCATTTTTCTCAGGAGCTCTCTGGACCCAAACATCAATAAGAAGTCTCTTTTCTTTTGCTTTATCTTCTCCCATTTCTACACCACTTCTGGTTACATTATTTATGCTAGGGTTTTCATTATGCGGTTTCGCTCTCATCATTTGAACATTTTGCATAGGTTTCTGTGGTTTCTTCTCCTACATTTTTGCAAACAGTACAGTGAAATATTCAATAGTATGATCAAACTATATACAATACCAACAAGATTCTTGTGTTGGGTTCAGGCAGTCATGCGCATAATGAGTAGCTTCTCAAAATTTATAACAAATGAGTTGTCCCCTTCCACAACCATCGCCTCCACCTCTTCCTCATCCTCTGCCTGGAAATCCACTGCGCCCAGACGGAGATGCAGGAAAATCCGGTCCTCTACCCTCAACTTGCAATCTATACGAATCCTCCTACTCAATCATCAGATCGAAGTTGTGACATTTCTTGTCACCATGTCCCACAGATTGACAGAATGTGCAGTAAGGTTGTTGTAGCTCCATAATATATTTACCAAGCCTAGGGAAGAAGTCTATCGTATGTAGGCCATTTGTTTGGAAAATTGTCCACCATATTTTGGGAACCTCACTAGGCCCTGTTCTTAAGAGGACTTGGTCCTCCAACCACCAGATAGTGATTATATACATGAATGGATCCCTGTTATGTCCCTCAACTTTATAGTGTGTGTACCATACTCCTGCACACATACTTTGCACCATACTTTGTATCTCTAAGTGTAGTGTAGTTAACTGGCTTTGGATTTGTTGAGCCCCAAACTATGTGGCTGGTACAGGTGAGGCTTCTAGCTTCATGGCAATCTCCATAGCTTCAGCTTGTGTTGCAATCTCATTAGAGGAAATTTCAGCCTAAAAGTGCCCATGAAATTTCCACATACTTTCCATGTCATAATATGTAAACCAATCAAAATCAATTTAAAAAGAGGTACATGTCCTAAATAATTTTAAATTGTTTAATTTTGGCATCTGTGAAATATTTAATTATTAATTTAGGTATAGATCAAATATTTTATTATTAATTTGGGTATTCGTGAAATATTTTATTAATGTTATTTACCTTGCCCATATGAATTAGAATATTTAAAAAGTTATTAATGCAATGTAAATATTGATATTAGTGAAAAATATAAATTAAAATATGGGCCCATTTGACATTAATAATCATGGCCAAAAAAACACCAAAAAAATTAGTTAATATAAAATATAAATATAGACAATTATATTTAAATGTAAAATAGTTAAATAATTAAAAATAAAATACAATTATAGTTAAAGATAAAATAGTTAAATAATTAAAAGGTAGTTAAATATAAAATGTAAAATATAAATTTATTAAATCGTTACAAATAGTTAAAGAACGTATTCTAGAAAGGAAAAATTATTGGATTCCGACCAAAAATATAAAATATATAGTTAAATATAAAATAGTTAAAAAAATGTATTCCAAAAATTACAAATTATCAATTCCAAAAATATAAAATATATAGTTAAATAGTTAAATATAATTAAATATAAAATAGTTAAAAAAACTTATTCCAAAAATGAAAAATTACCAATTCCAACGAAAAATATAAAATATATAGTTAAATATAAATTAGTTAAACAGTGAAATATAATTAAATATAAAATAGTTAAAAAAACGTATTCCAAAAAAGACAAATTACTAGATTCCAGCCAAAAATATAAAATATATTGTTAAATATAAAATAGTTAAATATAATTAAATATTAAATAGTTAAATAGTTTTAAAAAAAATATATATATAAAATAATTAAATAGTTTAAAAATGTATTCTAGAAAAGAAAAATTAACAAGAAAAATTAGAAATAATATATTAAAAAATTTCATTGAATCTTGTGCTAATAAATATTGTGGAACATAGATAAAAGTAAATTTAAATTAAAAAAATATCTACATGGAATTTTTAATTAATTTCTTGATTTTTTCCTTAGGAGTCCGCTTTTAGACTAAAATTTCTTATAACTCTGTTGGTTTAAAGACTAGCGCAGATGCGACAACAACATAGCAATGAACCATTCTTTGTGCTGCAAGTCATTGATAGTAAATCCTCTATCTCTCATGGTGCACTTCAATCGTTGATATGTCTCCCATACAGATTCATTCACTTCTTGATGGATCTCCTTTAATTCAGTCACACATTGAGAGTACGATTTTGGCTTTTTGAACTGCTTCTTCAATGTTCTCTTAAGCTCGTCAATCATGGCGTTAGGATTGACTGCCATATACCTCATGTACGAATCTAGTGCGCATTCTTGAAATGCAGTAGCCAGCTGGGCTTTCTTAACATTATCATTATTGATCTGTTGTGTTGTCCATATAGCATCTATGAAGAACCAAATTGGTCAACATCTTCATTTCCAATGCCCTTGAAATTATGCAGCTTGATGGAAGTAGCCATATCGTCTTATGGAGGTGGAGGTGGAGGTGGAGTGGATGACTTGCTAGAGTGAGGTGAATTTCGGAGTGAAGTGGATGGGATCTAAACTAAGGCCAATGACCCAAAAATACTTTGATCTTGCAATCCCTCTTCTTTTGAGTGCGCAGATACACCAGAGCTACTTGTTTTAGACTCCTCGTCACTATTAGATTTACCTTTGAGAGGGCTATAAACAAAACCCTCTTCTAGATATACTTTATAAGTTTTTCATTGTGCGTAGTCGAGCCTCTTCAGGACATTCACTCAATGTGGTTTCACAGAGTACCCTTTTCACATAAAATCATTTTAATCCACAATTTCAATGAGCGTAGAAAATTACCTCTACGACCCTTGAAAAATGTCCTTTCAGCTTCAGAATATGATACCAAAGTGTCAATAGAAAATTCAGTGACAAACCCACTCAGAACACTATCAATCCAATAATCTACTGCGCAGGTAATTTTATTGCTAGATTTCTCCAACTGTTGAACCAGCTCATGAGTCCACCTAGTGATCGCATCGTCCTTTGCACAGGTCTGAAATTCAGTCAACCGAGATAACCACTCGTGTAACTCAGTCGCAAAGGAAGCAAAGAAATTTTTTTGGACCTCTGTGTAGATATACATTTGCTCCCAATCCTTGACAGATAATTTAGGGTTTCAGTTTTCTTGGATTGCAAATTCGCGCACCTTCTTATCAAGCCAATATTGCAGTTTGTTCTTTTTCGGATGCCATGACATCAAATCTCCCTCAAAATGATCTCGGTTCGAGCAAGGGAACCATTTGTTAAATTAAGGGGCCCGGACCCAGGTTTAGATAATTTTGTTCAACCAACAAAACCCTCCAACTATTGGCCATTTTGGCAGTGATCTGCTTGCACAGACCAAAGTACCACCCGAAGAAGTATGAAGGGGTGTTGGAACGAGGTTTCCGCACCTTGAGGGAGATTTTGATGTGGACCTTTACCCTAATGAACAGATCTAATATCTACAGTCTTATGCACAACTTCACAGGAACCAGATCTAATCGGAGACAACCCTTACTTCAATACAGAAGCGCACAAACATACCACTATACTTTATCCCGATCTTAGCATAATAAGCATAAATTTTCATGTGTAAACATGTAGATATAGTCAACAAAGAGAATTCTAACAGCTACTTAACCTAGATAATTGTGCATTAATCATAACAAATCTATCGCTTGAAACACATAGTAGATAATTCAATAGAAAGATCTAAACAATCACATAAAGATCAGAGTTTGTCCAAAATATACTCTTTATTGATAGATCTTCAATTCAATATAGTTCTTCTGCCTGCACACATAGTAGCATGGTCCTTGCACCCATCTCAGAACTTAGGTCTCTGTGCACACAGCCAGTAGGAGCCTTTCTACCCAGACTAACAATTCAGATCAACAATCCAAAAGATCAATTATAGACATATATTGATCTATTCTACTACTTTACTCGACTTGACTCTTACATATTTATATGTCTTTGATGTGCACATACCATGGTCTCAAACCATGGTTTGAGACCCATGGTTTCCCTTTTTACCCATTACAAAGATAAAGGATCTTTGACCCGCCCCAAAGCCCCTTGACTTTTGCGCACAGCGCGTTTTTACAAAACTTATCCAAAATTTAACCCAAAAATGCTTTACACTAGGGGACCTAATCCAACAACAAGCACCCATTTTTGGGTCAGAATGTGTTATCCTAGAAGGAAAATCACATTATAAATCAACAGTGACCCATTGTTCAGTCAAATTGTGCTGGCCCTTAAGCTTCCTCTTCCTCCTAACGCATAAGGCACAAACAAGGTTCAATATTGCTTCCATTATCCATTGTTGTACCACTCTATGCCTAATCCCTGTCTTATCAAATCTCCCTCAGGCATGGCATAGTCTTAAGAGACAATGGACCCTTCTTGAGAAAATTTTTGCTTTCCTAAAGGCTCCCTCTTTCCTTCAGTGAATGGTGTAGTCTCAAGCCTTGAGGCTTCAACCTTGTTCCTTGTTGTTCCCCACTACGCTAAAAATTTCTTAAGACTTTCTTCTTCAATGCACGGTGTAGTAACAAGTCTCAAGGAGACCTCTTCCTATTCCTTAACCAATCAAACTGCGCTTTCCAATTCTTCCTCTCTTTCCTTCTTGGTGCATGGCACATTCTTAAGTAACAAGATCATCACCTTGTCCCTTGAGCTTCCCCATTATGTTGGATCAAGGAGATCCCCTATTTAAAACACATATCATAGTAAAAATGAAAATTAGAGACTTCCTAGGCCATTGATGAGCTTGGTTGTGCTTTCCTTATAAGGCCTCCTTCCTCCAACCCTTCCATAGGCCTATCATAAGTAGTTCATTCCATGATCTAGGTAGTGATGAAATAGATGATTTTAAGAATATTTTTTCCTTGTCATGAATAAAATTCATTAGAAGATTACCTTCTCAGCATGACAAGGTGATTATCAAATAATATAGTAAGAAGAAAACACAATGAAGCACTTGCAGAGAAGAATCATAAAAGATAATTTCACGAAGACATGAGGCAAATCTTAATCCATGACAGAAAGAATACATTACATGGCGACTCAGAAGATTCCAATATTGATCCAAGACCATTTGTAGGGTGAGGATAAGAAAAAAAAATGAAATTTTACATTAATATTAAGCATAGATTAGATCTACCATCAAGAATGCAAGACAAAGTAGCAAAGGGAGTAGCTTGGCATTAACACCTCATCATGAGCTCCATTTAATCATTGTTAAGTTGTAACTTGTAGAAGTGTCATATTTATGTAAAATTTGTCCACATGTCATGCCACATCATCATGTGGAATGTAATGATGTATTTTCAAGAAAAGTACAAAATGTGTGGAAGTCCAAGAGTCACATGTGAAATATGAAAATTCACTTAGTCATATATGGACAAAAGGTCATTTAGAAGTTCAAAAGTTGTTTATAAGTCCAAAGGAAATATTAGAAGCCCAAGAGTCATTAGGGTAGTCCAAGAGTAATGAGGATATGAAGGTCATTCCTCTTGTTATAAAAAACAACCTCATAACCCAAGCAAAAGAATTTTGGAGGATTAAGCTTTGGAGAGTTAGCTTTGGCTTCTATAACTTGGCATAGGAGAGAAAACTATTCTTCGGAGAATCAAGAAGTGACTTAATGTTCCACTATTGGAACTAGTGCCTCATCATTGTAACTGTGTACTTGGATCTTTCACCTTATTGAAGCTCAATGAGCCAACACATTTTCATGCATGTATCGTGAATGTTTTAGTACTATTCTTGGGATGTTTGTGGTATATGCTATGTTTATATGTACTAGAGAAATTGGATTATTTTAGTGGCTTTATTACTTATCTTGTTGAATGTCTGTTTTATTCTCTTTAATGATCGTTGTGTCTATGTGAACTATTTTTCTAGATAACTAACAAAAATTTCTTTTCTCATGTGTCTCTATTTGGTTAGTACCATTTCTTACTTCCAAAGGCTCATTTTTTTCTCCCCCGTCATGAAAGTACCATTTTAAACATTCCAAATGGTGTTTCACAATGTTAACTTACTTGCTTGTTCAATGGTTACGTATACAATCTCTTATGTTATTCATTAAAACCAAGGAAAACCTTACAGTTATGGTGGTCAGGTCGATACTCTGAATGGGGCTCATATTTAAAATGACATGAGATCTAATTTGGACTTCACATTAGGGAGACCCCTTATATGTTTGAAGTATCTAGCATTGTCAACACTTTCCATGCTATATCAGGAAGAGGAACAAGTCCTACCTTATGTGGAGGATTTCGCACCAAATTCTCAGGAAGAGTTGACAAAAGATACAATTTTGCAGAAGAGGTCCAGAACTACAATACAAGGGTAGCATGACCTTTGGCAGATTGGATTGAAACACATCTTCAAAGCAAAGCTAAATGGTACACTAGAGAAAGGTGGAGGAAAAGTTTCCTCACCTCATTCAGTAGAAGATTTTGGAGGCCAAAAGCCTCCCAAAATGAGGAGGTGTGATATGGATTGAATCATTATATTATTTTACATCCATATTGATTCTTTCATACTAGAAAAAAGTGGAGCTGTAAGCATGCACTATTAATAGTAAATCTATAAATCCATAAATCTAATAAAAATTGTAATAGTGTAGAATTTTAGATTTTAAATATAATTTTATCATATTTGTTATGACGAAATACCCAGTGGAATATCCATGGTATTTTACAGATCATCGCCAAATGAAAATTGAAAAAGGATGACAAATCCCCAAATCCAAATCATATTATATGTAGGTCATTGATTATAAACCTTTTATATCTAAAAGCCTCAAGGCATGACACAATGCAAGTTGTTGGATTAGTTGCTAGATTCTAGTATAACCCCATGGACAGCCATGTGAATGTAGTAAAAATAATATTCAAATATCTAAAGGAAATGATTGATTATGTCCTATGGAATTCTAGAAGAAAAAACTTCACTCTAAAAACATACACAGATTCGTCTTGGGAAGGCAGTGTTAATGATAGAAAACATACAAGTGGTAAAGCATGCTTTTTGGGTAATTGTTTAGTGTCATGGATAAGAAAAAAATATAATGTTATCTCATTATCTAGAATCGAATCCAAGTATATAGAAATAGTTGCATGATTCACTCAGATCCTCTCGATGAAACAAACTTGTAAAGATATAAATGTTGAACATGTTGATCCCATTCCCATTATTTGTGATAATACTAGTGCTATTAGTATTTCAAAGAATACCGTAATGAATTCGAAAACAAATAATATTCCTATTATATCATTTCTTGAGAGACCAAGTTGTTGATCAAATTTTAAGCCTTGAATATTTTCCACCAACTAACATATTGCATATATATTCACAAAACTACTACCTAGAGAGCTATTTGAGTATCTAAGACAATGGTTGGGAGTGATCTCTCTCCCTTCTCACTAGTCTTGTATGTATGGGTCATGGTAGCTCTTAACACATGTCAAGTTTTCAATACTAAGCCACTCAATAAGAAAAATGAAATGGAAATGGGAGCGGCATGATTAAGCAATCTCACTCGTGTTAAGGGGGGGAATTTGATTCATGGAATAAATTATATGAAGAATTTGTCAATTTGGAAAAAACCTTAATATAATGTAAATAAAATAATGTCTACTAGTAATGAAAAATGTTGCATAATGTTAACTGATGGAATTTGTACTAGGGCACCACATTTCAGAGAAAGGTATATAGAGGGATCTCACTAAATTAAAGGTGATACTTGACCTACATGCTCTATGTTCTTAGAAATATGTACAAATTTTCCTAGAACAAGCTCGATTCTGCCATCATTTTATTGAATAATTCTCACATAAAACGCATCCATTATTTGCATTACTTAACAAAAAATCTGAGCTTTTGTGGAAAAATAGTTCCCAACATGCCATTAAAGATCTTAAGCTCTATGTGTTATAGGCTCCTATATGAGAGGGAATAATTGGTCCCTTGTGTTCCATATCTCAGATTTGTAAAAAACCAACGTCAAAGTTGTGCTAAGACAACAAGAAGGTAATGATCTGACCACAAACAAGAACATTTCAGTGATGGAATTGAATTGCATGGTAATAAAAAAAGAATTATTTATGTCATACATGTTGTTAGATCTAATACTTTTTTGATCCATAATGTAGAAAAATGTCTTTCGGAATAATTTAGATTTGGTCGATGTTTCGAACTAACTTATGTGGTTCATCCTTAGGACAAGCTGAAAAAGTTAATCGATCTTAGGAAATATTTATTAAATAAGTTAATCTCAATAAATAATTATTAAATAATACCAAATAATTTTCAAAGGAATTTTTATTTATAAACAAAGGGTTATTATTATAATAATAAAAAAGATTAAAATTTTTTATTATCAATATCATATAATCATTCTTAAATATTAAGAATCTTAAAAAAGTATGGGTTAATAGGAGAATATATATTTTAACCAAATAAATTAATGTAAAGAATAAGGATAAAGGGGTTATAATAAGATCAAAATATTAAAAAAAAATGAAAATATTATAATAATAAGGATGCAGGTTTAAGAATATTGCTAGGGGATTTTTAATAAAATAAGGAACAAAATAAGAAATATAAAAATAGAAGGGAAATAAAAACATGAAATACCTAACGCAAATTAATAAATTTAGACATTACATCACAGGGTTTCCAGTTGTTTTACAAATTGATCATGCTACTATCAAATATTTAATGAAAAAATCTATTACTAATGGCAGGATTTCTAGATGGTTACTTTTACTACAAAAAATCGGTATCACCATCTTGAATAAACCATGAAAGGAAATGAAAATGCTATTTTATTTCCCAAAAAACATCTAACTAAAATTATCCACCTATTTATGATTCCTTCCCACATGATCACCTATTTTTAGTATCTACTAACTCATCGTGGTTTG
The DNA here is from genome assembly GCA_034641835.2 of Pinus albicaulis. NCBI lineage: Eukaryota > Viridiplantae > Streptophyta > Pinopsida > Pinales > Pinaceae > Pinus > Pinus albicaulis. The sequence goes on along the minus strand of CM076579.1, from coordinate 553,713,782 downwards.
CACATATTTCTAACTAGTTGGTTGTAGAAAAATTACCACATTCTATGACTCAAAATGAATGGATCATTAGACATCAAGATATATTCTCATGGATTGATGGTTTCATTTTCCACATGGGGTTTGACCGCATTATTATAAGATGTGTGCGAGAATATGAAGTCCATGAAATTTCGAAGGCCTACCATGATGGTTTGTGTGGAGACCTATTTTCCAACAAAAGAACTGGGTACAAGGTACTCCATCAAGTGTAATATTGGCCCACCGTCTTCAAAGATTCCAAACAATATGTAAATAAGCGTGATAAGTACAATGTACGGGAAGGTTGGTGCAGTCAGACGAAATGTCATTACAACCATAGGTGGTGTTAGAGCCCTTTGATAAATGGGTTATTATCTTTGTAAGACCTATAAATTCCCCCTTTCATTAAAATGCATATATCTTCACTTGCATAGACTATGTGACCAAATGGATGGAAGCCAAGGCACTACCAATAAAAATCGAACAAGTAGTTGTGGAATTTATTCATGGTGAATTCTTCACAAGGTTTGGAATTCCATAAGAAATAGTGTCCAGTGGAGGAACTTAGTTCAAATCTAGGCTTGTTAAATAATTAATGGAAAAATACATGATCAAGCACAAAGTGACCACACCATAGCATCTATAGGAAAATGAGCAATTATAAACGACTATTAAGGTTATTGATTCCATCATCACCAAAATAGTCAAGTTGAAACTCAAGGATTGGGCTAATAGACTCCCCAAATCTTTATCAAACTACAAGACAATCTTGAGAACCACCATTGGATGTACACCCTATGGGATAATGTATGGGAAGAGGGTGTTTTTTCTGATAAATATAGAAATATAGATACTACAGAAAATAACACAACTTGGAATATAACTATTAGAGAAAAATAAATAGAGACTTTTTCAAATTAATGAGTTGGATGAGATATATCAAGTAGCACTACATTAGGATATAATGATACAACACCAAAGAGATAAGTGGCATGATAGGTTCATCAAAAAAAAGAAGCTCAAAGTAGGTGACTAAGATATTTTATTTGATTCCAAATTCAAGGACTTCAAATCAAACGATATTGACACAGTGTAAAATAATGGAGCCATAAAAATTCGCACAATAGATGAATCCAGGACCCCTCTGATGGCCAACAAATATAAACTTTTCTTGTATCACCTACCTTTATCTAAGGAAAATTATGCATGGATGGCCTGATTATTATGATTCATTCCTATTCTTTTGTTGCAACTATGCCACGAGTCAGTAGCAAGGAAAACATTTGTTGCAACTATTGTATCCACAACCCTTGTTACTACAATTACCATCTCTTCAAATCCAATTTGTGACACTACAACTACACTTCTCATGATGGAACCCAACATTGTTACTATAATTCCCAGCACTAGAACCATATTTTGTGACATTTATGTTTCCATTCCAAGCCAGGACATAGTCAATCGCTATTGTTACAACACTGATGGAAATGTGAAATCACACAAGTTCATGGGTTAGCCACCAATGTAACAATCATACGAAGGTGAAGTTACTAAGTTTAGAATTAATAGGTGCATTTTCCAATGTCTTGTACAATGAATAGGTTTTAAGTGGCATTTCATTTCTATTATTAATATCGCGGCCAATCACCCTACATTGCATTCTATAGATCCTAAATTTAGAAACTACTTCGGAAACTATTAAGCAACCATTCCCCCTTGTAGTGATAATAGTCAAGAGAAGGAAAAAATAAGTACCATGGGGGGCTCTCTAATTTTCTTGAAATTATTGAGGCACTACTATTGGAGGCCTATTACCATATTCATATGATTTTTAAATAGTTATGATGAATGAAAATTGTGTAGATATAGAATGGGTACAACGACGTTGTGACACTTGAATTTACTTTGAATTTTAGGGCCAAAAATATGAGGTTGATATGATGGTTATAGAGGTGACTGGGGAAATTTTAACAAAATTTATTGACCTTCCAAAAAAATGGGAGTAGTGGTATTGCAGGAGAACCTCCAAAACAAATATCATCCAACAATTCTTAGAACCGAGTGAGGTCTCAACAATGAAAGGCACATGATTGACTATCAGCAACTACAACACCCCTTCAACGACGTAGCTCATATAGTTAAAAAATACATCATGTGTGAAGGACATTATATTATTGTTTATCTTTATCACATCAAACTCCTTGAAAACTTCATGAATGGTCATATCCTTAACCAATCATAGTTCTGTTGATGGGAAAAATTGTGCTGTCGACAACAAGGTGGTCTCCCTGGTGAATGGTCCCAATTAGACCTCACACTGTTTGGGATAGGAGCCCCATCCAGTATGTGGGCTTGGCTATCGCCATAAGTGTTTCCACTCTTAGTTTTCAGATGAGAAGATGATAAAGTAGAGGCAGAGGTGAAATGACCAAGCAGTAAAGCAAAATCATCCCAATATTGACGAACCATAAACAAAGATATAAGAAATTCTATGCAGCAAAATAAAAGGGGGGTATGTCGTGAGTGGGATTAGTGGGTTGAAAAAACCGTTCAGACATACATGGAATAAAACACACCAGAAGTTAACTGCAAAGTAGTTCACAATAGATCACTAACGTGGCAAGGAAAAAATAAACATTGATTCAAGAGAAAACGTACATGCAACCACTCTGAATTAGCTCATAATCAATTTCATGCATGAAAGCACCCATACAACATAGTGAAATATTAGACAGCTAGTACTATCACCACAAACAAGCACGTGAATCAGTGCCAGAAAAGATAATATATTATTAATGCTACTGCAACGTCAAATAATTTTTTACAACTCGTCAAAACCCAATATTGGAACATGGGCTATTCATCTCAATGCATGATACAAAAACCCTAGCCTCGCTACCTCTCTCTCTACTTGATACCAAGAGCTAAGTGCCTTTAGCTCTCCAGCACCAATTCCTCTGTCATATTGGCTTTAATTCCAGAGCTAAAAGTCCTCATATCATTTCCCGAAGTTGTATATATAGGCTAAGATGTCCTTTGAGTTGCCCTTGACTCTTGGTCTTCCCGACTGTTGGGATGACATGCAACTTGGTCCATTTGCGACCTGTAACCCAGGGGTTACTTGCGACCTGTGACCCAAGGGTTACTTGTGACCTGTGACCTTGAGTCATCTGTGACCTGCGACCTTGGGTCATCTGCGACCTGCGACCTTGGGTCATCTGTGACCTGCGACCTTGGGTCATCTGCGACCTGCAACCTTGGGTCAACTGCGACCTGCGACCTGGGTCATCCGCAACCTGCGACCTTAGGCCATTTGTGACCTATGACCTGGGTCATCTGCGACTTACGACCTGAGGTGTTACGAACTCGGGCCATTATTTCTCTTCTCCTCCTTTTGCGGAGCTCAGCCCTTGTAGAACATGATGCCTATCCCTAGTACTAGTCTTGTGCGAATGGATCGGTGATAGATGTGTCATTAAGCCCATAGTGAAGTTCTTCAAATTTTGTAAGGATCCAGATTCCTTGTCGGATAAAACCCCAGCTTTCGCTATGCAAGTCACTAGCTTCTACATTCTGTTATGCACCAGGACAAGACTACGATGTGCGACATCGGAGGGGTTTCGATAGGTTGATACTTTTGGTAGTCACAAGGTCGTAGCATAACGTTTCTTCCTGTGCTTGAGAAGTACGACCTGGCGACCTGGGCAAGGATAGGAAATTATGGAAGTCGCATAGTCACAGTTCCCGGTGGGTCGCATTTTGCCTTCATGCCCCAAGCTTGCGACTTCGCGACCTGTGGAGATCTACGACTTGAAAAGAGGTCGCATAGTCGCATTAGGGGCTGGGTCACACATTGCTTTCATGCTTCAGGATTGCGACTTTGCGACCTGTGGAAGTCCGTGACTTGATAAGAGGTTGCACGGTCTCATTTGGGGATGGGTCTCACTTCTCCTAGCTGCAAAAAAAGTGCAACTATGCAACTTGATCGCACAGTGTTTCCCACGACCCATTTTGAACCAAGCGAAATATGCATCTCCTTCAGCGCATGGATTTCTCATTCGCAAACGATGAATGCACATATTTTCTGACTTGCGGTTCCTCCATACCCACATTCTCAGGCTTTTACTTGCATCCAGAATTATTAACGTGATGATTTGTGTGCCCATTTCCTGCGTTTTAACTCTTTTATAGGAAACTACAAGAAAGAATGTGTTTGATCTTGTCATTGACAGGTTGAACCGCACAGCCATGCGACTGTGGATTTTGTTTTTTATAAAATCCTCCTTGTAAAGCTATGATTCAATTTTTTAATGTTCATGAATTCACATGGTTGAACTCTCGTTATTCTCTATTTTGAAGTAATGTGATTAGAGTCTCTTGTGTAGATGCTTGCTCATGCCACATGTAAACCCAAACAGTTTGACATGATTTTTCGCCGATGATTGATTATCATCAATGGACAAAGTCACCTCAATCCCTGAGAGTTTGAAGGAATCGTAGGCATTACCCCTTTAACTTCTTCAGGTAATTCCAAAGAACATTGCAAGAAGAGCTAATTAATGGGCCGCATGAACCAATATCCTCCCATATTCATCAGGTCACATGTTCGAATCCCATTTTCACAACCGTAAAATACTGGTTGCTAACACTCATTTTGATTCGCCACCTTGCACTGTCGAAACTCTCTTCACTACTGCTCTATCGATACGCAACCATCACATGTTGTGGGTTGGCATGCATATCCCGTCATATTCCTCTCCTGGCATTCCATTGGATGCATGAATAAATGCGTTATTCTTAGTGTGCCTGTGTTGAGGTGTTTGAATGTTATTTCAGCGAATTTTCATCAAGGCAATGCAGCGTTAAACCTCCACGTTTACTACCAATGTTATCGTGCAGCACCCCAATCTATTTTTTGTTGCAACATGTCCTTACTAATATTGTTCATTTGGAGGATCTTGTGAATGGCTTCTTAATCCATGTTAAAGTTGAATTTCTCACTCGACTTCTTAATGCCCTTTTCTGTGCTTGAACACTCTCTAGGACGTGCGCTTCTGATGTCAAACATAAATACTTTTCGCCTTATCTCACTCACAACATTGATAAAAACAACACTAAAGCTGTAAAGATCTGATTTTACAGATAGTTTCCTTAGAATCGCATACTCTGGAATGATATAATCGTATGTGCCAGCAACACTGGTGTGAATATAAAACACATCATCTCGCCTTCTCGAATATTCAATGCGGTGGTGATATGTTGGGTGTATCATTCATGGGTTTGACATGCATGAAGCATTATAGTATTAGTGCACGGTCACTTTTAGAGAATGGTGTCCCTGAATTTTAAAGTGATCTACATGGGACCATGAGCTTGGTGGCATACCCAAATAGAATGCCTAAAAATCCATGGTGAAGGTGCTTATGGGAGATGTGTCATGTACTTAATGCACCGTCTACAGTATCAATGCATTTTCATGATAGTGAGTTAGGTTAAAATAGGGAGGGGATCATTCTGTATAAATTAGGGTCCCGCCAAACCCTAGAATGGTCATCAAGCAGAGGGGGGACCCGAAATTTTGAATACACCCAAAATTTTGGGTGGTGTTGTAGTGGCTACAACAATTGGCGAACCACTGGTAGAATCCAAATCCTCTGTCAACATTCCAACAATACTCTAAGTCTAGATAGTGCTACAAAGGAATATTGAATGTGTTCTGTGGGAACCCTTTGTATTACTTTGACCTTTACATATATGCCCAATCTTTGTGCATCAGCTAGGTATTGTTAATCAGAAAATGTCAAAGCGGAAGGTCGCGGATGCCAATAGTTTTATGATGATGTGGAGAGCAAGGCAGCGGGCTTATTATATTCAAAATTTTAAAATAAGTTTCTGGTGTTGCTCCACTGCCAGTAGTCCTGGACAGTACCTCGGCGGAGTCACCTCAAGAACTCACAAACGTTGCTTCGCTGCCAGTGAGCCTGGTCAGTACCCCGCCGGAGTCATTGCGTTACATCTCTGTGTAGGAAGCCTTTATCAATCCTTTACCCTTATTTGTTTCATGTGCTTGCAGCACTTATTTGTATGTGCTCGTGGCACTTATTTTTCATGGGAGGAGGAGGGATCTCGACTTATTTTATAGGCAAGAGAGGTTGTTTCTTATTTGACAGAAACTAAAAGATATTCTGATTTGGGTTTTCCCTCATGCCAAGCCTTCACATCCCATCTACCACCCATAGGCAAAACGTGCAAAAAAAATCATTAATATGTTTGAGACTATGCTGGGCACAAGGCTCAGGTTATGGGTATAGGCCATTCAAACTTGTTAGGGTTCCCTACAAGCAACCATCTCGTACCTCCCTGGCTAATGAATTTAAACTCATAGGACTTATGTTGAGAACGTGACTTTGATGACCTGCTCTGAGAGAAGCTGCCTCTTAAGGTAACCACCGCAACCTCATGCAAACAATGGAGTTAGGGTTTCAGCAATCAGGGAAAAACAAGTAGGCAACATCATCAAGATTTTGATGTGTGCAAAGAGGTAAAAGAAATCCATCTGCCTTTAAACTCGTGCAAGGGAGAGAAAGAAGGCTAGTCTGGGCGCCGAGGGTTTCAAGGCCCCGAGTTCAATGAGGGCTCATGCAGTGGTATGCAATGTATGGAAAATTTCACAGCTATCTCAACAACCAATGCAAATGATGCAAGGAAGAAAGCATACAACACGATGCAACAGACGAGGCTTATGATGCAATGCAATGCCATGTGCGAGAAAGATCAACTAGTTGCAGGTGGAAAAAAAAGGCAAAGCACATGCAGTGATTATTTAAATAGTATGCAACAACAAGCAAACTGAAAGAGAAATGAGTGCAAAATAAATGGAAAATTATAATTCATAAAGCTATAGTCCATAAGAAAAGACAGCAGACATAATTTTAAACTATAAAGAAAAACCTTAGAAAGTAAACCTAATTAACTAATTTTTATTAACAGATCTAGCCTAAACCTAAAACCCTAATTTAACCAAAGATGTGGTCGGGTTATGTGAAATCAGCTTTCCACTGCAGCCACCGCATTAGTTCTCGCCCTGTAAGAACAAAAATATTCTCAATCAGAGCCAGCATACAAAATTGTGCACCAATAACCAGACTTACCTGAAGAGCATGTGCAACAACAAGAAGGTCACGACTATTTACCAAAGAATGTGCCAGAATGGATTGTTCAAGCTGAATTTCACTTTCCTCTAGATACACATAAATGTGTACTTAAAACCCAAATTTATCTATAAATGACACACATCCATGCATGCACAACCCTAAATCCATCGGAAGCGAGGTAAAACATTGCCTTCTTGCAGATATATTCATCAGATATGATCCGTCAATCCAACCAGGAATCTCATCATGATGTTGAGGATGATCAATTTGATGGAATGGAAGAAATAAGCATCTATCAATTGAATTTGAGGTGATCACGAATCCAAGTGCAGAAACCCTAATTTTGAAAGCCCTAGTTTGGAGTTGTCCATGGGTTTCGTCGAGGATGTGAGGATCCAAAGTAACTTTCAGCAGAGGTCGAAATGCCTCACTGTCCTGGACAAACTTTGGACCTTCAAGCGAGGGGCTTCCAAACTTCGATGGTTTGGTGAGATCAACTAGCGAATGGATGCGATCATTAATTGTGGTGATTGGACAAATGTCAACGGGCTTATTATCAAGTCGGCCAAATATTTGTGAACTTACAGATTGACAATCCAATGTATTAGATTCTTTAGATTTCCCAGGATGGGATGAATTTACCGGGAAATTTTCAGGCAATAGAGAGGTTTGCAAGACATCACATGCTTGTGCGTGAATGCAACTGGTACTAATTGGTCAACAACCAAAAATATTATATACAATGGTCGGTGTTTTCCTTCCAGTGAATAAATTAGGGTATATCAGTTGTTTCATATCAAATATTAGGGGACAATAAGAAGTGCTCAGAGAAACATCACTCAGATCGAAGGATTGCCCAGATGAGGTGACATCCTACAGGGTTATACTGATAGGAGTGTGGTGCATGGGAACCGTAATTTGAGGAACCATAATTCGGGAAACGCTAGTTTGACTTGTTTCAGGGGTCTCATCAGGATCGCGCGAGCCTGAGATAACCTTCAGCAGGATCTGAATTGGCTCCACTTCCTGATGGGTCCCTGAATCATCAAAAAGTGAATCATTGAATTTTGGTGGCTTCATAGGGTCGACAGATAGATATGAATGATAGTCCCCAGAGGCGTGAGCGAATATGTTTTCAGATAAATAACAATCATTGGAGCCTTCAATTTGATCAGGTTGGCTATCTGGCATGTTAGGCTCCCATGGGGTTAACAGTTGGGATGAATCAATAAAAGAAACATCTTGAGGTTTTCGAGACAAGCAGTCACTCCTTTGGCTATTTAAAGATTGCGGATGAAAAATATCAGACATAAGAGATTCATCAATTTCGTAATGTAATTCTGAAACACCACTCGCATGTTCATGATTGTCGTCAATAGTAGTATAAGACAAATTTGAATGACTTGAAGAAATTACTGGTGTGGCCGACTCACGAAATGAATCAGGGAAAATGAAAGAAATGATTCAGATGTGGGGGTATCAACCATACAAGGACCTTCATCTCTCACATCAGTGTCATCCAGAGAGGACAATGATTTCGCATGCCCATCACGGTCCAATGATTTTTTAGGGAAATCAACTTTACCCGGGACAAGACTCAATTTATTATCAGTATGTGAATGAGATTTAGAACCGTACCCAGGAAAACGTTCATTGGACTCGAGATAGGTTTCATTAATAGGGAGAGATAGTAGGCCAATATGTTCTTCAAGCTCTGATTTAACAGGGTGCATGAAAGATTCAGGGGTGGTACAACAAGTTTTATTTTGGTGTCCATGTCCATCATCACTCAGAACATTTGCGACCAACACTCGATCACACGGCAATTTCGGAGGAGGAAAAGGAATGTCACAAATAGTAATACTCTTCTTGGAGGCCTGAATGTGTTTTGGACTCAGGGAGATAGACAAGGAAACATTAGGGACAGATTCCGAACAGCTGGCAACTTGAGGATCATCATAAAAAACACTGGGATTAGGGTTGGTTGCCGATTGAAATTGTTCTAGGGAAACGAAAACCACCTATCGAAACTTTTCAATTAAATATGTCCAATCGACATCCCTTTTAGGGAACTCAAAACAAAAATGAACAAATCTGATAGAAAACTCCTCTGAAGATTATTGATTTTTCATTCTGATCTCATTTAACTTTATTAATGCATTTTGAAAATCATACCTGTGAAAAACTTGTTGTAATTCACCGGCGAGTTGCTCGAACGAATGGATGGAAGCTGCCAGGAATGTGCAGCACCATTGCTTAACGCGACCTTTGAGAGTGAGGGAGAAAAGCACACAAGCCAACTCCTCATCGTCAATTTCATAACACTCAAAAAAATCACAGAAATCCGAAAGGTTCTCGGTTATTGAAACTCCATTCTCACCATCGAATTTTAACTCGTACAAGTGATACAAAGGTTCATCGAGGATTGAGCATCGAGAACCAGATAAATTCGATAAACATCTTGGAAAAATGATTTGGGGATGAGCCATTACAGATATGAGACTAACTGCAAGCTCTAAGGGCTCAGCTTGTCATCTGGCCCTCCTTCTAGCACCAATTTGTTGACAGGAAAAATTGTACTGTCGACAACAAGGGGGTCTCCCCAGTGAAAGGTCCCAATTAGACCTCACACCATTTGGGATTGGAGCCCCATTCGGTATGTGGGCCCAGCTGTCGCCATAAGTGTTTCCACTCTTAGTTTTCGGATGAGAATATGATGAAGCAGAGGCAGAGGTGAAATGACCAATCAGTAAAGAAAAATTAGCCCAAGATTGACGAACCATAAACAAAGATATAAGTAAGTCTAAGCAGCAAAAGAAAAGGGGGGTATGCCGTGAGTGGGATCAGTGAGCTAAAAAAAATAGTTAGACATACATGGAAGAAAACACGCCAAAAGTTAACTGCAAATTAGTTCACAATAGATCATCGACGTGGCAAGGAACAAATAAACATTGATTCAAGAGAAAACGTGCATGCAACCACTGTGAATTAGTTCATAATAAATTGCATGCATGAAAGCACCCGTACAACATAGTGAAATATTAGACAGCTAGTACTATCACCACAAACAAGCATGTGAATCAGTGCTAGAAAAGAGAATATATTATTAATGTTGCAACAACGTCAAATACATGTTTACAACTCGTCAAAACCCAATAGTGGAACATGGGCTATTCATCTCAATGCATGATACAAAAACCCTAGCCTCGCTACCTCTCTCTCTACTTGATACCAAGAGCTAAGTCCCTTTAGCTCTCCAGCACCAATTCCTCTGTCATACTGGCTTTAATTACAGAGCTAAAAGTCATATCATTTCCTGAAGTTGTATATATAGGCTAATATTTCCTTTGAGTTGCCTTTGACTCTTGGTCTTCCTGACTCTTGGGATGATTTGTGACTTGGTCCATTTGTGACCTGCGACTTGTGACCTAGGGGTTACTTGTGATCTGCGACCTTAAGTCATCTGTGACCTGTGACCTTGGGTCATCTGCGACCTGCGACCTTGGGTCATATGCGACCAACGACCTTGGGTCATATGCAACCTGCGACCTGGATCATCCGTGACATGCGACCTTGGGTCATTTTCAACCTGCGACCTGGGTCATATGCGACCTACGACTTGAGGTGTTGCTACCTAGGGCCATTCCTTCTATTCTTATCCTTTTGCAAAGCTTAGCCCTTACAGAACACGATGCCTATCCCTAGTACCAGTCTTGTGCGAATGGATCGGTGATAGATGTGTCATTGAGCCCATAGTGAAGTTCTTCGAATTTTGTAAGGATCCACCTTCCTTGCCAGAGAAAACCCCAGCTTTCACCATGCAAGTCACATGCTTCTACATTCTGTTATGCTCTGGGAAAAGACTATGATGTGCGACTTCGGAGGGGTTTCGAGAGTTTGAGACTTTTGGTAGTTGCGAGGTCGTAGCTTAACGTTTCTGCCTGTGCGTGAGAAGTGTGACCTGGTGACCTGGGCGAGGATAGGAAATTATGGAAGTCGCATAGTCACAGTTCTCGGTGGGTCGCATTTTTCCTTCATGCCCCAGGCTTCGAATTTGCGACCTGTGGAGATCTGCGACTTGAAAAGAGGTCGCATAGTCACGTTCAGGGCTGGGTCACACATTGCTTTCATGCTTCAGGATTGAAACTTTACGACTTGTGGAAGTCTGCGACTTGATAAGAGGTCGCACGGTCGCATTTGGGGATGGTTCACACTTTTCCCAGCTACAATAGAAGTGCAACTACGCGACTTGATCACACAGTGTTTCCCGAGACCCATTTTGAACCAAGCTAAATATGCATCTCCTTCAGGGCATGGATTTCTCATTCGCAAACGATGAATGTGCATATTTTCTGACTTGCAGTTCCTCCATACCCATATTCTCAGGATTTTACTTGCATCCAACATTATTAACGTGATGAGTTGTGTGCCCATTTCCTACATTTTAACTGTTTGACAGGAAACTACAAGAAAGAATGTGTTTGATCTAGTCATTGACAGGTTGAACCACATGGCCATGCGATTGTGGATTTTGTTTTTTAGCAAATCCTCCTTGTAACGCTACGATTCAAGTTCATAATGTTCATGAATTCACATGGTTGAACTCTCATTATTCTCTATTTTGAATTAAGGTGCTTAAATTCTCCTGTGCAGCTGCTTGCTCATGCCACATGTAAACCCAAACAGTTTGACACAATTTTTCACCGATGATTGATTACCATCAATGGACAAAGGCACCTGGATCCCTGAGAGTTTGAAGGAATCATAGGAATTACCCCTTTAACTTCTTCAGGTAATTTCGAAGAATGTTGCAAGAAGATCTCATCAATGGCTGCATGAACCAAGCTCCTCTCATATTCATCAGGTCACATTTTCGAATCCCATTTTCACAACCGTAAAATACTAATTGCTAACACTCATTTTTCTTAGCCACCCTGCACTGTCAAAACTCTCTTCGCTTATGCTCTATGGATACACAACCATCACACGTTGTGAGTTGGCATGCATATCCCATCATCTTCCTCTCCTGGAATTCCGTTGGATGCATGAATAAATGCGCTATTCTTAGTGTGCTTGTGTTGAGGTGTCCGAATGTTATTTCAGCGAATGTTCATCAAGACAATGCAGTGCTAAACCTCCACGTTTACTGTCAATGTTATTGTGCAGCACCCCAATATATTTTTTGTTGCAACGTGTCCTTACTAATATTGGTCATTTGGAGGATCTCGTGAATGGCTTCTTAATCCATGTTAGAGGTGAATTTCCCACTCGACTTCTTAATTCCCTTTTCTGCGCTTGAACAGTCTCTAGGATGTGCGCTTCTGATGTCAAACAGAACTATTTTTCGCCTTCTCTCACTCATAATGTCGAGAAAAATGGCACTGAATCTGTAAACATATGATTTTACAAATAGTTGCCTTAGCATCGCATACTCTGGAGCGATATAATCGTATGTGCTAGCAACACTGGTGTGAATATAAAACTCATCATCTCGCCTTCTCGAATCTTCAATGTGGTGGTGATATGTTGGGTGTATCATTCATGGGTTCTACCTACATGAAGTATTATAGTATTAGTGCACGGTCACTTTTAGAGAATGGCGTCCCCGAATTTGAAAGTGATCTACATGGGACCATGAGCTTGGTGGCGTACCCAAATAGAATGCCTAAAATTCCATGGTGAAGGTGCTTCTAGGAGATGTGTCATGTACTTAATGCACTGTCTACAGTATCAATGTGTTTTCATGATAGTGAGTTAGGTTGAAATAGGGAGGGAATCATTCTGTATAAATTAGAGTCTCGCCAAACCCTAGAATGGTTAGCAAGCAGAGGGGGGACCTGAAATTTTGAATACACCCAAAATTTTGGGTGGTGTTGTAGCGGCTACAACAAGTTCCTACTCAGAAATTTATATAATATGGTGACCTATGCACAGAGGTCAAGAAAACCTCAACACATTAGTACGTTACACCATGGACTCATCAAGTTACTGGTTGAACAAGCTTTTAGTAGAGTGGGAAGAATGTGGGAAGAGATGATGATGTTAAAACTCCAGAAACATGTGAAGTTGTAATTCCAAGAATTGTAGCAGAAGAGTACATCACAATGAATTCTCTAGCCACAGAATACCCACTAGTACATGTCGAGGAGGAAAAGCCAATAATCACAACTTAGAAAATGGAAAGAAGTCATGAATATGATGTGGAAATAATACACAAAAATCCAGCTACCAAAAGGGTTATAGGGTTAATCCAAAGAATACCACCCTACAACTATGTTCTAATGTGAGAAATCTCTGAGACCCCTGTAGCACCACAGGAACTAGTAGGAATAGAAAAAAATTGTAGAATTGGAGATGGCACCTTGTGAGACCCTTACTCCTCCATAAGAACCAATAGGGGTAGAATAAGTGGCAGAGAAAGAGGAGGATAAAACCATTGTTGCCTCATAAGAACCAAAAGAGGAAGATAACCTAAGGTTTGGGGAATTATGAATAGATGCCCTTATTGCTCCATAAGAATCAACAGGAGAAATATTGGAAAAGGTTTTGTTGCATTTTTTGTTGTATATTTTGAAGATGAGGATGTTGCTAAGAAAACATGTGTTGCCACTCTGAAGGAAATAGTTTCTACTACTCTTTTTGAAATAATTGCTACCAATGCTACAACTCTAGAAGAAACAATTGTTGTTAGTCCTAGGAAGTGTAAAAATGTAAGAATTGTGCACCCTTTTCCTCTAAATGCATTGTTCCATTAGAGAAATTTTGATGTCCAAAATGGGCCTCCTAAGGAATATTATAAAATAATTGTGGAAATAATAAAATAAGCTTAGATTTCCTTATCAAGTTTTGGAGGGAAAAAAGAAAAAAGTACTTTTTCAACTCGTATTTTTTACTTATATCATTGTGATTTTACTTAAATTTCAAGCGGGAGCACTTGTTCAATGTGGAATTTAGTTTTACATCCAAGGAGTACCCGTGTTGCATACTTTTGATGGAGAAATTATGTGACATGGGTAATCCTTTGATGAAAAATTATATTTTGCATCCAACGAGTGCTCCCACTTGAAATTTGAGTAAAATCATAGGGAGATGAGTTGAAAATATGAGTTGAAAAAGTAGTTTTATTTTTTATTTTTTTTTATATTTTTACCTGTGTACTCCAAAAATGGTGAATAGTCCACCATGGTTGACATCATCGTATTGAATCCTATTGGTTCTTATAAAATTGATATTTTTTGTGCATTTTTGTTTTGAGTCCCAATTTTTACCTCAAAATTTCTCTAATTCATTCAAAAAAGAAAAATTTCAAAATGGAAAATAAGAAAATGAAAGCAACTATTAAAGTGTTGAGGGAGGAGTGGAATAGAGTGAAATATTTTAAAAGATTGTAATATCTGTCCAAGTATCAAATTATCTTTCTACGAAGGAACCAATTAAACAATAAAAAGAGACAAACCATAATGGGGCAAGAGAAAAAAATGTGTGGCAATTAAAGTCACAAGTATCACACATGAAACCACTGATAAAATAATTTAGACTAAAATGGAAACCACGACGGGGAAGACAAAAATATACAAGTTAACATTCATGAAGATGGATGATGGCACAAGAAGATAAGTGGAAACTATTAATGGCTTCTTATGGAGGAGGAATGATACCCCTGAAGGAGAACCAAAATATTATGAAAGGAATGAAAGATAAAAGGGTAGATACAACAAAAATATATAATATGAAATGGGAGGTAGAGAAGGAGGAAAGAAAATAGGTGCCCAAATAGAATGCAAAATCAAAAAGTTGGACATTTAAAATATTCAGCTAGGCATGTTGATGGAAGTAGACCTTAGTTTCAAACGACCTTCCCCTCAATATAATATGTTCTTACATTGGAAATTTTTGGTGTTCCAGAAAAATGCACTTATTATTGGTAATCATTTTGAGATCACCATTCCACTCACATTTCGTTTGTCATACTTAGAGTCCCCCCCAAAGAAAAATAATCTTCTTTTTGAACTGTATCAACATAATGTTTTTATCTTTCATGACAAAGTTTGGAACACAAATCAATATCTAGGGGATATTTAGCTAATATATTTTACTGGCTTTGTGACCAACCAACTTGATTGGGTTTCATCCTACAAGGTTGTAGAAAACAATCTTGAGAAAAACCTTTGGATGAGGAGAGAACAGTCAATGCCTCTATAGGTCATTCAAAACCATAAGAACTAGATTTATTTTTCCCCAAAGGTAGAGTTTGCAGCGGTAGCCAAGAAATTTTCATTGATTATTGCATGGACCAAATAAATTCACTAGATAAATCTCATGAGGGATGCAAAGAAATATTGAAGCAACCTTAGGTGAACATTAGATAGAGATAAGCATTCAGCTCTAACAAATTTTCAGGTTGCTTTGGAAACTGTGTATAGATATGTGAGTTGCATGGAGGAATGTGGAAACAACTGGATTGGGTTGAACTTCCACTATTTCGTAATATGGTTCCTAGATAGACCTTATTGGAGGGCGTATAAACTAGAAAAGAAAAATGAAATTGATTGTTAGGAATCCATATAAAGAAGGGGAGGATACTTCCTCCCAAATGAGGTATGACAGGAATATTTCAACATCAATAACCTTCTTTGGATCCATATTATCTCTAAATCTTATTGTTCATTGGTTGCTTAGGGGACATGCAATAGTCATGGCTTGGCAGAGATGGGGGGTGCCCAAATTGGAACATTTTCAGCACCCATCTAGAACCTTTTTCTTGACATTATTCCACCTTTCAGTCCTTCCTTATGCCTTTTCCATCCATGATTTCCCTATTTCCATAAAGGTATATATAGTCTCTTTTATGCCAATTTCATACTTATTCTTATGAAATTAAGCTGTGAATTTTTCATTATTCATATTAACAT
This sequence comes from Pinus albicaulis, assembly GCA_034641835.2. Lineage (NCBI taxonomy): Eukaryota > Viridiplantae > Streptophyta > Pinopsida > Pinales > Pinaceae > Pinus > Pinus albicaulis. Next base: position 553,697,698 of record CM076579.1, on the reverse strand, counting down.
TGTCAAAAATTCTGCCCTATGGGATAACATAAACCAAAGGGCCATTTTTCTCTTTAGTTATCTGAAAATTATTTTTGTAACTGACAAATGACTCTCTTTTGGAGCTGATTGAAACCTCACAACTAGACCAATAGCTAGTATAATGTATGGTATTGATGTTATTAGGTATAAGAAGCTACCAATCATTGATTTGAACATGGTCTGATTCACTTTTTGTGACTTATCATCTTTACCAAATTTGCATCCAATAACCATATGGGTACAAATAGGTGAGAAATGCATCATCCAAAAATTCTTCAACATATCCTTGATGTATTTTCTTTGGGAGATGAACATACCTTTTTTTTTTATTATATAGTTCATAAACCAAGAAATAAGGATAATTCACCTAACATTCACATGTCAAACTCATGTAGCAATGGAACTAAAAAAATTTGTCTTAGTAAATTTACATCACTTCCAAAGATAATGTCATCAACATAAACAAAAATAATCGAAATAACTTAATTTTTCAGATTTAATATACAAATTACTATTAGTTGTTCCTCTTTTGAAGCCTTATTGTTGTATATACTTGTCCAATCTAGAAAACCATGCTCTTGGTGTTGTTTTAATACAAACAAAGGAATTTTAAGTTTGCATGCATCCTCTTGATTTTCTAACAACTGCAACCCTTTAGGCTACTATATATACAATTATTCCTTGAGCTCTCCATTTAAAAATGTTGATTTCACATCCATCTAATAAACTTCAAATTTCTTATGAAAGGAAAACATTAAAAACATTGTAATTACTTCTAGTCTTGCAACAAGGGAAAAATTCCCTTCAAGGTCAACTCTTTCAACATATGCATATCCTTTGCACACTAATCTACCCTTGTTCCTAACAACTTTACCATCCTCATTTAGCTTATTCATAAAGACCCATTTCGTGCCTATGACAATTTTATTTCTTGGTTTAGGAACTACTCCCCATGTTTGGTTTTCTTTATCTGATCCAACTCTTCATTCATGGCTTTTATCTAATGATTATCTTGTCATGATTGAGAAAAATATTTGGGTTTTATCATGGAAATGAAAGAAATATGTGTGTGACTAGGAACAACTACAAAATTTTTGCCACCAAGAACTTTACTCTCACAGTGATGCTTTTGCACATTCCTGGGTGGAGTAATTGAATGTAAATGTGTTTCTTATTCTTCCACTTATTTTTAATTTAATTCTTCAAGCTATTATTCTGCATCTTCATTAATGATTTGATCATTCAGGCTTATGCTTTAGAGTTGCTTCTCCTTATGAGGCAACTCTTCATCAAATTTCACATCAATACAGTCAACTATCTTACACAATGTCTTATTTTAGCACTTTTAGCCTTTCCTCTTCATTGAATATCTTAATAATATACCTTCATCATCTCTAGAATCAAATTTTCCAATATTGACATTATTAATTTTAATATAGCTTTTTTTTCCAAAAACCTTGAAGTGTTTTATGGATGTTGGCTTTCCATATTAGAGATCAGAAGTAGTTTTGTCACTATTTAACCCAAAATAAGCTTTATTCAAGATGTGGGATGTTATATGAATAGCTTCAAACCTATTACCCAGGTATTATAGTGATCAAATAACTCTTTCAGTTGTTTTCTACAGAGTCATAGGTCAAAAAATTTTACTTTTTTGAACCAGTTCTCAGAAAAATAATTTTGGTCATTAAAGAGGTCTAAATCATGTTTTCTTCTCCTTCATTTCATTCATCGCCACCATCATTTTCAAGGTAATCTCCATCAGTTTTAAGGTCACCATATCCATAATCATCATTTAAGAGGTCTAGGATTAGGTCACACCATCTCACATAGGTCACTGTCTAGGTTCATCTCTGCCTTTGAAAAAATCTTTAAATTTTCACCTAACATAAGGAAGCAACCCTCCATTCCATTCATAAAACCCTAATGAAGGATCAGGCATGTTTATGAAGATGAAATAAAAGCAACCTCTCATGTTTCATATGGTTGAAGTTCCAAAAAAAAGTTCAAATCATCTCATTTTTGTCTCACTGTCTCATGAAAAAAAAGAATGTTGTCTCACTGTTTCATGGAAGGACCAAAAAATCATCATTGACTGTTAGAACTTAAAAATAGTTCAATTTTGACCTAATGTCCCAGTCAAAGACAAAGGATTCATTCTCATTTTTTAAAGACATCGCATCTTGTTTTGAAAGGTCATATCCATTGTGAAAGTTCAAAGGTGATAAAGTTCAAAGGTTTTAAAAAGTTGTCTTTTTGTCTTATTTAAAAGGAGAAGTGTGTCTCATTATTTCATTCAAAAGTCAATAAAGTCACCTCAAGTGTCAAAGAGTGAAAAAGAGGTTCATTCTGCCCTCATATCTCATTCGAAGGTGCAAAAATGCCATTTTTAAGTGCAAAAGGTCAAAAAAGTTATTTTAAGTGTCAAAGGGAAAAGGTAAATGGTCATCTTCAGCTTATTAAAGGCAAAGGAAACTTCATTTTATTCATTGTTACCCTTTTCATGTAGGTGAGTGTAGCTCTTCACCTCACTTACCCTCCATATTATCTAACTCCAAAATCCAAGGCTCAAATTCACTTTAAAACCCTTTTGTTGTGCTTATGGGAGCTCGTGTTATTATTTTGGCTCAGTTGTTACACATTTGGGTGAAGTTGTTACGTTTCTGGGTGAAGTTTTTATGCTTATGTGCCTCTTTTTTGTGCTTTTGTGCCTTAGTGTTATGCTTTTACCACTGTTGTTACGCTTCTTGAAAAGAAGCAATTTGTGGTTTTTGGCTTCAGAAACCTCCAAATCAACTTAAATCTCAGCTCCTTTACTTTGTGTAGCCTCTATAAAAGGAAAACCTCCATCCTTTGCTGGTGATTGAATCATGAATACTTTGAAACATTTCATGCTCATTTAATGGTGTTTCCATATGTTCATTGTCTGCATTTTAAAGTTTATTATGAAAAAAACCTAACCCACCATATTTGACCTAAACCATAACAACATCACATAAAACCTAAACCAAACATTCCCTATACTTTATTACCACACCCCTATCAATTACATTACCATTCCTAACATCCCTAATACAATAAAACCCTCATTCTAGCTTTCCAACACAGTGAAAACAGGGAAAAAAGCGAAAACCTAGGGGTTGACTGTGTTTTAGGGTTTTGACTACCCTACACCCATCCATTTCCCCTAATTCAACTTGCACAGTGGAGCTAAGGTACCATACTCCTCACTAAAATTTTATCAAAATTTTAACTTAGCTCCATGGCCCTCAAACATCAAAAATACTTTTTTCACAAGTTTTTCCCACATTCAAAATTGGGAATTTCGTATGTTTTGAGGATTTGAACACCCTAAACTTATCCATTTCCCTTAATTCCACTTTCATTGTGGATTTAAGACACTACCCTATCCACTGAATTTTTATCATAATTTTTACTTAACCCCATCACCCCCATTTCATCTTACCAACTTACCCTACTATTGCACAAGCTATTCTCACAGTCAAATTGGGAATTTCCTATGTTTTAGGCATTTTGACACCTTCCTCACACTAATTACCCCTAATTCCACATACAACTTGAATAAAACACACAAAAAAACCTACTCAAATTTTTCTATAATTATTCTCAGCTTCAAGTCCCTTCATTTCATCCACTAAACTCACACTTTCCTACACTATGTTTTTCCATATTTCCATTCATTCACTCATTCCACCAAAACACTAGGGTTTTCATCCCTTCAATGATAAACAAGATGGAGAGTGAGAAGAAGAGCTACAAGGGAGGTCACCATTCTAGGTTTGAGCCAACTCAAACACATGGCATAATTTTTAGATCTTTGTGGTCATTTGTCGGGTTTAAATTGCACATAGGGACAGTTTCGCTTCAAAATCAATTTCTGAAGTAATGGAGATGAATTTTACAAAATTTGTTGAAAAATACTGAGAGGTGGGGGGGGGGTGAATGAGTATCTAGAGCTTCTGATAATTTCAACTTTTTCTTTACTAAATTCCATACGCGACTTTAATGAACCCAACTCGCATATGCACATGATATACCAACAGAAACTTGTGTATACTAAGATAACTTTATTGTTAGATAAACTTTCAGAAACAAAACTTTTACTCAGGTTATCAGTTATGCATCAGTTAGTAAAGAAGTAAATATGTGCAGTAACAATAGAATAAATCATCATATAAGAGCATCACACATGAACACCAAGATTTAAGGTGGAAACCCAATTCGAGAGAAAACCACCGTTGTTGTCGTCTCTGTCTTCAATATTTATTATATGCAAAATTGTTTACAATTTTGTACTGATGCAGACTCATATCCAGTACGCAGGCATCTACCTGCAAAAGGCTACAACCTTCTCTCATTTTCCAGCTGCACCTGGAAGGGAGCTACAACCCCCGATCTTGTTTACCAACCACTACTGGAAGGGAGCTTCAACCCTCTGATCAGAACACCAACTTCTACTGGTAGGAAGCTTCTACTTCCACACTAAAGGCTTCAACCCTCAAAACCACTGTAGACCATGTTTCACCAATTTTCATACTTGATCACAACTCTTATTAATGAACAAAAATAATAAACCTCACCCAATACTTCAATCACAATAGTGAGATCATCGTAACTAGAACACAATAATAACCTAGATTTCAGAATCAGTATGCAGAATCAAACTCAACCCTAAAAATTCATTATCTTAAAAGGAATACCCTACTTTTCTTTAATGAACCCACATGTATACATGCTTTCCTTCACACCAACCTGCGTATAGATCTGTGAATATTGATCTTCCAGAATATGGTCAGTCTCAGATCCAGATTTGAGGCTTTCAATCAGATATCTTTTCAGTATTGTAGAACCCTTGATTAGTCAGAAATCATAAAACATATTTACTCACTCATTGATTAGATTTGTACATAATCAACTTAGCAGCATATACAACATTCAAGCAACCCACATCTATACACTTCATTGATAAACAACAAAAATACAGCAGCAATAAACAAAAAACCTCTGCAATAAGCTTCAGAAAACCCTGACTTCCATACGCGCCTTTTCTGAGAAAAATCCGCATATATACGCGCTTTTACCAAGATGAACTAGCATATAGATCTATAAATATTAACTTTGTAGAATGTATCAGATCTATAGAACTTACCCAGATTTCTTCACTTCACTTCAGCAAACATGCGCCAGATCATAGATCTAATCATCTCTTCAATAGATCATGTAGGAACATAGCCATTTCAGGTCTATAGATCTTGATCCATCATTGTATCCAAGGGTGCATCATAGATTCAGATCTACCAATAAAACAAAGTTCATCCCATGAGATATACTTTAGAGAGAAGTATTCAATGGCATCCCTTACACCTGCACCCTTTTGCACTATGATCTTCTTCTCCTTATATATATTTAACCTTTACTAATACCATGAGTCAAAACCACACAACTGACGATGGTATTCTTGGACGGAATCAAATAGATGACACAGCTCTCAATACTATGGGCTAATACCATGGTAAAGCCTCCTAGTATCATATTTTTTAGAGCGCAAAAGGCATACGTGACTTGGATCGTTCTTATCTGCATGTATACGTGACTTGGCCTATATAAAACTGCATATAGAGCCTGCAATATGAACATTAACCAATATTTTTCTAGACATTACACATTTCTTCTGATAGACTACTAAGCTTCTCCAAAAGACATATACTCCATCTTTTACCAGAGAGTTGCCATCAAGGAAAACATATTAAGACCTAAGAATCATATTTCCAACAAAAGTGAAAGAGATTTTTTTCAATCATAGGCCAAAAAACAAAAATTTCCTTCAATTTATGCACAGGTGTTATGGTTTGAGATAAATGCCAACAATACACTTTCTCCAAGTCATTTTCTGCAATTTTGGACAAGTTGTCTTCAAATCAACTTTTTAGGGGTTTGGAATAAGGTTTTACAGTTCTTAATGACTCCATTTGTAGCAGACATCCTAAGCTTTCCAACCATACCACTTTCAGCCCCAAAATCCTATGGGAAGACCTCCAAAATACCTCTTAAATGGATTTTTTACGCCTTTGGAACACTCTGTTAAGATTTTGGAGTAACCTTGGGAGAATGAAATTTTGAAGGCCTTCCCATGGGTCATTTTACAAAATTAAATATGTTATGGAAAATAGACACATAGGACTAGTTGACCATTATTTCAGATGTGGATTTGGACTCTTAAAAGTTTCTCCAAATTTATGTTACACTTCTGCAAAAAAAATTACTCTTCTGTCAGAAATGTCACTAATCAGCATTGGATTCCTCAGGACACTTGTCAAGCTTAGAAATGGTCACAAATTTGAGGAAATTTTTTCCTATGAGTTTTCATTAGAGTTATTGGGTTGGTTTTGGTTTCCTATCATGATGGAATATGTAATTAATTTAAGGGACAAACACTCCTATTTTATAGCTAAAATTCGGGGAATGGTTTCTAACCTCCCTAGAAACTAGGAAATTGCTCATCTTTTGCATTTATGATCCATTTTGGATTGTATTTAGACCTGATGAGGTGCCATAGGCTATATTTTCTATAAGTATACTCTCTTTAGTATTTTTTTGGGTTGGATAGTCTCATATTTTGTAGTGGAACTCTTGTAACCAGCTTGTGGAATGAAATCATAGACAGATTTGCAAGAATTGTTTTGAGATACTTGTGGTATTCTTTGGAACATATTTGTTTCTCATGTTTGCTTATCATATTATTCATAATACCATGTCTACTTCTTCATATATGTCTATCTTGTAATTTTGAGAGAAAATCCATGTTTATGCATGCTTTGTTTTAGACAAGATTCACCATATTATGTTTATTTTCTTCTTAATTGAATGAATTCACCTTAGTGATCATTCAAACTCTACTCCATATTAATACTATACTCAATGAATGATTAATATGTTTCCCAAATACATATCTTGCGTCACATATTCTCTATAGGTTCACCTTGAATTTCAGGCCTAAAAAACTTATACAAAGTCCACTCACTGACTTTTAAATCCAACATTCAAAACATCAAACAAATTCAATTTATTAAGCTTACATACATAGCCTAAAATCATTATATACTCAGCCATTCATTTGACTTCTTAAAGTTACAAAGAGAGAACCCTCTCTGGTCCGAGTAGGGCTAGCTAACTGACCTAAATTTTGGTTTGTGGTTACCTTTCTCCAATCCCACTATCAGCCTTGGGAAGTTGCGGAGAGTGATAACATTATTGGCGTCGTTGTGGATGAGCGAAGCTTAAATATTTCCTAGGAAATCATGACAAAGATTAGTTTTTATTGTTGATGGTGAAGAGTGGTCAGGCACAAGAAAGGTTGTGCATCTTTCACCTGGCAACTCCAGTTTCGAAGAATCCAAAGTTTCAAAGTTTTGATGGTGACTCCATTGTTCAAAAACCAATAGCTTGAAGAACTTCTTGGCGACTTCATTGTTTTCAAGATGGATTAAACTACTAGAAGTTATGCCCCTATGAATTTTTCTCACATTCCTGGTATTCTAAATTGAATTCCTTGCACAAATTGGAAAAATTATCTGCCCAAACTCATATATGGAAACGAGGATGAGGCTATTCTGGATCTAATAAAATTTCATTGGCATCTACATAAGCTTGGTATTAGGTTTCATGAGTATTTTTTGATGAAAAATTTTATGGCTACCCTAGAAGGGAAAGCAAGATCATGGTATGAAGGGTTGAAGCCAGGTAGTTTATTCTCTCTTAAATATTTTCACACAACATTCTTTGAGTTTTATGGAAAGTCTCGCCATTTTTTCTTGTTGTTCAAATATTATTGTGAAACCTGTGAAAATTTCATTCAATACCTCGAAGAGGCTTTTGGTGATGAAGAGTGTCTGGATTATGAGATCATAGAGGCCCTTCATGAATTTTCTTCTCAACAGAAAATAACAAAGATTAAATGTGTTGATACAAAGGATCATTCACAGCAGGCATCAACTCCTTATTTTTTTTTAAAGTGAAACAGACCTACATCATAATAGTCAAGTTATATCCCATGAAGTTAACAAAGTTTTGTAGCCTTGTCCTTCTTTTCATGATCCAGAGTATAAGAAATTTTTTAAGCAAGAAAAGGAAATAGGCATTCCATTGGTTTATTCATCTTCTGGGTCAACGGGAGAGGAAAAGAAAATTACAAATCCTTTTGAAAACTCTTACATTTAGCAACATGAGAATGCAGCCCAAGATGATGGGATTAAAGGGGTATGTGACATAGAATTGCATCTTGTTGTACCATTTATTGAAGAGTCCATTAAAGTTAATATTTTTCAAATATCTAATGAATCTACTACTTTAGAAACTCTTAATTCAAATTCACATGAAGGATTACTCCTGAATCCATTTTCCAAATGAGAGATACATGTACCTTCAAATTTTGAAGATGCTAGCTTTCAAATGGACTATCATAAGTTGTAGGAAAGTAGTGAAAAAGAAAAGGTTGTTTTAGAGCCTTTTTCAGATGATGATATTTCTCCCGGTTCATAAATTGAAGAGTCTGATGATGAAAAGGAATTTTTCCTGGATCCTATGGATGTGCACATTTTTTCTTTCGATAATATGGCTACTTCAAACGCAGATTTTCAAGAAACAACTTCCCTTTATCCTGATATTATTGAAGACCATGTTGCCAATTTGTTACAACTTGTAATGAAGGTCGATGTTGCAGCATTCATTGAGGAAGGTTATCAGTTTCAACATATAGACAAACGAACAGTTTGGAAGGAGGTTTGTTTTCCTGTTTTAAGTCATCCAGAAAAGCTTATGTTGCATGTTCTTCATGGTCCTTTGGTAAATTTGTTGCAGCCATCTGGGAAGATGAATCTTCTTGTATTAATGGATCATGAACACATGTCCAATGGACACTTTGAGCTGCCTATATTTTGTTCCTTTTTGCTACTTGAGGAAAGTGTGAGCAAGATTAAAGTAAGTAGCCATTTGCTAGATTGGTTACACTGGAGGGATCATATGAAATATATATATATATATATATATATATATATATATAGTAGGTTGGCGGTTATCATCAGGATTTGAAGCCTGAGGTGAAGGCCCTAAGATCCTGATGGTATGTTTCCATAACTAAATTCAATCAGTAGCCAAGTCAGTTTTCGAGTCAAAGTCATTTTCTTTTTCAATTAGTCATTTCAAGTTTGTCAAAGTTTTTTTTTTTCCAGTTTTTGACTCCATTTCCCAATGGTAAGGCTACCTGATCTATGGTGTTCTTGACACCTCTTGAAGGAGCTTCCATCCCCAAATGGAGCCAATGTTAGCCCAGGTATGTCAGTGATCAAATAACTCTTTTAGGTTTTTTCTACAAAGTCATAGGTAAAAATATTTTACTTTGTCGAACCAGTTCTCATAAAATATTTTTTTTCGCTGAAGAGGTCTAAATCATGTTTGTTTCTCCTTCATTTCATTCAACGCCACCATCATTTTCAAGGTCATCTCCATCAGTTTCAAAGTCAACATCTTCATAATCATCATTTAAGAGGTCTAGGGTCAGGTCACTCCATATCACATAGGTCACTGTCTAGGTTCATCTCTACCTTTGAAAAAATCTTCAAATTTTCACCTAAAATAAGGCAGAAACCTTCCATTCCATTCATAAATCCCTAATGAAGGACAAAGCATGTTTATGAAGATGAAATAAAAGACACCTCTCATGTTTCACATGGCATAAGTTCCAAAAAAAGCTCAAAGCATATCATTTGTGTCTCATGAAAAATAATACTTTTGTCTCACTGTCTCATGTAAGGACTCAAAAGTCATCATTGACTATTAGAACTAAAAAAGAGGTCAATTTTGACCTACTGTCCCAATCAAAGACAAAGGAGTCATTCTCAGTTTTTAAAGACATCTCATCTTGTTTTGAAAGGTCATATCCAATGTGAAATTTCAAAGGTGTTAAAGTTCAAAGGTTTTAAAAAGTTGTCTTGTTGCCTTATTTAAAAGGACAATGTTGTCTCATTATTTCATTCAAAATTCAATGAAGTCAGCTCAAGTGCCAAAGAGTGAAAAAGAGGTTCATTATGCTCTCATATCTCATTTGAAGGTGCAAAAAAGCCATTTTCAAGTGCAAAAGGGTCAAAAAAGTTATTTCAAGTGTCAAAGGGAAAAGGTAAAGGGTCATCTTCAGCTTATAAAAGGCAAAGGAAACTTCATTTTATTCATTTTTACCCTTTTCATGTAGGCGAGAGTAGCTCTCCACCTCTCTTACCCTCCATAGTTCTAAACTCCAAAATGAAAGGTTCAAATTCACTCTAAAACCCTTTTGTTACACTTTTCGGAGCTCGTGTGATCCAGGTGGATATTGGTGGCCACCCACCTATTCCATTTGAAATGCCAACATCAGTTGTTTCAGTTTTTTAGTTTCAACACAACTTACTAATTTTAGCATTTTTTTTAGTCTTGAACTTCTGAAGCCGTTTTGAGGCCCTAAACAATGTTCTTTGGGAAAACCGGGAGCAACATGGGTCCATGGAAAAAAATTTCTCACACCAAAAATTTTTCTGCTTGGATAGATCTTTCTAACGAGGTATGGTGCGCGTCAAACCAAGATCGTATGCCAAAGTTACATCCCCAGGAAGTTGAAACACCAATTTACCCAAACGGGACCCATAGTTTTGGCGCTTCATCTCCTAGGGTTACGTTTTTGGATGTTTATAGTTTTCCATTGTTTCTCAATAATAGATAGGCCCTCGAGCCTCATTCTAACACAGTTCAGAGGCATGTAGCCACCACATCTCTTCTCAGTGATATGCTACCAACGCCCTAGCTATTTTATTTCCATTATGTTTGTAAGCATATTTCTGTTATTTGATATTAGTGAAATGAAGTATTATTTTCATTGCATCTCTATGTTTATGTCTATTTCTTGTTGAGATTGCAACAAGATGATGAGCTTAGTGGAAAGAAGTCGCCTTCACTAAGTGGGCCCGTGGGCTATTTTTGGCGCACAGTCTATTTTTAGACTATGTCTATTTTTAGACATGTCGATCATATTCTATGAGTTGTAGGATGCTATTTGTGGATGGTTGGTCAAGTTGGAAAAATAGATGGACTTCTATTTTTAGACATACTGGGCATAATCCATTTTTATATTGCCAGTCTAAAAACATATATGTCGAATATTATTAGCTCTTAATAATATTTGGACTATAAACATTATCTTATTCTCTTGGAGCACTTCAGTTAAGTGCACAGATGTGGCACAGGAGCTGACAGAAGGAATTATGCTATTCCAAGGGTTTAGTGGAGCTATTGCATGTTGACTTCAGTTAGAACTCATGTGACAGAGTTTGGTGGAGTTAGTAGAAGTAGTTAATGGAGTTGTGTTCAGTTTAACTCAGTTAGACACAGTTGAGCTAGTTGTATCTAGTCTAATTGATTGATACACTAGTGAGATTGTTTTGAATTAATTATTAATTAATTCACTAATTATTAACTCATTAATCAACTGAAGAATACATCAGTTAACTATAGTGCATGGACAGTTTCAGTGGAGACCAGTGGAGAGGTAGGTGAAAAAGCAGTGTGACTATCAGTTGTGACTATAATGGTGCATGAGTTTGCACCACACATTGATGGAGATGCCAATGAGGATTGCGTAGTGCAAGCCAGGTGGATTCGAGTTCATTCAGAGCCCATATTTAGTAGGGATTGCGCAGTAGAGGCAGGCTAGTAGGTGGCAGAGATCGATGCATGGGATTTGCTAGATCAATCTTGATTAGTGTGTAGCAATTGGAGATTGTACTGAGAGCTTGTGAGAAGCTTTGTATGATGATTGTTACATGATCTCTATGACATATAATATACAGATAGTTGGGGGTTTTCAGCTTTAATCTTTCCCATAAATTACTGTGTTCATATGTGTGAATTTTTATGGTTTTAATGTGTGCATGCAATTGATTTAATTTCCGCAAGTAATGATCAATAGTAGAAGAGATTATGTATTATGCATGAATTCAAATAGTGTGTGATCAGGAGAATCTTGGATGTATAACGCATTAGCTATATAATTTCTACATGGTATCAGAGCGATATTGATCATTGGCACAATTGCAAAACATTGAAGCTGTTGAGTTTTGTGCTGGTGGAATTCAAATTTGCAGTAGTGTTTTCTTGGTGTCGAAGTTGAGATGTCTTTCAACGGATTGCGATTGGAGTATGACCTTGAGGGTAGCTCAAATTATATTGCATGGAAGGACAGGATGGAGGCAGTGCTGGAGGATAATGGGTTGAAGAAGTTCATAGATGTAGAAATTCCAAAACCTGCTTCTAGCAATGTTGTCGCACTTGACGCATGGAAAAAGAAGACAGCAAAATGTCAAAGGATTCTATTGGAAGGTGTGAAGGATCACATAGTTTCCAGCCTTCAAGGTAAATCTTCTCCATTCTTGATGTAGAAAGCTTTGACAGATTTTTTCCAAAGCAAGAGCGACCAGAGGAAGTTAGTGCTCAAGGATAAGCTCAGGAAAATAAAAATGGAGAAGGGCGAGAGTATACCCAAGTACCTCACGAAGTTCGTCCAATGCAGGGATGAGTTGGGAAGTGTGGGGGTTACTGTAGATGAATAGGACTTGGTGAGCTTGGCTCTCCTTGGGCTTCCGAAGAGTTGGCATTCCTACTAGGACTCTGTCAATGGTCGGGAGAAACTGTCAGGATGGTAGCGACTTTGGTCAGATCTTGTGCAGGAGGAGATAAGGCGGAGTACTAGGGATGGATCTTCATTGAAGAATGAAGATGAAGAAAATTGTGCTTTGGCTGCCAAATAAAGGAATGGGAAGAGCAAGAAAAATACTTCTCAATCCGGTGTGAAAGGCAAGAAGCAAGACATGTCCAAGGTGAAGTGCTTTCACTGTCACCAACACGGACATTACGCCACTAATTGTCCACAGAAGAAGAAAAATAAGCAGGCTGCTGGATCTACAACTGGAGAGGCCTTAGCCTCGCGATTTGAAAGCCAGATTTTCCGCGATCGCATCTTGGTCTCAAGTGTGATGGGTTCGGTGTGGTTTCTTGGCTTCGGTGGTGCGTCTTTTCATATGACAGGAGACAAAGATTTGTTCGGTGATCTGGATGAGGATCTTGGAGTGCACAACGAGATGGGCGATGATGGTAGATACAGTGCGACTGGTATCGGGACCATTTCCTTTGAGAGGAAGTCTGATAAACCTTTCATACTGAAGGATGTCATGCATTTTCCAGGATTGAAGAAGAATCTGATCTCGGTGGCCATGTTAGAAGACAAGGGATATGATGTTGTCTTTAGCAAGGGAAAGGTTTTCCTGCGCAGTAAGGCAACTGGTGAAACCCAGAGGATAGGGGTTCAAGTTAAGAACCTTTATCAGTTGCAGGTAGATGGCTTCACAACAATGGCAGGCAAGGCAGAAGGAGTGGTGAGTCGAGATGAGGGTGAGTTATGGCACAGTAGATTGGGCCATCTTCACCATGGTGCTTTGAAAATTTTGCAGCAGATTTCTACCGGGCTTCCCAAAGGTACACTTGCACAGTCAGATCAGTGCAAGGGATGTACTTTGGGAAAATTTGTGAAAGCCAACTTTCATGAGAAGGATAGTTGTGCCACAACGATCCTTGAGAGAATTCACACAAATGTGTATGGACCTTTCTCAGTAGCTTCGACAGAAAAGCATAGGTACTATGTGATATTTTTTGATGACTTTTCTCGGAAGTGCTGGATCTTCTTCATGCAGAAGAAGAGTGAGAAATTCTCTAAGTTCTGTGAGTTTAAGGCACTGGTGGAGAAAGAGTCGGGGAAGCAGGTGAAGGCTCTTAGGAGTGACAATGGTGGTGAATTCATCTTTGGTGAATTCAAGGACTTTTGCAGCGCAGAATGAATTCGAAGAGAGCTCATAGCACCTCATAACCCACAATAGAATGGGGTCGCGGAGTGAAAGAACAGAACGATCATGGGTGCTGCACGGGTGATTTTTCATGATTAGGGCCTTCCCATACACTTGTGGGCTGAGGCATGCAATACTGTGGTTTATGTGCAAAACCGTTGTCCTCACAGAGTGCTTGGCATGAGTACACACTAGAGGAGGATTTTTACGAGTATGAAACTACGATATTTCTCATTTGAAGATATTGGCTCACTTTGTTTACATATATGTGATGAAGGATGCTAGGAAGAGAGAGTTTGGGCGACGGCGAGAGGTTTGGATATTTGTGGGATACAGCGATACACCCCACAACTATCGTGTGTATTTTCCAGACAGTCGCAAGAATGTTGTGCGATGGGGTATCAAATTTCATGAGGAGAAAGCCATGAAGTTGTCGCTTGAGATGGAGCTACACTTGCATGCAGATGAGGAGCTACTTGTTCCTAAAGATGAGCCTCAGGATGTGGATTAGCCACAAGAGGAGGTTCATGGAGTGGAAGAAACTACTCATGTAGCGCCAAACATCAGAGGGCGGAAGCGCACTACAAAAGCTGAGCGACTGAATCTTGATGCAACATAGAATGTAGGAGCACCTACATCACAGTGCAGATAGAGGCAATCACCTGACCAATTTACTGGATACATGGCTCTGATGAGCAGGTGTATCGTGACAGACCCATCTTCTTTCGAGGAAGCTGTGGAGGATCTCACATGGGTAGATGCCATGGTGGAAGAGTATGATTCGATTGTTAGAAACAATGCATGGGAGATTGTCCCAAGACGGAAGGAAACAGGTGGTAGGTTCGAGATGGATCTACAAGTGAAGCAGATGTTGACGGGAGCCTCGAGAAACAAGGCAAGATTTGTTGCCAGAGGCTTCTCACAGATTGAGGGGATCGACTATGAGGAAACCTTTGCACCTATTGCAAGGTATTCTTCCATACGGAGCATCCTAGCTCTCTCAGTGTAGATGGGGTGGCACATTCATCAGATGGATGTGAAGATTGCGTTCCTCAACGGAGTGATTGAGGAGGAGGTGTACATAGAGCAGCCCGAAGGTTTCAAGATCTTCAGCAACGAGTCACATGTGTGCAGGCTCAAAAGAGCGTTGTATGGGTTGAAACAAGCACCTCGTGCTTGGTACACACGGATAGACAGTTATTTCACTGGACTTGGTTTTACCAAGAGTGAAGCGGATCCCAACCTGTTCCAGGTAGTGGTTGAGGGTAAGTTGTTGGTCATTGTACTTTATGTAGATGATTTGATACTTACCGGTGATGAACATTTGATACTCTCATGCAAGGCTGATCTTGCAAAGGAGTTTGAGATGAAGGACTTGGGGCTCCTTCATTATTTCACAGGATTGGAAATTTGGTAGCGCGATGATGGACTGTTGGCAGCGCGATGATGGATTGTTTTGTCTATACCAGCATGTGAGAGATGCGGAAACATGCATGATTACAAGCCTATCGACACTCCTCTTCTAGTGGATGGAGGAAAGAGGATGTCACATCGGCAGAGGTAGTGGATGCCACTGTTTACCGAAAGTTGGTGGGGTCGCTTATGTATCTAGTCAATACACGACCTGACATATGCTACGTTGTTAACCAGCTTTCACAAGCTATGGTTAAGCCTACCAAGCTCTTTTGGAAGGCACAAAAGCGTATTGAGATATCTCAGAGGCACATCGGGATATGGACTTTGGTACAGACAGTCAGATGAGGTGAAGCTGTGTAGCTTCACAGATGCAGATTGGGCAGGGAGCCCAATGGACAGAAAGAGCACATCTGGAGGGATTTTCAGTATTAGGTTGACAGCAGTTTCTTGGTACAAGAGGAAGAAGAGATCCGTGGCACTCAGTTCAGTGGAGGTCGAGTACATGGCAGCGAGTTTGGCTGCATGCGAGGCTATATGGATGAGGAAGATCCTAGTTGGGTTGTTCGGTTCACACTTAGATCCTACTGTGATCTAGTGTGATAATTAGAGTTGCATCAAACTCTTGGTTAATCCAGTATTTCATGATAGATCTAAACACATTAACATCCGGTATCATCCTATCAGAGATTGTGTGCAGCGAAAGATCATGTTACTTTCTTACATTCCTACGGAGGATCAGGATGCTGATATCTTGACGAAGGCGCTCACCGGGGAAAACTGGAGCCTGGAGGTAGGATCGGGGTGGAAGATAACTTTATCTTGTTGAAAGGGAGTGTTGAGATTGCAACAAGATGATGAGCTTAGTGGAAAGAGGTCGCCTTCACTAAGTGGGCCCGCAGGCTATTTTTGGCGCAAGTCTATTTTTAGACATGTAGATCATATTCTATGAGTTGCAGGATGCTATTTGTGGATGGTTGGTCAAGTTGGAAAAATATATGGACTTGTATTTTTAGACATATTGGGTGGAATCTATTTTTAGATTGCCAGTCTAAAAATAGATATGTCGAATATTATTAGCTCTTAATAATATTTGGACTATAAACATTATCTTATTCTCTTGGAGCACTTCAGTTAAGTGCACAGATGTGGCACAGGAGCTGATAGAAGGAATTACACTATTCCTAAGGGTTAAGTGGAGCTATTGCATGGAGACTTCAGTTAGAACTCATGTGACAGAGTTTGGTGGAGTTAGTAGAAGTAGTTAATGGAGTTGTGTTCAGTTTAACTCAGTTAGACACAGTTGAGCTAGTTGTATCTAGTCTAACTTATTAATACACTAGTGAGAGTGGTGTGAATTAATTATTAATTAATTCACTAATTATTAACTCATTAATCAACTGAAGAATACATCAGTTAACTACAGTGCATGGACAATTTCAGTGGAGACCAGTGGAGAGGTAGGTGAAAGAGCAGTGTGACTATCAGTTGTGACTATATTGGTGCATGAGTTTGCACCACACATTGATGGAGATGCCAATGAGGATTGCGTAGTGCAAGCCAGGTGGATTCGAGTTCATTCAGAGCCCATATTCAGCAGGGATTGCGCAGTAGAGGCAGGCTAGCAGGTGGCAGAGATCGGTGCATGGGATTTGCTAGATCGGACTTGATTAGTGTGTAGCAATTGGAGATTGTACTGAGAGCTTGTGAGAAGATTTGTATGATGATTGTTACATGATCTCTATGAAAAATAATATACAGATAGTTGGGGGTTTTCAGCTTTAAGCTTTCCCATAAATTACTGTGTTCATATGTGTGATTTTTTATGGTTTTAATGTGTGCATGCAATTGATTTAATTTCCGCAAGTAATGATAAATAGTAGAAGAGATTTTGTATTATGCATGAAGTCAAATAGTGTGTGATCAGGAGAATCTTGGATGTATAACGCATTAGTTATATAATTTCTACATTTTTGTATTTCATTGCGTTCCTACATAAATCTGGTTCATCGTGTTACACTTTTGGCTTAGTTGTTACGCTTTTGGGTGAAGTTGTTATGTTTCTAGTTGAATTTGTTACACTTATGTGCCTCTTTGTTACGCTTATGTGCCTTAGTGTTACGCTTTTACCACTATTGTTACGTTGTTGGAAAAGAAGTAGTTTGTGGTTTTTGTCTTCGGAAACCTCCAAATCAACTTAAATCTTAGCTCCTTTACTTTTTTGTAGCCTCTATAAAAAGAAACCCTACATAATTTTCTGGTGTTTGGATTGAATGATGAATATTTTGATACATTTCATGCTCATTTAATGTTGTTCCATATATTCATTGTCTGCATTTAAAATTTTACTATGATAAACCCTAAACTACCATATTTTACCTAAACCATAAATCCATCACATAAACCCCAAACCATACATTCCCTATACTTCATTACCACACTCCTATCACTTACATTACCATTCCTAACATCCCTAATACAATCAAACCCTCATTCTAGCTTTTCAACATAGTGAAAACAATGAAAAGGGTGAAAACCTAGGGGTTGACTGCGTTTTAGGGTTTTGAATACCCTACACCGATCTAGTTTCCCTCATTCCACTTGCACAGTGGAGCTAAGGTGCCACACTCCTCACTAAAATTTTATCAAAAATTTTACTTAGCTCTATGGCCCTTAAACATCAAAAACACTTTTTTCACAAGTTTTTCCCACAGTCAAAATTGGGAATTTCCTGTGTTTTGAGGTTTTTTACCACCCTTAACTTATTCATTTCCCTTCATTCCACTTTCATTGTGGAGTTAAGACACTACCCTATCCAATGAATTTATATTAGAATTTTTACTTAACCCCATCACCCCCATTTCATCTTACCAACTTACCTTACTATTGCATAAGCTATTCTCACAGTCAAAATTGGGAATTTCTTGTGTTATAGGAATTTTGACACCTTCCTCACACTCATTATCCCTCATTCCACCTACAATTTGAAGCTAACACAAATCAAAACCTACTCAAATGTTTCTAGAATTTTTCTTAGCTTCAAGACCCTTCATTTCATCCACTAAACTCACACTTTCCTACACTATGTTTTTCCATATTTCCAATCATTCACTCATTCCACCAAAACATTAGGGTTTTCATCCTTTCGGTGATAAAAAATATGGAGAATTAGAATAAGAGCTAAAAGGGAGGTAAAAATTCTAGATTTGAGCCAACTTAGACCCAAGGCATCATTTTTAGAGCTTCATGGTCATTTATTAAGGTTTACAGTGCACATAGGGGCAATTTCGCTTCAAAATCAGTTTATGAAGTAATGGAGATGAATTTTACAAAAGTGAAAGAGGTGTTTTTCAATAATAAGTAAAAGAACAAAAAAATCCTTCAATTTATGCACAGTTTTTATGGTTTGAGATAAATTCCAACAATACACTTTCTCTAGGTCATTTTTTGCAGTTCTAGAAAATTTGTCTTCAACTCAAATTTTCAGGGGTTTGGAACAAGGTTTTGCAGTGCTTAATGACTCCATTTTGTAGAAAACATACTAAGCTTTCCAACCATACCATTTTCAGCCCCAAAATCCTCTGGGAAGACCTCCAAAATCCCCCCCAAAGGGCTTTATTACGCTTTTGGAACACTCTGTTAATATTTTGGAGTAACCTTGGGAGAATGAACTTTTGAAGGCCTTCCCGTGGGTCATTTTTAAACAATTAAAGATGTTATGGAAACTAGACACACATGGCTAGCTGACTGTTTTTCAGAAGTGGATTTGGACTCTTAAATTTTCTTCAAAAGTGCCTCCAAATTTCTGTTACACTTCTACAAATTTTTTTTACCCTTCTGTCAAAAATGTCACTAATCAGCATTGGATTCCTCAAGACACTTATCAAGCTTAGAAATGGTCACAAATTTGAGGTAACGTTATCCTATGAGTTTTCATTAGATTTATTGGGTTGGTTTTGGTTTCCTATCATGATGGAATATGTAATTAATGTAAGGGGAAAATACCCCTAGTTTATAGCTAAATTCAGGGAATGGTTTCTAACCTCCCTAGGAACTAGGAAATGACTCATATTTTGCATCTATAATCCATTTTGGATGGTATTTAGACTTGATGAAGTGTCATATTCTATATTTTCTATAAGTAGACTCTCTTTAGTATTTTGTGGGGTTCAATAGTCTCATATTTTGGAGTGGAGCTCTTGTAACCAGCTTGTGGAATGAAATCAGAGACAGATTTGCAGGAATTATTTTAAGATACTTGTGGTATGCTTTGGAAAATATGTGTTTCTCATTTTTTATTATCATATTATGCTTAATACCATGCATACTTCTTCATATATGTATATCTTGTAAGTTTGAGAGAAAAATTCATGTTTATGCATGCTCTGTTTTAGACAAGATTCACCATATTATCTTTATTTGCTTCTTAATAGAATAAATTCACCTTAGATATCATTCAAACTGTACTCCATATTCATCCTATACTCAATGACTGATTAATATGTTTTCAAACTACCTATCTTGCCTCACATATTCTCTGCGGGTTCACCTTGAAGTTCAAACCTAAAAACCTTATATAGAGTCCACTCACTAACTTTTCTATCCAACATTCAAAACATAAAAAATAAAAATAAAAAAATAAAAAAAATCAATTTATTAAGCTTACATACCTAGCCTAAAAACATTAGATACTCAACCATTCATTTGACTGCTTAAAGTGATAAAGAGAGAGACCTCTATGGTCCAGGTAGGGCTAGCTACCTGACCTATAGTTTGTTCTATGGTTACCTTTCTCCAATCCTACTGTCAGCATTAGGAAGTTGGGGAGAGTGATAAAATTCTTGGCGTTGTTGTCGGGGAGCGAAGGTTAAATCTTTCCCGAGAAATAATGACAAAGATTAGCTCTGATTGTTAATGGTGAACAGTGGTGAGGCACAAGAGAGGCTGTGAATCTTTCACCTAGTGACTCCAGTGTCGAAGAATCCAAAGGTTCGAATTTTTCATGGAGACTCCACTATTCAAAAACTAGTAGCTTGAAGAACTTCTTGGTGACTTCACTGTTTTCAATATGGATTCAACTGCTAGAAGGTATGCCCCTATGAATTTTTTCACATTCCTAGTTTTCCAAATTGAATTCCTTGCATATATTGGCAAACTTATCTGCCAAAATTCATAGATGGAAACAAGGATGAGGCTATACTGCATCTAATAAAATTTCATTGACATCTACATAATCTCGGGATTAGGTTTCATGAGTATTTTTTGAAAAATTTTATGGCTACCCTGGAAGGGAAAGTAAGATCATGGTATGAAGGGTTGAAGCTTATTATCTCTTAAATATTTTCAAACAACATTCTTTGATTTTTATGGAAATTCTTGCCATTCGTTCTTTTTTTTGAAATATTGTTGTGAATCTTGTGAAAATTTCATTCAATACCTTGAAAAGGCTTTTGGTGATGAAGAGTGTCTGGATTATGAGATCATATAGGCCCTTCATGAATTTTCTTCTCAACAAAAAATAATACAGATTAGTTGCCTTGATATAAAGGATCATTCACAGCATGCATCAACTCCTTCTTTGTTTGAAATTGAAACATATCTTCATCCTAACAGTCAAGTTATATCCCATGAAGTTAACAAATTTTTGCAGCCTTGTCCATCTTTTCATGATCCAGAGTATGAGAAATATTTTAAACAAGAAAATGAAATATACAGTCCATTGGTTTATTTATCTTCTAGGTCAATGATCGAGGAAAAGCAGATTACAAATCCTTTTGAAAACTCTTACATTCAGCAGCATGAGAATGCAGCCCAAGACGATGGCATAGAATTGCATCTTGTTGTACCAGTTATTAAAGAGTCCATTAAATCTAATCTTTTGAAAATATATAATGAACCTTCTACTTTAGAATATCTTAATTAAGATTCACGTGAATTATTACTCCTAAATCCATTTTCCAAAACAGAGCTACATGTACCTTCAGATTTTGAAGATGATAGGCTTCAAATTGACCATCATAAGTTGCAGGAAAGCAGTGAAAAAGAAGGGTTTTATTTAGAGCCTTTTAGATGATGATATTTCTCCTGGTTCAGAAATTAAAGAAGTGAAAAATAAGGGTTTTCTTTAGAGCCTTTCAGATGATGATCTTTCTCTTGGTTTAGAAATTGAAGAGTCTGATGATGAAAATGATTTTTTCTTGGATCCTATGGATGTGCACATTTTTGCTTTCGATAATATGGCTACTTAAAATGCATATTTTCAAGAACAAGCTTCCCTTTCTCTTGATATTATTGAAGAACCTATTGTCATCTTGTTACATCCAGTAATGAAGGTCGATGTTGCATCATTCATTGATGAAGGTGATCTGTTTCAGCTTAGAGACAAACCAACAGTTTGGAAGGAGGTTTGTTTTCCTATTTTAAGTCATCTAGAAAAGTGTATGTTGCATGTTCTTCATGATCCTTTGGTCATTTTGTTGCAGCCATCTGGGAAGATGAATCTTCTTGTATTTATGGATCATGAGCACATGTTCAATGGACACTTTGAGATGCGTATCTTTTGTTCCTTTTTCCTGCTCGAAGAAAGTGTGAGCAGGATTCAAGTAAGTATCCATTTGCTGGATTGGTTACTGTGGAGGGATCATATAGCATTATTATTATATATATATATAGTAGGTGGGTGGTTATCATCAGGATTTGAAGCCTGAGGCGAAGGCCTTAAGTAACTGATGGTCTGCTGCCATAAGTAAATTAAGTCAGTAGTCAAGTCAGTTTTCGAGTCAAAGTCATTTTCATTTTCAGTCAGTCATTTCAAGTTTGTCAAAGTTTTTTTTTTTTTTTTCCAATTTTTTACTCCATTTCCCAATGGTAAGGCTACCTGATCTAAGATGTTCTTAACACCTCTTGAAGGAGCTTCCATCCCCAAATGGAGCCAATGTTAGCCCAGGTCTCTTTCAGTTGTTTCCAGTTCTCTGAAAATAATCTTTGTCACTGAAGAGGTCTAAATTATGTTTGTTTCTCCTTCATTTCATTCATCGCCACCATCATTTTCAAGGTCATATCCATCAGTTTCAAGGTCACCATCACCATAATCATCATTTAAGAGGTCTAGGGTTAGGTCACTCTATCTAGGTTCATATATGCCTTTAAAAAATTATTCAAATTTTCACCTAAAATAAGAGAGCAATCCTCCATTCCATTCATAAAACCCTGATGAAGGAACAAGCATGTTTATGAAGATGAAATAAAAGCCACCTCTCATGTTTCATATGGATCAAGTTCCAAAAAAAGTTCAAAGCATCTCATTTTTGTCTACCTATCTCATGAAATATAATAATTATGTCGTGTCTCATGTAAGGACCAAAAAGTCATCATTGACTATTAGAACTTCAAAAGAGGTTAATTTTGACCTACTGTCCCAGTCAAAGACAAAGGATTCATTCTCAGTTTTTAAAGACATCTCATCTTGTTTTGAAAGGTCATATCCAATGTGAAAGTTCAAAGGTTTTAAAAATTTGTCTTATTGTCTTATTTAAAAGGAGAAGTTTGTCTCATTATTTCATTCGAAAGTAAATCAAGTCACCACAAGTGTCAAAGAGTGAAAAACAGGTTCATTATGCCCTCATATCTCATTCGAAGGTGCATAAAACCCATTTTTAAGTGCACAAAGGTCAAAAAAGTTATTTAAAGTGTCAAAGGGAAAAGGTAAAGGGTCATATTCAGTTTATAAAAGGAAAAGGAAAATTCATTTTATGCATTGTTATCATTTTCATGTAGGTGAGAGCAGCTCTTCACCTCACTTACGCTCCATAGTATCTAAACTCCTAAATCCAAGGCTCAAACTCACTTTAAAACCCTTTGTTACGCTTATGGGAACTCGTGTTACGCTTTTGGCTCAATTGTTATGCTTTTCGATGAAGCTGTTACATTTCTGGGTGAAGTTGTTATGCTTTTGTGCCTCTTTGTTACGCTTATTTGCCTTAGTGTTACACTTTCACCATTGTTGTTACACTTCTGGAAAATAAGTAGTTTGCAGTTTTTGTCTACGAAAACATCCAAATCAACTTAAAGCTCGGCTCCTTTACTTTGTGTAGCCTATATAAAAGGTAAACCTCAATCCTTTGCTCGTGTTTGGATATAATGTTGAAGACTTTGATGCATTTCATGCTCATTTAATGTTGTTTCCATATGTTCACTGTCTACATTTAAAAGTTTATTATGACAAACCCTAACCTACCATATTTTACCTAACCATAACTCCATCACATAAACCCTAAACCATACATTCCTTATACTTCATTACCACACTCCTATCACTTACATTACCATTCCTAACATCTCTAATACAATCAAACACTCATTCTAGCTTTTCAACACAGTGAAAACAATGAAAAAAAGTGAAAACCTAGGGGTTGACTGTGTTTTAGGGTTTTGACTACCCTACGCCCGTCCATTTTCCCTCATTCCACTTTCACAGTGGAGCTAACGTGCCATACTCCTCACTATAAATTTTTCAAAATTTTTACTTAGTTCCATGGCCCTCAAACATCAAAAACACTTTTTCACAAGTTTTTCACATAGTCAAAATTGGGAATTTCCTGTGTTTTGAGGTTTCGACCACCCTAAAATTATCCATTTCCCTTAATTCCACTTTCATTGTGGATTTAAGACACTACCCTATCCACCAAATTTTTATCAGAAATTTTACTTAACCCCATCACCCCCGTCATATTACCAACTTACCCTACTATTGCACAAAGTTATTCTCACAGTCAAAATTGGAAATTTCCTGTGTTTTAGGAATTTTGACACCTTCATCACACTCATTATCCCTCATTCCACCTACAACTTGTAGCTAACACTCAAAAAACCCTACTCAATTTTTTCTATATTTTTTCACAGCTTCAAGGCCCTTCATTTCATCCACTAAACTCACACTTTCCTACACTCTATTTTTCCATATTTCCATTCATTCACTCATTCCACCAAAACACTAGGGTTTTCCTCCTTTAGAGAGTGAGAAGAAGACCTACAAGGGAGGTCACCATTCCAAGTTTCAGCCAACTCATACCCATGGCATCATTTTTAGAGCTTCATGGTCATTTTTTGGGGTTTACATTGCACATAGGGACAGTTTGGCTTTAAAATCAGTTTCTAAAGTAATGGAGACGAATTTTACAAAAGTGCAAGGGGTTTTTGTAAATAAAAGTCCATAGAACAAAAATATACTTCAGTTTATTCACAGGTGTTATGGTTTTAGAGAAATCCCAACAATACACTTGCTCCAGGTCATTTTCTGCAATTCTGGACAAGTTGTCTTCAAATTAACTTTTTAGGGGTTTGGAACACAATTTTGCAATGATTAATGACTCCATTTTGTAGCAGACATCCTAATATTTCCAACCATACCACTTTCAGCCCCAAAATCCTCTGGGAAGACCTCCAAAATCCCTCTCAAAGGGATTTGTTATGCTTCTGGAACACTCTATTAAGATTTTGGAGTAACTTTGGGAGAATGAACTTTTGAAGGCCTTCCTGTGGGTCATTTTGAAAAATTCAAGATGTTATGGAAACTAGACACATAGGGCTAGTTGAATATTTTTTTAAAAGTGGATTTTGACTCTTAAAGTGCTTCAAAAGTGCCTCCAAATTTTTGTTATGCTTCTGTAAATTTTTTTTACTCTTCTATCAAAAATGTCACTAATCAGCATTGGATTCCTCATGACACTTGTCAAGCTTAGAAATGGTCAAAAATATTAGGAAATGTTGTATTATGAGTTGTCATTAGATTTATTGGGTTGGTTTTTGTTTCCTAACATGATCTGATATGTAATTAATGTAAGGGACAAACACTCCTATTTTATAGCTAAAATTAAGGGAATTGTTTCTAACCTCCCTAGAAACTAGGAAATGACTCATATTTTGTATTTATGATCCATTTCAGATGGGATTTCGACCTGATGAGGTTTCATGGTATATATTTTCTGTAACTAGACTATATTTAGTCTTTTTTGGGGCTGGATAGTCTCATATTTTGCAGTGGAGCCCTTGTAACCAGCTTGTGGAATGAAATCAGAGACATATTTGGAGGAATTGTTTTGAGATACTTGTCTTATGCTTTGGAACATATGTGTTTCTCCTATTTTCTAATCATATTATGCTTAATACCATGTCTACTTCTTCATATATGTCTATCTTGTAAGTTTTAGAGCAGAGTTGTTATGAAACCATCTCCAAAAATAGAAGAAAAGAGAGATCAATGCCTTAGAAATAAGCCACTTCGAGGGGGCAACCTCCTTTACATTAAATAAATGAAAAATTCTTGGATGCTACAAATGAAAAAACCTCCTTCTATATATAGGATTCCATGGGGTTACAATATAATCCTAGTCGACCTAACAATAATAATGTAAGGGCACAATAATAACAATATTGGGGTTAGAGGGGTACAACAATAACAATAAGGGGGTTACACTAACAACAATAAGGGACTATACTAGTAATATAGGGACATAACATGCCCCTATCCTTCAAAAAAGTGTTGTCCTCAATGCTTGAGTAGCTCTAGATTCTTCTGTATAAATTTTTCATCCTCCCATATAGAATCTTCAGTGGGTAAATTCTTCCATTTCATGAGATACTCTGAAATTGATCGATTTCGTAGTTGTCAAGTTCTTGTTTCCGTGACTACTTCAAGTTCCAATATGATTTTTCCTTCCTCATCAAGTTCTGGAAATAGTTTTTGAACTAGAATTTTGTCTCCTATAACCTTCTTTAAGCATGAAACATGGAAAAATGGATGCACTCGTGAAGAAGAGGAGGCTCCAATTTGTATGCCATAGTACCAATCTTTTGCAACACCTTGTAAGGACCATAGTAATTTGGCAATAAATTATTATCCTTCTTAACTTGATTAAGGGGCATTTTTTTGTATGGTTGTAGCCATAAAAATACCCAGTCTCCTACATCATAACTTCTCTTGCTGTGATGTTGATCTGCATGTTGTTTCATTTGATTTTGTGCCAAATTTAGGTCCTTTAAGATTTGGAGAACTTCTTATTGATGCTCGATGTGATATTTCACTGCTTGAACCTTAGAATTTTATCTTAAAGAAGATGTGGTGGATGGTGGATGATATCCATAAAGTGCCATAAATGGGGTCATTTTTGCTGCAGTATGGAAGGAAGTGTTATACCACCATTTAGTGAGAGGTAATCACCTGAACCATTGTGTTTTCTTATCATATACAAAACAATGAAGATATCCTTCCAAACATTTATTCACTATCTCAGTCTGGCCATTAGATTGAGGATGATAAGATGTAGAAATTATATACAAGATGCATGTATATATCTAGATTCTCTTGATCTAACAATATTTATCTTCTTGCTAAATACATAATCCTTCCACTGTTAATCTTTTGGAGAAATTTAAAAACTCAATTGCAAACACATGAAGCAAATAAAAACAATTGCACATAACACAGTTGTTTAACGGGAAATCCTAAAGCTAAAAAAACCCAACTATTATATTATGTATATCATGGAGATCATGTAACAATCTCATACAAATCTTAGTACATCAAGCTCTCAGTACAATACAATTGTCACACACTAATCAGAAAAAATCTGCAAATCCATGCACTGATTTCTTGCCACCTGGTAGCCTGCCTCCACTGCGAAATCCCTGCTAAAGAAGACCCCTGAATGAATTCGAATTGGCCTTGCCTTGACTGTGCAATCCTCATTGGCAACTCCAATGTGTGTGTGGTGCAATCAATGCATCACTATAGTCAAAATGGATATTCCATCTTTCCCTTTCACCTATCTCTCCACTGGGTCTCCACCGGAACTGACATGCACTGTAGTTAACTGTTGTATTTTTTTAGTTTCTTAAGGAGTTATTATTTTTGAATTAATTCACTCCACTCTCACTAGTGTATCATTCAGTTAGACTAGATACAACTAGCTCAACTAAGTTTAACTCCATTAACTGAATAACAACTCATGTTACTACTCTTCCAACTCTGTTATAACTTTTCCACTTCAGTTCTAACTGAGTCCTCCATGCATGAACCACCAGTAAACCCTAGGAATTGTGTAATTCCTTCAGCCCACTGATTTTCCAAATATGTACACTGAAATTAAGTGCTCCAAGAGAATAAGTTGATGTTTATTATCAGATTATTATTAAGAGCTAATAATAATCGACACTTCTATTTTTAGATCGATGATCTATAAATAGACTTCGCCCAATATTCTAAAAATATAATTTCATCTATTTTTCCAACTTGACCAACCATCCACAAATAGCATCCTGCAACTTCTAAAATATGATCACCATGTCTAAAAATAGACTTGCACCTAAAAATAGCCTGCGAGCCCACTTATTGAAGGCGACTCATTTTCACTAATCTCATCACCTTGTTGAATCTCAACACTCCCTCTCAACAAGATAGGGATTATCCTTCACCCCGATCCTGCCTCTATGGTATTCGAATTTTCTCCTGGTGAGCACCTTCATCAGAATATCTACATCCTGATCTTCCGTAGGAATGTACTGAAGCAACATGATCTTCCACTGCACACAATCTCTGATATGATGATACTGGATATCAATATGTTTAGATCTATCATCAAACACAGGATTAATCGAGATTTTAATTCAACTCTGATTATCACAATGTATCACTATAGGATCTAAATGTGAACCGAACAAACCAACCAGGATCTTCCTCATCTAGATAGCCTCACATGCAGCTTGACTTGTTGCCATGTATTCTGCTTCCGCTGAACTGAGTGCCACGGATCTTTGTTTCCTGTTGTACCAAGAAACTCCTATAGATTTGATACTGAAAACCCCTCCTAATGTGCTCTTTTTGTCTGTTGGGCTGCTTGCCCAATCTGCATCCGTGAAGCCATGCAACTTCACCTCATCCGTCTGTCTATACCATAAGCCATACTCAGATGTGCCCCTGAGATACCTCAGGACATGCTTGCATGCCTTCCAAAAGAGCTTGGTAGGCTTAACCATCACTTGTGAAAGCTGGTTCACTGCATAGCATATGTCCAGTCTTGTATTAACTAAATACATGAGCGAACCCACCAACTGTCGATAAACAGTGGCATCCACTACCTCTACCGATGTAGCATCCTCTTCCCTCCAATTTCCTGGAAGAGGAGTGTCGATAGGCGTGTAGCCTTGCATGTGAAACTTCTCCAATATCTCCCGGGCATACTTTCATTGAGACAAAAACAGTTCACCTTCCCGCTGCCATATTTCCAATCCAAGGAAATAATGAAGGAGGCCCAAATCCTTCATCTCAAACTCCTTTGCAAGATCTGCCTTGCATGAGTGTATCAACTGCTCATCACCCTTTAGTATTAAATCATCAACATAAAGAACAACGATTAAAATCTTACCCTCCACCACAATTTGGTACAGGTTTTCATCCACCTCACTCTTGGTGAAGTCAAGTCCAGTGAAATATTTATCGATCCATGTGTACCAAGCATGTGTTTCTTGCTTCAGCCCATACAATGCTCTTTTGAGCCTGCACACATGCAACTCGCTGCTGAATATCTCAAATCCTTCAGGTTCCTCAATGTACACCTCTTCCTCAATGATCCCATTAAGGAACACAGTCTTCACATCCATCTGATAAATGTGCGAACCCATCTGCGCTGAGAGAGCAAGGATGGTCCTTATGGAAGAATACCGTGTGACAGGTGCAAAGTTTTCTTCATAATAAATCCCCTTGATCTGTGAGAAGCCCCGGGAAACAAATATTTCCTTATACTTCTCGACGCTCCCATCAGCAGCTTGCTTTACCTTGTAGATCCATCTTGATCCTACAACTAATTTACCCACCGCCCTTGGAACAATCTCCCAAGCACTGTTTCTGACAATGGAGTCATACTCCTCCACCATGGCATCTACCCATGTGGGCTCATGCACTGCTTCTTCAAAAGAAGATGGCTTTGTCACGATACACTTGCTCATAAGAGCCATGTATCTAGTAAATTGGTCAGGTGATTGTCTATGTCTACGATGTGATGTAGGGACTCCTACATTCTCTACCGCATCAAGCTTCAGTCTCTCAGCTTCTATGGTATGCTTTCTACCTTGTCTGATTTTTGGTTCTACATGAGTGGACTCCTCCACTCCATGAATCTCCTCCTATGGCTGATCCACATCTGGAGGCTCATCTATCGGAACAGGCAGTTCCTCCACTGCATGCAATTCTAGCTCCCTCTCAAGCATAGCTCGTGCAGCACCCACGATCATTCTGTTCTTCCTCTCCATGACCCCATTCTGCTGTGGTTTATGAGGTGCTATGAGTTCTCTTCGAATTCCTTCTTTGCTATAGAAGTCTTTGAATTCGCCTAAGATATATTCACCGCCATTATCGCTCCGTAGAGCCTTCACTTGCTTCCCCGACTCCTTCTCCACCAATGCTTTAAACTCACAAAACTTTGAGAATGTTTCATTGTTCTTCTGCATGAAGAAGATCCAACATCTATGAGAATATTCATCAACAAATATAACATAATACCTTTGTTTTTTTGTTGAAGCAACCAAGAAAGGTCCACACACATTTGTGTGAATTCTCTCCAAGATCACTGAAGCATGGTTCTCCTTCTCATGAAAGGTGGTCTTCACCAAATTACCCATAGTACATCCCTTGCACTGATCTGACTGCGCAAGAGTACCCTTGGGAAGTCCAGTAGAAATCTGCTACAAAATCTTCAGAGCGTCATGGTGAAGATGGCCCAATCTCCTATGCCATAATTCGCCCTCATCCCGGCTCACCACTTCTTTTGCTTTGCCTATCATTGCTGCGCAGCCATCTACCTCTAGTTTGTAGAGATTCTTAAATTGAATCCCTATCCTCTTGGTCTGAGCCATTTTTTTATGTTGCGGGAAATATTTTCCATCACTAAAAAAAACTTCATAACATTTGTCTTCCAACATTGCGACCAAGACCAAGTTCTTCTTCAAACCTAGAACATGCATAACATATTTCAACAGAAATGGATTACCTAACTCCTTATCAAATTTAATGGTCCCAATTTCAGTCGCATTGTATCGACCATCATCCCCCATCTCTATATGCATTTGAAGGTCCTTCTCCTCCAAGTCACTAAAAAAATCCTTGTCTCCCGTCATATGGAAAAACGCACCGCTATCAAGATACCACACCGATCCCATATAGCTTGAAAAAAAGCATGCGATCAAATAGAAATCAAGTTCAAATTACGAGGCTAAGGCCTCTCCAGCTGCAGCTCCAGCAGCCTTATTGTTGTTCTTCTTTTGTGGGAAGTTAGTGACGAAATGCCCATGTTTGTGACAATGAAAACACTTCACCTTGGACAAATCCTGCTTCTTGCCTTTAGCTTCAGATTTCGAAGGAAATTTCTTCCCCTTCCCTTTCCTTTCTTTGGCAGCCAAAGTGAAATTCTCTTCATCTTCATTCTTCGATAAAGATCCATCCCTGGTACTTCGCCTTATCTCCTCCTGCACAAGATTCGACCAAAGTCGCTCCCATCTCAACAGTTTCTCTCGTCCATTGACAGAGTCTTCGTAGCTATGCAAACTCTTCGAAATCCAAAGGAGAGCCAAGCTCACCAAGCATTCATCATCAACAGTAATCCCCACACTTCCCAGTTCATCCCTACAGTGGACAAACTTCGTGAGATATTTTGGAATACTATCGCCCTTCTCCATTTTTATTTTTCTGAGCTTATCTTTCAGTGCCAACTTTCTCTAGTCACTGCTGCTTTGGAAAAAATCTGTCAAAGCCTTCCACATTGCAAATGGAGTGGATTTCCTATGAAGGCTGGACACATTATGGTCCTTCACACCTTCCAAGAGAATTCTTCTTGCCTTTGTTATCTTCTTTTGCCATGCATCAAGTAATGCAGCATATCTTAGGAACATCGCTATCGATGAACTCCTTCAGTCCATTATCTTCCAGCATCACCTCCATCCTATCCTTCCAAGCTATGTAATTCAAGCTTCCCTCAAGGGCATACTCCAATTGCAACCCATTGAAAGACATTTCAATGTATACTCAACTATTGCACCAAGAATTTTCTGCAGCAAATTTGAATTGTCCACCAGCACAAACTCAGCAATTCTTCACAATTGCAATCTTCAAGAATTAACTTGTCTCTGATACCATGTATAAATTATATACAAGATGCATGTATTTATCCAGATTCTCCTGATCTAATAATATTTATCTTCTTGCTAAATACAAAATCCTTCCACTGTTAATATTTTGCGGAAATTTAAAAACTCAATTGCAAACACATAAAGCAAATAAAAACAATCGCACATAACACAGTTGTTTAACGGGAAAGCCTGAAGATAAAAACCCCAACTATCATATTATGTATATCATGGAGATCATGTAACAATCTCATACAAAGCTTAGTACATCAAGCTCTCAGTACAATACAATCGTCACACACTAATCAGAAGAAATATGCAAATCCATGCACTGATTTCTTGCCACCTGATAGCCTACCTCCACTACGCAATCCCTACTGAAGAAGACCCCTGAATGAATTCGAATTGGCCTTGCCTTGACTGTGCAATCCTCATTGGCAACTCCAATGTGTGCGTGGTGCAATCAATGCATCACTATAGTCACAACGGATAGTCCATCTTGCCCTTTCACCTATCTCTCCACTGGAACTAACATGCACTGTAGTTAACTGTTGTATTTGTTCAGTTGATTAATGAGTCATTATTTGTGAATTAATTAACTAATTAATTCACTCCACTCTCACTAGTGTATCAATCAGTTAGACTAGATACAACTAGATCAACTAAGTTTAACTCCATTAACTGAGTTAAACTGAATAAAAACTCCTGTAACTACTCTTCCAACTATGTCATAACTTTGCCACTTCAGTTCTAACTGGGTCCTCAATGCATGAACCACCCGTAAACCCTAGGAATTGCGTAATTCCTTCAGCCCGCTGATTTTCCAAATCTGTACACTGAAATTAAGTGCTCCAAGAGAATAAGTACATGTTTATTGTCGGATTATTATTAAGAGCTAATAATAATCGACACTTCTATTTTTAGATCGACGATCTATAAATAGACTTCGCCCAATATTCTAAATATAGAATTTCACCTATTTTTCCAACTTGACCAACCATCCACAAATAGCATCCTGCAACTTCTGAAATATGATCACCATGTCTAAAAATAGACTTGCACCTAAAAATAGCCTGCGGGCCCACTTAGTGAAGGCGACTCATTTTCACTAAGCTCGTCATCTTTTTGAATCTCAACATACTAATGAGCTATGAGCTAGTTTAGTACCCAAACAAGAAAATAATTTCGTCTAAAAATTTATAGTAAAAATGGATCTCTGTCACTTACAATAATCTTTGGGTTTCCATGTAGATTTTGAATTGTTTCCATAAATTCAGTAGCAAATGTATTTGCTTTAAATTGATGAGATAATGCACAAAAGTGTGCATACTTGTTAAGTCTATCAACTACCACCATGATGACACTCTTTCCTTCAGACTTAGGTAAACTTTTAATCAAATCCATTGAAATATCCTCCCAACGTTGACTTGGAATGGATAAAGGTTGTAGAAGACCTGAGGTCTTAATTGTCTTAACTTTATTTTGTTGGAAAACCAATCATTTTGCCACAACCTTTTGAATATCAGATTTAAGGCCATCCCAAAAAAAATATTTCTCCACCCTATGGTAAGTTTTTAAAAATCCTGAGTGTCCTCCTAAAGGATAAGTGTGCAATTCCAAAAGAATCTTTTGTTTTAGTTGGGAATTCTCGCAAATATATAAGCGATATTTGTACCATAAAAAAATCATTTTTCCAACTAAATGTATAAAATGTACTAGGATCTTGCTGCAACTTTTGAATCAGTGTTCACACTTATTCCTCCTTCTTCCATTCATCCCTTGCTTCGGTTATCCAATCTGGTTGGATAATAGGAATGGCACAAAGCAATGCTTCCACCTCTTCATCCTTTCTTGAGAGTGCATCTGTAAAAACATTTAGCTTCCCTTTTTCGTATATGATTTCAAATTCATAGCCCAACATCTTTGTGACTAATTTTTGCTGCTCTTCTAAAGATATTCTTTGTTCCAAAAAGTGTTTAAGACTTTCATGATAAATTTTTACCTTGAAGTGTCTTCCCATTAGGTAAGTTCGCCATTTTTTTAGTGCATGTAGTATTGCCAACATTTCCTTCTCATAAATAGATTTATTTAAATACTTTCCTTTGATTGGACGACTTTCAAAAGCAATGGGTCTTCCTTCTTGCATTAAAACAACACCAATTCCATTTGCTAAGGCATCACATTCCACAATAAAGGTTTTTTTGAAGTCTGGAATAGCTAAGACTGGTGCTAGGCACATTGCCTCTTTAATATGTTCAAAGGCATTAGTTGCTTCAGGAGTCCATGAAAATGCATCTTTCTTCAATAATGTTGTTAGAGGTGCTTCTATTCTCCCATACTTCTTAACAAACTTGTGATAATACCCTGTTAACTCGAGAAATCCACACAACTGCTTTATGGTTGTGGGGACTTTCCATTCCTTAATGGCTTTAATTTTGTTAGGGTCTACCTTAACACCCTCGTGAGATACAATATGACCCAGATATTCCACCTCTTGTACTCCAAATAAACATTTGGATGTTTTCGCATATAATTGTTTCTCTTGCAATAGTTTGAGCACCCTGTCAACATGTTGAACATGATCCTTCCAAGACCTGTTGTAGATTAGTATATCATCAAAAAATACTAGCACAAATTTTCTAAGGAAGGGCTTGAAAATGGAATTCATCAACCCTTGAAATGTAGAAGGTGCATTGGTAAGGCCAAAAGGCATGACCAAAAATTCATAATGACCCTCATGAGTTCGAAATGCTATTTTTGGAATATCTTCAGTCTTCATTCTAATTTGATGATATCCTGAACGAAGATCCAACTTGGTAAAATAAATTGCTCCATGTAATTCATCCAATAATTCATCAATCACAGGAATGGGAAATTTATCTTTAATGGTGAGCTTATTGAGCTCCCTATAATCCGGACACATGCACCTTGATCCATCCTTCTTGTGCACCAATACTAATCGAGCAGAGAAAGAACTTTGAC
Source organism: Pinus albicaulis (assembly GCA_034641835.2). Classification (NCBI taxonomy): domain Eukaryota; kingdom Viridiplantae; phylum Streptophyta; class Pinopsida; order Pinales; family Pinaceae; genus Pinus; species Pinus albicaulis. The sequence goes on along the minus strand of CM076579.1, from coordinate 553,663,172 downwards.
TAGGTTGAATTATACCAGCCTCTAACATTTATGGAATCATACATTCAATTTCGCTCTTTTGGACATAAGGATATTTGTAAGGCCTGATGTTTGGAGGAATACTTCCTGGAATCAAATGAATAGCATGACCATGATCATGAATAGGTGGGAGTCCTTTGGGAGTTTTAAACACCTTGGAATGATTGTCCAAGACTTTTTGGAGATCTATAGAAATAGATGATTTTCATGTTGGAACTTCTAGTGAGCATAATTGTGCAATTAAACCTCGTTGTTATTTCTTCAAAAGCTTTGTCATGAAATTAGAGCTTATTATCTTTCATGGCTTCCCTGCGATACCCCGTAATTTGATTTCCTTTCCTTTCGAAAAAAATTTCAAGAAAAGTTCTTGAAAATTAAAAGCTACCGTCCCCAAAGATTATAGCCATTGTACTCCTAGTACAACATCAGCACCTCCCATTAGAATGGAAATCATTGGACTATTCAATACATACTCCCCCAAGGTTAGCTTGATATAATGAAATTTTCCAAAGAAATTTATAGTTCCTCCATTTTCAACCATCACTTGACATTCTAGTGCTAGGTATAGGAGATAATTAAATTCCTTGACTACCTTACAATGAATAAAATTATGGATACTACCTGAATCAATCAACATTATTACCTTTTTCTTCTTGATATGTCCTTCTATTTTGAGAGTTTGAGGAGAGGTAACTCCTACCAATGCATTACAATATATGGCCGAACTCATTTCTTCTTATTCTAGGGTTATTTCCTGGTGTACATCCTCTTCTTTTGAAGTTTCTTGTTCATTTTATTCCTCCTCTTCACAATCTATGTAAAATAATTTCTTCTCAATACACTTATGACCTTTAGTGTATTTTCTATCACAACTGTAGCAAAGCCCTTTTTCTCTTTTTTCTTCAAATTTTTGTGGTGTCAACCTTGTAGGTTGTGGAAGTCTCGGAGTAGCAACACTTCCATATTTATAGATGTGAGTGGTAGGCTTCCTTGTCGCCATAATTTTACATTCAATTTTTCTTGCCAACCTGAATGCCTTCTCCAATGAATCAGGTTCCCAAACACGAACTTTATGTTGGATGTTATCCTTTAAAATCCATATGAATACATCAATCTTATGTTCCTCTGGAATATTAGTTACCCTTATATTCAATTTTTGGAAGTCCTCAATGTGCTCCACCATTGAACCCTTTTGTTTGAGATTTATAAATTGGCTAAATAAGGTGTTGATCTTTGTATCCTTATAATGTGCTATCATTTCCTCTGTAAAATTGACCAAGTGATAATTTTTTTATGGGAGAAAATCCATCGATACCATACAAATGTATTTTGTTCTAAATGTAAAGTTGCAATGTGTACCTTTTTTGTGTTTTGCACACTATTGAGATTAAAATATTGCTCCATCTGTAGTATCCGTGTTACAGGATCCTTGCCATCAAACTTCCTTATATCCATCTTTGGAATATGGTGGTTCTTCAATCCAACATTAGAGTTTATGAAATCACGATTAACATTTATTTTGTTCTCATCATGAGTTTCCTCTACTATATTTCCGCCATAAGGAATCATTTCTTGTATTAACCTTGTCATCAAACCTTCCATGTCTACTTTTAGATCATTCTTCATGTCTTCCATGTTGTCTTTCATTTTTTCATCGATCTTATCTTCCATGTCATCCATATCAACTTCCATTCTAGCTTCCATGCCATTCTTCAAACCATCCATCTTAGCTTCCACGCCTTTCTTCAAACCATCTGTCTTAGCTTCCACGCCTTTCTTCAAAACTTCCATTTCATTTTTTGTTTCTCTTTGCGAGAGCAAAATTTGGTGCACTTGCTCTTGTAATTTTGATATGTCATGTTGCACTTCTTCCTCTTCATGAGTCATAGTAGAGCCTTTCGAAGGCTTAACGGGTGTTGAATTATTTTTAGGTGGAATTTAGAACACGATACTGATATTTATGCTTCAATATGCCCTTGGAATCACTTCAAACTAATTTTTCACACAAGACTTAAGCAATTCGAAAAGAAAGATACACACATTTTTCTTGCTTTTGAGGAGCTCGATGAAATTGAATTATCTCTGTTAGTTTGAATATTCAATATCTGAAATTTGGCCCTGAAGTAGCCCTCTGAATCATATTTCGAATGCCACAGGTCTAACCTGCTTTGGATTCTTCAAGGAAAATTTATGTTCAATCTCCCACAATGACCTAATTATGTACTAGTTCAATAGAGCGAACTTGTACAACATGCCATGTATCACTGTTTCCTCCTTCATCTCTGAAATTGATAAATAGGAGACTATAGTCTGTGTACTTGCAGCCAATTTTTACATAATTCCAATCTGATGCTCAGAGAGAGAGTTATGACAATTTTCCCATGGTCACCTCTTTGAGATGAAATTTAGGAGCCTGCAAAAACAGTAACTTCCACATATCATATCTCCGAAAATAATATGAACCAAGATCTGCAATTTTTACAAGAAGTTCCTCAGGATTTCTGCTTCTCTCTTTAAATATTTTAGCTTCTTAACCTCTATAGAAAAAAATTTATAGCGAAAATTCCACAATGACTTGTTTAGGTGAAATTCGGGAGCCTGAAAAAACCTTAACTTCCATAGATCATATCTCCGAAACTATTGTGAACCAAGATCTGAAATTTTTACACGACTTTCCTCAAGATTTAGGCTTCTATCTATAAAAATTTCAGCCTTTGAGCCTTCATATAAAAAAATTTATATTAAAAATTCCATGATGACCTATTTGGAGCAACGAAACCCTAGAATCCAAAGCTCCGATACCAAATGTTATGAAACCAGCTCCAAAAATAGAAGAAAAGATAGATAAAATTCTTATAAATAAGCCACTTCAAGGGGGAAACCTCCTTTAAATTACATAAATGAACAATCCTTGGACAATACAAATGAAAAAACCTCCTTCTATATATAGGAGTCCATGGGATCACAATATAATCCTAGCCGACCTAACAATAATAATGTAAGGGCACAATAATAACAATATTGGGGTTACATGGGTACAACAATAACAATAAGGGGGTTACACTAACAACAATGAGGGAATATACTATTAATATAGGGACCTAACAAGAATTCATGTTTATGCATGCTCTGTTTTAGACAAGATTCACATATTATGTTTATTTGCTTCTTAATTGAATGAATTCACCTTAGTGCTCATTCAAAATCTAATCCATATTCATCCTATACTCAATGAATGATTAATATGTTTCCAAACCACCTATCTTGCCTCACATATTCTCTATAGGGTCACATTGAAGTTCAGGCCTAAAAACCTTATACACAATCCACTCACTGACTTTTCTATCCAGCATCCAAAAAATCAAACAAATTCAATTTATTAAGCTTAAATACCTAGCCTAAAATCATTATATACTCATCCATTCATTTGACTGATTAAAGTGACAAAGATATATCCCTCTCTAGTTTGGGTAGGGCTAGATACTTGACCTAAAGTTTGGTCTGTGGTTACCTTTCTCCAATCCAATTGTCAGCCTTGGGAAGTTGGGGAGAGTGATAACAAACCCAAAATGTGTTTCAAATATTTTGTCATCTAGCATCATTCTTTCCATATGTTGCAATATTCAATTTTTCCTTTCCACCACACCATTTTGTTTTGGGGTGTTTACAATTAAGAACCATTACCTTATCCCATGTTCTTCGCAAAATTCATCAAAATAATTTGAGGTAAAATCATAGCCTCTATCAAACATTAGGAATTTAATTTTAAAGTATATTTGGTTTTAGCAATGGATTTGAAGGTTTTTAACATACCAAGTGCTTCATATTTCTCCTTCAAGTATGCAACCCAATTTAGCCTAGTATCGTCATTTATAATCAACATAAACTAGTGTTCTCCACTTGGGGTCTTAATTCTTGCGGGTCCACATAGGTCTATATGAATGAACTACAAAGGCATGATTGATGGGTGCTCCTTGGTCTTGAAATATACTTGAGCTTGTTTTCCAAATTGACATGATTTGTATATTATTTTGTTGGGCTTTGAAATATTTTGAAAATACATCCTGACTTCCTTCTTTCTTAGCTTCACTATATGATCAAAGTCTAAATGCCCCAAGATTATGTGCCAAATCTATCTTTCATCAAGCATTCCCAAACAAAAAAATTCATTTTATTCATTAATCATGTATATGTTGCTTGGTTTCCTTACTGCCTTTGCAACTACCTTACCTTTGTTTTCCTTCTTGATATCATAGCCTTTCGAGGGAAAGGTGACATCACACCCTTGGTCACACATCTGAATCACACTTATAAAGTTATGCTTGAGTCCATCTACATATAGAACATTCCAAGTATTTACATTTCCATTATCCAAACTAATTGTGCTTTTAACCATGTTTTTTCCTAATGTATTATTTCAAAAAATAACACTATCATTCTTGTCTTTTTTTAGTGACATAAGTTTACTCTTTTCACTGGTAATGTGATTTGAACACCCATTTTCCACTTACCATTAACTTCCTCGGTTCTGAGCATATAAAGTAATGCCACATTATTCTTGATTTTCTAGTTTATCTTCCATGTCTTAGTCTCTTCTTATACTTACTCGATCTAAGGGGATGATTTGATTTTACAATTTCTACATTCAACTAATTTATGTCGATAACCATGGAAATTAAAACATTCAATAGGATCTAGAAAAGGGTAAGATGATTGTTTCTTCTAGGGTTATTCCTTTGAGAATTTACAAATATGTTGTCCCTTTTTCCTTAGGTCTAATAAGATTCTTTATTTCTATTTCTGATATGATTATTTCTAATATAATTTCTACAGTTTATAGCCTTATGAACATAAATTGTGCAAGAATAAAAATAGCCTGCATAGAATAAATTTTGGTACCTAGGAGCAAACTACCTTTGAGAAAAAAAAATTATTCTTTTTTTACTATATTTTTTAGGGTGACTTGGATTTTGATAATTTTTAACTTCACCTTGTTATTTTTTCAAATTGTTGCCATTACCTTCCTTTTCTACTATTTAGTTTTATCATTACTTCTAATTTCATTGTTGTTAGGTCCCTTGAGCATTTCAGCATAATTGTTTGGTTTTTTATCTTCAACTTTCCTAGTACTTGATTCACCTTTATAACCCAGAAAATTTTTGATGAGGGGAGACCTATGAACACTTGAATTTCATCTAACTTTTTACATGTTTTGATGTAGTTCAAATTATGATTCAGCTGAGCCTTGGTATTTTCTAGTTCCTTTCTAATGAACATTATTTATTCCTCTAGCTTCTCAAATTCCTTTTCCTTCTCTTTCATCTATTCTAAGATAGTTTCTTCAAAATTCTTGACCTCCTCTAACTATGTTCTCAAAATAATGAGTGATGAATCTATAAATATGTGTCATTCTTTTTCATGCTTCTTATATAGCTCCTTTACTAAAGATGCATTCTCATTTTCTAGTCTTTCACAACTATTTTGCTTATCCTTTGGCTACTTTCATTAGGGGAATTTTGAGGTCTAAAATGGGCCTCCTAAGGAAATTATAAAATAATAGTGGAAATAATAAAATAAGATTAGATTACATTATCAAATTTTAGAGTGAAAAAAAAAAACTATTTTTTCAACTCGTATTTTCAATTTATCTCCCTATTACTCAAATTTCGAGTGAGAACACTCGTTGGAAGAATAATTTGATTCGTCATCCAAGGAGTACCCATATTGCATACTTTCGATGGACCCTGCTACATGAAAAATTTGAAATACATTAAAAACATTATTGCAATCACGTTTTTTCATGTATTTCTCATTTTTCTTGTAGCAGGGTCCATCGAAAATATGCAATATGGGTACTCCTTGGATGAGGAATTAAATTTTGCATCCAATGAGTAACCCTACTTGAAATTTGAGTAAAACCTTAGGGAGATAAGTTGAAAATACAAGTTGAAAAAATAGTTTTATTATTTTATTATTTTTTAATTTTTTTACTTTTTTACCCCAAAAAGTGTGAATCATCCCCCATGGTTGACATCATCATCTTGAATCCTATTGGTTCTTATAAATTTTATTTTAATTTTACATTTTTCTTAGGAGCCCCATTTTAGACCTCAAAGTTCTCTAATGACTAGGTTTTCTTCAATTATTTTTTCTTCTTCTTCATGGACCTTTTGAATATTCATGGATTCCTTATCAGACCATGACTTTCCTTTTTAGCATTTTGCAATTTTTCCTTCAATCTTATGTTCTCTCTTCTAGCCTTTTTTAATTCATATAGAGTAGTAATCAAATCTCCTTTGAGGTATGCTTCACCCTCTTCTTCATATGATTCAAGTTCCATTTCACTTCCACGTTGAGTCTTTATGGCCATGAGCATAAAATCATTTGTCTTTTCTTCCTTAGAAGGTTTCTTATCCCCATCTTTTGAGGATCAGTTGTCCTCTTTATAATAAAATATTTTCTTCTTGACATTCTTCTCCTTGTTAAATTTTATGTATATCCTCTTTTCTTTATCATTATATTAATTTTTTTTGTTTTTATATGGGCATTTAGAATAATAATGACCAACTTTACCATAGTTAAAGCACTTGAATGGTAACTTACCTTTCTACTTACCAAACCCTCTCTTTGGACTCCTTACAAACTTGGGTTATTCTTCATTAGATTCATATATTGAACTTTCCTCATCATCATGTGATTTCTTTGCTGCCTTGAATGTTAATTCCTTTGAATTTGATCTTTCTTTAACCATCCTCATCTCATAGGTAGTCAATATTCCATGAATTTGATACAAGGTTAATTTTTCTAGCTCCTACAACCCTTCTAGAGCTTAAGCCTTAAGATTAAATATAAAAGGAAGAGATCTTAATACTTTTTGGACAACCATAGATTCATAAACCTTTTCATTAATAACTTTAATTATATTGACTATTTCATCTATACGAAGGAAAAAAATTAGCTATGATTTCCATATTCATTCATCTGTAAGTTGTAAAATTGCATTCTATGAACTTGAAGTTTATATTTCTTTACCTTGTCATCACCTTCATCTCTATTTTACGGTTTTTCCCATATCTCCTTTTTTGATTTGCAATGCATGAATTTAACAAATTGGATTCATAAAGACAACTTAGGATTGCAAGCACTACTTTAGCATTATAGGAGAATTCCAACTTGTCATCTTTGTTGATCAAGTGATATGTCTCTTCATATCCATCCATCCCTATATGGAAAACATATATGCCAAGGGACATTAGATAAGTATTCATTCTCAATTTCCAAAAGGCATAGTTAATTTCATTGAATAGAGGAGCTTTATTTGTAAGGCCACCATCCTGACTTCCCATGTTTCTAATTGGATGTTCCTTCCAATGGTTATACTATTGAAGAAGGACCAAAATCTGATACCAATTGTCAGAAATCAATTTTATGCCAAGAGGGGGGATGAATTAGTAGAAAGTACATTCTTTTTTAAAATTTAAGGAATTATAAATGAATCCATGCAACAGCCAAGATACAAAAAATTTGAACACATGATATATGAGGAAACCCATACGGGAGAAAACCATAAAAATTATTTTAATTAAATAAATTAGCAAGTACCAAATTTAGTTACATCTATCTTTGTAAGCACCAATCTATAGGAGATATCAATACCCCACTTATTTCCATGCACCAACCTCCTTGATATTTACAAGCACCAATCTGAAGGAGACACAAGTACCTTGATTTGCAGGAACCAAACTGTACTGCCACTCATATCCATTTTCATACATTTTTAGACTCATATCCAAAGGAACTTCAATTTAATTTCGCTTAGACAAGAATATTTAATTCTAAATATACTCTATTTCTATGATATTTCTTAGCTTCAAAAAATATTTACACTTTTTTCTTCTTCTTATTGCATTGTAGCTTCCTCTATTTATTTTTCATGAACTACTACAACTCAACCTATCCATTGTAGTTATATGCACATACTGCATAATAATCATGAACTACTACAACTCAACCTATTCACTGTAGTATTATTCACACATTGCATAAGATCATACACAATTTACTTCATATTCACTATTGCTTCACATGCATTCATTTTGATTTCAGATCACACACCTTCTCTTATATCTACCTCAATCGTTCAGTTTCATGCCCTATTTATTGGCACTAGACTAGCTATGCACTTTTATATTCAATATAAATCCCACTTTGGTCTTTTGTTTTGTAGTCTATTTTTTTTCAATTCATGCACATCAATAACATTAACTCAAGGTTTATAATTATATATCAATGCTAAACTCATAGCTCCATTCATTCCAACCATTTTAATATGTGAGACCCATTTTTTTCACTTGGGAGATTTTTATTTTAACACTACGAGATCGTGGTGTACAACCATTCCTTGGAAAAACTTTTATTGTTGGAAACATGACTATTTTCCACAATTATTTTTTGATCTTGGTGCCCTAGTGGGAAATATCCCCAAATTTATTTGAGCTTAACTAAAACCTCCATGCGGTTGTGTGCCACAACCAAAGCTTAAACCATTTGGGTCCCGGAGTTCAAGAACATTTCAATGTTTCATGTTTTAGAGCCTAAGATTGAAGTATTGTGACCGATAAACCCCTAGTACTTTTTTTCCAAGCACTTACAGACCAAGAATTATGACCTTACCCTATTCCAATATTGAATATCAACAAATTGAGTTTCCAAACACACCTCACTTTTGTATCGAGATGAAGGTCTTGCATCTAATACTTCACTAGATGGAAAATTTTCAGCCTATCTACAAATGATGGTCGATTTTTTATCACACTAGATCAACTTACATTAGACTGATCTTGTAACCTAAAAATTTTTCCTCCCAGTACTCGGGTGTCTAATATGGGGACCCATATTTCCATGTGACCACTCTCACACTCATTGTGTGTCATCCTCTTGGTACTTTGGCGCCTAGTTTAGGGCCCCATCATGTTATGTCACATTGAGCTGCTCTCACACTTGCTATGTTTCATTCTCCTAGTACTCTTTTTCCAAGACTAGGGCCCTAACTTGTGATTTCATGCTAGCGGGGAAAAATTATAACCCCACGTGGTGCCCTATGCCACCTCACCACTACCACATTACACTTCCCTAAGTCATATTGGTTCGGCCTTGTATTTATACATTAAAATGGAAATCTGGTGCTTGGTGCCCCAGTACCCCGGGAAGGGACACACCACTACTATGTCACCTACCAAGTCATACTTTTTCAATCAATTAGATCTTTCCACATGTCCAAATGTTAACATGTTCTTATGACATGACAATCACAAATTGTCCATTTGACCAACCAGTGTTCCATTTCTACCTACCATGTGGCATAGCTAAGGCTACCATGTCACTTTCATTGTGTCATCCACAAAGAGGTGTCATCTATCTTTACATATGTGTCAGGGTCTTGTGTTATCAATTTGGTTTAATACAATAGAACTATCCTAGGGCCTAGTGCTCCTGATGCTTGGTAGGCTCTACCATGTGTCTCAGATTGTCAAAGTGGTTAAAAACTTGTGAATTTATTTTTTGCTTAATCCATCCAATGTTTGATGGGTGCTTAGCTCACAATAACATAAAATTTCGCCCTCTATGACTTGTTGTTATGACTGAGGGCCTAAATTATCAGATTTTGGATCTCATGGCCTCTTCCTTTATCGGTATTTTTGGCCTCTTCCATTTGTGTCTTAACAACCTTCTCAACATATTTCATTCATGGACTAATTTTTTATCAACCCAATCTAATAGAGTAAGGGCTCTATCAACCTGATAAGCCTTCGTTGGCCTTCTTGAACTTATATGACCCACTTAACCTTGTTGGCAGATTCCACACTTAGATGTTGCACTACTCAATAAATCTATTTTTTCCTTAACCTTCTTGACTATTGACATCAATGAAAACTATGTCCAATAAGATCTAGTTTTTATTGGATTTTATTCAAATGCCCTCATCTATCCTTTATATATAGTTTTGTTTTGTTCACGTATGGGGTTGGATTGTGAAACTAGATGATATAATCCATGCTTTTTGGCTAGGATGACCAAACAAACTCTTTCATATCTCATATGATTCCTATGGATTTATAGGGAGTGACATATACCATTAAACTATCTCAAAATAAAGTTTCGAAACACATATATTATGCTCCTGCCCAAGCTAGGTATTTAGAGAATGTGTGTTCAAATATAGGGTATTCAAACCAGTCGTGAAGAAAAAAAATTGTGTATCCAAACAATATTTCCAACAATATTCATCTTGCAATCCTTATCTTGGACATATGTAGTATCCCCCTGTCTTTTACATAAATGAAAACAATATTTCCAACAATATTCACCAACTTTGTTATTCTTGGTCTCCCCCAACTTTGACATCAATGAAACACAATATTCAAAAAATTCATGGATTTTAACCATTGTCCCATAATCACTAAATTTAGAATATATTTCCCAATTATTCTCCCCAATTAATTTTATGAAACACTTTGTCTAAAAACTACAATTTCTTTAGAGTCATAGAAACTATTTCCATTCCATACAACCCTAATTATAAAAGAAGTGTCTTTAATACCAATTCATAGCATTCCAAACCAACCCCATACATTTTTAATATGGTAAGGTACTTCAAAATTTCCTCCACCAACATTACATTTTTCTTTGAGACCAATTTATAACATATGTAGTACCCTTTGTAAATGATGGGGATATAGGGTACTTCTCGAAAACACAAATTTGACTCATCTTCTTGCTCCAATACCATAATTTCCATTCTATTAAGAATTGGTTAATGTATGTGCAAAATGAACATGCAATCTTATGCAACCACAATTGAATCATTCACAAATACATATGTAGATGATATATGCCACATAATAACATTTATTATATATTATACACAAGATTAATTAAATGTAATAATAAATTAACCATGAATCTTATCTTTATGGAAATTAATCGCCAATTGGCTAGAGATGAAGGATATTACTTCTATCCAGGTGTTATTTGTTGTTTGTAATATTTATACAACAAGGAAACTTCCAAGCTAGGACTATGAGTCCACAAGAATGAATTTTCCTAAGGTAGACTATAATCCTATCACATAGTCCAATTTCCCAGAATTCAGAAGTTTTAAACTCTTACAACAATCTTGACCACCAAATCTCTTTCACCTCAAACATACACAACTCAAGAAAACGGATCCTCTTTCTCTACCATTTGGCCCCTCATGTCATCCCATTTCCCTATATAACTTTAACACATGTTGGAAAATAAATATATTTACTAGTGACTCCAAAAATTCTCGGTTGTAATGGATTTTGGTCAATGAAAAATTCCTCAAGCATACGGTTAAAATACCCAAATAATTATCATAGTATACATATCTAAAAGTATATTATATTCATCAAATCAAAGGCTGTATCGGAAAACTTTAGGAAGAATATTGATGGGAATATCTCTCTTGCCTAATTAAAATACATGGAATACATTTGTGATAATTAAATTAAATGTCTAATGATATATAATTTACTTGTACATTTAATCATCAATACTAGGCTTCTTATATCCTTATGAGATTCTATGCAAAATTTATTCAAGATCAATATTTCTTCTCTTTGCCTAATTGATTAAATGATTTTTTTTTAAACAAAGGTTATTAATAACCAAAAAAAAGCATTATATGAAAAAAATAGTATGCTACAGAAAATTAATATAAAACCTTGATATACCAAAATTAAAAAAGGTTTAGTATAAGACTATTAATTAAGATGTCTAATATAAATTAACAAACTATTAAAGCTATATTTTACAAGAAAAATTGGCTTATAGAAATAAGCTACTTTTATCCTAGCAGACTTTTCCTAGAGTCTACACTAAAGTGAAAAAATACAAATAGAAACACCCTAATCATGCACACAATAATTGACAAAGAAGAGTAGTGAAATTTATCAGGTCTATCATGAAATCCTTGTATTTGTTGATGGAACCAACTTGAAAGTGTTGGAATCGCGATTTTTGTTAGACCAAAACCTGCAGGCTTTAGTCTCCATCACAATCTCCAAATTTAGGATCCATGAGAGGCAGTTAGTCCATGTAGTGAAACACACGGGGAGAGTTGAACCCAATGTCCAACAATCTCCCCCCCAACGCGAGCTGGGTGAGTTTCGAACTTGAGACCCATCGTTCTAATACCACTTGTTGGAATCACGATTTTCGTTAGACCAAAAACCGCAGGATTTAGTCTCTGCTACAATCGCCAGAGTTAGGATCCACGAGAGGCGTTTAGTCCATGTCGCAAAACACACGGGGAGCATTGAACCCAATGTCCAACAGAAATAATATCTTCTATTTATCTTGGCTCCTACTCCTTTCTTGAAACCTACATACAAGGGAGAGAACAACCTACTACTTCCTTGCAATCAAAATATTAGTGCACAAAATTATATCCAACATGAAATATATAATGAAATTACACAATGTAAATATGGGGAAATTTTCTTCACTTTTCATTAATTTCACTGGCTTTTGTACATAGCTAAGGTTTCTACAACCTTTATCTGATTGACTCTCTCACCTACACTCAATAGCATCAAGGCTCACCAATACAAGCTTATCACAAGATAACTTTGACAAAATTCTAGCATAAGCTACCTCTTACTCCGCATGTGCCTTACGAAGAGCTTAATTATATAGTGTTCTCTTAATATTGGCTAGATTTAACCTAGACACATTCTCAACCATAACATGGGTTATGGTTAAACATGACCAAATCAATCATGACTTGATCAAACATGACCAAATCAATGTGTATCCATTATAAATTTCACTTTGTGCCTTGATCATTGTGGAAAAAGAGAATTAATAGGCTATTTTTTCACTTATTACACTGGCAAAGGGAATTGATAGGCCTAATATTTCACACTATACACTGCATAACAACATTGAAGCCTCAAATGCACTTTCTTGGAGGTATCCACTAAGCACAAATTGACCCTTTTACTTGGAAAGGCTTGTTCCTTTCTCTTAAACCCTACGGGGTGCCTTTTTGAGCTATAAAATATTCCCCTAATGTATGAGGTCATAAGATAAATTCATGGTTGAAATACATTACAATAAATACACTAGTGAGTGAGTTAGACTTAGAGATCATGGACAAAATACCTGTAGAAAATCAAAAGAATAGTCATATACATAAATAATTACATCCCTGAGGTAGGCAATATGTATCCATTATAAATTTCACTTTGTGCATTGATAATTGTGGAAAAATAGAATTAATAGGCTATTGTTTCACTTATTACATTGGCAAAGGGAATTGATAGGCCTAATATTTCACACTTTACACTACATAACAACATTGAAGCCTCAAATGCACTTTCTTGGAGGTATCCACTAAGCAAAAATTGACCCTTTTACTTGGAAAGGCTTGTTCCTTTCTCTTAAACCATACGGGGTGCCTTTTTGAGCTATAAAATATTCCCCTAATGTATGAGGTCATAAGAGAAATTCATGGTTGAAATACATTACAATAAATAGAATAGTGAGTGAGGTAGACTTAGAGATCGTGGACAAAATACCTGTCAAAAATCAAAAGAATAGTCATATACATAAATAATTACATCCCCAACGTAGGCATACCCATACTTGGTACTAAGATAATAGATAACGGTGGCCCACACAACATACTATGGACTGATGTCGTCAAGGAGTAGCTTGATAAAAGGTATACCATTGGTGCAATGGCTATTAGTAGGGAAAGAGACTGATGTAAGTTCCCCCAATGATGGTCCTAAATTTACTTAATATATTTTCCAATTTCAATTTGGGGGAGTCAATGATCAGGAGTGAAGTGGTCCCATGCCCCAAGGTCTTTGACTCTTTCCCGATGGTATGACTTGACTACATGTGAATGAATGAGATGATGTTGAGCATGTAGGAAGACTGCCTGATTACTAGGAATTGATGCATCCCATTAACATAAGTGAGGGATACCATTGATAAATAAAATGGCTCTCAAGCTACCTAATACATTCTACAGAGTGTTAATGAATGAGCTGAAATCAAGCACTTTGTAGAATTGGTCGGCATGGGACAATGATGAAAACCCAATGCGAACCATAACAAAACCCGCCACTAATGATTACATGCTCCAAGGTATTATAGTGTTTCTAGATATACATCTTTGAAAAGGTGTTGAATTCGATGGAAAGAGATACACTAAAGGAGGTACTTAATGTACCCCCCATCATCGACACAAAATTGACACTAGGATAAGGTCTTTGATGATAACAACTGAAGAAATAATGCAAAAATGACACATGGATGGTTGACATAAAGTGGATAATGATACGTGTATATGGATAAATATTGACTGATACTTCCCTTAAACAAATAACAACATGACTGACAATAATGAACTTGGCAACATTGATTGAAGAATACCAACAGACATGATGGTGACACAAGAGGCATCACCAAAGCGCATAGAGTGGAAGAGAAACCAATCAGGTGAGATACTAACTCAATAATAGTGTGACACAAATCAAGATGATGGTGAGGTTCTAAAGCCAATAAAATACCAATTGTAATATTATGACACAAACAATTGCCATGTTAAATGGCGACATACAACTGCCATGATAGAAATGTGAAAGATGAAAAATACCCCCCTCCCTTTTGTATATTGTATCCCCTTCATAATTTATTGAGCACGAAAGAGAATAAAAGTAAGATCAATAGGTTCCTTTTTCATAAGTTTTATAGCAAGGAGGAAAAAGAGATAAAATTACGCTTGAGTCCTTCTCACATTTTAACGAGATTGAGAATGGAAAAGATATCACTCATTCACTTTAAATTCTATTAACGACCAGGAAAGAAAAAAATTACATTTTCATATAGGTTTTACAAGAATGAAAAGGTGGTAGAAAAATAATCTTGGGGTTTTCCTGAGTTTAATGAGTCATGAAAAGAATACCAAAATGGGCTTGGAATTTTCATATATATTTTATGAGCATGAAAATATAGAAAAATACTTGATATTTTCATTGTGTAATGAGCATGAAAATAAGGCCAAAAGGAAGCTTCTTCCAGAGAGATGAGTGGTATAATTATATGCATCTTGTTTCAGGGCTGACGGGACCAGCCTAATCAAAGCAGGAAGTAATGGAAAAGTGTATGTAAATGGAAATGCCCTCATCACAACATTCTTTATAAAAGGTGATGATAGGTTGTAAGGTGGAGGCAAGGTAGATGTCAAGGAAATAAGTCTAGTATGGTTGACATGTTGGTTGGTGGAATGAAGGAAATCATTGGTAGCAGAACATCTAAAAATACATTGAGGATCATGACCATAGGAAACCATAAAGCAACATGAAAAAAAAATTTGGGGATCCCCTATAGGGTGATAGCCATAAATAATAGACAAAGAGAGGCATGAGGCTCATTTTTTATGTTAAGGTGGGTACTAAAGAGTATCCCTAAACCTACAAATAATTGTGACATGGGCACCAAAATGACAAGTGGGTGTTATTGTAGGGTTCCCATGAATGGTAGACTCTACTACACAAGTTACGATGTGCAAAAAGATGAGGTTAATCCTAATCCCATGTACTAGTTTCAATGATATACTTGACAGAAATAGTGAACTTCTTTTGAGAATTTTTTTTTGAAATATATACATGTATACAAAGTGTTGGTTCAAAAGGATGATTGTTAAAAGTAATCTTAATGCTTCACATTAATCATCAACCCAGGGCAAGTCTGTTTATTTCAAGAGTGCAAGCAAAGTATATGCGAGTGAAATCAGAGGTTAATTATTCTAAATAGTTGCAAGAAATACTATCTAATTCTCGAAGTTCAATTAATCAATTCCAAAGTAAACTATGAAATACTTCAAATCAATCAAAGAATGAAATTCTAATCTGAACTTATGCAGAAAGTA
The DNA here is from genome assembly GCA_034641835.2 of Pinus albicaulis. Taxonomy (NCBI): domain Eukaryota; kingdom Viridiplantae; phylum Streptophyta; class Pinopsida; order Pinales; family Pinaceae; genus Pinus; species Pinus albicaulis. The sequence goes on along the minus strand of CM076579.1, from coordinate 553,647,187 downwards.
AACACTCAATGCTAAAATTAAATATATGTTGCAATCGAACAACAACTTAAGGAATTGAGCAGCAATAGAAAAGAAATACGTAATAATTCAATAGAAATCACCTATTAACATGTTACAATGGAATTCTCTATAATTCAATTAATAACAACATTCAGAACTGAACAGAAAACCATACATTCACACTTGCAATGGGAAAAACTCAGGAAATAACAATGTGCAGAATTGAACAACAACTACTTAACCACGCTGAAATCAATCTAATAAATGGAAAAACATCACTCAGTAGTAAAGGAATATTAATGAAAAGTTCAACCTAATTGAAAAGAAATCATAACACACCATACCAACAATTACTGAAGTGAATGGTAATTCTACAAAGCGTAAGAATAACTAATTTGCTTGAATCAGGAAATAAACATATAACACAAAATAGATGGAGAACTCCCAGGGACTGGGCCCAAAGCCTCCCGAAGTCTTCTGCTTAGATATACTCAGAATCCGCTTATAATAAAAACACTAACTCTTTCATTAATCAATAGAATAGGTACATAATCACGAGTTCAAAGACTCTGTCTGAATAAATTTTTATTACAGAAAATTGAAATATACGGGAAAAACTCTCTCATGTTCTCTTTCACCTACAACCTTTTATAACTTTAAGGAGAAACAAAATAGAGAGTAGTGAATCCTTAGGATCGGGAGATCCTTAGGCTTCGCAGCTATCAGCTGAATGCTTCAAGAATAGACGTGTATTTCCATATCTTGTTGATTCATAGTAATTGGATGCCATTTCATTTGCTTTTCTTGACTGCTATTGTTTGGTCATTTGGTCAGCACTTAGTTGGTTTGGATTTCCTATCAATAAAGATAGCAAAAGTTAGTTTTTATACTATTAAACACACTATTTATTAATGATTCGTTTTACCCTACTTTTACACTATTCTCCTTTGATTTATTTCCAAAATGGAGGAAAACATATAAAACTTAATAATAAATCAAACTAAAGATAGGGGTAAAATGTACCTTTTCCATGGCCCAACATACTCCCCTTCTTACCTTTTTGCATGTCCTCGTGCAAACAGATGATTGAGGTTTATTTGAGTTAAGGAATAGGCAGGATATACTTCTTCCCTGTAAAATCTAAAACCATGCTTTTGTTTCACTTTTGCAAATGCCAAGTTTGTATGCCCCTATTTCAATTCAAAATCATGGTGGTAATATTTAGGAGGGTACCATATGATGGGGCATCTATATCTGCATCCTATGCATGTAGGGCCCATGTTTAAAATTAAATTGCTATACAGATGAAAACGAGAAGCAACAACTTTAAAATTCCTATAACCAAATGGCTCTCTATTCTTAACATTATTTGTAGAGGCTTGCCATCTTTGCTTCGCTGCTAATAAATCATCCCCCTGAATATCCTGGAAGTATGCTATTTCATTATGTACAATATCTTTGTGAATTTTCCCTAGCTTGGCTATCACTCCTTTCTGTTGCATAAACCTCTTATGTTGAATGAATAAATGTAGGGGTTTTGTAGGTTCCCCTCTCACCCATAAGTCTAACCCATGTTCCCTTTTCTGGAAGATATTGTAGGCCTTATCCCATCTAATCTGGTTTTTAGCAAAAGACATAATATCTTGAAACTCAATGTCCCCAATCAAGGGACTAGGGTTACTATCTCTTTCATCTGCTAAAAATAAATTGTGCAAGTACAATTCGCACAGAAGGTGTTGTACCTGTTAATTCTGTTAATTACAACATTGGAAAATTTATGCAATGGAATTAAATGTAGTAGGCTTCTCTACTCTGAAATATTTTATCTTCAACAACAAATACCTTTCCACTAGAAATAAGGCATAATTGGTGGTCGGTGATCTACAAGACAACACATCTGAGTAAAGAGATCAAACAAACAATACTGGTTTGTTCCTTAGCCTGTTCCAGTTGAGTCTGTGTCCTCTTTACTTTGACTCTTTCTTCCCTAAATTGGGCAAAGGTTTCATATTCAATTGCAGTAAGGTCATTAAATCATTTTAATATGCCTGATGTTCTTGCAAAGGCACTACTTCCTTCCTATACCAGACCAATTCTTGTTGAATATGAATCAATTCATTGTGAAGCTTTTGATTGGAAGCTCTTTGTACCAAAGGGGTATAAGTAGGTGTTTCCTCCGTTTGGATTTATTTTTCATCTGTAGGTATCAAATCAGTCTGCACAGAGACTTCAATTGTCTCTTGGGGACTGCATTCATTAGCTTGTACAACAGCATCTACATTCTTTGTGACAAAATTTGTTTGGGTTTCCTTTGGTTCAGTTTGAATGCCAATTTATTCTGTTGAACATAGTTCTATTTGGGTCCCCACACTATCTAACTCCTTTTTAGGCTTCCAGGCCATATCCGCCTCTTTCAACCATCCCTTTAATTGTTCCTTGTTTTTTTCTTAATTCTCTGCATTTCCTGCGTATTCTTCTCAACTTAGCCCAAGCTGATTTTTCCTTCAAAGGGGTCTTGGCAGGAGAAGGTGCAGCAACAGCTTTAGGTTCAGGTGAGGTTGTGCCAGTATTAGGGTTATCATTTAATGAAATAATGTTTTCTTCAAGCACTAAAGAGGTTGTGCTGACATTGATATCTTGGTTGGGTGGAGAAATGTTATCTTCGAGTGTTAGAGGAGATGTATCAACACTTGTGTCCTGATCTAATAAAACAGTATCCCCTGACTGATTTTCAAACTCAGACGCTCTCTCTATCTGGCCTTCCTTATTCAAACATTCATTATCAGAGGGAGATAAATCCCCCAAATCCTGCAATTCATCAGTGGAAGGTATAATTTTCGTGTGAATAGAACTGCTAGCAGAGGAAAACTGGTTCGAAAGATCCCTCTGCTCCTCATATTGTTCAAATGGGTTCCTATCTTCACAAGATGCTCTCATCTGTTCTAATACTTGAGCCATTTCCTCCTCATAACCCTGTAAGGGTGCATTTTGAGGGCTCGGAGGGGGTGTATAGGATGGCCCTGTCTCATCTAGAAATTCTGAGGTATTTTGTTGTAGTTTTATTCTTTCAGACCGTCTCCGTTTTATTGGACCTGAGGTTGAGACATGGGTTCTCTTCCCTCTAGCTTTCCTAAGGAATGGTATGTCTATTCTTGGATGCTCAATTCCTGCTCTATCAAGGTTTTCTTCAGGGGTAGGTAGGGCAGGATTGACAAAGATATCCCATGCTAACTAATGTTTGTTTAATTCATGAACAATAATTAATTTTATCAGGCCATGATGGCTGACAACTGCCTGAGGGTTCTTAGATTTCCTAATCCGAACAAAAGTGTCATGCAATATAGAATTCAAGAAAAAAGGAAAATTAACTAAAATTTTTTGTTTGATTACAACTAACAATTGGAGTTGACGAGATTTTACCACATCCTGGCATCCATCACATTTGATATACTTTTGGATGATTTTTGGAACAGGGTCTCCTGCAAGCTGCGAAACTGGTCCAATTTTGCATATTTTTTATTATATTTAGTCTAGCACAGGGGTTTTGGGGTGGGGAAAATCCCTGAAAGCATTGTAATGGGTCAAAGGGTAGACCTAGAGTCTGCAAACCACAGTTTGCGGACCATAGGAAATATTAGGCTAGCTTGTTATAAATAGAGGGACATTTTGAATTGTAAGACAAGAAGATAATGAGATCTTGATGCGAATTGTGGCTTAGTAGATCTGTTTGGGTTTTTGGGGAAAGGAATCCTGCTGGCTGTGTGCACGGATATTCCATGTCCTGCTGTGTGCGTAGGTCAGGTTTGGGTATTGTAAGAAGGAACTGACAGATTGATGAACAAGAAAGATTGTTTGAGTAACTGAATCTATGTGTACTGGTTATGCAAATCTGTAATAACTTCTATACTATGCATATTATGTGTTAAGCTGTGAAAGTACTATGTAAGTGTTTCTACCACATCTGGATCTGTTCTGTTATGTTTTATGTAATGTTGCACTACTATTTTAGAAGTATATAATTTGTTGAGCACAGTAAGTATAGTTGACCCTACGCACGCGGATGCGAAGGAGACCTAGAGATCTAGTTTTGAGATAGGTAATCTAGTCATTATAAAGCTGAACGCAGCTCTTCTTGGCTTACCTATCCTCTCTCAGGGTGCGGAAACCTGGTTCCAGCACCCACCCATACTACTTCGGGTGAGACTTTGACTTGCGCAAGTAGGTCACTGTCGAAAGGGCTAGTAGTATAGGGGTTTGTTGGTATACCTTAACCTATGAACCTGGGTCAGGACCCCTCGAGCCAAAAAATGGTTCCGTTGTCGAGACTGGGAGCATTTTTAGAGAGGGATCAAGTAATGACAAGAGAGTACTGGAAGCCTAAAAGGAAGGAAATTGAAGAGTGGTTCGAAAAGCAGATTCAGAAATTTGCGATAAAAGAGAATCACAGCACAAGGTTAAAGATGGAAAATTGGAAAAACAGGTACATTCTCACAGAAAGCTACAAAATTTTCTTTGTGACATTTTTAATCGAGCTTCAGGAGTGGCTGGCTAGGCTCGTAGAGTTCCAGAAGTGTTGGAAGGACGAACGAGTCACCAGTGGACTCCAGGGCTGATCCAGCAGTTGGAAAGGACTGATAATATCATCACTCGCATGGTGGATCACTGGGTGGATAGTGTGCTAGGAGGGTTTGTGACAGAATTTGCAATTGATCAGTTCGTCTCCTACTTCGAAGCAGATCGGAGATCCTTTAAAGGTTTTCGGGGCAAGTTTCTGAAGACATTACCCCTACTGATTAAGATATTACTGTGCGAGAAGAGTATTCTTTGTAGTCATACTGAGTGAATGACCTCAAATCCAGATGAGAGCACGACACACAGTCGTAAATACTATCGAACCAACCTTGAAGGGGGAAGATCTGCCTATAGCCCTCTGTGAGAGACGGCTGCGCAGAGCCCCCCGGCTACACCACCGTCTAGGCCGCACAAAGGTAAGAGTTCGCCCATAAAACCACCTCCGTCAGACAGTGATATGGCTACACACCTGAAACTACCTACCTTCGAGGGGGTAGAGATGAAGATATGGACCGATTTTGGTTTGTGGTAGATTCCATATGGACTGTGAAAAATGTGACAAACGATACGGTGAAGAGGGCACAATTTTCCCTGGCATTCGAAGAAAGAGCTTTGGATTGGTATATGTGATACATATCTCAAAATGGAAGCACATCCATTCAGGATATTAAGGATGCTCTGAAATAACAGTTCCGAAAACCTAAGTCCTACTCTCAGATCGTAGCAGATGTGAAATTTTTCTAGCAAGGAACAACTGAGTCTGTATGGGAAGCTTATCAAAGACTAAAAAAAGTAATCAGGGAAAGAGGATTTAAGTATGACGATAGACAACATACGGAATGGTTCATCGCTATGCTGCTACCTCACCTGCATGTACCTATGGGCCACCAAACTTTCGAGTCACAGGGAAAAGCTTTGGAAGTTGCCATGGGAAGTTGCACCTAGAGAAGATACTTCAACCAGAGTACAGAAAATTCAGGAGCAACTCGGAGCTATGCACATGGAGATTCAAAACCTACAGAAGGAACGGGGAAAAGAATCTAGCAAAGACCTATGGTGCATACGATGTCGGGTATCTGGACATACGAAGGATCAGTGCCCACTACTGGCAGATTAGATACAAGCAGGAGGACCTAGTCCAGTGCGTTCAAGTGGAGAACCCAACCCATTGCGTCCAGGCTCAATCAGATCTGTGTTGTGGTGCGATGACTGCCATGTAACGGGGTAGCATGATACGAACCATTGCCCCTAGCTAGGTGTGTACGTCTTGGAATTGAAGTAGAAATGGTGCAGATTCTGAAAATCGGTAGGACATGATGAGTAGAACTGTCGAACTTATGATCTAATGGTAGATCGAGGGAACTTGTATAGGGTGCAATCAGACCCTACGTCATCCAGATCTCCCGCAAACTTTGGTGGCTCCCCAGCTAGGGGTGGGGGAGGTCAGGGAGGAAGTGCAAGTTGAGGACGTGGACAACTCATTTTTTATAAATGCGGGGAAGTAGAACACTTTGCAAGGGACTGCCCAAATCCTACAAGGAAATCCTGCAAATATTGCAGACAACTGGACCATGCGATCGAAGATTGTCCAATCTTGATAGAAAAAATGCAATAAAAACAGCCAACACCAACGAAGAATGTACAAAGAGTTAAGTCTGAACTACGGGACATAAATCCTAGTGAAAATGTTGTAACACACAGTGGGATGGCCACCAGGGGACCTAAGAAGGAGGCCGCTAGGGGTCCTCTAATCCGACAGGCACTTATCAACCAAGAAGGTTTGGACCAAAAATCAGGGCAGGAAACAATTATCGCAGTCCACCAGGACATTGCTAAGACAAGGGAAGCTACTATGCAGACACCTGCGCACTTCAAGGTGGGTGACGAGATGAGACCATTCCTGTAGGCGTGTATGAAGCTATTACGCAACCAACGAACCGAAGAAAACCTTTAGGCACTGATAGATAGTTGCGTAGTGCAGTCCCACCTATCTCCATAAGTCCAAGATGTGCACAAGCTAGGCGGATATAGGAAACGCACCGGTAGGGAGATGAGATTAACTGCCAAAATCGGTAACTATGAAATGGATCAGGTTGTCTTAGATTTGGGGTCAGATGCAAACGTGCTACCTGAGCAAACTTGGCAGCAAATGGGAGAACCCCAATTGGAATGGTCCAACACCGAGCTGCGTATGGCGAACCAGCAAAATATTATACCTCTGGGGAGACTATCATGAATCATGGTAGATATCGCTGGGGTCAAGGTCCAGGCTGAATTTGAGGTAATTCAGATTGTAGAAGATGCAGAACCATACCCTACGGTCTTAGGACTGGACTGGGCCATAGATATGGGTGGTATCATCAACCTAAAAAAGAGAAGCATGGTGTTTGAAAATAACGGAACAAGGGTGATAGTACCATTATATCCTAAGGAAGGTGAGCGCTACACAAAACTAGTACACAGTGAAGAACGGGTGGATCACATTTACAAATTGACCGTGCAGAACGAAGATTGGATCAATCCCACAACGGACGGGGTACTCCGTTGGGAGCCAGATAGTTAATGTTTCTCTGACTCTAGTGAGATGACGGAGAATTGGCAAAACCGGTTACACAATGTCTCGATGCTACGATGTCTTCGAGTCACAAAAAACTTATGTTGCATTTACTCAAAGGTAAGAGATCTACCCCATTTTGATGAATCTGGTAGCATCAAGGAGTTCCTGAGGATAATGAAAGCTATGTTCCCTCAAGAACGAAGGCTATGGGCCCTTAATCTAGTTATGCGAGGAACACATGCGCGATGGTGGGACACCCACAAGGAAGCATTCCAGGATTGGGAGGAATGTTAGGATATGATGATCCTGCGGTTCGCACCTTCGGCTGACGTACGCACCAAGACGTTCCTCGAACCAGGAGATCCCCACGAGCACTTGCTCACCTAGACGGACAAATGGTCTGACTAAACTACAGAATAGTGGGTTCATATTTTTATTCATGCTTTGGGGCCTATCCTCATCGCATGATATTTAGATGCGGAGCTACATCAGCACACTCGCCACTGGGAAACACTAAAATATGACTTTCTAGGAACATTCGGGTTGATTAGGGGGACGAAGGCACTCGACGAAGCTCTACAGGACATTGATGCTTTTGTTTTTAACGACTCGCGCCATCACGCTGCACCGAAAGTCCTGACATGGGAAGCATAGATGCAAGACATAGTCGAATGCTTGAGCTTGGTGATCGAAGACGAAGAAGATAATCCTCGGAATGTCTCTATCCGAGAATCCAAGGGGGAACGTACAGTTACTGGACCTATGCTACAGAATATTGATGTCACCCAACCTCTCAAGCTACGCGAAATTAATATCGGGATGGAAGAACATCCTAAGTTGGCCAAAATTAGGGACTATTGGGACGAAGGAACCGTAGGTAAAATTGTTAATCTACTTACGGAATATTAGGACTTGTTCCCAACAATTTTTTTTGAGCTCAAAGGAATCATGGGGGACCTAGGCGTTATGCACATCACTCTGAAACCAGCGGCACGCCCCATAATGCAGCGGCCTTACCAGTTGAACCCTAAATATAAGCAAAATGTCAAAGAAGAACTGGACAAAATGCTTATTGTCGGTATCATTGAATCGGTTGAACGGTCGGATTAGGTAAGCCCGATGGTCGTCTAGGAAAAGAAAATAAAGGGGGGAATATGAATCTTCATGGACCTACGTAAGTTAAACAATGCCTGTGTACATGACCCCTTCCCTACACCTTTCTCAGACGAAATCCTTGATAGCGTGGGAGGACAGGAAGCATTTTCCTTCACCGATGGGTTCTCAGGGTACCACCAGATCTGAATCACCCCTGAAGATCACAGTAAGACTACGATCACAACAAAATGGGGATCCTTTCAGTATATAGTCATGCCCTTCAGTCTCAATAATGCACCTGCTATCTTCTCAAGAGTAGTAGTTTCCGTATTCAAGGAGTTCATCCATAAGTTTCTAGAAGTTTATTTTGATGACTGGACGGTATTCAGCTTGGTAAAGGAGAATGTCTCCAACCTGCGCATGATGTTGGACGCCTGTCAAAAGCACCAGATTTCCTTGAATATCAAGAAGTGTATCTTCTATGTGCCTTTTGGAATCTTTCTTGGACACATAGTATGCCGACAAGGGCTGATGGTTGATAATGCGAAGGTAGCAGTAATTATAAACCTTGAAGTCCCAAAAACGGAGAAACAACTGCGTTTGATTCTTGGACACATGGGATATTACAGAAAATTTATTCAGGGGTATGCACTGACCACAGCACCCATGGAAAAACTGCTTAAAAAGGATATTTCCTTGTTTTGGAATGATGAATGTCATAAGTGTTTTGAGCTACTCAAAGAGAAGATGGTCTCTGCGCCCATACTAATATTTCCTGATTGGTCGAAGGAATTTCATGTAAATGTGGATGCATCAGGAATCGCCTTGGACGCTATCCTAACTCAGCCTGGGGAGGGATATATTGATCACCCGGTTGCCTTTGCTAGTCGAAAACTCTCTGGCACAAAGTGCAACTACTCCACCACCGAACGGGAAGGGCTGGCTATGGTATACGCATTACAGAAATATCGACACTATCTGTTGGGAGGACACTTTAAGATGTTTACCGATCATTCGGCTTTAAAATACCTTGTGAACAAGCCTGTGTTGGGGGGGAATATTTTCAAATGGCTGTTGCTATTTCAGGAATATGATTTTGAAATCATAGTTAAGCCAGGAAGGTTGAATGCGGGTCTGTATCATCTATCCCACATTGCGACGGGCGAATAACCTACTAACTTGGAGGAAGGATTACCGGATGCGCAATTGTTTGTCATTAAGATCGTTGACGCACACTTCGCTGATATCATTCAGTTCATGACTACAGGCGTGGCCCCCGCAGAATATTCGGTACAATAGAAGAAATAGTCGGTTACTCGAGCGGTGGACTTTACTATCATCGTTGGCCAACTATACAAACTAGGCGCTGATGAAGTACTGTGCAGGTACGTCCTAGAACATGAACGACATGCTGTCTTGGCAGAAGCGCACGAAGGTCTCGCAGGAGGCCACTATGCAGGAAAGGCAATGGCACAAAATATCTTGATAGTTGGGTTATGTTTCCCTACCCTACACCATGATTCTCACGACTATTTCAAATCGTGCGATACGTGCCAGCGGACAGGATGACCCTCACGAAGAGATGAAATGCCATTGCAACCTTAAATATCTTTGCAGGCCTTTGAAAAATGGGCCATTTATTTTGTAGGACCAATCAATCCTCCAGGAAAGAAGACAGGTGTGTGCTACATTATTACTGCCACTAACTATGTCACTCGATTGGCTGAAGCACAAGCGGTAAGGGATTGTACTGCAGATACTACTGTGCACTTCATCTTTGAGAAAATCCTGACCAGATTTGGATGCCCAAAGATCCTGACAAGCAACAGAGGCACGCACTTCGTTAATGAAATGATCCAATCCATAAATGAGGAATTTTGGATCCATCACGCAAAAAGTACATTGTATCATCCACAGGAAAACGGGGCGGTCAAGGCTTTCAACAAAATCTTAGAACAAGCATTGACCATGGTCTGCAATGCCAATCATAGTGATTGGGACATATGCATCCCCTATGTTCTATGGGCCTATCGGACGACCTGCAAAAAGCTAATGGGAAGGACCCCCTTTCGGATGGTCTGCGGCAAAGAGGTCATTATGCCAACAAAATACATTGTTCGTAGTCTACGTATCGCAGCATTTACAAATATGGCAGAACCTGACATAATGGAAGAATGCCTTGCGCAGATTTTGATGTTGGAAGAAGATCAGTTCATTACTAACTTTCATCAGCAGGTTCAGAAGGCTTGCGATAAATCTTGGCATGATCACCATATTCGCCAAAAGATATTCGTAGAAGGCAACCTAGTCCTCTTATACGATAGCCAGTTTGTGAAAAACCCAAGGAAATTCTGATAGCACTGGCTTGGTCCCTACACTGTTAAGGAAATCACGGATGGTGGAGCAGTCAGGTTAGCTACCCTACACGGTGATTTGTTACTAGGGTATGTCAATGGCAGTCAGCTCAAACCATACAGGGTTCAATGACTATATGGTCGGCATAGTTGATAAGGCAGAATCGGCCTACCAGGGACGGGGCGCTAAGGCACGAGTGGGATATGCACGCTGATCAGGATAATCAAGCAGCTCCAGGGAAAATTGGCGGACCCACCACCATAGTGACTCAAGACGAGTCACAAGATTGTGTTGGGGGACTGTTGGAACAAGGTCTCCTGCAAACTGCGAAACTAGTCCAATTTTGCATATTTTTTATTATATTTAGTCTAACGCAGGGGTTTTGGGGTGGGGAAAAGCCCCAAAAGCATTGTAATAGGTCAAAGGGTAGACCTAGAGTCCGCAAACCATAGTTTTCAGACAATACGAAATATTAGGCTAGATTTTTATAAATAGAGGGACATTTTGAATTGTAAGACAAGAAGATAATGAGATTTTGATGCGAATTGTGGCTTAGTAGATCTGTTTGGGTTTTTGGGGAAAGGAATCCTACTGGCTATGTGTGTAGAGATCCCAAGTCCTGCAGTGTGCAGACCCTACTGATGTGTGCGCAGGTTGGGTTTGGGTATTGTAAGAAGGAACTGACGGATTGATGAATAAGAAAGATTGTTTGAGTAAATGAATCTATGCGTACTGGTTATGTGAATATATAATAACTACTGTATTATGCATATTCTGTGTTAAGATGCAAAAGTACTATGTAAGTGTTTCTACTACATCTGGATCTGTTCTGTTATGTTTTATGCAATGCTGCACTACTATTTTAGAAGTATATAATTTGTTGAGCACTGTAAGTATAGTTGACCCTGCACATGTGGATGTGAAGGAGACCTATAGATCTAGTTCTGAGATAGGTAATCTGGTCATTATAAAGTCGAACGCAGCTCTTCTTGGCTTACCTATCCTCTCTCAGGGTGCGAAAACCTGGTTCAGCACCCAACCATACTACTTTGAGTGAGACTTTGACCTGCGCAAGTAGGTCACTGCCGAAAGGGCTAGTATTATAGGGGTTTGTTGGCAAACCTTAACCTCTGAACCTGGGTCAGGACCCTTCAAGCCAACAATGATGACTGCCAGTTCTCGCCAGGGCTGCTTCAAGGATGCAGGGTAAATACCTTTTCCTTTTCCCACCAATTGCTCATCTAGGTCCTGATATACTGAAACTACTTCTTGTATGAGGACATGTTTATCAGTCCACTTTTTCCCTTCCATTGAAAGTCCAAAGACCTCAACAATTACTTCTTCGGAGACTGGTATAACTCTGTCTTTAACTATGGTATGCCCTTCCCGCAAGTTCTGTAGGAATTCAATTTCTATCTCCGTATTGAACCCTTGTAGCATGTTCAAATAAGAAATCCAACCAAATTGCTGGAGAAAAGTGCTAGCCAATTCTGTCACTTGAAAGATTGTGGGTTCATTGAGAATTGTTGTGAAACCAGATCCAAAAATAGAATAAAATAGAGATCAATGCCTTAGAAATCAGCCACTTCGAGGGGGCAACCTCCAATACATTACATAAATGAACAATTCTTGGATGCTACAAATGACCAAAACCTCCTTCTATATATAGGAGTCCATTGGGCCATAATATAATCCTATCTGACCTAACAATAATAATTTAAGGGCACAATAATAACATATTGGGGTCACAAGGGTACAACAATAACAATAAGGGGGCTATACTAATAACAATAAGGGACTAAACTAGTAATATAGGGACCTAACATGCCCCTCTCCTTCAAAAAAGTGTTGTCCTCAATGCTTGGGTAGCTCTGCGTGCTTCTGTATAAAATTCTCATCCTCCCATGTAGAATCTTCAGTGGGTAAGTTCTTCCACTTGATGAGATACTCTGAAATTAATCGATTTCGTAGTTGTCGAGTTCTCATTTCCGTGACCGCTTCAGGTTCCAATATGATTTTTCCTTCCTCATCAAGTTTTGGAAATATTGTTTGAACTGGAATATTTTCACCTATAACCTTCTTTAAGCATGAAAAATGGAAATGCACTCGCAAAGAAGCAGGAAGCTCCAATTTGTATGCCATAGTACCAATCTTTTGCAACACCTTGTAAGGACCATAGTACTTTTGAGATAATTTATTATCCTTCTTAGCTTGCTTGAGGGACATTTGTTTGTATGGTTGTAGCCATAAAAATACCTAGTCTCCTACATCAAAATTTCTCTCGCTGCGATGTTGATCTGCCTATTGTTTCATTCGATTTTGTGCCAAATTTAGGTTAACCTTTAAGAGTTGTATAACTCCTTGTTTATGCTTGATGTGATCTTCCATTGCTTGAACCTTATAATTTTCTCTTAAATATGATGTGATGGATGGTGGAAGATATCCATAAAGTTCCATAAATGGGGTCATTTTTGCTGCAGTATGGAAGGAAGTGTTATACCACCATTCAGCGAGAGGTAACCACTTGACCCATTTTGTTTGTTTATCAGATACAAAACAACGAAGATATAATTCCAAACATTTATTCACTATCTCAGTTTGACCATCGGATTGAGGATGATAAGATGAGATATGAGCTAGTTGAGTACCCAAACAAGAAAATAACTTCGTCCAAAAATTTCCAGTAAAAATGGGATCTCTGTCACTCACAATAATCTTTGGGTTTCCATGTAGCTTTTGAATTGTGTCCATAAATGTAGTAGCAATTTTACTTGCTTTAAATGGATGATATAATGCACAAAAGTGTGCATACTTGGTAATTCTATCAACTACCACCATGATGACACTCTTTCCTTCGGACTTCGATAAACCTGTGATAAAATCCATTGAAATATCCTCCCAACGTTGACTGGGAATGGACAAAGGTTGTAGAAGACCCAGGGTCTTTATTTTCTCAACTTTATTTTTATGGAAAACCAAACATTCCGCTACAAACTTTTGAATATCAGATTTAAGGCCATCCCAAAAAAATTCTTTCTTCACCCTATGGTAAGTTTTTAAAAATCCTGAGTGACCTCCTAAAGGAGAAGTGTGCAATTCCAAAAGAATATTTTGTTTTAGTTGGGAACTCTTACAAAGATATAAGCGATTTTTGTACCATAAGGAACCATTTTTCCAACTAAATGTATCAGATGTACTAGGATCTTGCTGCAACTTTTGAATGAGTGTCCACACTTCTTTGTCCTTCTTCCATTCATCCCTTGCTTCGGTTATCCAATCCGATTGGATAATATAAATGACACAAAGAAATTCTTCCACCTCTTCCTTCTTTCTTGAGAGTGCATCTGCAGCAACATTTAGCTTCCCTTTTTTGTAGATTATTTCAAAGTCATAAACCAACATCTTTGTGACCCATTTTTGCTGCTCTTATGAAGATAGTCTTTGTTCCAGAAAGTGTTTAAGACTATCATGATCAATTTTTACCTTGAAGTATCTTCCCATTAGGTAAGGTCGCCATTTCTTTAGTGCATGTAGTATTGCTAACATTTCCTTCTCATAAATAGCTTTCTGTAAATAATTTCCTTTGATTGGATGACTTTCAAAAGCAATGGGTCTTCCTTCTTGCATTAAAACAACACCAATTCCATTTCTTGAGGCATCACATTGCACAATAAAGGTTTTTGTGAAATCTGGCGTAGCTAAGACCGAAGCTAGGCACATTGCCTCTTTAAGATGTTCTAAAGACTTAGTTGCTTCAGGAGTCCATGAAAATGCATATTTCTTCAATAATGTTGTTAGAGGTGTTGCTATTCTCCCATAATTCTTAACAAACTTGTGATAATACCCTATTAACCCGAGAAATCCTCGTAACTTCTTTATGGTTGTGGGGAATTTCCATTCCTTAATGGATTTAATTTTGTTAGGGTCTACCTTAACACCCTCTTGAGATACAATATGACCTAGATATTCCACCTCTTGTACTCCAAAGAAACATTTGGATGTTTTTTCATATAATTTTTTCTCTTGCAATAGTTTGAGCATTCGTCAACATGTTGAACATGATCCTTCCAAGACCTGCTATAGATTAGTATGTCATCAAAAAATACTAGCACGAATTTTCTAAGGAAGGGTTTGAAAATGGAATTCATCAACCCTTGAAATGTAGAAGGTGCATTGGTCGCCAAAAGGCATGACCAAAAATTCATAATGACCCTCATGAGTTTGAAATGTTGTTTCGAAATATCTTCAATTCTATTCTAATTTGATGATATCCTGAACGAATATCCAACTTGGTAAAATAAATTGCTCCATGTAATTCATCCACGTCAATCATAGGAATGGGAAATTTATCTTTAATAGTGAGCTTATTGAGCTCCCTATAATCCGGACACATGTGCCATGATCCATCCTTCTTGTGCACCAATACTACTGGAGCAGAGAAAGAACTTTGACTAGGTTGAATTATACCAAATTTTCAAATTTTCTCGTAATCACATTCAATTTCGCTCCTTTGGACATAAGGATATCTATAAGGCCTGATGTTTGGAGGAACACTTCCTGGAATCAAATGAATAGCATGATCATGATCACGAATAGGTGGGAGTCCTTTGGGAGTTTCAAACACCTTGGAATGATTTTCCAAGACTTTTTGGAGATCTACAAAAATAGATGATTTTGATGTTGGAACTTCTTATGAGCATAATTGTGCAATTACGCCTCATTGTTATTTCTTTAGAAGCTTTGTCATGACATTAGAGTGTATTATATTTCCTGGCTTCCCTACGATACCCCATAATTCAACTTCCTTTCCTTCTGAAAAAATAAAAAATAAAAAATAAATAAATAAATTCAAGAAAAGTTATTTAAAATTAAAACCTATTGTCTCCAAAGATCGTAACCATTGTACTCCTAATACAACATCGGCGCCTCCCATTGGAATGGAAATCATTGGACTATTCAATAGATATTCCCCCATGGTTAACTTGATATTATGGAATTTTCCAAAGTAATTTATAGTTCCTCCATTTGCAACCATCACCTGACATTCTGGTGCTGGGTGTAGGAAACAATTCAATTCCTTGGCTACCTTAAAATGAATAAAATTATGGGTACTACCCGAATCAATCAACACTATTACCTTTTTCTTCTTGATATGTCCTTCTATCTTGAGAGTTTGAGGCCCTGGTAATTCCTGCGAATGCATTACAGGATATGGTCGGACTCATTTCTTCCTCTTCTAGGGTTGGTTCCTAGTGTATATCCTCTTCTTTTCAAGATTCTTGTTCATTTTCTTCTTCCTCTTCACAATCTATGTAAAATAATTTCTTCTCGGCACACTTATGACCTTTAGTGTATTTTCTATCACAACTGTAGCAAAGCCCTTTTGCTCTTTTTTCTTCCAATTGTTGTGGTGTCAACCTTATAGGTGGTGGAAGTCTAGGAGTAGGAACACTTCCATCTTTATAGATGTGAGTGGTAGGCTTCCTTGTTGCCATAATTTTACATTCAATTTTTCTTGCCAACCTAAATGCCTTCTCCAATCAATCAGGTTCCCAAACGTGAACTTCATGTTGGATGTTATCCTTTAAATTCCCTATGAAGACATCAATCATGTGTTCCTCTGGAATATCAGTTACCCTTTTATTAAATTTTTGGAAGTCCTCAATGTGCTCCACCACTAAACTCTTTTGTTTGAGATTTATCAATTGGCTAAAGAAGGTGTTGCTCTTTGTATCCTCATAATGTGCGATCATTTCCTCCACAAAAATTGACCAAGTGAAAAAATTTTTATGGGAGAAAATCCATCGATAACATACAAATGTATTATGTTATAAATGTAAAGTTACAATGCGTACCTTTTGTGTGTTTTGCACATTATTGAGATCAAAATATTGCTCCATATGTAGTATCCATGTTACGAGATCCTTGCCATCAAACTTCCTCATATCCATCTTTGGAATATGGTGGTTCTTCCATCCAACATTAGAGTTTATGAAATCAATATTAAAATATATTTTGTTCTCATCATGATTTTCCTCTACTATCTTTTCGCCATTAGGAATCATTTCTTGTATCAACTTTGTCAAACCTTCCATGTCTGCTTTTAGATCATTCTTCATGTTTTCCATGTTGTCTTTCATTTTTTCTTCCATGTCCTCCATCTTAGCTTCCACACCTTTCTTCAAACCATCAATGTTATTCTTCAAACCATCTATCTTTGCTTCCACGCCTTTCTTCAAAACTTCCATTTAATTTTTTGTTCCTCTTTGCGAGGCGAAATTTGGTGCACTTGCTCTTTAAATTTTGATAGATCATGTTGAAATTCTTCATCTTCATGAGTCATAGTAGAGTATTCTTAGGGCTTAATGGGTGTTGAATTCTTTGTAGGAGGAATTTTAGAACGCAATACTGAAATATATGCTCAATAGGCCCTTCAAATCACTTCAAACTGATTTTTTTACACAAGACTTATGCAATTCGAAAAAATAAAATAAAATAAAATACACACCTTTTCCTTGCTTTTGAGGAGCTAGATATTGACATTGAATTATCTCTGTGATTTCGGATCTTCAATATCTAAAATTTGGCCCTACGATAGCCCTCTGAATCCTCTTTCGAATGCCATGGGTCTGACCTGATTTGGATACTTCAAGACAAATTTATGTCCAATCTCCCACAATGACCTAATTATGGAATGGTTCAGTAGAGCGAAAGTTTACGACTTTCCACATGTCACTGTTTCATCCTTCAGCTCTAAAATTGATAGACAAGAAACTACAATCTGTGTACTTGCGGCCACTCTTTACAAAATTCCAATCTGATGCTCAAAGAGAGAGGTATGAATATTTTCCCATGATCACCTCTTTGAGATGAAATTCGAGAGCTTGAACAAGCCCTAACTTCCACAGATCCCACCTCCCAAAATAATGTGAAAAAATCTCTGAAATTTTTCCACGACATTCCTTAGGATTTTGGATTCACTCTGTGAAAATTTCAGCTTCTGAAACCTCGTAGAAAAAACGTTATAGCGAAAATTCTACGATGACCTGTTTAGGTTAAATTGAGGAGCCTACAAAAATCCCTAACTTCCACGGATCATATCTCCAAAAATATTGTGAACCAAGCTCTGAAATTTTGTAATGATGTTCCTCAGTATTTCGGCTTATTTCTCTAAATGTTTTAGCTTCTGAACCTTCATAGAAAAAAATTTATAGCAACAATTCCATGATGACCTGTTTGGAGCAGCGAAACCCTAGAATCCAAAGCTCTTATACCAAATGTTGTGAAACCAGCTCCAAAATAGAAGAAAAGAGAGATCAACACCTTAGAAATCAGCCACTTCGAGGGGGAAACCTCCAATACATTACATAAATGAACAATTCTTGGATGCTAAAAATTACCAAAACCTCCTTCTATATATAGGAGTCCATGGAGCCACAATATAATCCTAGTCGACCTAACAATAATAATTTAAGGGAAAAATAATAACAATATTGGGGTCACAAGGGTACAACAATAACAATAAGAGGGCTATAGTAATAAAAATAAGGGACTAAAATGGTAATATAGGGACCTAACATGCTATCTCCGTATTGAACCCTTGTAGCATGTTCAAATATGAAATCCAACCAGATTACTGGAGAATAGTGCAAGCTAATTCTGTCACTTGAAAGATTGTGGGTTCATTGTGAACAGAGTATCCACCCATGGCTACTGTGCTTTCAGAACTGATTTATTCACCTTTCTGCATGTGCTTCTCTCAGCTCTATTAGTTAAAAACAACACAAATACTGCATGCAAATCTTATAAAAATTATTATTAGAAATGTGATTGTATGACGTTAATGCAATGATTTTATTATCCAATCAGCCCATCTGAATGGATTCTCATATTTAATTTGCATGAATGTTTATTATAGATATTCTTACCCCCTCCAATGAAAAAAGGGCATCCACGGCCTTTAAGCACAAGAAAATAGGAAAGGTGGCAGAAATCATGAATGCACATGAAACAGAAGTCAGAGGCTTGTAATCATAGAGAATGTACATCAGATGGAAATGAACAAAAAAAGATAAAAGAGGAGGCGCAATTATTATGAAAAGGATTTTCTATTTTGACAGCATAATATGACGGAAGCGTGATAGGTAATAGATTATGACGGATGTTGTTATCACTCAATTCACCATAATTAAGATAATTCATATAAAATCAAAGTTCATTATGCATATAGGTTTATTATAACGATAACACTTAGTCAAATAGTGCATTCCGCTTCAGGAACGGATCAATAGGAGATAGGGGCATGTAAAATAATTGGTTGTTGTCAAAAATACTCCAAGACCACAAGCAGAGCCACTGCTTCCAACAGGCATCCATAGCCTCAACAGGGTTGCTATTTTAACCAAAAAATGAGCCAGAATCCTCTATTTAAAAGTAGACACTTTTCTTGTTTTGTAGAGAGACCACTATGCTGGTGTGGTGGAAAGATAGTCATAGTGCCATTCATGGGGATTTAACAGAGTGATCAGGCTGGCTCGTGATGAGACCTCATGTCCTTCAAGAAGTTTTAGCTATCGAGAAGGTCACTACCCTGGTGTGGTGGCCATTGTGGGAATGTCACCTGTTATATCCTCATGATCATGGTAGGTTGGCTTATAATGAGACCCCCTATCCTCTCTTTTTAAAAATTTGCACATAGAGACATATTTTCTTTTTGTTATAAATGGAGGGAGGCTCATTAACTCCTTAAGAGTTAGGGATGGTGTGATAAGTAGAAAAAATGTCAATAAAAATGGTGCCCTTATTCCCATATCCTCATGCCAAAGATAATTACCACTTGAGAGTGTAAAAATATAAACCAGCATAAGATTAATATAATGAATTGTGTGATAATATGACTGAACAGGGGATATCCAGCTAATCATTATATAGATAAACCATGTCAACTTCCAAAGTAAAGATACCCATCAAAATTTCTAAAAAAAACATAATATTAGTAATATCACTATTTTTCTCTACTTTAGGTGCAAATTCCTCATTCAATAAAATGGTTTTTATGACAAGAATGTGTAAAGGAAGAGTGGATATTTTTTAAAAATAAAATCAGCAAAAAAAACAAAATTTTGCTACTTTGAACAGCAAAATTTTTAAAAACACACAACAACAACAAAAAAATGCAGTTGTTCAATTGCTTCAAACAACAGTTGTTCAATCGATTGAACAACAGCTATTCAATTTATTGAACAGAAAAATCGATCAAAAACAATATTAATTTAAAAACACGTTGAAAAATAGTTTTTCATTTGATTCGAACAACAATTGTTCAATCAATTGAACATCAGTTGTTCAATTGATTAAAAAAAAAAAAAAAAAACACATGAAAGGCAAAAAATGTAGTTATTAGCTTGCTTTGAATAGCAGTTGTTCATTCAATTGAACAGCAGTTGTTTAGTCAATTGAACAGCAGTTGTTCAGTCGATTGAATAGCAGTTGTTCAATTGGTTCGAACAGCAAAAATAAAAACACACGAAAGGATAAAAATGTGGGTTTTCATTTGCTTTGAACAACAGTTGTTCAGTCGATTGAACAACTGATGTTTAATTGATTGAACAACAAAATCAATTAAAAGAGAAATAAAATGGAATTATTTTATACAATGATGGAAAAAAAATTGTAAATTACAATCAAATGCAGGAAGATTATATACACAATTTACAGCTAAAAATAAATAACAAATTTTTATAAAATTGAAGTTGTTGGGTCATTACTCCCTGCAGCTAAGATTTGGATAGTGGGATCGCCATGCACCTGCTAGTAGAAATACTCTTTTGTGAGTGGCTTATGATAGAGGTGCACCCGGTGTCTATTTACTCGAAAGGCAGAGCCGGATCCATCTATGGTGATCAAATTAATGGTAACATTGTTGTGCACTTCTTGAATTTCATATGGCCCGAGCCACCTTGTTTTTAATTTACCCAGGAAGTCTTGGAATCTGGAGAAGTAGAGGATTTCCCAATCTCCTTTCAAGAACGTCTTCTTTTTTATGAGGTTCTCGTGCCACTTAGCCCGTTTTTCCTGAACAATTGCAGTGTGTTGTAGAGCAAGTAGTCGTGCTTCAAGCAGTCGTGCCTTTGTCAAATCCAGCCCAACTTCCTGGGTTGTTCTAAGAGTATTTATCTCAAATTCAATGGGGAAAATTGGTTCCCTTCCAAATACCAGGTGGTATGGAGAATATATAGTAGTGTTTTTCCAAGTTATGCGATAAGCCCACAAGGCCTCTGGCGGTCTAGTAGCCCAATCTCGGCGATGCGTCGAGACTATTTTAGTGAGAATTGCTTCAATGAATTTATTGGTAATTTCGACCTGCCCATTCGCCTGCGGGTGGTAGCGAGAAATGACTCTATGAGTGATATGGTGGTTCCATATAGTGGTTGTAATTTGATGTTTTTGAGAAAAATACTGAGAGGGGGGGGGTGAATCAGTATTTACTGCATAATCAAAACTTTCACTTTTTCCTGCTTCTAAAAGGCATACGCTACTTTCCTGAACCAGACTTGCGTATATACGCGGATCCCCTTTATGAAACTAGCGTATACACAGAGATTTAGATAAGTCATTAAATCTTCACTTAAACCATTCCATCATTTATTTATCGGATATTCAATAAGCAGTAAACATGTGCAGTAAGAACAGAATAACCATCACACAAAGCATCACACATGAACACCAGGATTTTTAGGTGGAAACCCAAGTCGGGAGAAAACCACCGCTGCAGTTGCTCAGCCATCAATATTTTATTATAGAGAAAACATGTTACAACATATGTGCTGGCGCAGACTTGACCAGCACGCAGGCACCCACCTGCGCTCGTTTACCAGCCTCTCCTGGAAGGGAGCTCCAACCCCCTGACTCGTTTACCAGCCTCTCCTGGAAGGGAGCTACGACCCCCCGATCTCGTTTACCAGCCTCACCCGGAAGGGAGCTACAACCCCCTGACTGAAGGCTACAACCCTCAGCACCACCTTGGACCACGTTTCATCAATTTTCACACTGGATCCAACAACTTCAATAGAACACCACTTGCAGGCCACATTTCATCATATTTTCATACTGGACCCTTTCCATACTTTTAAGCTCAAACATACATCATCAACAGATACATATCAACACAGATCAGATAGCAGAAACACAGCAGAACAGATCAGATATTTCATACCCCTTGCTTCAGCAAACCCTAGTTTGCATACGCGCTTTCTCTTCACTGATGTCGCGTATATACGTGCTTCCGTCCACACAAACCAGCGTATACCTCAGTGTATATTTTATTGCGCATACGCGCTTTCTCTTCGCTGAAGCCGCGTATATACGCGCTTCCTCCGCGGCGAAGTAGCGTATAGATCTTCAATCATTACATAGCAGCATACTTCATCAGATCAGATATTCAGTTCAGATCTAACCCTTTACTTCAGACAGATGTTCGCCTAGATGTTCGCCTCATCACAGATCTAGGCCTTCCATAAACAGATCTAGCAAATACAAGTACATTTCAGATCTAGAAGTCCCGCTTCATCATATCTTCATAAGTGCATCATAGATTCAGATCTATCAACAAACCTTTACCCTTTCCATACAGATATACTTCATAGAGAAGTATTCATTCAAGTTCAGACATCTTGCTCCCACACTCATGATTTGCACACTGAATTTCTTCTCCTTATATATGTTTATCCTTTGTCAATACCATGAGCCCCTTTTTCAATACCACGGGCACCAATACCATGAGCCTTCAATACCACGGGCGCCTTCTTCAATACCATGAGCCAAACCAATACCATGAGCCTTCAATACCATGGGCCCCTAGATTTGCACTTTTTGAGCGCTTTAGCCCATACGCGACTTGGCACGTTCTTTTCCGCGTGCATACGCGATTTCCCCTAGGTCAATCCGCGTATACCAAGAGACATACTCTTTTTCATCATACTTTATACTTTGAGTACATTCTGAATTCCTTTCTTCAGATACATCAGATTTCCTTCATCAAGGACATATGCTATCAAGCACAACTTCATCAAGTAAGTTGTCATCATCTTCATCAAGTGGGTTTCCTTTCAAGGACAACACTCAGCATCATATTGTCAACAAACATCATATCACATCAGATTTACATCATTTACCAAGTCCATCAAGTCAAGAATAACTTCATCGGGTGGTTTGCCATCAAGGACAACACATGTCAATAGTCGCATGTCTTCATCTTCATTTAGTGGGTTGCCATCAAGGACAACACTCTGCATCATATTTCCAACAATCTCCCCCTTTGGACTTGATGGCAACCACGATGGTGTTTGGTTACCACAACAGATAGATACATTAAGAATACAATGACACCATGTCATTCTCCTTATTTTCCATGTCACTCTCTCCATTTTTGGCATCACTCAAACACCATGTCACTCTCCCCCTTTGACATCAAGGGCAAAGGGCACATCATTATCTTCATTCACACACCATGTCACTCTCCCCCTTTGACATCAAGGGCAACGGACAAAAACCAGCAGATCAAAACCAACACACTCTCCCCCTTTGACATCAAGGGCAACGGACAAAACCAGCAGATCAAAACCAACACACTCTCCCCCTTTGACATCAAGGGCAACGGGCGGATCAAAACCAACACACTTACCCTTTTCTCCTCATGTGGAAGAAAAATTCTGCAGATCTGATATGTGTTGAAGTGGCCAAGCTCCCCCTGAGTTCATGCTGAATCTTCAAACATATTTGTCAATGAAGTACATGACTCTATGAACTTCCTATCACCAAAGACTCATACTTACATCAATTATCCATCCAAGTGGATTTACATATGACACTCAACTACCCAACCAAGTGGGTTTACAAATTTGATTCAGCTACCCAACCAAGTGGGTTTACAAAAATTGACTCAGCTACCCAACCAAGTGGGTTTACAAAATTGACAAGTCCTTAAATGACTGAATATTACAATTTTACAACATGAGTCTCAACAAGACCTTTTCATCAAACTACAAATATGACTTTTCATGACCAATACCAAGAAGACCTCAAGAGAGATCATATATCAGAACCACCATAATGCCTGCAATGCATTATACTCAGCAAAACTAATGCTCCCCCTGAATCTGTGCAACCAAGCAATCTTTCCAAATGACTAAGGCTCCTCCTTAGTTTGTGCATCCTGAAAACTTCCACCAACAAATCATCAAGGCATCTTCATCAAAACATTAGAAACAGAATTATGAGAACTGGAACACCACCAGAGATACCAAACAGTATCAGAGATACCAAACAGCACTGCAGCTGTGCTGAAGAGAGCTGAACCAACCAAAAAATTGTCAGCAATCAGTAATACGCGGTTTTATGTGCAGGAACTTGCGTACATACGCGACTGTGTTTCAGTCAACCCGCGTATCCAAAGCCATCTTCTAAATTCAACCAGAACTGATCCTCTGTGAGAAAAATGCAGTGTTCAGCTTCTTTCTGAGGTATTTGAATGCTTCCTTGGACTACAGCTAGATGGAACAGGGTAGTAGTTTCTTCAAAAGTCATCCAACGGTTGTAGCATAAGCACATTAGTAACCAAGCCTTCAGATTCTTTGCAACATCAATACAATCTTTCCAAGAAAGTTTATCATATCAAAACAACAACTTCCCATAAGTGTCAAGCAATCATTCATGTGGTCCACCACCATCCTACATCACCATGACCTTTAAGATTTAACATGAAGTAACATATGTAGGCAAAAGATCTCAACCATAGTAACAAATTATGCATGATCTAATCTTATTTCTGAATCACACGACATCCAACTCATCCATGTGTGAGTACAAAAGATACTTATTAGCAACCAGGGCTCAAAATCTCATCATAATAAGCCATGTACCAAGTCATCTTCATTTGAGCATGAGTATCACAAAAACTAGAGAATAAGCAATCATATTGCCAACAATGCAATCATTAGTATTCAACCTGCTGCTCCCCCTAAACCAGTGCTCTTCCTTAACTTGTGCAATCTGAAACACCTTCAACAGCAAACAATCTCTGCATGATCTGTCCTTCTCTCTGAATTATAAGATTTCAACGAATACTCTTTATCAACAAGCAAACAGGACTCAACCATAACCTTCAACATAGGAAACCAAGTATCATGTCATTATAATCATGAATGTAACCAGAATAATGCTAACAGTGCAATCATCAGCAGTCAGACTGATGCTCCCCCTGAACCTCTGCTCCAGATCTTCAGTTATCATATGAATTCTCTTATCCTCAATGCATACGCGACTGTGTCTGATTAAACTCGCGTGTATACGCGACTTTGGTTCATCGAACCTGCGTATGGAAAGAAGCATAGAATTTTTCATCTTCCTTCTTCTTCCTGTGCTTGTACCTCCTGTACCTGTCTTTTATTTACACCAGATGCTCTGTCAGAAATTCATATAACCAAAGTAATTAAATCAACCATGAGAGTCATCATGCATTGCTCCCCCTGTGACGATACATTACTAAATCTCATAATGTATCTCACATCATTCCTGCAGTCAATCAGAGAAGTAAGCTTCCAGAAGCGGATGACTGCAGTAGGGTCTGAATTCCCTACGTTTCTGATCGGTCCTCCTTCTTTTTCCAAATTTGCTTGAGCTTTCCAACAGTGTGCTGGAAATTGTCCACTTTCCCAGATCTGTTCATCCTGCATTCTTTTTCTACATGTTCATACTTGTTACAAACATAACATCTCATGTGGCCAGAGAAATAAACATAAGAATCATAATGAGTATTTCTATTCTTCCTCCTTTTACAATCAGCTGCTTTATGTCCATACATGTTACATGAGAAACAATATCCCCTGAAGAAACCAGAGTACCTTTCTGAATAGAATCTGTTTGATTGTGACTGAAATGATCTGCTCCTGCAATTTGCTGCAACATGCCCATAATTATGACATTTGAAACATTCAACATTATTGAATGATTTCCTTTGAGATTTCTTCATTGTTGGTTGACCTTTTGTTTCTTTCAACACTTCAAGTTTCGTATTGACACCTTCCTTTGAATCATTAGCATTCTCTTGTGAACTAGATTCTGTTTTAACAGTTTCATGAAAACCAAGACCAAGTTTGATAGAAGGAGACCTTTGACTACTAAGAATATTATCCAGAATCTTAGTACTATCTTGAAACCTCAAAAGTCTAACCTTTTCTTCTAATTTACCTTTGAGAATGTTTACCTCAACCTCCAGGGCTTGGCATTGCTTTGTCATGCTTTCTTCTTTCCTTCTTCCATTTTCTACTTGATCCTTCAGATTTAGAATTTCTTCTTTCAACCAATTTTCGTTTTCTTCACATGTTTGTTGCAGCTCTTCATTCTTCTTCTTCGATGCTTTGAGATCTTCTTTCAGAGATATGTTTTTAGCTTCAAGTCCAGCATTCTTCTTATTTGATTTTTCGAGACCTACTTTGAGGGAAATGATTTCTGCTTCAAGTTCTTCATTCTTCTTATTTGATTCTTCAAGATCTGCTAGTAGAGAGATGATTCCATCTCCAAATCCTGCATTCTTCTTGTTTGATTCTTCAAGATCTGCTTGTAGACGTTCTATGATAGACCATATTTTTGCTCCAAGTTCTTCATTTTCATTTAGTTGTAGAGGTTCCTCACTCTTCTTACTTGATGCTTCTAGAGAGATGACTGTAGCTTCAAGACCTTCATTCTTCATTTTTCCCATTGTTACGGATCTCCTTCAAGCGATCAAGCTTCTGCAGAAGGACCACCCTCTGATACCAATTGTTGAGAAAAATACTGAGAGGGGGGGGGTGAATCAGTATTTACTGCATAATCAAAACTTTCACTTTTTCCTGCTTCTAAAAGGCATACGCTACTTTCCTGAACCAGACTTGCGTATATACGCGGATCCCCTTTATGAAACTAGCGTATACAAAGAGATTTAGATAAGTCATTAAATCTTCACTTAAACCATTCCATCATTTATTTATCAGATATTCAATAAGCAGTAAACATGTGCAGTAAGAACAGAATAACCATCACACAAAGCATCACACATGAACACCAGGATTTTTAGGTGGAAACCCAAATCGGGAGAAAACCACCGCTGCAGTTGCTCACCCTTCAATATTTTATTATAGAGAAAACATCTTACAACATATGTGCTGGCGCAGACTTGACCAGCACGCAGGCACCCACCTGCGCTCGTTTACCAGCCTCTCCTGGAAGGGAGCTCCAACCCCCTGACTCGTTTACCAGCCTCTCCTGAAAGGGAGCTACGACCCCCTGATCTCGTTTACCAGCCTCTCCTGGAAGGGAGCTACAACCCCCTGACTGAAGGCTACAACCCTCAGCACCACCTTGGACCACGTTTCATCAATTTTCACACTGGATCCAACAACTTCGATAGAACACAACTTGCAGGCCACATTTCATCATATTTTCATACTGGACCCTTTCCATACTTTTAATTTCAACCATACATCACCAACAGATACATATCAACACAGATCAGATAGCAGAAACACAGCAGAACAGATCAGATATTTCATACCCCTTGCTTCAGCAAACCCTAGTTTGCATACGCGCTTTTTCTTCACTGATGTCGCGTATATACGCGCTTCCGTCCACACAAACCAGCGTATACCTCAGTGTATATTTTATTGCGCATACGCGCTTTCTCTTCAGCGAAGCTGCGTATATACGCACTTCCTCCACGGCGAAGTAGCGTATAGATCTTCAATCATTACAGAGCAGCATACTTCATCAGATCAGACATTCAGCTCAGATTCAACCCTTTACTTCAGACAGATGTTCGCCTAGATGTTCGCCTCATCACAGATCTAGGCCTTCCATAAACAGATCTAGCAAATACAAGTACATTTCAGATCTAGAAGTTCCGCTTCATCATATCTTCATAAGTGCATCATAGATTCAGATCTATCGACAAACCTTTACCCTTTCCATACAGATATACTTCATAGAGAAGTATTCATTCAAGTTCAGACATCTTGCTCCCAACTCATGATTTGCACAATGAATTTCTTCTCTTTATATATGTTTATCCTTTGTCAATACCATGAGCCCCTTTTTCAATACCACGGGCACCAATACCATGAGCCTTCAATACCACGGGCGCCTTCTTCAATACCATGAGCCAAACCAATACCATGAGCCTTCAATACCACGGGCCCCTAGATTTGCACTTTTTGAGTGCTTTAGCCCATACGCGACTTGGCGCGTTCTTTTCCGCGTGCATACGCGATTTCCCCTAGGCCAATCCGCGTATACCAAGAGACATACTCTTTTTCATCATACTTTGAGTACATTCTGAATTCCTTTCTTCATTGCCTTTTGTTAACACTATAGATACATCAGATTTCCTTCATCAAGGATATATGCTATCAAGCACAACTTCATCAAGTAAGTTGTCATCATCTTCATCAAGTGGGTTGCCTTTCAAGGACAACACTCAGCATCATATAAACATCACATCAGATTTACATCATTTACCAAGTCCATCAAGTCAAGAATAACTTCATCAGGTGGATTGCCATCAACGACAACATATGTCAACAGTCGCATGTCTTTATCTTCATTCAGTGGGTTGCCATCAAGGACAACATCCTGCATCATATTTCCAACAGATGTCCTACAAACTGTGGCCCTCCAACGGTTATCACTTCCCTAGGTAAGCCATATCGCACAAATAGCTCAAAAAGAAAATTAATCACATACTCTTATGTAGCTCTTGGAAAAGCTATTGTTTCTACCCATTTCGTCACATAGTCTATGGCAACCAGTATGTAGGCCTTCTGGTTCGATGGTGGATTGAATGGCCCAACAAATTCCAACACCCATCGTTCGAAAGCTTCTACTACCAAATGTGGTTGCAATGGAATCTCGTCGGATTGGCCAGGGTGACCCATTCTTTAGAAACTATCGCATGCTTTCACATATTTCTTTGCATCCTTAAAAATTGTGGGGCAATAGTATCCCATTTGTAATAATTTGTGCCCTTTCTGTGATCTTCAAAATGTCTGCCACCGTGGTTCATTATGGTAGGCCTTCAAGATGTCATGGATCTCGTCTTCTCAAATGCATGTGTGTATGTGCATTTTAGCTCCTGTGTGGAAAATGTATCCACCAATGTAAGAGAATCTAGCACTGTGTTGAACAATCAGCTTTCATTCCTTTGTTGTCAAGTGTCTCGGCATTTTCCCTACTGTCGAATAATTCGCTACATCTGCATACCATGGCATTTTTATTGCCATATCAAGCAAATTCTCATCACGGAATTGATCATCTACCACCAGTGGGTCATTTGTCTTTGGGACTCAAGACAGGAAATATGCAACTATGTTGTCCTTCCCTGGACAATCCTTAATAGTTATATCAAACTCCTGTAAAAGAAACATCTAACGAGTCACTCTCCCATTTGTAATAGGCATGTTAGCTAAATACCTAATGGAAAAATGATTAGTATATAGAAATACTTGATAGCCAGGTATGTAGTGTCTAAATTTAATTATAGCATAAATGACGGCCAAGAATTCCTTTTCGGTCACTGTATAATTTAGTTCAGCAGGAGTGATATTTTTTTTTTATATAGTAAATAGTGTAGGGATTATTGTCCTCCTCTTGACCAAGAACAACTCCTATCGCTATATCTGATGCATCCAAATAAATGTGAAAGGGCATCTCCCAATTGGGGCCACGCAGTACTGGTGCAATCGAGACCAGTTTCTTCAAATCTGAAAAAGTAGTGTCACATTTTTCAGACCAATGGAATTCTTTCTGGTTAACGCATACAAAGGTGCAACAATTTGTGAAAATTTATTTATGAACTTATGATAATATCTTGAATATCCAATGAAAATACGTACCTCTGTATGAGTGCAAGGTGTGGTTAATAAAAGAATTACCTCTATATTTGTCGGATCTACCTGTATTCCAGCTGCAGAGATGTAGTGTCCTAAGATCATGCCTACGGTCATCATCATGTGACACTTTTCATTGCTCAAGCATAATCTGGTAGCAATACATCATTCCAATACTTTTTCTAGTGTTTGCAGTGCCTGATCAAAGTCATCTCCATATGGAGTGAAGTCATCCATGTAGACCTCCAGCCCTTCATTTATTAAATCAGAAAAAATACGAAGTATGGCCCTTTGAAATGTTGTTGGGGCATTGCATAAACCGAATGGAAATACTCTATCGGAAAATGTACCCCAGGGGCAGGTGAAGATTGTTTTATCTTGGTCTTCAAGGGATATTTGGATTTGATTATAGCCACTGAAACCATCAAGAAAGGAAAAGAGCCATTTTCCTGCCAATGTATCAAGGACCTAATCAATAAAGGGAAGGGGGAAGTGGTCCTTCTGTGTGGCTTTGTTCAACTCTCTGTAATCCACACAGATTCACCACTTACCATTATTTTTAGGAACGACCACTAATGGAGAGACCCATTTACTGTCTGAAATATGATAAATGAAATTTATATCTAGCAGCTTCTATAATTCATATTTTAAAATGTCTTTTAGATGTGGGTTTAGTCTTCGTTGAGGCTGCCAGATGGGGCGAGCATCCTTCTTAGTTTAAATATGATGTGTGCACAGTTGGGGATATATACCCTTCATGTCTATATAGTCCCAAGCAAAGGCTACTTTATATTTTTTCAATACTTTAATGAGATTTTATTGTTGGTCACTATCAAAACTGCTTTTGATGTTTAAAATTTTACCTGGTTCGATTTCAATTGGCATGATGTTACGAACAGTAGTTGTGGGTATGTGTTGGTCATCAGTATCCAATAAAGGGTCTTCTTGGGCTTCATTATCAAGAACTTATTTTAACATTTGGCACTTTAAATTTCCCGAAGTAGATGGTTGATTTATAAATTTATTGATCACATCATCTTTAGTTTGATATTTGAATTCAAGTGCTTCTACTACTGTCAATGGTGAACGAATGTTTTTTTCCCAGTATGCAGGTGGTTGTTTGTGAATATGTACAGCGGGAAGACTTGGTTTATCACAGAGATATATAGCAATATTATTTATGGCATATCCTTTAGCAATGGTCATGTTTCCTATTTGACAGCCTATGTAAGCATTAGCCATTGCTAACCAAAGTTGTCCCAATATCAAGGGATGTCCATCTAATCTACTTTTTGGGTTAATAATAAAAAATTATGTCGGGTATTCCCATGAGTCCACAGAAACCAGGATATCCTATAGTGTACCTTCTGGTTTAAAAATGGATCGGTCAACAAGTTCCAGCAAGGTAGTGGTGGGTTCCAAGGTTGTTATTCCAAGTGTTTCACAGGCTTCTGTAGTTAAAATATTAATCGCTGCCCCCAAATCGACTAACGTGTTTGAGAAGGAGTGTCCATAGATCTAGACTGTGACTATGGGGTTTCCTAGATCCTCATATTTTATTGGTGTTTCTTTACCCAAAAGTAAATCTGACAGTGATGGTGGTGATGGTGCCGGCGTTAAGGAGAGCTTTTCAAATTTGCTCACAATGGTCTCTAACACCGGAGGAGTCGGATTCAATTCTTCATACTCATTTTCATTCATCAAAATTTTAATATTTGATTAAATGATATCGTAATAAGTTTTTAAAAAGTCATTATATAAATAAGATCCTCCCATTAGAATTAACCTCAAAATCCTTTGGATATATAACCCTTGGTCATAAGAATAGAGGTCAACATAATGTTAATATATTTATGTTCTAACCCTTTATACTTATATCGAGCCTTAAGCTTGAACGTAAACACATTAACTCTTATGAACAAGAGATTATGTTACGTTGATTTCATATGACCCCACATATTCAATATTTAACAAACATCTTTCAACTTTGAACGATTACTATTGAAATAAACGTTGTTGTACCTCAAATAACGTCCATGCAACTTGATTGGCGATTACCCTTGGATTTTTTACCTTCCAGATCGAACGGATCTCATACAAATTGCGTTGAATTTATCACAAAGAGTTAACATCCCATCGCTACATGAAATGGGCAGTTTTGGGCTGATGACGTGTTGGCATTTAATTGGATCACGTGAGTTTTTACAAAACCGCTCCTCAGCTCTAGAGGCACGCAATACTGGTAGTTTGTCATTCAAAACGCTTTTCTAGACTTCCAGTTTCTAATTGCTTTGAACGTCGGTTTCAACAGAAATTTAATCCGATTGTATTAGAATCCCATCGCACACCTCTCTTCTGCGTCAAGATTTGGATCGATTTCAATTTGTTTGGAGCCAGAATTACTTCACTGCATAATTCAAACAACGGCATTGGATTCAACTAACATCCTTCTAAACGAATGATTCTTTCTGCACTTGGATCAACGTTGATAGCAAATTATCTTTCAATGCTAACAGTTCTGCAATTCAACGCTGTTATTGGTGTCATTTTCCAGAATTTATATCGATTCATATGAATCGAACCCAGTCAATCATCTGATATCGAACCCATTTGCTTTGTCTATCTAAAAGGTTGAAAACGTATTGAATTTATGGAGCTCCTCTTCATAAAATACGCAGCAATTTAATCAAAGACTTATAAAATGTGTTCATCACATTTCTTCCTTTATAGCCCAGCAATCATACACAATTTCAATCGATTTCCACAAAGAATTTTGATTAAAACTATGGCCTTGTGAACAGAGTACAAAATATTTAAATGAATAGAGACTTTGTTTGAACTAACAAAATAAAACCCTTCAGCCCCTTTTGACTTTCTATGCAGAACCACTATAATTGATCTTTCCACAGCATATAAAAACCCAATAAATTCACGAAGGTGGAATCCTCCGGGGATTGCCAATATAAACAATAATTTAGAAACTTTGTAATCTTTATTAAATCAAATCCTCACAAGTAATTCCTCTCGGCCAACTCCCAATTTCTCCATTACAGAGATTACAATTTATAATTCTATTACACAACAGAAATCTTCTCAATTAGGATCGAATTTCCTAAATTGAGAGAAAATCTTACTTGCCCAATATCCTCCTAGAATCTATCAACTACTGCTAGATATGCTCAACAATTTAGTATCTATTAAGACTACTTATCTCTAATATTCTCCTAATTTATTACAAAAATAATAATATTAATTTTTTTGAGGAATTTGATCCTCTCATTAAAATTTGACTTTCACCCATCAGTGAATGAATTCTAACTCAGCTAGCCACAACATGTGAACAATCTTTCACATTGCTAGCTAGAATCTAATGCCCCTGCATCAGACAGTGTCCCTACAACATGAACATTCGATAAAGTCTTTGCTTTCCTCATAGGTTTTTTTACACACAATTCTTTAATTATTTTAGCATAAATAGGAATGTCTTGTATAGCCTGTACGAGAGGAATTTTAATACAAATATTTTTTAATTTCCCTATGTGATCAAAATCTGAAGAGACAATTGGCTTGGGTATTACTAATCTCTCTGCGAATGGAGGAGAGGAAATAATAATATTTTCAGGATATTTTTGGTCAACTGTGTCCCTCCCTTGTTTTATCTCTGTTTCAGTCACAATCGATTGTTTAGGTGTTGTTGGAATTTCAAACTCAATTTCTGGCAGGGCGGTATCTTCTTCAGGTGAAATAATGCGCCCTGATCTCAACCTAAGTTCATTTCATTCATTTTGTTCAGTTTTGGAGTCTGGATTCTCAATAATCTAGATCAGCTGAACCGGTCTGTTATTAGGATTAGGATTTGGTTTAGCTGGAAGTTGAGGGCATATAATAGGCTAAGAATTTTTTTGCACTGGGTATGGAGCTAGTAATGTGGGTTGAGTTTGAGCCCATGTTCCCATAGGTAAATTGGTCATTCCCGGGGTTCACTACCATTTTTGAGACCAATTTGAATTTTCTGAGGTGGAGGACGGCCACTGGGACTGATATGCGTTGTTTTTCCATAATGAAGGAGAGAAAGGAAAATTTCACCAACCATTACCTGGAAATGATTGAGTTGGCCAAGGGGGCATGGAAAATGGTTTGGATGGCCAAGAAGAAAAAGGTGATTCGTTTTTCCATGTTGTCCCAGAGTTCTGTTGATTAAATTGTGAAGAAGGAAAGAACTAAGATGGGTCTTGTGACATACCTATTGGTCGGGCTTGCCACTATCGATGTTGATTCATCAGATATAATGGTTATGTTTATTCTTATGCTTCTTTGAAGACCGATTTCAACCCTACAAGTGAATGGCATTGTTCAGTGGCATGGTCCTTGGTACAAATGGCACATGTCTGAACCATGTTCAATGGAGACTCCCGCTGGTTGTGCTTCTTCTAACAGCGTGGACAAAAAATAGCCAAGTTCTATTCTACTAAATCTTGTTTCTGCTTCGCTTGCAAGACATCTAGTTGTGTTGTGAGGGTTCCCAAGGTATCAGTTTTGAAATCTTCCAAGAGATTACCGAATTCTACTCTGGTTACGCTGCCACATAACTGTTTGTAATTCCTAGCAACTGAATCCCGTTCAGATGGCATATTACGCGTACTACCTCAAGAGCACCTGATACACAATGGAATAATATCATAATTTTTCTGATAGATTTCTCCTTTTCCCATTATATTAAGTGTTTCTAGCCATTCATATTTCATTCCTTTTATCATTGTTACTTTTAGAGCATCTTTAGACAATGCAGTATATGGGGACTTTTGCAAATTATATTGGAATCATTCAACATATTCTTCTAATGTATCGTTATCTTTTGCAGTCATGTTGAATATTTCATCTTTTAATTCTCTAGTCTGACAGTAATATTGGTATTTGCTAAGAAAAGAGTTTTTCATTTGATCCCAATTATTAATGGTTCACCCACTGAGCCCCATAAACCAGCGTAGAGTTTCACCCTTCAATGTAGAGGGGGGGGATTTCAATTTTTGAGGGTCAGTGGTGTAATCATATCCCCTACACAAACCATCAAATTCAAATAAGAATGCATCCGGACCTTTTGAAGTCAGTCCATGGAAGGTGGGGATGTTTTGTAATGGAATAGCTTTCATAGGGGAAATTGTGACCGGATCAACAATGGGATACTCCAATGTTGATGTTTGTCCCTGGGGTTGATTTTGTGCCATCTGATCAAAGATGTGCCAATAACCTTCAGGGATATCCTAGTCTGGGAGAATAATTTGAGTGGGATTAGGAGGTGGATTTGGAGGAGGCCTTGCAGCACTACCTTGATATGGAATGTTGGGTGTCTCTGTCTCAACTACTATATCAAGAGATCCAGGCTCTGGAGTTTTTATATATATCCTTACATCACTACTGGTTTCTCCCTCTCCTTCTTGCAAATTGCGAGAATTTCACTCTCGTGAAGGGTCAGGACTCAAATGTTCTATAGTCTGAAAGCTCAGTTCAGACCCTTAAGTTTCGTTGTGGATCTCGGCATAGGATGCAGATGGTGAAGCTACTGCCTGAGGGATTATAGTAGGAATCTTTTCATAAATGATTTTGGGTCCTACAAATGCCTGAGATTCAGCTTTCCTTATGATTTCGTCTATGAATGTTGTTCTGCCAAGGGTCACCGATCCCTTGGGTTTTATGGATTTAGGTGGGGGTTTTTTATCTAATTCTATCTTTTTCTTTCTATTCATTCATAAAAAAAACACACATCCTATTTAACCTCTGCACAATTTCTGAAAACTGGGCTGGTGAATAAGCGTTTTACTTGCTAATACGCAGGTTCTTACCTCTCATTTTCAATACCCAGTTCTTTCACGACAAAAGGAAAAACAAAAAGACATCACTCCTAAACACTCTCCCTGGAAACGGCACCAAAATGTTGGTTCAAAAAGATGACTGTTAAAATTAATCTTAATGATTCACATTAATCATCAACCCAGGGCAAGTCTGTTTATTTCAATAGTGCAAGCAAAGTATATGCGAGTGAAATCAAAGGTTAACTATTCTAAATCGTTGCAATAAATACTATATAATTCTTGAAGTTCAATCAATCAATTCCAAAGTAAACTATGAAATACTTCAAATCAATCAAAGAATGAAATTCTAATCTGAACTTATGCAGAAAGTAAACACTCAATGCTGAAATTAAAGACTTGTTGCAATTGAACAACAACTTAAGGAATTGAGAAGCAATAGAAAAGAAATACTTAATAAATTGAATAGCAATCACCTGTTAATATTTTGCAATAGAATTATCTAAATTCAATTAATAACAACATTCAACTACTTAACCATGCTGAAAACAATCTAATAAATGGAAAAACATCACTTAGCAGTAAAGGAATATTAATGAAAAATTCAACCTGATTGAAAAGAAATAATAACACACCACACCAGAAATTACTAAATTGAATCGTAGTTCTACAAAGTATA
The DNA here is from genome assembly GCA_034641835.2 of Pinus albicaulis. Lineage (NCBI taxonomy): Eukaryota > Viridiplantae > Streptophyta > Pinopsida > Pinales > Pinaceae > Pinus > Pinus albicaulis. Next base: position 553,611,208 of record CM076579.1, on the reverse strand, counting down.
AGAATAACTAATTTGTGAGAATCGAGAAATAAACATATAACACAAAATAGCAGAACTCCCAGGGACAGGGCCCGAAGCCTCCAGAAGTTTTCTGCCAAGAAATACTCAGAATCCTCTTATAATGAAAACACTATCTCTTTCATTAATCAATAGAATAAGTACATTATCATGAGTTCAAAGACTGTGTCTAAATAAATTTTTATTACAGAAAATTACAATATACAGGAAAAAATCTCTCATGTTCTCTTTCACTTACAGCATTTAATAACTTTAAGGAGAAACAAAACAAAGAATAGTGAATCCTCGGGATCAGGAGATCTTGAGGCTTCACAGCTATCAGCCGAATGCTTCAAGAATAGACATGTCTTTCCATCTCTTGTTGATTCACAGGAACCGGACGCGATTTAATTTTCTTTTCTTGACTGTTGTTGTTTGGTTTTTTGGTCAGCAGTTAGTTGGTTCGAATTTCCTATCAATAAAGACAACAAAAGTTATTTTTTATACTATTAAACACACTATTTATTAATAATTCATTTTACCCTAATTTTACACTATTATCCTTTGATTTATTTCCAAAATGAAGGAAAACATATAAAATTTAATAATAAATCAAGCTAAATATAGGGGTAAAATGTAATTTTTCCATGGCCCAACACAAGGCATGACACAATCTAATATGTTATGCAATTTAGTGCCCATTACAAGGCATGGGACAAGGATTCCAATGTATGAACACTTGTGCAGTGGTCAGCAACATATGGCACACCATGATCGAGCCATGCCACCTCCAATTGAAGTTCCATGTTCCTAAAGGTTGGCAATTCCAAGAATAGGTTTGAATAATAGCATTATCAAGAACAGATCAAGGACATAAGGGGTCAATGTTCTCACGATCTAATATAGCACCTTGATAATGGAAATCAATACATGAAGAGGTTATGATACATACTTCAATGAGGGGCATTAGATTGGATAATATGGTGGAAATTTGAGTGTTATAAATCCCATACTTGACTCGATCTAAAGGTGGTAGTTCATTAGATGACTTAGGAAATGCTTCCTAGCTTGATTTAATATTTTGAGTGTTAAGCTCCATCATTTCCAATTATAGGAGAGTAGAGGAAACATGAGGCATAGTCTCCTTTAGCTTATCATGTGAATCCATAACCTTATTAGAAGGAAACATAGTATAAAGGGATCCATGTGATTTTTGATGGAGTGATAGCCCATGTGGGCAGAGAATCCTAATCATATTCCATATTAGGAAGGATTTTCTAACTAGTGTCATTAGGTGGTGGTGGTACCACTGAAGAGGTGGCTACTTCCAAAAAAGGTGGCATCGTTACCCCATGAGATTCACCTTTTGTAGGAACCACCTGAGGAGCAAGAGGTTCAATTGATTCACTAGTGATAGAAGAGAAAATGTTAATGTTGGAAGGAGATGGACATGGGTCTAGTCGAGCAAGGGGAATTGTTCCCATATACGAGGATTCTTTTAACATCCCTACTCTAATGCTTTCATAAAGGGTGGTGGAATATCCTACCTAGGGGATTGATTGGCTATCATGAAATCGAAGATCGGACTTGAAAAATTCTAAATTATCAATGGTGACTATATTACCTTGATTGGGATACATAATGACTTGAAATAACTAAGACTATATATTCGTCATTACATAAAAATAGCTTCTCCCAAGCAGGAGGTTATAATCAAGTGGTGCATTAATGACCTCAACCTCAACAAAGATCGTTTTTCCCTTCATATCTATAGGAAAAATAGAAAATACCCCTTGAGGTTGCAAGGTATTCCCATCAAAATCCTTAAATGTTGATCTAGGTGAAAAAAATGTTGGGGAATCAAGATATTTCCAACACTTCGATGACATAATGCAAGTCGATTCCACCGCATCAAAGATTTTCCTATGAACACGTTGTCCAAAAACATAGACCCTAAATTTATAATTTCAAATGATTTGGAAGATGGGGTTTCTATAAATAAGGATTGAAGGTCATGATGTTTGAATCTGAGGGATCCACCCCACTGATAACAGATAATAGTGCATTGTGTTGCATTGTGAAACTTTTCAAAACTTAAAATGTATACATAATAGATGGAGCTTGGGATAGATCCTTGACAATGTTGTAACTGTGAGTGGCCCTCTCGTTATGTATATGCATAAAATTTCGAAGTGGACCCTTATTTTGGCATGACATAGTGGTCAATGATGTCATTTCAAAATTAAGTTGGCATCAGTGGGAGGTTGTGTCATAGGCTTTGAGGTAGAGGTTATACTCTCAGGATTATCATAATTATGCACTCTATTTGTAAGACAGATGGTTGAATTAACCAAAAATATATCTTTCATAGAAGATGAGGTATTAGAAGAAGTTTTTCCCCACTTCCCCCTTGTTGAGGTTTTGGAGGGTTAGAAACCATATGTTGTTTTTGGGATGGAAAAGGATTCATCAAGACAATTGGTTGACAAGAAGGTTGTTGGAGGTAATACTTACGAGTCTCATCCATTCAGGTGCACTCATGAGTAAGATGGTCATCCTCACAAATATTGTAAGGATAACATTTTCTTTCTTCTTCTCTTTGGTGTTACTTCTAGTGTTCTCTTAGGCTTGTGATGCCCCTTGTGCCTCATTGGAATTTTTAGACTTGTTTTTTTTTTTTTTACCTCTGTATTGTTGAGGATTCTTAGTTGATGTGGATAGGAAATAATTGACCTTAGAGGCAGGAACATGAGCATGAGGAGTTTGAGTAGAAGGAATGACAGATAGGGCACTAGAAGATATGTTCATTTAACCCATCAGAGAGGTTATTTGGCCTATATTTTTCATAATATATACACCCCAAGAATCCATCAACATGGGTTCCAATTTTATGATTTGAAGGATTATTCGATGATTGAGGAGTGTTAGAAATAAGTTCATATAAGGTTCCTGGTTGAGAATAGATCAAGTCAAGTTGATGTGCACACATGATCGATTTCTTGTCGATTTGGGCCCCACACTTTGCCACATATTCAATAACCTTAGGTAGTAAGTACTTAATGAACCACTCATGTAGCAACTCATCAGGAAGTTTGTTTCAGAGTAAGACTTGTCTCCTCCTCCACTCATGAATATGATCAAAAATGTGTGTGGAGTTGCCTTGAAGGAAGCTAGTCAGAGTATTGGTACCAACATCATACCTAACAGGAAATTGATAATGGTTAACGAAATTATAAGCTAAAGATACTGAATAATCATAAGTGGCACATTCTAATTCAATATACCATTTGGAAACACTTTGGTGAGAGTCAATTGGAAAATATGTAGCATAATGATATCATCATGGAATTATTTGAATGAACACTACAAATGATAAGTATTAATGTGGTTTCAGGGTATTCCCTAGGTTTACCATTGAATTTAGGAATGCCTACTAGCATTTTATGTGATACGTGTGGCCATGAAGGATTATGCCTAATGGGATCATTCATCAACTTAGATAAATTGAGTAAATCTAGTATTTCTAAGAAAGGTCATGTGAATGATACTTGGGACGGGTTAGGTGCCCTTGGTGACCCAAGTGGAGGATGTTCTACACCCATAGCTTGGTTCCTAGTGTTATGTTAGCTCGTGGAAGTGGGTTTAATAGAGGTGTTAGCTACCCATATAAACATGTTATTGGTTAATTCCCCGAGGGAAGATTCCCATAGTGGAAAAAGGATTTCCAAGAGGTTGCTAACCTCATGGGTTAAATGTTAGAAATTAAATAATAGAGCAATGGAACACATAAAATATTGCAAAAAAACAAACACAAAAAGGAATAAAATAAGACAGACACATATATATGTGGTTCACCCAATTTGGGCTACGTCCACGGAGAAACAACCAGTCCTTCATTATACATTATCTAAAAAAATGAAGAGATACAACCTACAGAAAACCGGTTGAAAATTCCTCTTCGCTCTCACATAATCTCTCCTCTTGTATTCATGCACAAAATAGTACATAGACATAATACAATTCCCTCATATAAGCCAAGGTTTGTCGTATAGGGCAAAAAACCCTAAATTAACATAACTTATACCATCAAATATTCCGCCTAATGAACGACCCAGATTGACTATGAAATTACAATATTTTACAAGGAAATTTTTCATCTAATTTTCGCTTCAGGGGCGCTTCCCCAAAACCCCCTCTAGGGTAGGGGGGTATCCAAAGAATTGCATCCCCTCCATGGAAAAAATAATGTGAGGGAAATCACCCCCACACCCCCCTCATCATGGACTAGGATCCAAAATTGGTTGAAACAAGACCTGTAAATCAGGAAAATAATCAGGCTACACACCCAACACTAAAAGATGTTCCAAAAGGATAAAACCCCATGTATTAAACATATAGAAATAATTACCACCCCCTTATGAATTGCATGGGCCAGAGGTATGACCTTGGAATGCATATCCCCCTAACAATTGACTTCCAAAAGGATTTTAGGGCCCACTATAAATGAACATAACCCCAACTGTGATAGAGAATGGCGTGCATGTAATGAAAGGATTCCAACCATAAGGAAATCCATTATTAGGTATATTTGCACCATCTACTGAGATATTGAAACCCATCGTGGGGACTGAGGAACCAAATGAAAAGGAGAAGTTTGACCCTTTGATATTGGACATATGAACACTAGATTTTATTAAAATAGAACCTATGCTCAATGTGAACGGATATGAGATGTTCAATGATGTGGAGGTACCCATGGATTAGCTAAGTGGAGGGAAAGGCTTCCCATGAATATTCTGCCAAAATGAGGACACAAGTTATCAAAGGATGTGATATGGACAAGACCTATCGTCATAGAGATAGGTGTATACGTGACATGTGGAAGACCATCAATCACTACAAGTACGGACATAATAGGTTATGTTGTCTCTTTGTAGACAATTGTAGGCTCGCGAATTTCGCCAACGCATCTAAGTAAGGGCTTTAATTGAATTGGATGATCAATGCATTAAATCTTTAACACTTGTATAATCCAAATATTTCTAAGAAGTTAAAAGCGTTGATATTCATTTATAATAGCATAAAATATTTGAATAAATTTTGAAAGTGGAAAAGGGAGAAAATGTATGTCAATTAAACATTCATATTGAATGCTTAATTCACTAGATATAGTATATGTGTGCAGAAGAATTCTACAGCCAAGCATATGCAAATTTATATATATATATATATATATATATATATATATATATATATATATATATATATATATATATATATATATATATATATATATATTCAAGAGATGATAGAAGGCAACAGTTTAAAGTTGTAGATGAACTAATTCAAACATATTATTCATTTACCTAATCTCCATAATGATGATAACTTTGCAGTGGGTTGTCAAGGAAGTTAATACTTAAATTATCCTTACCCTAACTCCTATGTTACCTTGAATATATGATGAAAAACATAGATGAATATACCAGAAAAACTCGCATGAACACAAATGTTGTTAAGACTGAAGTCACAATCCTTTGATTATCTTAAAAAACTTTCAGAAAAGTACAATAATGTATATGGACTATCAAAAGGGTTGAACCCTTCGTACTTCGTATAACAAAAAAATTATAGATTATAATTCAAAAATATCTAATCTAATACAATCCTTTACAAAATAAAATCTTATCCAAAATGATTTGGATATATTGAACTAATACAACATAAAAATAGAGTTTATGAAATTGATTTGCATATTCATCACTTTATTCGAGGGTGTTGTTTGTAACTGTTGCCTAAAAATCTATTTATGCTCTTTGTGCTCCTTCTTTCGTTGTACTGGAACCTGAAAATATGTATTCAAGCTCTATTGTTTGTGTTGATGCCCTAAAATGTTACATTCAGTTTTACTCGATAAGCTCAAGTAAATTATCCCATCTTTTATCATATGGAATTGAGAATTTAATCATTTCCTTGTATACTTCATCCACCTCTGTGTATTTTTCAAAAGTTGGCCTGGTAATAAATAAATGTTGAATTTCATGTTGGATAAATAAATCATATTATATGCCTTCAATAAAATATTTACCATTTATGATTCCCTTTACTTTAGAAAATTTTGACATGTCTGCTTCCATTTGATGTAACTTTATGCTAGTAATTTTCTAGTGGAATCAATTGGCCACTAGAATATCTTAGAGGTGGAAGTCCCTTTTAATGTAGGATGGAAAATTTCCTTCAAAATTTCCTTATCTACACTTCTAAGTTTTGGAATTTATTTTATAGTTGTACCATTAAATTTATTTTGGTCAAACATTTTCTGACTCCTTGGATTGTATCAGGCCTATATTCAATTCCTAAGTCTTCCAATTTATCCTTATTCCTTTAATTCAGCACTTTGATTATTCCCATCGCCTCCCCTGGCTTATGATCCAAGTCTTCTTTAATTTTTTGTATGGTTTCCTTTTCTCCTTTTATCGGTTCTTCTTGTTCAAATATTATCTCGATAGATGTCCAGATCTTTATTATAGTTGAATTGATATTAACCTAAATATTTTCCTTTACTTAAGCTAATGTCTGTGTTGTTAGTGATTCATCTTCATACTTTTCAAGTTGTTTGGTTAGCTTGAAATTTTTATGTATTTCAAATATATATGCATTATCTTATTTGATTTTATTCTCTTCCATCCTCTACAGTGTTGATTTCAACTTCTAAATTTCCATATTTCTTAGGGATAAATCCCCCGTGGATTTTGATTTTTTTTTTAGATTCTTAATTGATTAGGATGTTTCTGTACTTTAGAGGTCCTTGCACTTATTTTTTGTTCTTTTTCTTTTAACAGGACTTCCATATCAGCCTCCATTTTCTGTATTTGGATGTTCTGCCCCAAAATCATCTTCACCATGTTTTCTTTATCTCTCTCAATTTTCCCTATTTATTTAGTTTTTGGATGCTATATTGTAGGTAAGTTCAGTTGTTTTCTAAGCTCTTATATATCTAAATTTCTTCTCTTGATTATTTCTTCAGCAACGTTGACATCACTAGGATTTTCTCCTAGATTTATAACCAGATATTCCGACCCTTTTATTCATGTATCCTTGGCTAATGAATACATTCTTTATAACTTGAGTTGTGAATGAATATTATTTAAAGATACTTGCAATTTAGAAGTTATCATGGATGAACTTGTGAATGTTGAATAAATCATCTCACCTGCGTTTTTGTGAAGATTAATCTAATCTATTAGGTGTATTTTCTTTGTATCAAAAGAAAACACAAAAGTTTTATAATCATTGACACTTTTGGGAACTGGTAATTTTTGCTCAAGGAAGGCCAACTGAAATTTCCCTCTATCAGGGTCTATTGCAGATAAAATTATGTGTTGAGTAGTGGAAGATTGTTTCCAAAACTCAGTATAGTTGGAAGTTTTCAATGCTTCATTCTTTTTCTTCATCTCTCTAAATCTGGAAAATATACTTTGTTGTCCTAAATATGGAGAAACAGGGGAAACGTGATAATCAATTTTTGTTTCTTCAGCTTGTTGTAAAGAGAATACGGGCTTGCCTGATAATACTATTGTAGTGTGTTATTCTGAATTTATGCCTTCTGATGACTCCTATTTTGTATTCATTGATTTCCTCTTTTTGAAAACTTTGGAACCAACTGCTTTAATTCTTGAACTTGTAGGTGAAAAAATTTATCTTGGTATTTTCAATTATATTTCCTTCAATATTGGAGTCCAATGATGTATAACTAGAGGTTTGTTTTTCAGTTTCTTACAGTGTGTTTTCTTCCCATTCTTCCCTATTTGCTACTGCTCAATCTCTAGTTTTTCTATGTGTACATAAGGTGTTGAATTTTGTTCAAATATTATCTTTGAAATCACTGTGAGGGGGTCATAAGGTCAATTGAATCTTAATTTGAATTTCATATGTTTTAGTGGATTGTCCACTTCCTTCTCTATTGCTCAGGTGTTAACAATAAATGGACCAATCTATGTTTTTAATTTGAACTGGTCTTTCTTTTTCCTTGACACAAAATGTATATCATCCATATTCAACCTATACTTAATGAATTCTAAAGAGAGAATCCTCATAGGCAGAAAAATTGGCAACTTATGAGCAAGCTCACAACCATAGACTCTGTTTTCTTTAAAATTTTGATAAAGATACAATTATACAACCTTAAATTGTTCACTGAGATGTAAAAGAGTCTTTTGATTTCTATGGAGACTCTAGGAACTGCATCACTTCTTAAGAGAAATAATGCCATATTAAAAAATTGATTAACAAAATCACTGAAAGAGTATGCCTATATTTTTTTTCTAAGTAGAGAGGTCCAATGGATGATTGATTGTGGTCTACCATGCAAATCAATTTTTTGGAATGGAAATTCAAATCTCTCTGACTAATGATACAAAAATATATAAACTAGAACATATTGATGTTTTAAATATCGTTCAACACTAAATTTTAGGAATTGGTCATGGATAACATCTTATAAAAACTAACTAAAATTGAACAGAACTAAGGGCTTGTTTCTAGATGAAAATACTAACAGAAATCCAAGGATGACTTCATCTACCAACTAATCAATTTGATACCATAAGAGACAAGAAACCATAGAAATACCTTGTGTAGACATTGCTCGAAAAATTGTTGAAGAATATGGTGGATTGGTTCTGGGAAATTCTGAATTTTCAGGCAGAAAAGACTCAAAAATTTTAGCTTGCTCCTAAAATGTAAGCTTATGGTAAATTTCCATAAGGGAATCAGTTGAAAAAGGATGAAGGGGGACTTAGGGATTGATATGCAATTCTTGAAAAATGTATCCAGGGGTTATTGAGAACAAAATTTCATTGTTACTAGCCATTATGGCTCTCTTGCTAGGTAAATAATGACTATCGCATCAAGTGATGAATTCAAGGAAATGATGGGTTTGGGGAAAACAAAATCGGGGCAACAATCACCCCAGAAGAAAAATTCATCATTGGAATTTTCAATTTTTTTATATGCCCAATTATGAAGTTCATAGAGATCAAATTCACATTGGGTTTCTGTAAATTTTTATTGTGTATCGACTAAGGGAATTTCATCGACGTTAATTACAGGGGGTAGGGTCAGACTCTTTACAAATATTTTATATTTTCCCTTTTGACTAGCCATTTCAATAAATTTATAGAACAAAGGATAAATTAAGAAATTACCCAGTCAAATGATAGTTGACAACACAGGGTATTTCCGCAACTAGTCGTTGTTTGGTTTTCAGAGAGCTTCATGCAAGAATGGAAAAAGGATGGGCATTGGAGTGATGACGGAAATTAAATTTGGAATGAGATTCAACAATTTAGTTTAAATTATTGCTATTTGCACATCAAGACTTATTAATCATAGCATTGGTGGGAGCATTAAATAACTTAACAGGGAAATTTTCTAAGTTATGAGAAGATTTAGCAATGGCTATTTTACTGGGGGCAATAGCGACATGATAAATGAGCAGGAGGGTTGGCGGGAAAATTGGCAGCAGGCCGAAGCAGTTTGCGGGAGAGGGTAGGCGATAAGTGGTTTAAGGTGGTACGGGTCCCACAATTCACAATAGAGTGCCATGTAAGAGGAGCGAGTAAAATTAAAACAACTTTGTGGAGCCCCCCCCTTCATTATCCTTCGGGAGTGTGGGGGGTCCAGCAGAACAGAGTTATTATTGCCTTTGACTTCTGTAATGTTGAAAGGTCCCAACCAGAGGTTATCGAACTTTCCATGCTTGCCTTTTTGTTCTCTTCTTCCATCCCATCTGAGAACCAAATCTCCTTGTATCAAGTCCCTCTCTTTGGCTTTCCTTTCACACAAACTCTTCATCTTGTCTTGATATTGCCTAAGTTTTTATTGAACTTCATCCCTATATTGATTTAGCTCAATAATTTGATTTATCCTTCTTTAAAAATCATCAGTCTCTTCATATGAATCCTAAAAAAAATTCATGACTGGAATTATAATTGAGTAGGGAAAATATATTTTATTCCATAAACAAGTTGAAAAGGATATTTACCAGTAGACCTTTTAGGTGAAACCCTATTTTCCCATACTGCATATTTAAAATGACTATCCTAGTTTCTTGTATGATCTCCTAACACCTTCTTAATGACTTTGATTATAATTTTATTTGATGATTCTGTCAGCCCATTCCCTTGTGGATAATAAGGCATAGAATCACGCAAATCAATCTAATATTTTTGAGAAAAATCAATCATCTTAATATTTCTAAAATCTTGAGCACAGTTTGTAACTATTTTCTTTAGACAGCCAAATCTAGACAAAATGTTTTCTTCAATAAATTTCATAACTACTTCAAATGTTGCATTCCTTACAGGAATACATTCTACCCACTTTGTGAAGTAATAATTTTTTGCAAGTATAAATATGTGTTGATTACTTGAATAAGTCACTATTTTACCAATGAAATATAATCCCCACTGCAAGAAAGGAGCTTCCACTGAAATTGGAATAAGAGGGAGTAAAACTATTCTTTGTTTTCTGAAACAAAATCTAACATGGAATACAAATTCTCACCTTTTATCCAACATGTGCAAATACCTTTGGCCAATCGAATCTACCTCTAATTATTTTTTTTGTTGTTACTTTCCAAGCATTATTCCTTCCACAGACTCCTTCATGAAATTGTCCAATTGCTCCTTCTGTTTCACTTTCAGTCAAACATAATAAGAGAATATTTAATGGGTTTTCCATTATATATTTGCATTTACTATACAATATTTCATTTCTCTGACCTTAAGAGATCTACATTTATTTCGGGTGAATTGAACAGGATATTCAAAATCACGCAGAAAATGTACAATGTCTTTATACCAATCGGACAATAGAAAATTTTCATCAATATGCAAAGGAAGTGGCTATGAACTAGAAGACGGTTCTTGTGTATTCTTCTCCAGGGAACAGAAGAATGTTCTTGTGGATTCTTCTCCTCTGAAATCTGCATGATTGAGTTGATGCCCAAATTTTTACAATTTTATTATGCCAACCATTTAGCTAGACCTTGTCCTTTTACTAGCTTTGTAGGTTTTATATATAGATAAAATTCCAAGATCTTATAAATCAATCTACCTCTATTTATATTTGTATTAGGCTGATTCAATATTGTATTTACTGCATTATTAGGCACATAAGCAATTACAGTAGAATGTGGGACATAAATACTAAAAGGCTTCAAAGCTTGTACAAAAGCATAAGCTTGCTTTCTATTATGTTTTATTTCAATTTTTCATCCATCATCACTTTACTAAATAAATCAATTGGTTTCTCATGTTGATCTTCATTTTTCTGCAATAAAATGGTTGCTACTGCCGTGTCTGAATCTTAACTTAAATTATTTTTATTGGCACATCAAGACTTATTAATTGGAGCGTTTGTGGGAGCATTAAATAACTTAACGGGGAAATTTTCTAAGTTATCAGAATATTTAGCAATGGCTATTTTAGTGGGGGTGGTAGTGACATGCTAAATTAGCGGAAGGGTTGGTGGGAAAATTGGCAGTGGGCCGAAGCAGTTTGTGGGGGAGGGTAGGCGATAAGTCATTTAAGGTGGGGTGGGTCCCACAATTCATAATAGAGTCCCATGTAAGAGGTGGCAGTAAAATGAAAACAACTTTGTTGATCCCCCCCCCCTTCGTTATCCGTTGGGAGTGTGGGGGGTCCCGCAATTGCACCGTAATCGTTGATCCGAGCAGGTGTGATCTAGATCATTGAAAAGTTCCTATTGTTTAGCTCTTCGACGATAATTTTTTTATTTACAAAAAATAATAATCCAAAACATTTTTTCTGCCTATAAAAAATTTGAAAGCAGCATTTGGACTTGCTCTCTTATTACAAAGTGCAGAAAATAAATTTAACTATTTTTTTTTAAACTTACGAATTTTCAAAATAAAATGCATAGGTAAAATTAACTTACAACATCATCTCCATCTGGATACTGCTTCCCCTTGTGAGATGCAGAGAACCTGTAGATCCATGTGCCTTCTCCTCATGCTATGGAGTCTTTACTGTTAAAAAAAAATCACGCTTTCTCTGGAAATATAAACAAACCAGATATAAAAAATATTGATGATGAAAAAAACATACTCAATATTGGATGTAATGTTTCAAACACTGCCCATTGAATGGAAATGGTGAGTATTCTTTTTCCAAATTTCGAAGAACGAAGGTATTATTGCCTTTGACTTCTGTAATGTTGAAAGGTCCCAACTAGAGGTTATCGAACTTTCCATGCTTGCCTTTTTGTTCTCTTCTTGCATCCCATCTGAGAACCAAATCTCCTTGTATGAAGTCCATATCTTTGGCTTTCCTGTCACACAAACTCTTCATCTTGTCCTGATATTGCCTGAGTTTTTATTGAACTTCATCCCTATCTTGATTTAGCTCAATAATTTGATTTATCCTTCTTTAAAAATCATCAGTCTCTTCATATGAATCCTAAAAAATTTTCATGAATGGAAATTCTAAGTGAGTAGGGAAAATAGCCTTTATTCCATAAACGAGTTGAAAAGGAGATTTACTAGTAGACCTTTTAGGTGAAACCCTGTTTTCCCATATTTCATATTTAAAATGGCTATCCCAGTTTCTTATATGATATGCTAACACCTTCTTAATGACTTTGATTAGAATTTTATTTTATGATTCTATCATCCCATTCCCTTGTGGATAATAAGGTGTAAAATCATGCAAATCAATCTAATATTTTTGAGAAACAAAAGTCATCTTAATACTGCTAAAATTTTGAGCATTGTTTGTAACTATTTTCCTTAAACGGCCAAATCTAGACAAAATGTTTTCTTCAATAAATTTCATAACTACTTCAAATGTTTCATTTGTTCCAAGAATAGCTTCTACCCACTTTTTGAAGTAATCAGTTGTTGTAAGTATCAATATGTGTTGATTACTTGAATAAGTCACTATTTTACCAATGAAATATAATCCCCACTGCAAGAAAGGAGCTTCCACTGAAACTGGAACAAGAGGGAGTGCAACTAGTATTTGTTTTTTAAAACAAAATCTGACATGGAATACAACTTCTCACCTTTGATCCAACATGTGCAAATACCTTTGGCCAATTGAATCTAGCTCTAATTATTTTGTGTGTTGTTACTTTCCAAGCATTATTCCTTCCATGGACTCCTTCATGAAATTGTCCAATCGCTCCTTCTGTTTCACTTTCAGTCAAACATAATAAGAGAATATTTAATGGATCTTTCCAATATAGATTGGAATTTACTATACAATATTTAATTGTTGTGACCTTAAGAGATCTAGATTGATTTCAGGTGAATTGAATAGGATATTCAAAATCACGCAAAAAATGTACAATGTCTTTATACCAATCAGACAATAGAAAATTTTCATCAATATGCAAAGGAAGTGGCTATGAACTAGAAGAAGGTTCTTGTGCATTCTTCTCCTCTGAAATAGAAGAATGTTCTTGTGGATTCTTCTCCTCTGAAACCTGCATGATTGAGTTGATGCCCAAAATTTTACAATTTTATTATGCCAATCGTTTAGCTAGACCTTGTCCTTTTACAAGCTTTGTAGGTTTTATATATAGATAAAACTCTAAGGTTTTAGCAATCTGTATCCCTCTATTTCTATCTGTATTAGGCTAAGTCAATATTGTATCTACTGCATTATTAGGCACATAATCAATTACAGGAGAATGCAGGACATAAATACTAAAAGGCTTCAAAGCTTGTACCAAAGAATAAGTTTGTTTTTTATTATGTCATGCTTCAATTTTTCATCCCTCATCACCTTACTAAATAAATCAATTGGTTTCTCATGTTGATCTTCATTTTTCTACAATAAAATTGTTGCTATTGTGGTGTTTGAATCAAAGCAAGAAATACTGAAGAGTTTGGAATAACCAAGACTAGAAGGCATTGGTGCTTCGGAAATTTATTTTTTGATCTGAGAAAAAGAGAATATAGCGTGTGTGGTCCATTTGAATTCATTATATTTCTTGAGCATATAAGTAATTTCTTTAACAATTTCAGCATAATTAGGTATAAATCTTCTTAAAAAATTTATCCTTCCTAAGAATGACTAAATTCATTTTTTATTTATGGGAAGATTTATTACCTGAATTGTTGAAACTCTTTTAGGTTCAATTGTAACTCCTTTTGGAATAATATTCCCTAACAATTTCCCTTCCCTCATGGAAAACAAGGATTTTTTAGGATTAAGAGAAATCCCAAATTTTTTATATCTCTAAAAGACTTTCCTTAAATTTTTGATACATATTACATCATATTCAGAAAAAGTATTGTCAAATCATCAAGGTAAATAACTATGAATTTTTTTACCTTACCAACAAATCACAAATCCATTGCTCTTTGAAATGTTCCACCAACATTAATTAGACTAAAAGGAATTTTAGCATACATGAAGGTGCCCCATGGGGTTGTGAATGTTATATTTTCTTTGTCTTTTTGGCTTACCAAAATATGATTGTATCCAAAAAAATCATCCAACATTGAAATATTTTCTAAACATGTTACTCTTTGAAGCAATTGATCCATTTTTGGTAATGGATAATTATATTTCAATGAAAATTTATTTAGGTTTCTAAAATCAACACACATTATTATTTCTCCATTCTTATTCATAACAAGCGCTAGTTTGGATATCCATTCAGAATATCTTAAAGGAATAATATTGTTTTCATCCAACAACTTCCTTACTTCTTTCTCAATAATGGGAAATAGAACTGGATTAATCCTTCTCATTTTTTGTTGAAATAGCTTAGCTCCTAGTTTCAAAGGAATTGTATGCTCAATGATAGTTGTGTAATAAGTCTTAAAATATTGATATGACCATGCAAATACATCTTTGTATTCTTTTTAAAAAAATTGACATATGTTTCTCTTATATATTGTGGCAAACTAGCTGAGATTTTAACATTTCTTATTTCTTTTGTAGCACCAATATTATAGTCTTGTATATTATCCTATTGTGAGTTTAACGATGAATATTTTGATACATCATTTTGATCAATCATTTTTCAAGAGGAACTAATCCCTTTGGAATATGATTATTAGGAAACTGAATTATATCATCATCAACTATTTTTTGTTTGAAATTCATATCTGAATCAACAACATTTTAGTTTACTTCATCATTGTTTTCTTCTTCAACATGTAAACATGAAAATTCATCAATAGTTCGCAAAACATTCTTCAATTGTTCATCATCTTCAAGTACTTTAAAATGTTTTAAATTATTTGGAATAAAAGATTTGTACTTCACTTCAATATGATAATGTAATTGCAAAGGATCTGGTGTTTTGAAAGTGCTTGCATAAACTTCCAAGGAATCTGCATGAATATTATATTCTCTCTTAATAAATGAAATGTTGAAAGCCTGAAAATAATTTTCCACGTAGTATCATACTTCATTTCTGTAAGCTCTAGGTTTAGGATGTATTTTTTGAAAAAGGCTTCTAGCTTGTTTCATTATCAATTCTGAATCACCAAATAATGTCAGATTTTGTACCTTCAAATTTTTAGCTAACTAACTCCAAAATTAAAGCCTCATATTTTCCACATTATTAGTGACTTAAAAATCTAACTTAAAGGATTGAGTAATGTTCTTCTTTTCAGGTGAAATTAATACAATTCCTACTCGAGCTCCATCTTTAGAAAATGCTCCATCAAAATACATTTTTCATGCATCACTATCTGAAATCTAAGGGATATTTATAGTGTCTTCAATTCCGATTTGTGGATTACATAGATCATTTGTAGCCAAGTTAAAACACATAAAATCTTGATCAATAGCATAAATAGGATGGTTTATTGCTTTATTATCTTTACAGACAGTTTTTATGGATCTTACTTCTCTGTACAACCTTAAATGTTCACCTCCATAAACTGGGATTGTAGCATAGGACATATCCATTTGTAAGCTTCCCCCAAGATTATCGCAACAAGATCTTGATAATAGCATACCAAACTTATGAGGAATATTTTCTAATACTATATCCAATACTATGCTCTTCACATGGATTTGAGAAAGAGTGACAAAAAAATATTTGATTAATCCCAAGCATGGTACTTTCTTTGAATCAAATGTGTAGAAATAATGATAGGGCCTAGTAATTTGCAACTGAAGTTGGTCCATGATAAAATTAGGCATCCGATTATGAGAAGCACTAGAATCTAGCATATAGTTGTACAAAATAAAATCATGATCTTTTAATGTAACATATAAATGTGGCACACTTTCATCTATCATATCCAAACTAGGCCCAAAAACTATTGAAGGCTTCTCATCCTCTAGGATAATTACAACTCCTTCAACATCTACACTTGAATATTGTATCCATTTAGAAACTTGTTGTTTATAACCCAGATTCCTTGAAAGTTAAGATAAGGGAATTTGAATTTTTGCCCTTACTAATTCTCTTTCAACATTGAAGACAGATGGAATAGATTTGTCTATACTATATTGTTTTTGTGATTGATTTTGAGGTTGAAAGGTTGAACAAATGGAGTTTCAGTAGATTTATCTTGCAGGACACCAAAGGTAACCTTTTTTGCAAGTATATTAGGGCCTTGTCTAGGTGTGAATTCATATCCTCTATTCATTTCAGCAATGAGAAACTCAGAAAAGCCTTGATATTTAGACATTTGAGAGGATTATTTATTCTAAGACAGAGGTTGAATTTGATTAATGGGGACGATATCATTTCCAGATGATTGGTCATTAAAATAAATGTAT
Source organism: Pinus albicaulis (assembly GCA_034641835.2). Classification (NCBI taxonomy): domain Eukaryota; kingdom Viridiplantae; phylum Streptophyta; class Pinopsida; order Pinales; family Pinaceae; genus Pinus; species Pinus albicaulis. The sequence goes on along the minus strand of CM076579.1, from coordinate 553,594,433 downwards.
CATTGGTCGCAACTAGTACTACTTCTTCAAAGTCTTGATCATCAATCATTAATGGAGGTTGGATTTGTTGGTCATTATTTGGTCTTCACAAAATTTTTGGTTGGAAAGGTCTTCTGAATTGCGTTTGAGGTCTATTTACATTTTTTTGAGGTACTCTAGGTTGAGTTTCCATTCTTGATATTCAAGTGGACAAATTTCTCAATAATGAAATTATTTCATCCATCTTATGCTCTTTTTCTTTATTCTTTGATGATGAAATACTTTCTTCTCTAACATTTAATTTCCTCTATGTTTTTTCTACCTTTGCTTTCATTTTACCTGATGTTGCTCTATTTGCTTCTACTTCAACTGCATTGGTTTGTATGTCTGCTAAGGTTTAATATTTCCTCTCTCTTAAAATTAAAGCAAAATCATCATCAAATTCTTTAGAAAAACTAACTTTAGCTACAGTTACAAGAAGTTTACAATTTTGTGCCATTTTATTGTAAATATTATTAAACCTTTTAATAAATTCTACCATGGGTTCATCAGGATTACTCTTAAAATCTTCAAATTCTGTCAATTTTAATAAATATGATCCTTTTTAATTCCCCATTGATTTATGAAGATCTTTGTTAAATCTGCCCATGAATTTATATAATTTGCGCGTAATTGCCTGAACCAAATTCTGAAATCTCCTTCTAATGGTTGAACAAAAAGTCTCGTATAGAAATCTTCGTGTTCTAAGTTCATATTATCTGCAAAATTAATAAATGAAGATACATTATCTTCAGTCGTGGGTCCTGCTTCTCCATTAAACTATGTAAATGCTTCAAATATCCTTCAAGAAAGTCATGGATTGTTGGTGGAAGTACTAATGTTTCATATCGAGCTGTCACAATACACATAAATGCAACCATCTGATATTGTGGTAAAATTGGTTGTCTGGGAGATGAGACTTTAGGAGAAGACGATTGATCTGGAACTGTAGGTTTTTTAAGAAACTAAGGATGAATGACTACCTTTTGGACTTCAGGGACTATATTTTCTTGATCTTAAAAAGATATAGGATTTGTAAATATTTAAGTTCCTCTTCATGCTTGATAGAAGTGGATGGATAAGTATGTATAACAGAGGAAATAAAATCAGCAGGTTTAAGTTCAAGAAAATCAAGTTCAAGCTCTGCTTCTATATCAGAGGCTTCTAAGAGGGAGACAGGAAGCTCAAAAGATTCAAGTTGATTCACTAATAAAGTGGATTGTAAATCTACTCCTTTATAAAGGAGTTCCAAGACTTTAGGTAGTAAATTTGATAATTCAGAAGGAATTGTGATTGATTGAAAATGCCTAGGTTGTGACATCACTATGATCCACTCCTAGATTTATCACCAGATCTTCCATTCCTTTTATTCTGGTAACCTTGGCTAAGGAAGACTTTATTTCTAACTGGTGAATGAATATTATTTAAGGATGCTTGCAATTTAGAAGTTTCCATGGTTGAACTTTTCAATGTGGAATAAATCATCTCACCTGCTTGTTTATGAAGATAAAACCGATCTATTAGGTGTATTTTCTTGGTATCAAATGAAAACACAGAAGTTTTATAATAATATATGCTTTTATGAACTCGTAATTTTGGCTCAACGAAGGCTAACTGAAATTTCCCTCTATCAGGGTCTAGTGCAGATAAAAGTATGTGTTGAGTAGTGGAAGATTGTTTCCAAAACTCAGTATAGGTGGAAGGTTTCAATGCTTCATTATTTTTCTTCAACTCTCTAAAAATGGAAAATATACTTTGCTGTCATAAAGATGGAGAAACAAGGGAAACAGGAGAATAAATTATTTTTTTTTCAATTTGTTGCAAAGAGAATATAGGCTCGCCTAATAATACTACTGTAGTGTGTTCTTCTAAATTTTTTCCTTCTGATGACTCCTCTTATGTATTCATTGATTTCCTCATTTTGAAAACTTTGAAACCAATTGCTTTAATTCCTAAACTTGTATGTGACACATTTTCTCTTGGTCTTTTCAATTTTTTTCCTTCAACCTTAGAGTCTCCATAGTTTTCTAAGTGGAGGTTTGTTCTTTAGTTTCTTGTAGTGTGCTTCCCATTCTTCCCATTCTTCCCTATTTGAAAATTGCTCAATCTTTGGTTTTTCTATATGTACATAAGGTGTTTCCTTTTATTCAAATACTATCTTTGAAATCACTTTGAGGGGGTCATAAGGCCAATTTAAACTTAATTTGAATTTCATTTGTTTAACTAGATTGTCCACTTCATTCTCTATTTCTCTGGTGTTAACAATAAATGGACCAATTTGTGCTTTTAATTTGAACTGAGATTTTTGTTTCCTTGACACAAAATGCATATCATTCATATTCATCCTCTGCTTAATGAATTCTAAATAAAAAATCCTCATAGGTAGAAAAATTGGCAATTTATGTGGAAGTTCACATCCATATACTCTAATTTCTGGAAAAAAAAATTGATAGAGATACCAGTCTCCAACCTTAGATTGTTCACTGAGCTGTAAAATTATTTTGATTTAAGTGGAGACTCCAGGAATTGCATCACTACTTAAAATACATAATTCCATATGCAAAAATTAATTTAAAAAATAATTGAAAGAGTATTCCTCTATGTTATTTATAACCAGAGAGGTCTAATGGATGACTGATTGGGGTCTTCCCTGTGAACCAATATTTTGTAATGGAAATTTAAATCTCTCTGACTGATGATACCAAAATACATAAACTAGAACAGTTTGATGCTTGAAATATCCTTTAACACTAAATTTAGTATTTTGTCATGGATAACATATGATAAAAACTAAATAAAATTGAATGGAATTAAGGGCTTGTTTCCATACGAAAATACTAACATAAATCCAAGGATGAATTCATCTATCCACTGATCAATTTGATACCCTGAGAGACAAGAAACCATAGAAATAACTTTCCTAGACATATCTCAAAAAATTGTAGAAGAATATGGTGGATCAGTTTTCGGACATTCTGAATTTTCAGGTAGAAAAGACTCAAAAATGTGGGCTCGTTGTTGAAAGGTAAGATTATGGTAAATTTCCATAAGGGAATCAATCGAAAAAGGATGAAGGGAGCCTTGGGGATTGATATCCAATGCTTGACAAATGGATTTAGGGGTTATTGAGAATAGAATTTCAATGTTTCTGGCCACTATGGCTCTCTGGCTTGGTAAATAATGACTCTCGCACTAGGTGATGAATTCATGGAAATGGTGGGTTTGGGGAAAAAAAATTATGGAAATATTGACTCCGAGAAGAAAAATTCATCACTTGGCATACTCAAATTTTTTATATGCCCAATTATGAAGTTCATAGAGATCAAATTCACATTGGGTTTCTGTAATTTTGTATTTTGTATTGACTAAGGGAATTTCATCGAGGTTAATTACAGGGGGTAGGGTCGAACTCTCTATAACTATTTTAGATTTTCCCTTTTGACTAACCATTTGAAAAAAAATTATAGAATAGAGGATAAGTTAGGACATTACTTGGTCAAATGATGATTGATACAATAGGGGATTGTTGTAATCATTTTTTATTTATTTTGGCAGAGTGCTTCATGCAAGAATGGAAAAAGGATGGGTAATGGAGCAATGGAAAAAATTAAATTTGGAATGAGCTTCAACGGTTTAATTTAAATTACTGTTATTGGTGCGTTGAGATTTATTAACCAAACATCGGCGGTAGCACTAAATAAATTAATGGGAAAATTTTCTAAGTTATTTGAATATTTACTGATGGCTATTTTAGCGGGGGTGGTAGCGGCATGCTAAATTAGCAGAAAAATTGGCAGCGGGCGGAAGTGGTTTGCAGGGAGGGAGGGTAGGTGGTAAGTGGTTTAAGGTGGGGGGTCCTACAATTCCCAAGGGAGCACCATGTAAGAGGATGCAGTAAAATGAAAACAACTTTGTAGACCACGCACCATAGTCATTGATCTAGGAACATTGATCTAGGAAGGTGTGATATCAATCGTTGAAAAGTACCCATTGTTTAACACTTCGGTGGAAATTGTTTTATTTACAAAAAAATATTTTAAAACATTTTTGGCACCTATTCAAAATTTAAAAGTGGAATTTGGACTTGCTCGCTTTTTAAAAAGTATAGAAAATAAATTTCACTATTAATGAAGAGATCTCTGGATTATCCACAGTGTGATCAAAAAATGGTCGACATTTCTAATCCCAACGGGGATCTATCTTCAGGACAACGATAACCACAGAAGCTTGTAAACCATAAATTTAACTAATTTTTTTGAAAAACCTTATGCATTTTAGAAATATAAAATGCATAGGTAAAATTAAGTTACAACATCGGGTCCATCTGGGGACTACTTCCCCCTGCAAAATGCAGAGAACCTGCAGATCCATTTCTCTTCTCCTTGGGCTATGGAGTCTTCACTGTGAAAAATCACACTTGCTCTAGAAATATAAAGAAATCGGATATAAACAATGTCAATGATAAAAAAAACTTACTCAAAACTATATGTAATGTTTCAAATATTTCCCATTGAATGGAAATGAGGAGTATTCACCTTCCAAATTCCAAAGAACAAAGATATTAGTGCCTTTGACTTCTGCAGTGTTGAAAGGTCCCAATAAAATGTTATCGAAATTTCCATGCTTGCCTTTTTCTTCTCTTCTTGCATCCCATCTAAGAACTAACTATCATTGTTTGAAGTCCCTCTCTATAGATTTCTTGTTGTTATCACCCTGTAATTTGTAATATTGGCAAGAACAAACGACAAAGGACAACATCAAACCACTTTGGAGTCCAAGACCTAGCCTTCCTAGACATCAGAGAGGGCTCTCTCTATTTTATGATTTAACTTGATGATTATAAGTTTTGATATTAGGCTAGTTACAGTGATGGGGTTATTGGTTTTTGTAATTCATTTTGTTGGTCGGATGAGCAGGTTTGCAGAGGATAATCCATTGGGCTATGGAGTCATCAAAGGTTGAATGGTGCATCAACTTTTCAAGGGCATTCACAGGGTAAGCTAACTATGCAGACAGGATCTTATTGGCAATGTGAATATGAGATGAAAGAAAGAAGTGAGTTTAGTAATAGATAAAGAGAAGTTAAGAATTCTTTAACTATACTTCAAAGGAAAACATTAATATAATAAACACATACAGAATTAAGGTGCTCTCTCAGCAAATCTTAATCTAAATTTTATGTTTTACAATCAGAGAAATTGATGCACAGCATGAAAAGACAGAAAAAAAACATTAACACAGGGGAAAGAACATTACAAGTTACATAGATCAAGAATCCTGTGAATGGTCTCTTATTATTGATGCCCAACTCAATCAGTTGTAGAGTTCCAATACTTCTTACAATGCAAGCTTCAGCAAGGTCCAATTTTCCAACCCTTGATACTGCTAAGGCATGCAGTATTTATCTAAATACTAAGTTGGTTGCCCTATCTTACTCGGAGACCTTTCATTGATTACAATTTAGTACAAAATGGACAAGTGTGGCCATGCAAGGCCTGAACAGAAATCTCTGACAACAACACTGCCTTGGGAATTAATTTTGGGCAACTCTTCATAGATCCAAATGCTTCGATGGCTCTTCGTAAGATCAAACAATAAGCTTGGAGGTGGTTGTGATGGTCATGAAGAGGTAACCAATGGTGCTCTGACATTTTTCCCTTCTTTTCATAAAACTGGCGTTTGGTAATTAAATCTGGTGCAACGCTGGTTACTTTTCATTATTTGGGTGATTATGCTGATGTGTTTTGTATGAATGCCCTTTTCCCAACTTGACCTCCTTTGCTTGCACACGTTGTCGAGGCTTATTCGATTACAAGTCCTTATGTCGTGTTTTTCCTTATTTCTTCATAAGATGGCACACAAACCTCATAAGCACAAACATGGAGGGATGGTGGTTGGCGGACGTGGACGGATGATGGAGGATGTGGCATAGTGGCATTGGCAAAGGTCACAAGGCGACAGCGGTTTGGAGGAAGGCAGGAACAACTTTTCTAAGGGGGCCTCAAGTGGTAAGTGATGATGGAGAGGGGGGTGTGAAATTGTGAGGGTGCGACACATGGTAGAGTGGGTGGTAAAGGATACCACCCATTTCGGACCCCTGTTGTCATGCTTAGCCCCTTTTCTTCACAAAACAGTATATTTCACCCAATGCACCCGGATCTGAAATCCTTTAGATTTCAACAATATAACCACATCGCATCCATGCCAAAATCGCACTTTGAATGGCACAAGACTTATCTTTTTCTTTAATCCTTGTCTTTTGAAACTTGCGATGCATGCACTGCGATATGCGATTGGGTCCCACCCACGTCGCATATCGCACTTCAGTGGTTCTAAAAATTACCTCTTTAAATTATCTTTTAAGATTTGTGATTTGCGATTGTGATCGGGTCCCACCTGGCATCGCACATCGCCCTTCATTTTCCATAGATTTCACGTTGTAATATCCTTTTCCTCCTCCAATGTGATTTAACAAAGAAAATTTTTTGCATACGGATTTGAAATCCTTTGGGTTTTGCCTTTGAAACTACATCGCATCCTGGCCTCTTTATCGCACTTCGCAACTTTTAACATTTAACCATAAACTTATCCTATGTGATCTATGATGTATGATATGAGGGCCAGGTCCACGTCATTGTGCCATGTCACCTTGCCACATCACTGCCATGTCATCTTTCCATGTCATCGCCATCTCATCATAGACTAAATGTGGTCTGTGGGGTTTGGGCCACATCATCTGCCACGTCAGCTTGTCATGTCACTTCCACGTCACGGCCACACTTTTCATTTCGCATTTTTTATGACTTATTGCATCGCAACTTAAACAATTTAACTTGTTATTTATTAACCTATAAATGTGAAACTTGCCAATATGTGATATGCAATTTAATCTTCGTCGTTGATCGATGCTCAGATCCAAAGGTCCTCACTGCTCCCTTGTTGTGGTTTGCCAACTTTGTTTCTTTGGTTGTGCGTGGGATACTTGACTCGTTTAGTAATTTTCCCATGTTCACGACTTGCCCCGTGTTCACGACTTGACCCACTCAGCGTTCACAACTCGACCCAAACGTGCACAACTTGACCCAATCGTGTTCATGACTCTGCCTTTATTGTTTTTCTACCTTAACTGCTTCTCTGCTACCTTTGCTTCCTTTGACTCTAATGTTGCTCCTCTCTACTCCTTTGTCTTCTTTGATGATCTAATTTTGCTCCTTTGTGTTCCTTATCAGCAACATTTTCCCCTTATACTGAACTGAAAGGCACATAAATTCTTTTGTAGCTCTTGACAGCCAGGATTTACCATTTTTCCTTAAAATAAATGATAGCCATGGAATATTATTTTCAGTATGAGAGACCTGAGAAAATAATCAATCACCTAGTGATATTTTGAAATACAGGTGTCTAACACTTGTGGTTACCACTCTCCCCAACTTCCTAAGGCTGGTTGTAGGATTGGAGAAAGGTAACCAGAGACCAAACTTTAGTTCAAGTAGCTAGCCCTACCCAGACCAGAGAGGGCTATCTCTATTTCACTTTGCATTCAAATGGATGACTGAATATAATGATTTAGGCTAGTTATGATGCTCAATAGATTAATGTTTCTGTTTGTTTGGAGTTTTCTTGGATAGGAATGACAGTTAGGAGACTAGGTCTAGGGTTTTTATCTGATTTCAAAGCATTAGTTGTAGAGGTAAGGGTGAGGACAGGTAGGTAAGCTAAGACACATGATTAATTTTTCATTGTGCATAGATTCAAATGAGAGGGAATCATAATGACCATTAACCTAAATTCATTCATCAGAAGAGCAAGACAATTTCATGAAAATATTATGAAAAACAGAGCATGGAAGCATGTTTTTTGTCAATAAACTGATAATAATTATCATAAAGAAGCATATATGTTAAATATGAGTAACATAACATTCAAAATCATGAGTTTTCAGAGAAAAAAAAATTCTCAAAGGCATACCATTGGAGTCTCAACAATATGTCTGCAACATTGTCCTTGATTTCATTAACAAAAGCTTGTACAATATCTTCATTGCAAATAAAAACTATCCAACCCAACACAAGACAAAACAGAGCCTAATTATAGAAATATATACTATTACACCTCATCAGGTCGAAATCCCATCCAAAATGGATCATAAATGCAAAATATGAGTAATTTCCTAGTTTCTAGGGAGGTTAGAAACCATTCCGTCAATTTTAGCTATAAACTTGGAGTGTTTGTCCCTTACATTAATTAAAATTCCTTCATGATAGGATGCCAAAACCAACATAATAACTAAAATTACAACTCATAGGATATCTTTTCCTTGAATTTGTGATCATTTATGAGCTTGACAATTGTCTTGGGGGAATCCAATGCCAATGTATGACAATTCTGACTGAGGAATTTAAAAACAAATTCCAGAATAGTAACAGAACTTTGGAGGAACTTTTGAGGAACTTTGAGAAGTCCAAATCCACTTCTGAAAGAAAGATAAACTAGCCATGTGTGTCTATTTTCTAGAACATCTAAAATTTTTAAAAATGACCCATGGGAAGGCCTTCAAAAGTTCATTCTCCCAAGGCTACTCCAGTATGTTCCAGAAGCGTAACAGTGTGTTCCAGAAGCATAACAAAGCCCTTTGGGAGGGATTTTGGATATATTCCCAAAGGATTTTTGGGCTTCAAGTGGTATGGTTGGAAATAGTAGTATGTCTGCTACAAAATGGAGTCCTCAAGCACTGCAAACCCTTGTTCCAAACCCCTTAAAAGGTGATTTGAAGACAACTTGTCCAGAATTGCAGAAAATGACCTGGAGCAAGTGTATCATTGGAATTTCTCTCAAACCATAAAACATGTGCATAAACGGAAGGAGGTTTTTGTTCTTTTTCATATTATTGAAAAATATTTCTTTCGCCTTTGTAAAATTCATCTCCATTACTTCAAAAACTGATTTTGAAGCCAAACTATCCCTGTGATAGTAGGGTAAGTTAATGAGATGAAATGGGAGTGATAGGGTTGAGTAAAAATTATGATAAAAATAAATTGTATAGGGTAGTGTCTTGAATTCACAATGTAAGTGGAATGAGGAGAAATGGGTAAGTGTAAGGTGGTAAAAATCTTAAAACACGGGAAATTCCGAATTTAGGCTTTGAGAATAACTAGTGTAAAAGTGTTTTAGGTTTAGAAGGTGAAATGACGGTTATGGAGCTAATAAAAAATTCTAAGAAAAATTCAGTTAATAGGATGAAATTTTAGCTCCACATTGAAAGGGGAATGAAAGCAAATGGATGGGTGTAATATGGTCAAAATCCTAAAACACAGTCAACCCCTAGGTTTTCACTATGTTGAAAAGCTAGAATGAGGGTTTGATTATATTAGGGATGTTAGAAATGGTAGTGTAGATGATAGGATTGTATAGATGGATCATAGAGGATGTATGGATTTATTTTATGTGATTGGGTATGGTTTTAGGTCAAAGGGATAGGTTAGGGTTTAACAAAATAAAAACTTTTTTATATGTGGGCAGTCAATCAGTATGGAGAAGATATAAGGGACATGAAAAAGGTTTTAAATCTTCAACATCAATCAAACACCAGCATTTAGGATGAAACCTTATCTTGTATGAAGGCTACACAAATAATGGATCACAAGCTCTGAGAGTTTTGGAGGGTTTCAAGCTTCAAGACACCAGAAATTGCCTCTAAACAGAAGCGTAACAACTGACTTTTCTAATGCACAGGAGCATAACAAATGGGTTTTTGTATTTCACAGAAGCGTAACACTGTGATTTTTTATTCCACGGAAGGGTAACAACTGAGTTTTAAAATGACATACAATGCCGAGAAGTGTGACAAAAAAATCCATCAGTGTAATAAGATGCCTAGAAATGTAACACAAGTGGTTTTTAAGGGTTGTAAGCGAGTTTTTATGAGATTTTAAGGCTTTTCTTCGGAGCTTAGAGAGTATGGAGGGTAGGTGAAGTGAATAGTTATTCTCTCATACACATGAAAGGGTAAATAATGAATAATATGAAGTTGGATTTTCCTTTTATAACTTTGATGACCCTTTTACCTTTTCCCATGACATTTACAATGACTTTTTAACCTTTTTTTGCACTTGAAAAGTGGCATGCAACTCCTTTAAGTGAGATGAGAGGAAAAAACAAACCATTTTTATTCTTTGACATTTGAGGTGACTTTATGGATCCTTGATGAGACATCAAGACACGGTTTTCTTCTTTTCATGGGATAGTGAGACTGCTTCTTAAAATTTTGAAATCCTTTCAAACCTTTGGACTTTCACATTAGATATGACCTTTTAAAAACAGATCAGGAGTCTCTGAAGCTTGAAATGACCCTTTATGTATTTGACTGGGAAAATAGGTCTAAGTGACCTCTTTTGAAACTCTGACAGTGAAGATGACTTTTTGGTCCTTAAATGAGACAGTGAGACAAAATTCTTCAATTTTTCATGAAATAGTGAGACAGAGATGAGATGCTTTGAACCTTTTGGAACTTGAGCCATATGAAACAAGATAGGTCGATTTTATTTCATCTTCATGAACAAGATAGCTCCTTAATTAGGGTTTTATGAATGTAATGGAGGGTTGTTTCCTTATAATGGAGGGTTGTTTCCTTATCTTCAGTGAAAATTTGAAGAATTTTCCAAAGAAAGGGTTGAACCTAGACTTGACCTAAATGAAATGAAATGGCATAACCCTATACCTCTTGAATGATGATGATGGAGATGGTGACCTTGAAACTGATGATGGTGATGACCTTGACAAGGATTATGATAAATGAAATGAAGGAGCAGCATACATGGTTTAGACCTCTTCAGTGACCAAAATTCTTTCTGAGAACTGGTTCGAAAAAGTAAAAAAATTGACCTATGACTTTGTGGAAAAAAACTAAAAGAGTCATTTGATCACTGACATAACACTGGGCTAACACCTATCAAACAAAGTCTTCATATTTTCCTGATATTTCCAAATTTTGTGCTAAATTTCATCCTGTTGAAATTTGCAACTAGAAATAGTAAAATTGGCAACCAGAAACGACAAAAATTGTACCCACATTGGTGAGGAATTTTTTATGCACACTGGTGAGGAATTTCTAATGCACATTGGTGAGGAAGTCCTGATGCACACTGGTGAGAAATGTGGGTTATCTAATTTATTTTTCCCTTAAATAAATTGGGCAATAAATTGTATTTTCATCTCATAACAACTTATATCGGTCAATGAAGTCATGATGACTGAATTATCTCAAGAAATTTGAGTTCAGGCTCTAAGATGAGGAATGTAGAGGGATTCTTATATTTTTGGGGTCCAATTGCAGTTGATGCATCACTGGGTTGTAGGTGTGAATTAGTTAACGCAATTAATTGAGTTAAAATCATTTTAACTAGTTCTAATTGAGTGATGAGCTAGTGAGAGGTCTAGTCAATTAAATTAGATTTAATTCGCAATGAGCAATCAATCAGATAACTGATGATTCGCTATTAATATTTTCATGCATGTCAGTTCTAAGGAAGACCCATTTGAGACATAGGTTAAAGGGAACATAACTATCAGTTGTATATATAGAAAATTTCCCATGTGCAATTATAGAGTCATTGGGATGCCATGATACATTGCGCAATCAAGGAAGGGAATTATTCCTATTTAATAGGGGCCTAATTCACTAGGAATTATGTGAGCAAGGCAGGATGAAGGAAGGCTAAGAATTAGCTAAGTACTAGATCAATTTTTCCTAGATCAGTATGAGATAGTTGGAAAAGTGCTGGAGAATCTCATGAGAGATTATGCATTGTATTGTTTCCTAATTCCTTGACTTAATACACAATATAGATAGAGGGGTTTTGAGTAGTTTCTTTCCCCTAGAATATCTTTTGTTGTACAATTTATTGTTTCTTTCTCTTTCTTACATGTGATTGTGTGATCGTGTTTTGTTTCCACAAATTGTAGAAGGATTTCGTATCTTGTTTTAGTATATTACAAGATTAGTTTGAATCACGTTGTGGTAGATTTTCTACACGGTATTGGAGTGCTATTTCTACATGGTATTAGAGTGATATTTCTACATGGTATCAGAGCTCCAAGAATCACAATAGAAGAGAATAAATTGAGTTTGTCTTGCACATGTTCAAATTTGTAGATTTATTCTTCAAGATATAGTAGCAGATCAAGATGTATTTCAATGGCTTGAGACTTGAATATTCTCTTTGAGGGAGATTTGAATTATATAGCATGGAAGTACAGGATGGAGGCAGTGTTTGAGGACAATGGGTTGAAGGAATTCATAGATACTGATATTCCCAAGCCCGCAACAATATATTCCCAACTTCTTGATGCATGGCAGAAGAAGGTAGCAAAGGCAAGAAGGATCTTGTTAGAGGGAGTTTGAGATCATATTTCCTCGAGTGTCCATGGGAAGGTGACTCCATATGTTATGTGGAAGAACATGACAGATATATTTCAGAATAGTAGCGACCACAGAAAGTTGGCTCTGAAGGACAAGCTCAGAAATATCAAGATGGAGGAGGGAGAGATGATACCAACATACTTGTCAAAGTTCACTCAATGTCGAGATGAGATTGGAAGTGTTGGTGTAACTGTAGCCCAGGATGATTTGGTGAGCCTAGCACTTCTTGGCCTTCCCAAGTGTTGGCATAGTTACCAGGACTCTGTGAATGGGAGGGAGAAGTTACCAAACTAGGATTGTTTGTGGTTCGACTTGGTAATAGAAGAAATAAGGCGGAGCACCAAAGACGGGACCTCTGGAAAATAAAAAGAATACGATTATGCATTAGTCGAAAAAAAAAAAAAAGACAATGGAAATAAGTCCCAAGGCGAAGAGGGAAAGAGATACTTGTCTAAGATCAAGTGTTTTTACTATCACAAGCATGGGCATTATGGCGCAAATTGTCCATAGAAGAAGGAAAGCAATAAAGATCATGCGGTTGTAGTGGGTGAAGTGTTGGCTTCATAGTTTGAGCTTTATTTTACTCTCATTTCATGCATGGACAACATTGTAATTGGATGCATGTGGTATCTATACAGCGTTGCCTCATTCCATATGACAGGGAATAGAGATCTCTTTAAAGACTTGGAGAAGAAGGACCTCTAGCAGAACATAGAATTTGGAGATGACGAGAGGTATAGCATGACCGGCATAGGTACAATTACCTTTCAGATGGAATTTATCTCCCCTCTCAGACTAGCAGATGTGTTGTATGTTCCATGCCTAAGGAATAATCTTATCGTTGTAGCGGTATTGGAAGACCATGGTTATTATGTCATATTTAGAAAAGGAAAGGTGTTCCTTAGACACATTGCCAAGGGATGGGTGAAACAAATCGGTGTAAGATTCAAGGACCTATATGCTCTCAAGGTCGAGCATGTATGAAAATATTTGAGGAGAAAAGTAGTGGTTAATGACTTGGCGGTTGAGAGGGAGAAATTATCTCTCAACATGCAGCCTCAGAAGTAGTCTCAAAAGGTTTTGGAGCAACCATAAATGGAGAAGCAGAGAGAAGACCGAGTGGAATATTCCACTCAAGAAGAGACCTCTGAGAGGGGAAAATTTCAAGCCAGATGGGCAGAGGGAGTACATGAAGCTATACCTCCAGGTGAGAGATGGGGCGATGTGCAAATACAATCCCAAGAATAAATTTGGGTAGGGTCCATTGAGATGGTGTGTCTCATGGATCGAACCGGGCTACGAGGAGCCCACAGTACAGCAGTAGAAGGAAGGATCGGTTGGATTGATGTAGACAGATGTTAGGAAGACAAAAATTAGAGTGACAGATGTCAGATATTGGAGCGTAGATCAGAGTTGGCAGCAGTGCATAAGGCACGAATGCAGATGTCAAAAGCAACGTAGAGATTCCAGTAGATAGGTGCAATAGCTAGCAGCAGTCAGGAGACTCTAATATAGATGCGTTATATTGATTTAGTTTTTTGGAAACTATTCAATTTGGAGTTTTAGGTGAAAGCAACACTAGAGAAGTGTTGCATGCAGAACATTCTAAACATACTAGATAGGGATAGATTGAATTCCTTTATTGTTGAGAGGGAGTGTTGAAATTTGCAACAAGAAACAGTGAAATTGGAAACCAAAAAGGACAAAAATTGCACCCACATTAGTGAGGAATTTTTGATGCACACTGGTGAGGAATTTCTGATGCACACTCATGAGGAATGTGTGGCGTCTAATTTATTTTTCCCTTAAATAAATTGGACAATAAATTATAATTTCATCTCATAACAACGTATATTGGTTAATTAAGTCATGATGACTGATTTAGCTCAAGAAATTCGAGTTGAGGGTCTAAGTTGAGGCATGTAGAGAGATTCTAATATTTTGGGGGTCCAGTTTCAGTTGATGCATTAGTGGGGTTCAGGTGTGAATTAGTTAACTCAATTCAATTGAGTTAAAATTATTTTAACTAGTTCTAACTGAGTGATGAGCTAGTGATAGGTCTAGTGAATTAAATTATATTTAATTCACAATGAGTGATCGGTCAGATAACTGATGATTCACTATTAATAGTTGCATGCATGTCAGTTCTGTTGAAGACCCAGTTGACACAGAGGTTAAAGGGAACATAACTATCAGTTTTATTTATAGAAAATTTCCCATGTGCAATTATAGAGTCATTGGGATGCCATGATGCATTGCATAATATAGGAAGGGAATTATTCCTATTTAATAGGGGAATAATTCACTAGGAATTGCCTGAGCAAGGGAGGTTGAATAAAGGTTGATAATTAGCTAAGTGCTAGACCGATTTTTCCTAGATCGATGTGAGATAGTTGGCAGAGTGTTGGAGAATATCATGAGAGATTAAGAATTGTATTGTTTCATGATTCCTTGACTTAATACACAATATAGATAGAGGGGTCTTGAGCAGTTTCTTTCCCCAATAATTTCTTGTGTTGTGTGATTGATTTTTTCTTTCTCTTTCCTATATGTGATTTTGCGATCATGTTTTGTTTCTGCCAATTGTAGAAGGATTCAGTATATTTTTTTAGTACATTACAAGATCAGTTTGAATCCCATTGTGGTATATTGTATACATGGTATCAGAGCGATATTTCTACACATCCTATCCTGATTTGGCTCAATAATTTGATTTATCCTTCTTGAAAAATCATCAGTCTCTTCATATGAATCCTGCAAAATTTTCATGACTACAAATGTTAATTGAGTAGGGAAATAACTTGTATTCCATAAACAAGTTGAAAGGAGATTTACCAATAGACATTTTAGGTGATACCCTATTATCCCATACTGCATATTTCAAATGACTATCCCACTTTCTTTTATGATCTACTAACACCTTCTTAATGACTTTCATTAGAATTTTGTTTGACAATTTTCCAGCCCATTCACTTGTGGATAATAAGGCGTAGAATGAATCAAATCAATCTGATATTTTTTACAAAATTCAATCATCTTAATACTATTGAAAGCTTTAGCATTGTCTGTAACTATTTGTCTTGGACAGCCAAATCTAGACAAAATGTTTTCTTCAATAAATTTCATAACTATTGCATATGTTGCATTCCTTACAGTAATGACTTCTACCCACTTTGTGAAGTAATCAGTTGTTGTAAGTATCCATCTGTGTTGATTACTTGTAGAAGGAATTATTTCATCGATTAAATCTAATCCCCATTGTAAGAAAAGAGCTTTCACTAAAACTGGAATAACGGGGATTGTAGCTAGTCTTTATTTTCCTGCAAAATTTTGATAAGGAATACAAATTCTCACCTTTGATCCAACCTATGAAAAAAAAATTGGCCAATAGATTCCAGCTCTAAGTATTTTGTGTATTGTTGTTTTCCAAACATAATGACCTCCACAGACTCCTTCATGAAATTGTTCAATCACTCCTTTTGTTCCACTTTCAGTCAAACATAACAAGATAATACTTAATGGATCATTCCAATACATATTGGAATTTACTATATAATATTCCATTTCTTTGAGCTTAAGATATCTACATTAATTTTGGGTGAATTTAACAGGATATTCAAAATCACGCAGAAAATGTACAATATCTTTATACCAATCATACAATAGAAATTTTTCATCAATATGCAGAGGAAGTGGTGTTGAACTAGAAGAAGGTTCTTGTGGATTCTTATCCTATAAAACAAAATAAGTTTCTTGTGGATTCTTCTCCTATGAAACCTGCATGATTGATTTGATGCCCAAAATTTTACAATTTGATTCAGCCAACAATTTAGCTAGACCTTGTCCTTTTACCAGCTTTGTAAAGTTGATATCTAGATCAAATTCCAAGACATTAGAAATCCATCTCCCTCCATTTCCATCTGTACCATGTTGAGTCGATATTGTCTTTACTACATTATTAGGCACATTAGCAATTACAGGATAATGCAAGACATAAATACTAAAATCCTTCAAATCGTGTACCAAATCATAAGCTTGTTTTTCTATTATGTCGTATTTCAATTATGCATCCCTCGACACTTTACAAAATAAAGTTTGTGGCTTCTCATGTTGATATTCATTTTTTTGCAGTAAAAACGTTTCTATTGTGGTGTCTGAAGCAAAGTAGAAAACAGTGAAGAGTTTGGAATAATCATGACTAGCAAGCACTAGTGCTTCATAATTTTTTTTTTTGATCTGAGAAAAAGAGAATATAGCTTGTGTGTTCCATTTGACTACATTATCTTTCTTGAGCATATCAATAATTTCTTTACCAATTTCTTCATAATTAGGTATAAATCTTCTTAAAAAAATTATCCTTCCTAAGAATGACTAAATTTTTTCTTTATTTATGGGCAGTCTCATTACTCTTTTAGGGTCAATTGTAAATCCTTTTGAAATAATATTCCCTAACAATTTCCCTTCCCTCATGAAAAACAATGATTTTTAGGATTATGATAAATCCCAAATTTTATACATCTCTGAAAGAATTTCCTTAAATGTTTGATATGTTTTGCATCAGATTCAAAAAATATTGTCAAATCAGCAATGTTAACTTCGAAAATCGTACAGGAAAAAGACATTAAAAGTATCAAGAAGAAGGTACAGACAAATATTTTCAAGAAAGGAATACATTAGGAAAGGCTAAAAAATAAATTTTTCCTAAGTTTCAAAAGACAATTAAGGGACAGCGCACCATCATCAAAGGAATTTTTCACACAGTGCGGCTATGCCTTCGATAGTCGCGTTTTCCTGAAGATGGCGAAATTTCACCATCCAGGACCACTTGGAATGCTTGGTTAAGATGATTCTCCACCTATTACTATCAAGGACAACCAAAATTGAGCCATGTTGAAGAGTAAGTGTAACCCACAAAGGAATCCCTCCTCCACCCTTGAGTCACTATCAATCTTGGGCCAAGAGAAGGAGGAGCAATTCAAAAAGTTTCTATATAAACCAGCCTTTGGAAGAAGAAATGGAGACACACTGTTATGCTGGAAAAATTTCTTCATAGCACACCATCTTACATAGTCCAGTAGAAAAGGGATTGGAAGGACTCATATGTTGGCCAACATCTCAGTCCAAGAGAGATAGGTCCACAATTTGATCTTGATCTACCATCATTTGAGAGAGGGAAGAGACACTTGCAAGAACTTGAGGGAAGGAGACATCCTTGTTTTGGGTATCTGAGCTCCATAGCTCAAAGTACCCTCTTCAAGTGTTTAGCATTGTATATTTTTTACCAGTAGCACATAATAAAGGAAGAAAACTCCACTTGTGTTATTATGTTGTTTGCTCCATCGAGCTTTTGTATTTTTCATCTTGTGTTTTGTTTTGTTCTTAGTGTTGTATGCTTAGTTGTCCCTCAAACTTAGTTTACATTATGTCATAACAGTAGACAATCATTTTTCTCTATGACCTTTTGGAGGTAGCATCCATCTTGCTAAATAATTGTATTTCATACACCCTTGCGCCAAATACACTACCACAGGAATGGCGACTCCAATGGATTCTTTCTTTTTTATTTAATGGTTGTTGTTGCAGATCCTTCTTCCTACTCAATTTGCTACAAACCACCCCGACATTATCTCCGCATATCCAATCACAATCAATGAAAAAAATTTCACAATAGAGAGGGAAGTTTTTCTTCATTCTGCCTGACAGCGTGCTTTTTGCTCCGATAGACGCACGCTCCGCGCATGTGGGAAGATAACCCGCGTGGCAGGACAACGAGCAAAAAATTGGCTATTTTTTCCCTTTTTTAAGGTGATTGAAAACCCCTAATAATTTTCCATCACTTTTTCTTTGTATTTCACTATTATTATAACACTTAGGTGCTATTTTTAATCTCATATTAGCTTGGCAACTAGGTATTTTTAATTCTAGTATTTTATTTTGCAAATTACACATATTTTAAATAGGGAACAAGTAAGTGGCCTTAAATCCACATATGTTTTCTGAAAAAATTATTTGTTGATAAAAGGTACAAAACATGTAGCTTAATTAGTAAAGAGTAAGTGGCCCATATATCCACATATCTTTTGCAAGTTAAATTTTGTCAAATTTTTGCATTATATTTGTTCAATTTTGCATTAAGATTTGGGACTAGGACCAAACTGTCAACAAAGAAAGCATGTAATCTCTGCCACCCTTGCACCTCTCGATGAGCCTGGGTACGCATATGAACGCTTTCCTAAGACAATTTTCCATTCCCTAATAGGGAAAACATAGTCTAATTAGGCAAGGTGTAAGCGTCCCATCATTTCAATTTTTGTAAGGAACAATCACACATAGGGTAATTAGAAAAGGATTGTAAAGGGTCATTGCATATCCACATCTCATAACACTTGTGCTTGTTCACTCCAAAGCACACACAAAGCATCGATAAGCATTGGACCATAAGGCACCCAGTGTTTTGGGACCTTTGTTCTCTTCTTACAGTTACTTCACCAAATTACACCCTAAGAAAAATTGACACTCTCTAAAAATAATCATTAAATGAACTCACTAAATTCTCCCCACAGGGGCCACGGAATAATTATAGCTCAGGTTAGGACCATCGAGGGTAGGTATCCAATAAACCGTTGTGGTCATAATAAATTTTGAAACATAGATGTTGAAATCTTAGGGAGCTTCAAACCCGTCTATATGCCCACAGAACAAATACTTGAGCATTACAAAGACTCGTTTTAGAGGGGGCTAAGCTTAGGCCCAGTGCATGTGGTACTCTTTGGGGCTACCTGACCCATCTAGTGCTCGATACTGGTAACCGATTACCAAGAATCTCAAGACTCAAATGCTCACATGGGACAACAGTACTTTAGTGGAAAAAACTAGGGAATCCTTTCCTATAGGTGACGGTGCAAGGAGCACTCGATACTCATACCATTACCTTGGTCAATTCTTCGGCTGTTGGAAGGCATCACCATTTCTTTCAGGACATTGGCCCCAGTACCCATCAAAAGATATCTTCACAAGGCCCATTTACATTGATGGTGTAAGGATGATTATGATTATATAGGCTTTTGGTATCATACGAAAAACAAACAAAACCTCATTTTTTTTGCTTGATTGATCACATAGTGTAAAGTTAACGAGAAAAATCACCTTTTCATTTTTTCACTTTGTTTTATGCATGTGATTATATTTTTTCTTTCATACGAATCATCCTACCTCCCAAAACACAAAAATTTCACACTAATAGACATCATAGGGGACCCAATGGGACCCTGTTGATCTAGGTGTTTCTTAAACCACCCCCCATTAAAGGGAGGAGTGTCAACCCTCCTGCCATTTAGGCGTAGAGGTCGTCACATTTCCGTCATTATCTGAACATCCTTTATCAAGGAATCTTTGATTGGAAACCCCCAAGGGTCACCAACCACAACACCAGTGGAAGCCCCAACAGGGTCACCACACTCAACTCCTTTGGCGACCCCTCAAGGTCAAAGGGTAGCCATCCCTCTGAGGAGTCAGTAGAATATCCATAAGGGTATGCCATAGGGTAACATTCCCCAGGCACCTCCCCCGAACCAGCAAATTCAAATATTTGTTTCTCAACAGAGTACAATGGTAGTCAATTCAAATTTACCCTTCTTAGCATCACTAAATATTCCAGATATAATAAAGTTAACGAATGACCCCATTTCACATAGCCTTAATTGGCCCCCCATGCCCACAAATATCCCTTCTAATATACCAAAATTTGAAGGGAAGCAAGCAGAAGACCCCGGAAATCATATAATGACTTTCCACCTGTGGTGTTCATCGAGTAGTATCATTGACAATACCATTCAAATAAGACTATTTAAACGCACCCTCATAAGGCCTGCAGTGAAATGGTATGTCGAGCAGCCGTCTACATCGCATAGAACCTTTAACACTCTCGCTACTACATTCCTCACACATTTCATAAAAATAGAAATCATTCATATATCAAACCATCTCCATGAATGGCAAAGACATCATAGTTTGGGCAAAGCTAACCTCGACGACAGAGTTCTATTGGAATTATTTTTGTAAACACTCACTGCAGATATTTCAAAAAACTTGGCCACGCAAAAACCTACCTCAGAGGAAAATTCCATTATCAAATCCCAGCAACTTGAAATCATTTACACCCAATCAAGATATATTTACAATGTCCTGGAAAATGCCCCGCGCTTGCAAACTTATAGAGAATTAATAGGTGCATCGAATACCGCTGATGGTTTTATAGGGTCCTTAGCCCAAGGTCAACCAAGCAACAGTTATCAATACCCATGATACTCTTATGATTCTACTCAGAAAGTATCACAACCCAAGTACCACGAAAGTCATTTTGCACATCTGCAGAATGTGACGAACAGGGTGATGCTATATCATCAACATCAAGGAGATTCATATCCCCCCCTACAGGGGAACTAGTACTCAGCTAGGAATGTTGATGCAAGAGAACCACCCCAGCAACCATACACCAACCAAGGACAGGGGAAACAATACTCCCCTTGTCCCACATAAAATCCACCACTGACGCAAAAAAATTCCTCAGTGAATCTTGTGCAACCATCCCAGGCTCAGCAGCAACAATATTATGATCAGGAGAAATTTTAGCAATAATCCATTAAACACTGCAAATAAAAATCCAAGGAACAAGCAAAGGTGATATACTGGATAGGGGGCAGTAACCAAAAATTCCCTTTGCGGTCTTAAGCTGGGTGAAACCCCAACCAAAATCAAAACCAGGAACCAAGTAGTAACTCCCAAGGGAAAAACAAGAGACCCAAACTAAGGAAAAATAACTCATGTGCCATATGCGGTGAGTATAGACATTACACTAACCATTGCCGAAACTCTCCGAATTGAAAAAAATTCAGGGTAGCTGAGGACAAGGGGGGACCTACCCAGCAGCCTGCGGTAATCCAGGAACCTTTTCCCCACCAAGGAGCAGTTAATACCCAACAACAACAACCACCCCAAAACAAGACCGGAGGGAATAGCCTCGAAATTTACATGGTTGGAGATGAATTGTTCTTTCAAACATGGAATATGAACTATGAAACTCCCTCGGATACCAACCCACCAGCTAAAAGTACAAGTGCACCTACCGCATCGTTAACCATCTCCAAAGTACCTATCGAGCCTCTTCCAAGAACGATCAAAGGACCATCCAGGCACGCAGGACATCATTCCAAAGCTGCACATAGCTATAGTAGATGACTTGTCTCAATCTCTAGCAACCATTTCAACATTAGAAGTCCTACAATCATGGAAAACACAACGAAAGGCCTTACTTTCCACCTTAGGCGCAATCGACCCCTCGGATTCCCACTTAATGGTTTTTTACCTAGACAAAGCAATCCCTAGGCTTCCTTCTCTAGTCACTTTCTAGATACGAGTTTCAGCTCAGAACATCACCATACACCTATGCATTGTGGATGAAAAAGAATCCTTGTGTATCATGTCCAAATAATTTTTGCAAAATTTAGGATCACCTGAATTGAAACCATATAGCATCATGCTTAGAGAATATGAAAGACACCCATCATCCCCTATTGGTATTTATAAAAATTTCACAGTAAACCTATACATTGAGGTCTTAGACGCACAACTAGACTACAATATACTCCTCGGGAGGAGTTACATGTACACCATGACCGCGATCACATCCTTTGTCTTTAGGGTGATGATATACCCTCACGACGATCATATCATCACCATCGACCAGCTCACGTACTATGAAAAGCAACCCATGACCACTCTAAATTTCGTACTACCATACGTAGATACAACCATGGAACCGCTCACAAACTATACAGAGTTTGGCCCAGGCCAATTCAAACCATCATCTATCATAGGCTAATTCCTAGGATATCCCCCTATTTTTCTATGAGAAGCCCCAAAAATCATGGAGGCACCGATGTGCATGATGAGCTCATCAAACACCAAAACCATCCTAGAAGCAAAATCCAGTAGTACAGATGCCAAAGCCACAGGTATGGCATTCCTACCATATGCCATTTCACAGACCCCATTTTTGTATATACCACCTGGTTTTGTATCAAAACAGGTCATGGCAACTACGAAATTTCCAAATATGAATTTCGTGATACTCATGTGGTATTTTTTTCCCTCCAACCATGCTAGAAATCCTAGGCATTACCTCTACAGGTATGACCCCTATTTCTCCCCAAGAGGTAATAGCAGTTAAAGAAACACTTGTAGTGGTGCCAGCTGGCACTACCAAGAGGAATAAAAAAAATGGAAAATTTTTGACACCCCCAAGTTACCTATGGAATTACAACCTTATGCATTGTGTGATATCGTAGGTCATCTGACTAATATTTGCCTGAAATTAGAAGAATTAAAACCTCTTCTACATACCGAAAGAAATGTAGCGACCTGAGAGACCCGAAAAAATGAATAGGTCATGAAAAACCAAGGGAAATCATTACGCACCAATATTGTGTGTGCCATATGTGATCATTATGGGCATTACACTCATCATTTCTCAAAGATGCCTCGATATAGGGATCCATTTCAAGCCCCTAGAAAAATCTAACCTTGAGGACCCCTTTGCCGAATCTGTATAGATGAAAGCGGACGAGTCCAAAATTATATTGTATGTACAAGAAGAACCTGCATCATGCTCATACTCATCCAACCCAATGGCTCAAAGAATGAAAATAGAGGCCACACCACGAGTCCCAGTTTGCGCATTGTGTGATGAACCCGATCAATTTATCATACAGTACCCCGAATTAAGGTTTTTCAACTGTTGGTACCCAATACCACACATTTACCAAAGCAACTTATCAGGACACATAAGACACATGTGTCACATCTTTCAGAGCAACCATCACATGCGTCACTGTCCCAACCTCCATCGTCTTCGATTAATGTTCGAATTCATGCGACGTTTCATTGCAGAAAATCTTGATTTAGCAAACTCAGACACAGAACCCACGAACATCACTACAACTCAACAGACTGAAGTGACAAGGACCATATTATATATATCAGAGGAGAGAGAGTCACCATAGCAACCACCTCTCACCCATAACCATCCTTGGCCTCAAGACGATCTTTCTGCATTATGCGACGAACATGATCATTTGATCACACAATGCGTAGCTCTAGATTTGTTTCAAAGATGGTACCCGATTAACCCGGTGCACTTCATAGGGCTACGACCCAATCAATATTCTTGCCAGATATGCCAAGATAACCACCATATTCACCTTTTTCCCTACATTCCCCGATTTTGATTAGCATTAGATTCACTACACTTGCCCATTACCAACCTTGTTGACTTAGCCAAATCGGATTCTGAGTCCGTAGAAAGTTTCACAACATAGGAGAATGAAGTGACTAGGTCCATTCTCTATGTATCTAAAGAAAGGGATACGCAAAAATGATGGCTTTCCACCCCCAAACCCCCCACACACCCAGCCCAAGCCTGTGTATTATGTGACAAACATGACCATTTAATCACTCAGTGCCCATAATTTAGTATCATTCCAAAATTCATACCCAATTACCCCCATGGTATGAAGGGATTGGAAAACAAAATATCATCAGTCTTGACTTATATGCAAAGATAACCACCATGCTCGGAATTGCCCCTAGGTCCCCTAATTTCGACTTAGGATAGACATCATGCGCTCGTTCGTCACCAATAATCCAGACATAGTCGGTTTCGAGTTACCACAACATAGGCAGCTAGTAACAACGAGGCCCACCCCCCGTTGTCACCAGCAACCTAGAACCACAAATACATCCCTTCGCCCCAGCGAGGTACGAAGCAAGTCAAACATATCATGTGCCTTATGTCTTAAAAAATACCACATGGTTAATCAATGTCGGGAGCTTAACAAGTTCACCGATAGTCTCCACATAGTCACACCCATACCTTACATTCATCTCTCTAATCAAGAGAAGATCACACGTTGTTATTTCTGAATTTTCTCGCAATTTCACCACACGATCAATTTCCATCACCCTCCAAGGTTAAGAGTGGGTAGAGCAGTGTTAGAATAAAAACTCCCACAGGAGCCAAATCACACAAGGTCTAAGAATAAGAGACGACAAAAATGAAGAAATACACATTCTCATAACCATCTCCCATCCTCATCCTCTAATATGATGATTAGTACTGGATCCCATACAATATACTCAGTGATTAAATTTACTCCATGCAACATTTTCATGAGCCATGATCATGATATAGATAAATTCCCTATGTTGCGAACATTTCGGCACCTCTACATCTGCCAAAATATTCACACAAAAGAAGACACATGTACCCTTTGTACACCACCAAGAGCGCATGAATCTGATCTTGATAAAAAAAACAACCATCATGGAAATTCTTCCACCATGTAATGTTGATGACACACAACACCATATACGATTCATCTCATTGTGCATGGGAACCATGACTTATGTTGTCTGCTCATCTTTCCTTGGTGTCGAGACCGTTACAATTACAAAAACGGTAGTATTACCTTCAACGATGCAAACCAAACCCATCTACCCCCTTTCAACCTCATTTGGTTCCACAACATCAACCACATAATCATATTCATTTTTTTCGACCAGCACTGTTAGGCCCGAACCAATTCCTCATGCCCTCGAACAAAAAAATTCCCCCTTCGACATATTGTTTCACGCTGATGAGGATATATTAGATGCCATAACGGAACCATATTTTCCGTGGGACGCAATGCATCATTTCTCATTTTTTCTTCGAGAAAAATCATTCATGCCTAGCAACACAAAAACCCAGGATATTTACGCCATTGAATCCAAAGACTTATTTCTGTTAGGAAAGGTATATTGGTTCAAGAACCCTGTCCCAGCGCCCGATCCATTTGAGGAAGGAAATATGCCAAATATTTCACCA
Source organism: Pinus albicaulis (assembly GCA_034641835.2). Taxonomy (NCBI): domain Eukaryota; kingdom Viridiplantae; phylum Streptophyta; class Pinopsida; order Pinales; family Pinaceae; genus Pinus; species Pinus albicaulis. The sequence continues at coordinate 553,569,075 of CM076579.1, read as the reverse complement.
ACCATTAAGGTGAATATCTCGAAAAAACCAGGAAAAACCAAATAAATCTCACTAGGGGCATCATGCTCCCTAGATGAGGTAGCCATGTATACAAACCTATTACAAGAGTATAGGGATATCTTTGCTTGAGATTATTCAGAAATGCCAGGGTTGAGGCCCACCATGATAGCATCACATTGAGACTTGGCCTGATGTATCACCTGTCTGCAAAAATCAGCGTCAATCACACCATCCAAAGCAGAAGCGATCAAATAAGAGATAGACAAGCTTCACAAAGCTAGATTCATCTACCCAATCGCTTACACATCTTGGGTTCTTAACTGTGTACCGTCATGAAAAAATAGGGCACCATTAGATTCTATACCAATTTTTGAGATTTAAACAAATATTTTCCCAAAGACAACTACCCCACTCCTTTCATCGACCAAGCCATTGATGCTTGCGCCGGCCACGAGGCCTTTTCCTTCATGGATGGATTTTCGAGGTACAATCAAATTCATATCCGACATACGAATCTATATAAGACCGCATTCACAACACCTTGGGGCACATTTTCATATCAAGTTATGCCATTTGGTCTTAAAAACGGTGGAGCGACCTTTCAACGAGCCATGAACTATATCTTCCATGACCTGGCTCATCTTATCTTAGCCTACTTGGACGGACTCATAGTATGATCCAAGAAACGAGGTGACCATCTAGAGGATTTACGCTTTCTATTTCAATGGTGTTGGCACTACAACCTACGCTTGAACCCTTGTTGGCTTGTAGGGTCCTCACCCAGGTCCAAAAGTGAGGTTAACCAACAAAATCCTCTTACTATTGGCCCTTTCAGCAGTGACCTGTTTGCGCAATTCAAAGTCTCACCCGAAGCAGTATGGGGGGGTGCTAGAACTAGGTTTCCACACCTTGAGAGAAATTTGGAATGATGTGGGTGCCTTGAGATCCCTAAGAACCTTAAATAGACCTTCGCAACATTAGCCTTAACCGGTAAACCCTTTTCAGCCAGATTCAGGGCCAGTATGCAAGTTAACACAGCAATCATAAATTAAGTACTACCGCTTAACACATCATATCATGGCTATGATACCATCATATCTATCCAATAAGTATTCAAATAAACCCAACCACGGTTATGCAAGAGATCTAAGTGCAGACAGTACATAAATCGGAAACAAGATACAACAACATTCATAACATAACCAATAGATGCATAAAGGACTCAGATATCCGCAAAAATACTCCTTTATTATTGAATTAGTTTAGATCCTTCATACAAACACTTTAACAGCACGCGCACACATCTAGCGGGGTCCGCACATAGCAGGACTAAGGTCTCCACGCACACAGCCAGCAGGAGACTTCTACCCAGACCGATCTGCACCAAACTATCACAAAATATCCAAATCTGTTATCCTCGTTCAATCTTATCCAAAACACTAACTTCTTAGACTCAATCTATTCACTTATTTATACTATTTATCCTGTGCTATCCTATGATCCAAAAACCATGGCTTGCAGCCCCTTGATCTACCCTTTTTACCCATTACACTTCGTGAGGGGTTTTGACCCACTACAAAACCCCTGCGTAAGACTAAATTATTACAAAATATGGATTTTTTGTCAAAATTAGGGGACCCTGCTCCAACAAGCCCCAAAAAAAATATTGTGACTTTTCCTGAGTCACAGTGGTAGTGGAGTCTTCATTTTTGGCTCGAGCGCATCGATGGTAGTAGCAAATGGTGGCAAGATACCTACACTTTGGTCTGCGGTGCTCTGCACAGTCTCAACCAACTGTTTTAATGGGGGCCCTTTAGCGGCCGAAGTGAATGCTTTTGCATCAGCTGGTTCAAGCTGTGGACAGCAGCATCAAGATCTGAAGAGCTGCATGGCCTCATCTACCCAAAGCTTCATGTGATCGATGACGATTTTATTTTGACGGCGGAGCACCTCCACTTTGCCTTGTAGCGCTTGGCTGGTCTGAAGGTGTGTCATTCTCTGAGTAGGGTTAAGGGTAGGTAGAGCCTCTTGTAATTCATCGAACTCCTACTCCTTCGTGCACAGTTCCTGGTTGATTTTATTGACTAAAGTATCTGTCTGTACAAAGGTACATAGTCCCATGGCTTTGTCGAGCAAGGTGGAGAAATATGTGACATAGGCAGAGATGTCATCCATGGTGTTCTAGATAGTAGTTTCTCGTTGTGCTCATACTTTTGGGGGAGTCTCAGGTTGCAACTGCACCTACAACACAACAATATGCTGCTCAAACTCTGCCTTTACAGACTGAACTTCTGACCTGGAAGCTTTGAGAGCTGCAACCAGGCCCTTTACTTTATCTTGTAGCATGGCAGAGGCCGAAATAGCAATGTCAGAATCTCGTTGCATATCCTATCAATGACGCTTTCCAACTCCGCTCGTTGAGCTAAGGCTACATGTTGTGATGTCTGGGCCTGATGAGACTCTTCCATTTTTGCGGCTGCGACTTGCTCAGCCTTGGTGACCTCCTATTGGGCATGTGCCTCCTTGTCCTAAAGTTCAGTTGAAATGAAGATGTGTAAGGAGCTTCCCACTTGGAAACCTAGCCAGGTCAAGGTCGGCCTCGGAGTAGGCGTGGACTTGCGCGCATAAATCTGTGGGATCTAGAGAACTACAGCGCCCGGGAGGGTGTAGACTCTGCTTCCTGTGGCTAGGATGATTGTTGTGGATGGCAGACTCATTTGCACCAGCCTCACTTGATCCACGCTCACTTGTAACGGCCTCTCTTGATCCACACTCCCTTCAAGGGTATCGACTTTTAGCTGCAGAACCTGCAAGCTGGACTACAAGGCTTCAAGCGTAGCCTTGTGTTGGGCCTCCATGGTGCTCCACCGGTCCTCAGATGCCGAGGCAGCCGCATCGGAAATTTTTCCGAGGTCCTCTTCAGTCAGAGTAACCTCCTCTTCTCCCCTTGTCTTATACCCTTTACTTTTCTTGCGCGACCCCTTAGATGTTTCTCCTCCACGCTTGATGTTGTGCAATGATTCTGCACCATCTCCACCAATCCCATCCAACTCACTGGGGTCCACCTCCGCATGGTCACCTCCCAGTTCCTGATCTCTGTTTTTTCCTGCATCAGCATCGGCATCCAGGTCTTCTTCAGCTTCTTTATATTTTCCACCTATCTCTATGTGCTGCTTAGTGGGATATTTGAGCGTTGTGTCTCATGGAACCGAGTTTGTCTCTTTCGGGGTCATTTCCTTCAGAGTTATTTCTTTCCTGGATGTGGATGGTGTGACAGGATTTGTAGAACCCAGCCCAATCTTCCATGACTTTGGCCATGAGGTGACGACCTAGTCAACCTCATCTTCCATAACCATGTAGGGTAAGGGATACCAATTGGGGATCTTACACGCCTTGATCATGATGTGGTGCAGTTTTTCCTGAAATGTCGCCATGCTTTTATACTTCTCATATACGGCCAGCGAGAGTCGTGGAAAGGAATGAATAGCCTATACCAACGCGCCTGCAAAAATAACCCACAAAATTTTGTTTTCTTTGACCCGCTTTTCATTCGACGAGTCCCATAAATTTTCATAGCACGCCCCCTCGTAGATGCCTAGCTCAATGTCGGGAAGGACTGTATACTGTAGGGTTTCCCATGCTAACAGCACAATCAGCAATAAAATCCATGAATAGCAGAACCTCTTCCCCATTTCCTATTATTCACGTGCATTCTCCAAAACCTGCTCACATAGAAATTGTGACCAGTTATATAGCACCCATTTTTTTCATTGCCCCGCTAAGGCAATGACGTGCGCTGGAACTTTCTTCGGCCATCATTTCTACATAAGCTTACATCCCAGGATGAGGGTGCCCACATGCACTGCCTGGTCATTGCTGGTCTAGATAAAAAATCCTTGCTTATCCCGTTCTACCTCGTATGTTTCCATTACCTCTGTTTCTACCTTCAACTCGATGCTTTTCCCAAATCATTTCCTTGGATGGGGCCCCCTTATGGGCAGGTTGGTGATTTGATGCATCGACACGGCATCGATTGGCATTCTTCCCTAAATCTAGAGCATGTCATCATGGACCAAGGTCAACAATTGGTCAACGCACAGGGTGGTGATGTGGTATCGCCCAAAATAGGGGATCCTTAGCAGATTGCGGACTCCCACGTTGTGCAATCTGTGCGACCATGGCATCAGCTCTACCTTCAGGACATTATCATACAACATGTGTTCCAAGTAATTTTCTGGGGCCATCTCATGGAACATTTCTTCATTGGTGAGATCATAATGATCAAAATTCATTTGAGGGAGCATGTCATGCATTTCGCTGACCACGGGAACATCTTGTGGGCATAATGGCATCTGCAAGTAGTCCCGCACCACATCAAGGTTCCATGGCTTACGTGTCGAATTCTTTCGTGGCTTAATATATGGTGGCCGCCAAGAAACTAGATCTACTTGCAGTGCTTCCTGCTCAATAGCCACCAGCCATTTGGACAGATCACCCTTCGCGGAGTGCTCCTTGGGAGTTTTTTTAGGAGACAGAACATTCCTTGGAGAGGTTCATGGCTTAGAAGTAGCCCACTTCGACACCTTCCCCTTACCCTGCGCTTTCACCGGAGTGGATTCAACATAGTCCATGTCCGGAACTACTCCTCTGACTTCGTCGGATCCTTCCTCTATAGACGTCGTCAGGGGCGTCGAAAGCTCTTCTGCAGGTTTGGTGGTCGTATTTCTTGCTCGGAATATGCACTCATGGTTACTACCGTTGGAAAGGGATTTGCGACCAGACATGTAGAACACACAGATGGCAGGATAACAGAGCTTACAGATGAGCACAGGGCGCAAAATGTTGAAACAGTAAAGGTACCAATTAAGAGCCACACCCTCCTTGTTATAAGCTACCCATAGTAAAAATGGTCGAATTATCATTAATTTCCATTTACTTCTAAGGGAACGGTAAAAAATTTTCCAATATTGACTCATTAAATGTAATATCCCAAAAGGGAGAATGCAGTAATACTGAAACACAATAAAAGAATTGCAACTAAGTAAAAAATAAATCTAAATACAACATCAAAATATGAAGAATCTAAGCCTTTTTATTATATGGAGAGGATTCAGTTACACAATATACAAAAGATGAGGGCATATAGCCAAAGAGATGGCCTAGAATCACCCTACAAACAGGCAACAACTAGAATTGCATAACTGGTGAGCTTACAGGAAGCAATAATGTGCTATCCCTTTTGCTGTTGATGTAAATTAAGTTGCTTCAAAAGGAAATGAAGATATATGGAGCTCAGGAGCTCTAATGATGCCAATATTCAAGATCTAGCCACTGTGATGGGAACCCATGATAACCCAGAAAGGATTTTACAGATCTACAACTTTGGAAAATCACCCTCCTAGGGTTTGATCCTTTGACTGTTGGGTTATATAGATCTGAAGCTAGATCTGATCCAAAGATGGCTGCAATATTTTATACAACCAAATCTAAGCTTTGAGGGTCAATCCCTCCTTCAAATTTACAAGCTAGGAGCTTGAGATCTTGCCTCCTCTTCTTCCTCCTTCAAGTTGCAGCAACTGAATATGCAGCTGCTATATAAACTATGTTGTACAAGAGGGATAGGACCTATTCCTACTGAAATATGCTGCAGTAGACTCCGGGCTGATGGAAATTGTGATGGAAAAGTGAGGGGATGATCCCTCACAAGATTACTAGTTGAAATACTAGTAACTTCCTTCCTCCTTTGGATCTGCAATGATGGACTACGCAATCCTTGATGGGACTTCTATTGATAGGAGTTCAATAATTTTTTTCCTGATGCCAGATATGAAATGAAGCCCTTGGAATGCTAATATTTAAGCCCAAGGTTATTGGAATAATCCTACATCGGTTCTCCAACTGAAATACTGAAGACAGCCTCCACCTCCCAACTAATCTTCAAAAATTGCGTAGTTCCTGAAGGTAGGTGTTTTGCAGAGAATGGAAATAATGTGGCACCAATGTCTGATGATGAATGAAGTACAACCCTCTTCCAAGAGCTACTCAATGAAAGAGGTGGGATTCCCAACCAAGAACACCTAGTGCTAAATATCACTTGCAATCTTAGCTAAACAGCCAAAGAAAGCATGGAATGTCAAATGAAAATTCCAGATCTAAACAGACCTCTACATGAATAATCAAAAGCATCCCTCCATCATTTCCTTCATATCCTTTATATATTTTATGAGCCTTCCCATGCCTTGGCCCACCTCTAAACTGCAATGTGCATGTGGAAATAATCCTCCATGTTTGATTGCACTGTCTCTCCAAGTCCTCCATCATGTCTACATACAATGTACACCCTCTCCATCATGTGTGCATTAAATTCACTACTTCCTCCATGACTTCATCATGAATTCTCTATGATCTTACATTAGATTCCCTCCGTGATCTCAGTTGACTACTTCAACCTCCATGATCTATCTCATTAATGAGACATGATCTCCACTCCATTCACATTATTAGTTGCTCCACTACCCCATTATATATATCTAGGCTTAAAAAATCCACATTCACACACAAAAAGTGGATATTTATTCATCTTGAGTACCCTTTTATTTACTTAATTCATTAAGAAAATTAAGAACTCTAATATTCCAAATATCATGTGAAAATTTGGGAATATTACAGTCCTCCCCGGAAATATGTTGTTTGTCCTCAAGTAACTACAAAAGTAGATGCAAAGCCATCTATTCCCCTCCAAATGGCATCCACATAAGGAATTCTTCCTCCATTTGCTACAATGTGTCATGCATGTTTGGTTCCAAAGTTGTCTCTCAAGAACGCATAGAATGACCTCCAGCTGTATAATTAGATGCCCTCCTCCCACCATGAAGTACCAAGTGGCAACCATATGATGTCCAACATTATCATTAATACATGAGATACATAAAACAAAATGGTTCTTCTCACAAAGGAAAATTCCCATCTCACAAAGAATTTCTTCATCCCATGTTTCATGAAGTACATTGAGAATTGACATGCCCTCATCTTTAGCCCTATTGACCTTGTTGGATCCAAGCATCACTCCAACATTATGAAAAATAAGAAATAGAGATATATGGGTAGAAAAATATGTCAAACCATATTCTCCCAACTGTAACCATCGGAGTAAGGCCCTTTGCTACCATCCTCCATCTCCCCCATGCAAGATGGATAAGCCAAACTCCCCCAAAAGCAACCAAAGCAACAAGAGATCTTGTTTCCTTTTCTCCTCCTCATGTGCATCATGGAGTAAAAACATATTGATAGACATGTCGAATGTCACATCAGCCCAATACAAGAAAACACCATCAATACACATCATGAGAGCATCATGCCAAATTCTACCCAATGCAAAACACATAGACATAGGAGATGTCATGTGATGGCCAAACTCTCTCAACGTCAACCAAAGTGAACATGCCTTGTTTTTTTGCATTCTATCATTGATAAACAAGGCATGAATTGGAAAAATATGAGCTATTGGGTGATAACCATACTCACCCAAGAGCATCCAGCGCAGCCATGCCTCCTTCCTCATTACATTAGTGTTTTTCAAGGCATGGATAAAAGAAATAGGAGCCTTTGGGTAGTAACCCAACTCACCCAAGAGCAACCAGAGTAACTAACTTCTTTTTGGCCCATGTCATATATCTACAAGTGTGCATGCAACCCCTTGTTTATCATCCCCACCCACTCATCCCAATGTGGATGATGAATGATGTACTGCATAAACATGGTATTATCCCATTGTAGAATACCATCCACTTCAAACTGATGAATAAACTTGCACTCCATGAAATTTTTAAGTGCACCTCTAATGAGATCTCTGAATAATACCTTCTTCTCATCAATGGCCCTCCAAAACTAGTGTGGTTCTGGATCTGTTGCATGTAGAAGTTTCTCTTTGAGCTGTGAGATGCTCATTGAGAAAGTGTCATCTAGAAAGGAGAAAAGATTCCTCATCTCAAGATGTCTACTATTTATCATCTTAACCTCCATTGCTTCATGAGTGAAGCTACCTTCAGAATGCTCCAATAATAATGGGTCCCCTACATTATCACTTCTACTAAGTGACATCGTTGTAGATCTGCATGGTAATACATATGTTGTCTCAAAGCGAGGCACAATGATGATCTCATAACCAGTCATTGTACATAGGATCATGCTCATCCCATTTTCTGAAACTCTACACTTCAACTCAAAGGGTTGAACGTAGCTCAAAAATGATGAATTGTGATAACTCTTCATCTCCTCCTTGATTATATCAAGGTTCCTCTGCGTTGTGATATGTTGCTGCTTCAAATCAGCATGTTGTTCTAATCCTTGGTCATGTAATGGCCTTGATGGCATGTCCCCATAAGTTTCAATAAGATCTACTGAAACAATAAGTGATTAAAGTGCATGCATACCTTGGATCAAATGATGTGTGGGAATCTCTTGCAATGACACAAGAGTTCCTCCAACCGGGACAATGGTGTCTCCAACTGCTGGTAAGTGTAATGGTTTCTTTTCTATCAATGTACCAGCGTTGGAATCTTCCTCCTTTTCCTCATGCATCTCTTGAATCATGCATGGGACTCTATATGTCAAGAGCTCAAGACTATCTTGCAAAGTTGCAAGTGTCTCTTCTCTGGATGCAAGTACTTCTGCAGTTGGTGGTGAATGTAGTGACCCCTTGTCCAGAGTGACAAGAATGACATCCTCCTTTTTTTCCTTAGGAAATGTCTCTTTGTGACACATCTCTGGTTTTCTCACATAAAACTTTCTTCTCAACTTGTGAAAGAAATCTGAATATTTAGTCACCTTTTCATGCTCCACGTGACCAAACCACCAATCATTGGCTTCACCTTGAAGATGAAGTGTTGCAATCTGGATAGCCACTTTTTCAGCCATGGGATGTAGCCTGAAAAATGTATCTAACCCTTTCCTCCAAGCTTTAACAGAGCTTGAGGAAGATCCATCAAATGTAGGCAAATAGAATCTATTGTTCCTCTTTCTTCTATTGTTGCTATGGGATCTTCTTTCTTCTTTGATTTGGAAGAATTGTTGGAGATTTAGTTTCTATTTGAATTCTCTAGACTGTGCTTTGTACTCTTCAAGATACAGATTGAGAGTCTCATGAGTCTCAGGTTTTCTTCTTTATTCACTGCTATAACATTCACCTTCTTCAAAGAAAATGGGCATAGTATATCTATGAGGAGACCTATGATTCTCCGGTCTTCTTTGTTGCTGATAGGAAGTGCTTGGACCTTCCTCATCAAAATCTTCTTCTTGGATCCTCCTTTTGCCTTTCTCTCTTCATTTGATTGACCTCCTGGGAGAGATACTGCATGGATATAAAGAGTGGAGTGGAAAAACTATAATCCTCCTTCATGATAGATCTCATCTATCTTCTTCTTCTTTTGATGCAAAATATGAAGTGTCCACAAGCTGAGGCAAAGATCATGCTCTGATACCACTGTAATATCCCAAAAGGGAGAATGCAGTAATACTGAAACACAATATAAGAACTACAACTAAGTAAAAAATAAATCTAAAGACAACATCAGAATATAAAGAGAATCTAATCCTTTTTATTATATGGAGAGGATTCAGTTACACAATGTACAAAAGATGAGGGCATCTAGCCAAAGAGATGGCCTAGAATCACCCTACAAACAGGCTACAACTAGCACTGTGTAACTAGTGAGCTTACAGGAAGCAATATTGCGTTGTCCCTTTTGTTGCTGATGTACATTAAGCTACTACAAAATGAAATGCAGATATATGGATCTCAAGAGCTCTAATGATGCTAAGATTCAAGATCTAGCCACTGTGATGGGAACCCAAGATAACCCAGAAAGGATTTTCCAAATCTACAAATTTTCCAAATCACCCTCCTAGGGTTTGATCCTTTGACTGTTGGGTTATATAGATCTGAAGCTAGATCTGATCCAAATATGGCTGCAATATTTTATACAACTAGATCTAAGCTTTGAGGGTTGATCCCTCCTTCAGATCTATAGGCTAGGAGCTTGAGATATTGCCTCCTCTTCTTCCTCCTTCAAGTTGTAGCAACTGAATATGCAGTTGCTATAGAAACTCCATTGTAAAAGAGGGAGAGGCTCTATGCCTAGTGAAATATGCTACAATAGACTCCAGGCTAATAAAAATGGTGATGGAAAGGTGAGGGGATGATCCCTCACAGATTTACTAGCTGAAATACTAGTAACTTCCTTCCTCCTTTGGATCTCCAATGATGGACTACGCAATCCTTGATGGGACTTCTGCTGATAGGAGGTCAATAATGTTTGGCCTGATGGCAGATCTGAAATTAAGCCCTAGGAATGTTGATATTTAAGCCCAAGGTGATAGGAATAATCCTACACTGGTTCTCCAACTGAAATACTGAAGACAACCTCCACCTCCCACCTAATCTTTAGAAATTGTGTAAGTCCTGAAGGTAGGTGTTCTGCAGAGAATGGAAATAATGTGGCACCAATGCCTAATGATGAATGAAGTAAAACCCTCTTCCAAGAGATACTAAATTAAATACGTGGGATTCCCGACCAGGAACACCCAGTGCTAAATAGCACTTGCAATCTTAGCTAAACAGCCAAAGAAAGCATGGAATGTCAAATGACAATTCCAGATCTAAACAGACCTCTACATGAATAATCAAAAGCATCCCTCCATTGTTTCCTTCATCTCCTTTATATAGTTTATGAGCCTTCCCATGCCTTGGCCCACCTCTAAACTGCGTTGTGCATGTGGACATAATCCTCCATGTTTGACTGCGTTGTCTCTCCAAGTCCTCCATCATGTCTACATAAAATGTACACCCTCTCCATCATGTGTGCATTAAATGCACTACTTCCTCCATCACTTAATCATGAATGCTCTATGATCTTACATTAGATGCCCTCCATGATCTTAGCTGACTGCTTCAACCTCCATGATCTATCTCATTAATGAGACATGATCTTCACTTCATTCACATTAGTAGTTGCTCCACTACCCCATTATATAGATTTAGCCTTAAACAATCCACATTCACACATAAAAAGTGGATATTTATTCATCTTGAGGATTATGGGTCCCTCCACCCTTTTATTTACTTAATTCATTAAGAAAATAAACAACTCTAATATTCCAAATATCATGTGAAAATTTGGGAATATTACATTAAATACATCCAGTCCACTCTTCTCAATGGAAATTTCATTTTTTCACCTTGCTGCCATGTTCCAACGACTAGTTTTCTGACCTATGTGTTACCCCTGCGCTCCTGGCGCACCTACCTCTGTTCTTTCTCCCTGTTGCGCAAATATCCTCTAATTCTGATACTCTGGCCATATAGCCATTTGATAGGCATTGGATTGTCTCTATATGGATTCAGGCGGCTTCCATTGAAGTATCTGGGAAGGTCATCTCCGCGCAACATGGCCAAGCGTACCGCACCACCATCAGTGTTCTCCTTTACAACATATGGTCCCAACCAATGCTTTCTAAACTTATCTAGGCGGTACGCAAACTAACTATCATACAGTAACACAAATATTCCTCTTTGAATACCTTTTTCCTGATGTGCCTATCATGCCAAGATTTCTCGTGCGCCTTTTGTACCTACTGGTGGAAGTTAGGATTGAAGCGATCTTCTTCCAAGGCAACGAGTTGCGCCAACCATTCCTCCATAATTTGAGGCTCGGCCATGTTAGTGTTGTAGCCGCTACAACACCACCCAAAATTTTGTGTATATTTAAAATTTCAGGTTCCCCCTCTGCTCGCCTAGGCGTTAAAGTCTTTTGCCTGACCTGCAGTCAATGACATCCCGCCGACCTATCCCTAACCCCTCACGAGTTGTCTCATCACCATGACTTGATGTTGTTGCTTCAATCATGCCATATGTGGGAGGGATCATCTAGCACAGGCTCGAACATTCTTACCGCAGTCGCGCCATGTGTAATGAGATTGCCATGCATATGTTTGAACGAAAACCTTTTGTGTATTGATGAGTAAAAGCCCTCCTGTTGTAGGTCATTGAGCACATTTTTTCAATACTTCTCTTAAGCTTGTTAGTTTCATGTGTTTTATCTGTGGTTATCATTATTGAAGAGTAGTTATGATGTCATAATGCTCCACAGGTCGACCCCACGGGTGACAGATTCCTCATTCAGACCACGACATCAAGGGGAAATAAAATTAAGCTCAACAACTAGGCCAAGGTTGCGGAACAAGGGAGGAGCAGGAGCAAGCGACCAGTACTGTTAAAAGGAGGATGGTGTGATGCATGTTGATCAGAAAAGGAACCTTTTATCTCACTGATGCAAAAAATATTTCTTCATTAGTGCACACCAGACACTTTAAAGCGCTCCATTGGTAATGTCCGGGTCATGCATCATACCATCTCAATGTCAGTGGGCGCACGCAAAGAAACATATTTCGCCACTTCGATGAGTCTAGTATAGCCCGGTGAACAAAGCGGACTCAGAAGTTTCCTCTAGACAATGACCATCTCATTCGAGGCGTTCTCGTGCTAGGTAGCAGTGCGAAAGCACGCATGTTGGTGTGGAAAGCCAAAGGGAGAGTTTTCAAATATGTGAGCGCATCTTTGAGAAGCAACATTTATGAATCCTATGATACATATTGTGGCATTACTTAGGCTGCAAGGAATACATGTGGAGGAACATTAAAACCCTCGTCCCCTTTGCTCATTAAGTTGTCTATGCGAGACCTCAAGAGACGAGGAATTTCAAATTGAACCTTCAAGGTCATGTTGAAATGCATACGCCTTTGGTAGCTGGATAGAAAAGGTCAATATGAAAAGGCTATCAATGTGGCTTGAGGAGTATATTTCGACTCTCGATCTTTCAAAATGAGAAGCCTTCGTGTCATGGGGATAAGTAAATAATCAAATTAAAACTAGGCTCGAAGCACATGGTTTTAAAACCATAAGTTATCTTGGAGCAAAACTCATGATAACCTTATGAAGGGCGCAAGGTGATGTTGTATTTTTAATATCAAAACGCATATTGTTGTAGTGGTCAACCTCACATGGGCGCCAATGCTTTTATACGTGGTGGTAACATTTAATAGTCTGGAGCAATATACACATGTAGCATGGAAGGCGTTTTAAACACGGAGTCCAACGCTGCATGGCGCGGACGTGCATGGACACAACGTATAGAGTTCAATGTGCGATGACGGGTTTTGTTCGACAGCAACTTATACATACAACGGTTTTATATTTAAAATGAGGAGCAGGCGCAAAGGTTCAGCAATGTTCGGTCAACTTTACGTTGAAACCCAGTGCAGAATGACATGAAGACACGTTGCATGGAGCATACATTCGACATGTTCGTCCGCGTGGAACCAAATGGAAACGTTTCATACGTGGCGGTGAACATTTCAAATTTAAACCTTTTAACGCTGATACATGGAGTGAAGTGCTGCAGCCATGTTCTAGCGCTGCATGGACACGTAATATGGTGCAAAGGTGCGGTGGCATGTTATAAAAACTATAGTGCGATGATGATAATCTATGTTTTGAGCACTGCAAGAATAAGGTGTTGGAGGAGCGAGTCATATAAGCTAAACAAAGAGAAGGCGTTACATGGCTGCTGTCAACTCACGCAAAAGCTTTAGGGCAGATATATAATATGCCATGGTCTAAAGTTGCGTTTACGTGCATAGAACCGAACGTGCAATGTTATGTTGCATAGAGCCAACGTAAACGTTCATACATATACGTGGCAGTCAAACTTTCAGACTAAAGCATGGAGAAGACTGCTATGAGTATATTAGCATGTTTAAATCGACAGTCAGTAACCGTTTCAAAGTCATATAGCAGGGCGGAGCAAACTATGGAAACATTACAGATGGCTCAGATATGTCTGTGGCGAGATTTTATCCAGATATTTCGGAGAGAGAAATAGAAATCATCCAGATGAGAGAGCAGGTTCAACGTCCTCGTCCAGCTGTTTCCGGCCTTTTTTTTGCGTTCCAATATAGAATGGCTGTTGGTAGAGAACGTTTCCCTAGTGCCGAGCAGCGCCTCCCCAGAATGCATTCACGATATGTAGTAACTGCCATATCAATGTCTTTTTCTCCGCGCATGACACCACGTGGGCTGTCTCGTTAATGCAGTGTCTCGATGAAGGCAGACAACGTTTGCTGTCATCCAGCGTGAATGAGATAATAGTAATGGCAACATAATCTCGTCCAGACTGCATGCGCATGGTTGCAGTTGTGTCAGCTCTGTCATTGCCATAGGATGCACCAGGAAAGGGGAAACGCTCAATCAAACCAGCGTAGTAATAGCTATGAGACGTTTTTCGGCAGTGGAAAATCCCTCAATACAGCAGATGAGAGATGCTCTATTGCAAGCGCAAGAGTCCCACCTTGAAAATTATGACAAAAATGCTGATTCAAGGAGGCTTAAGGTTCAGTGGTAAATCAGTCCAGCAGATCAATGTTATCAGATTTCCTTTGGAAGACTCAATTTGTTAACATCATGTGAATATAGCATAGCAATGGCGTTGGTCTGCTTATAACCTGACTTGCCACCACGAAGACAAGTTGTTCGAAGGGCAAGAGAGTTGTCGGAGTGCATTCTTTCTTACAGCTTCACTAAGGAGCAGCGCCCTCACCTTATTTATCATGACATCATGCAGACTCATCAACCCCATTTCGAAGGGGCGTTCCCTCAGTAAGATCTTAGCACAAACTTTCGGACATGATGAAAGTATCATTGGAGCCCAACACAGTTTTCATTATGGAGAACACAAGCAGCATGTTGCCCAAATCAACAGTTCCACTCCATTGGGAGGAAATAGAGCATTTCCCAGCAAGCGAGAGAATTGACATACTGATGGCATATGTGTTAGTTATTCCTAGCCCCCTACTAAAATCAAAAGCTGGGAACCAGAAACGCATCACATGCAGTGGGAGATGGCATAAGAAAAATCCCTTTGCCTCATCAATGGGTTGTCACTACAAACACTCAGATCCCAAGAGAACTTGATAAGGACCACGCTACAACATAAAACCTGACCACACAGGGGTCCAAAGTTTTCATTTTGCTTGTGTAATTAATTGTGCCTCTTAACATTTTCATTTAAGCAATGAAGACATGTAACCTAAGATATGTGATTGCAGGTGGAGGCTGTCGATGCGCACGATGAGTTGGAGTTTTCTCAGCAAGCAAGAAGACCGGTTTTCAAAGCACATGAGATGAAGAATACTGCTACAAAATCTGCAGATATGCTTGAATTCGCAGGTCGCAGATTTTGTCAGGTCGCATATCTTCGATTTTTTTTGCCTTTTGCGACCCAGCGACCTAGCGACCTAGTCGCAAGGTCGCAAGGTCGCACCTCTTCGTTTTTCTGCCTTTTGCGACCCTGCGACCCAGCGACCTAGTCGCAAGGTCGCAAGGTCGCATACCTTCGATTTTCCGCCTTTTGCGACCCTGCGACCCAGCGACCTAGTCGCAAGGTCGCATATCTTTGTTTTTACACATTTTGTGACCCCGCGACCCAGCGACCTAGTCGCAAGGTCGCAAGGTCGCATGTGCACTGTTTACACGATCCGCGACCCCGCGACCCAGCGACCTAGTCGCAAGGTCGCAAGGTCGCACCTTGGCCATTCTCTTACAACTTGCGACCCCGCGACCCAGTCAAGTCGCAGGTCGCAACGACAGCTCAGATCGCAGGTCGCAACAGCAGCCAGGTCGCAGGTCGCAACAGCGGCTTAGGTCGCAGGTCGCAAAAAAGACTAGGTCACAAGGCAGCCCAACGGTCTGGAAGATGAAAGATCAAGGAAGCCCGAAGGGCAGTTTCTGGATTATAAATACTTCCTTCGGGAACTTGTAAAGGGCTTTTTCTTTTTGGAGACTCAAGAGCTACATTGATTGTATTGAAAGATAATATTCTTAGGCATATGAATATGAATACTTGTTAAAACCCCTTTGCCGGATGATGTGTTTTGCTGTGACAGCACTGTGTGTATTTCTTGAACAGTTTCAGAACATCCTATGATTAATGAAACTGCATTTTCTAATAACCTCATTTATGCATCATGTTTATCTATGCTTGTGTTAATGATGTTCAGTTTTATCGCTTTCTAAATGGATGTTAATACCTTTGCCTATTAGCATTTCATTTTATCTTTTAGGAAGTAAAGAGGAATCTTGCCATTAAGAACTATTTTTTATGTGGTCAGATACCTTGCAAACATAACCCCAAAGACGTGCCGCTAATTGCATCTCTTCGGGCGTATATGTTTTATTTATTCTCTTGCTACGCATAGTGTTGTGGACATGTTCAATGCATCAATCATGTATTTTGTATCCTATGAATAAGTTTGTGTCCGCGGATTCAATCAGGTTCTTTTGAGACCGGAAGGGAAGGCGTCTTAAGCGGTAGCCGGACCCACACCCCGGACGGGATCCCTACTCCAAATGGTTTAAGGTCTAATTGGGACTTTTTACCAGGGAGATCCCCTACTATTGGCCGGACAAATTTTCCCGTCAACAGTTAGTGAAGGCCACAATGCGTAGACTGGGGACAATATACTCCATGGGCATGATGGCTTCCAACCCATACACGATCCTGAATGGTGTCTTTCTTGTCAACTTTTTACATGTTTTCCAGTAAGCCCATAGTACAGAAGGGACTCGCACGTCCCAATCGTCCTGGATGGTATTGCAGACCTTTGTAAGGGTGTGTTCCAAAATCTTTTTGAACGCTTCCACTGTGCCATTTGCTTGCGGGTGATACAGGGTACTCTTCTTGTGA
This sequence comes from Pinus albicaulis, assembly GCA_034641835.2. NCBI lineage: Eukaryota > Viridiplantae > Streptophyta > Pinopsida > Pinales > Pinaceae > Pinus > Pinus albicaulis. The sequence goes on along the minus strand of CM076579.1, from coordinate 553,552,279 downwards.
TGGATCTTAAATTCCTTAGTCGAGGCTTCAATCATCTTGTTGAAAAATGAGTACCTTTGTCACTTATTAAAATATTTGGGCACCCAATCCTTAACTACCTTCACCTCTGCCCACCTGGTCACATAATCAGTTGCAGTAATAATATACCATGCCCCAATCTTCTTCCCAAGAGGGTTGATTGGTCCCACGAAATATATAGCCCATTTTTTAAATGCCCGCAAGGCCATCTGCGGGTGCAGGGGAATATCATCTCTATGTGATGGCTTCCCAATCCATTAACAAGCATCGCAGGCCTGGATGTATGCCTACGCATCTCTATGCAATGTGGGCCACCATAACCCAGCATGCATCACCTTCCGCGTAGTGGCTTTCCCAGCCTAGTGGCCACCTGTTATTCCTCTGTGAGCTTTAGTTAATATAGCCCATCTTTCACGTTCTAACACATATCTCCTTAATACATCATCTGCTCCTAATTTATACAACTAACCTACAATTAGGGTGAAATTTGTTGTGGAGGCGACCAACTCCTTCTTTTGTTGGACCGAATATTCCATGGGCATTGTGCCCGTAGTCAGAAAATGAATAATGTCCGCGAAGTGTTCATCAACCACCTTGATAGCGAAGAGTTGTGCGTCTGGTAATCCTTTCTCTAGATTGGGTGGTTCCTCCCCATTCTCAATCTGCGACAGATGATCAGGCCCAGCATTCAGTCTACTTGGCTTGACAATGATTTCAAAGTCATACTCTTGGAAAACCAACAACCATCGGCAGATCTTCCCCCATAATACAGGCTTATTGACCAGGTATTTTAACGTAGAATGATCAGTGAACACCTTGAAATTCCATCCCAACAAGTAATGTCTATATTTTTGTATTGCATATACCATGGATAATCCGTCCCTTTCTGTAGTGGAGTAATTGTGCTTTTCACCTAAGAGCTTTCAACAATCAAAAGCTATTGGATGATTAATGTCGCCTTTTCATAGTTGTGCTAGAACAGCTCTGAGTGTTATTCCAGATGCATCCACATGCACGTGGAAAACCTTAGCCCAATCTAGGAATATCAAAATAGGTGTAGTGACCATTTTATTTTTTAGCAGCTCAAAGCTCTTCTGACACTCGTCATCCCAAAAAAATGCTACATCTTTCTTTAACAACTTCTCCATTGGCACATAGATCAAAACATACCCCTGGATAAACTTCCTGTAATAACCGGTATGTCCTAGGATGGAGTGCATCTGCTTCTCAGTGGAAGGGACTTCTAAGTTAATGATCACCGCGATTTTGGTCGAGTCCACCATCAATCCTTGCTTACATACGACATGCCCCAGTAGAATCCCAAAAGGTACACAAAATGTAGATTTCTTCAGATTAAGAGAAATCTGGTGCTTTCGACAGGCATCAAGCACCAAGCGCAGATTTGAGACATGGTTCTTTACCAATCCAAATATTGTCCAGTCATCAAAGTAGACTTCCAATAATTTATTCATGAATTCTTTGAATACAGCCACGACCACACGCAAGAAGATGACAGGTTCATTTTTCAATCTGAATGGCATGACAATATATTGAAAAGAACCCCATTCAGTGGCAAAGGTGGTCTTTCTGCGGTCCTCTGGCACAATGCATATTTGATGATAACCTGAGAAACCATCTGTGAATGAATAAGATTCTCTCCCTCCCACATTATCCAGAATTTCATCCGAGAACGAAGTAGGGAAGGGGTCATATACACAGGCGTCATTCAGCTTGCGAATATTGACACAAATCTTGATTTCTCTCTTCATTTTTTTCTCCTGAAACATCATTGGGCTTACCCAATCCGACTGCTCGATCGGTTCAATGATACCTACAGCCACCATAATTTCTAACTCCTCCTTTACCTTCTTCTTATATTTAGGGTTCAATCAATAATGGCGTTGTTTGACAGGGTGCGCTTCAGGTTTAATGTGATCTTCATGACACCCAGATCCCCCACAATGCCCTTCAATTTGGAGAATTTTGTAGGAAACAAATCTTGATATTCCATTAGCAGCTCTGCAATCTTTCCTACTGTATTAGCATCCCAGTAGTCCCCAATCTTGGCCAAATTGGGCTTCTCATTCGTTCCATTGTTGACTTCCTTCAATTTCAAAGGTTTAGTCACGTCCACCGTCCTTAATGTCGATCTTGCAACGGCGTGCACGCCTTCCGATTCAGGGATACTAACATTCTTTGGGTCATCTTCATTATCCTCAATGGACAAGTTTTGGAAGTTGATTATGTCTTTCATTTGTACATCCCAGGTCAGTGCAGTGTTCTCCCTGTGGGGCCGAGATTCATCAAATACTAGTGCATCTATGTCTTGCAGCACTTCATCCATTTTTTCTGAGCCTCCCACAGAGCCGAAGGTTACCAGGAAGTCTTTGGTCATTGTATACCAGTCTCGGGTGCCTTGGTGTAACTCAACATCTAGATACCAGGTTGTGGGGACGGGTCCTAATGAGTGGACAAACCTATGAACCCAATCATTCCATGTCTTCTCATCCCATACGTCCCTCCATCTAGCCAGGTGCTTGCGAGGGTCACCTCGTCCATATAATTATTAAATGGGTGGCATGGCGAAGGGTTCAAAGCACAACATCATCATCTGTCTATATTCCTTCCAGTCCTGGAAAGTTCCCTTTGGCGTTTCCCACCATCGCGCTGAAGTTGCGCGCATAGCAGAGTCCAGCGCTCAGAATCTTCGCTCCTCTGGGACATCTTTGTCTAGTGCTTCTAAAACATATTTGAGAGTACCAGAATCATCAAATTATGGTAGTTCCCTTACCTCGGAGGAGACACACCAGAAGCTCTTTGTAATCTTGAGGCAGCGTAGGGCAGAGATGTCGTGCATTCGGTTCTACCAGTTCTCCATTTCGCCATTAGAATTAGAAAAATAGGAGCTATCCTTCTCCCAATTTAGCATGCCATCAGTCGTAGGGTTGATCTAGTCTTCATCTCGTGTAGTCAATTTATAGATATGGTCAACCTCATCCCCTTCACACACTGGATCTATGTATCATTCTCCTTCTTCCAGATCCAATGGGATGATCACCCGTGTACCATTATTCTCAAAGATAATGCTTTTGCACTTTAGGTTGATGATACCTCCCATATCAATGGCCCAATCCAATCCTAACAATGCAGGGTAGGGATCTGCGTCATCCAAAAATTTTATAACCTCAAAGTCAACACATACCTTTACTCCCATGATGTCGACCTAAATTTGCGAAATCCTACCCAGGGGGATGATATTTTGTTGATTAGCCATGCATAACTGAATGGTGGACCATTCCAACTTTGGCTCTCCCATCTTCTACCAGGTTTTTTTAGGTAAGATGTTTGCATCAAACCCCAAATCTAAGATAACATGGTTCATCTCGTATTCCCGAATATATACCATTATGCGCATCTCCCTACCCGTTCCCATCTTCTTCTTGTAAACTTTGTTTATAGCCTTGGATTCTATATGCGGCCCCTCCTTTTTGGCGTAGCTATCTATCAAGGCCTAGAGATTATCTACTGCCTTCTTATTGCACAGTAGCTTAATGCAGGCTTGTAAGAATGGCTTAACTTCATCGTCATCATTTGGTTCCCTGATAGGTCTCAAAGTGGTTTCTTCTTCCTTGGCAAACTCCTTTTTGGCTTCGATGAAAGTCTCTTTTCTTTTTGTGGGTTGAGGCTTTCCTTTTTTTCAGATGCTTTTCTGATTAGTGGTTTTTTGTTGGCCTTCTCTTTGTTTCCTCCCATAGAAATCCTACTACATGTAATGGCATTTACACTTGGACCGTCGTCGCGTGGCTCAGATGTAACCCATTGTATGTTTTGCATTGGTGCCTGCTACTTTTCCTACATTTTAGCAATCAACATCGGACAGTCTTCAATTACATGATCGAATTACCTACAATACCAGCAGGATTGTTGTGCGGGGTTCGGGCAGTTTCCTGCATAATCTCTGACGTCTCCACAGTTGTAGAAAATTAGCTTACCTCTTCCACTACCAGTGCTTCCACCTCTCCCCCCTCCCCGACCTCTCGTTAGGGATCCTCCACGTCCGTAGGGAGATGCTGGTGATGAAGGGTCGGTCTGCACTCTGTAAAGGTTCCCTTTTTCAATCATTAAGTCATATGTGCAACAGTTGTGTTCATTGTGTCCCACCGAAGAGTAGAATCTGCACCATTGTTACTTCAATTATGGGACATAGGCACCTAACTGAGGGCAGTGGTTTGTATCATGCCGCCCTACCACCTGAAAATCGGCGCACCAGAATGTGGGGGTACTAGGCCTAGAAATATCACTCAGTCGTAGTGAACTCAATCCTATTCTGACAGTAGAGGGCACTAATCCTTAGTGTGGCCAGATACTCTACAGCATATGCACCAGACGTTTGCCCTAGCTTCTTTACCCCAGTCTCTTCATAAATTTTGAATTTATAAATGCATCACCTTTAATTGGCTCTGAATCTGTAACGCTCCAAATTCAGCGTCATCCCTTGGCGCAGCTTCTAACTTCATAGAAATTTCTAGGGCTTCCACCTGTGAGTCAATGTTTTGCTGACCCATGGGCCCGTGTAGATGTGGAAACAAAATGGAAATGAACCATTCCTTATGCTGCTTGTCATCGTAGGAAAATCCTCCGCCACTAATGACCTTTTTTAGCCGTTGGTCAGCTTCCCAGACTGACTCTGTGAGCCCTTGCCTGATATCTTTTAGTTCCACTACACATTGAGAATAAGACTTAGGCTTTCGGAACTACTACTTCAGGGCATCCTTGATCTCCTATATGATTGGATTCGCATGTTGAGAAATGTATCCCATGAACCAATCCAAATCACGACCTTCAAAGGCTATTTCTAACTATGCTCTTTTAAATCATCGTTATTTACATTCTATGCAGCCCATACTGCATCCGCCACGAACCAAAATAGGTCCATATCTTCACCCCGCTCCTTTAAAAGAGGGTAACTTCATCTACGCGGCCATATCGTCCTCAGTTGGGGGTGGAGGTGGGGTAGGAGGATTCTTACCCCTATGCGAGTTTGATGGTGGCGTAGTCGGGGGGCTAGTCTCTGCGTGCATAACCCCGCTCTCATTTAGATCAGGCGGGTTTCTTAGAGGATTGTGCACAGATTTATCCCCCTCTTGATTGACCCGATAGTATTTACCACTGCGTGTCGTGCTACCACTCTAATCTGGGTTCATTCACTCGGTGTGGCTGCACAGAACACCCTTTTCACACAATAGCATCTTAATCAGCAGAGGCAAAGTTTGTAAGAACTTACCCCTCAATCCTTTGAAAAACCTTCGTTCATATTCAAATTAGGATATAAATTGATCAACTACAAATTCAATTACAAACCCTCCCAAGATGCTATGAACCCAGTGATATACAGTCCGAGTAATAGAATTATCAGTCTTTTCCAATTTTTGGATTAATTCAGGGATCCACTACATGACTTGATCATCCTTCCAACAGGTTTGGAATTTCGCTAACCTTGCCAACCACTCTTGTAACTCATGTGCAAAGGTTACGAAGAAGATCTCATGCACCTCTGTAAAAATATACTTATTCTTCCACTCCTCTATAGATAGCTTCTTACTTATATTTTCTTTTATGGAAAACTCCTGAATCTGTTTTTCAAACCAGTCCTCAAGTTTAGGTTTTAATGGCTGTCAATGACCTCACGGCATCACCCAATCTCTCTCAAAATTCTCTTGGTCCTGGCAATGGAACCATTTTTTGGCTTGTGGGGTCCTGACCCAGGTCCGGAAGTGAGGTTAACCAACAAAACCCTCTTACTACTAGCCTTTTCGGCACTGATCTGCTTGCGCAAGTCAAAGTCCTACCCGAAGCAGTATGGGGGGTTGCTGGAACTAGGTTTCGACACCCTGAGAGAGATTTGGAATGATGTGGGTGCCTTCAGATCCCTAACAACCTTAAATAGACCTCCACAACAATAGCCTTAACCAGAAAACCATTTTCATCTAGATTCAGGGCAAGTATGCAAGTTAACACAACAATCATAAATTAAGTACTACCCCTCAACACATCATATCAGGGTTTTATACCATCGGATCTATCCAATAAGCCGTCATATAAACCAAACCATGGTTACGCAAGAGATCTAAGTGCAGACAATACATAAATCAAAAACAAGATACATCAACATTAATAACATTACCAATAGATGCATAAAGGACTCAGATATCTACAACAATACTCCTTTATTATTGAATCAATTCATATCCTTCATACAAACACTTTAACATCCTATGCACACAGCCATTGGGGTCCGCACATAGCAGGAATAAGGTTTCCGCACACACATCCAGTCAAATCCTTCTACCCAAACCAATCCACGCCAAACTATCACAAAATATCCATATCTATTATCCTCGTTCAGTCTTATCCAAAAAAATGACTTCTTAGACTCAATCTATTCACTTATTTGTACTATTTAGCCTGTGTTATCCTATGGTCCGCAAACCATAGTTTGCAGCCCCTTGATCTACCCTCTTTACCCATTACACTTCGTGAGGGGTTTTGACCCACCCCAAAACCCCTACACAAGATTAAATTATTACAAAATAAGGAAAAATTGTTAGATTTAGGGGACCCTGGTCCAACAACCCCCTCAAGTGTGTCTTTTGCATTAATGCAAGTAGACTGTTAGGATTCTTAGTATCCCAACATGTAATCAGATTTGACCCCCTCAAGGTCCAGGAAACTAAATAAGTACCACCACCCAAAACACTAAAGCAACTTCAAACTCTGCAGGGAAAAGCCAACTTCTTATGACATTTTGTCCCTAACTATGCCACTTGCGCGCAGGGCTTCTTGTGCCTACTCTGTCAGGAAATTTCGTTCAAATGGGATGATCAAGCTCAAAAGTCATTTGAGGCATTGAAATACACCTTTTCTTCAGCCCCCTTGATCAGCCCACCCAATTACGACAAATACTATACCTTAAATCTATCTGTGTCAGACATAGCCATAGTTGGGGTGTTAGTCCAAGACGAACTCGACAACAAAGAGCACGTAATTTATTACGTCAGCAAGAACTTAGCTAGCCCTACTTTAAGGTATGAGCCAGAAGAAAAAATGTCCCTAGCCCTAGTACGCGCAGTACAAAATCTTTGGAATTACATCATTTTAAGGACTACAAAAGTCATAGCAACTATCAACCCCATGCGATATTTTCTAACCCGTCGAATGATGAGCCTTACGTACTCCCGATGGATAGTTATACTACAGGAATTTGACCTACAGTTCAGCTCCCTAAGAGCAATAAAGCACTTATCCTAGCCGAATTCATCATTGATCTCCCAAGTACGACCCAAGGATCCCCAATTAATGACTCACTACCTGATCAACATTTTTTCTTAGTGATGACCGAGGACCCTTGGTATGGCGACATCCATCTATTTCTGCGAACTCAAAATTTCAAACCACAGCTCACCCATGACGACCGAAGGCACATACACCATCAGGCCCCCTAATACCTTCTCATGGGGGACGTCCTTTATCGAAGAGGCGTTGACACCATTTTACATCAATGACACACACATGACCAATCTGAACAATCCCTAATTGACTTCCATGGTGGGGCTTGTGGCGACCACCTCTCAGGGATGGCCACCACCCAAAAATTCTTGTGGGATGGTTATTTTTGGCCCACCCTATTCCATGATTGCATACAAGTATTCAAAAGGTGCAAACGATGCCAACGCTTTGCCCACAAGGCAAGAGCACCTCCTGCTCCCATGCACCTCAATCATTGTAGCAGGCCCCTTTTGCAAATGGGGCATCGAATTTTTGACTTGCAACCTTACATCATATGGAAACCACAAATACATCATAGAAGTTGTCTACTATTTCACCAAATGGGCAGAAGCCATGCCCACATACGAAAACATCGTAGAAACCACAGCTCTATTTCTCTTCAACCATGTCATCGCACGATTCGGTGTGCCTAAGGAGTTAGTCTCCGACCATGGAAATCATTTTGAGAATGAAATATTTTAGGAGTTAACCCATCACCTAGGGTTCACTCACAAGTTTGCATCACCATACTACCCCAAGTCTAACGACCAGTTAGAAGCTATTAACAAAGTACTCAAAGCAATGTTACAGCATACGGTAAACAACCATAAAACTAGCTGGCACCATATGCTGTTTTCAACCTTATGGGCATACCGCACAGTAGTCAAATCCTCAAAATGGTTCACACCATTCCAGTTGGTGTATGGAGTGGAGGTCGTGCTTCCCATCGAACGTGAAATCCCCAACTTACACGCAACCATAGAACTCCTCACTGATACTCAACATCTAGAACTATAGAAATTATATAAAATATGAATGTATATATATAGATTCTCCTAATATAACAATATTTATCTTCTTGCTAAATACAGAATCCTTCCACTGTTAATATTTTGCAGAAATTAACATTCAATTGCAAACACATGAAGCAATAAAAACAATCGCACATAACACAGTTGTTTAACGGGAAATCCTGATGCTGAAAACCCCAACTATCATATATTATGTATCATGGAGATCATGTAACAATCTCATACAAAGCTTAGTACATCAAGCTCTCAGTACAATCAATCGTCACACACTAATCAGAAGAAATCTGCAAATCCATGCACTGATTTCTTTCCACCTGCTAGCCTGCCTCCACTGCGCAATCCCTGCTGAAGAATAGCTCTAAATGAATTCAAATTACCCTTGCCTTGACTGCGCAATCCTCATTGGAAACTCCAATGTGTGTATGGTGCAATCAATTCATCACTATAGTCACAATAGATAGTCCATCTTGCCCTTTCACCTATCTCTCCACTGGGTCTCCACTGGAACTGACATGCACTGTAGTTAACTGTTGTATTTTTCAGTTTATTAATGATTTATTATTTGTGAATTAATTCACTCCACTCTCACAAGTGTATCATTCAGACAGACTAGATACAACTAGCTCAACTGATTTTAACTCCATTACCTGAGTTAAACTAAATAACAACTCCTATAACTACTCTTCCAACTCTTTCATAACTTTTCCACTTCAGTTCTAACTGAGTCCTCCATGCATGAACCACTAGTAAACCCTATGAATTGCATAATTCCTTCAGCCCACTGATTTTCCAAATCTGTGCACTGAAACTAAGTGCTCCAAGAGAATAAGTTGTTGTTTATTGTCGGATTATTATTAAGAGCTAATAATAATCAACACTTCTATTTTTAGATCGACGATCTATAAATATACTTCGCCCAATATTCTAAAAATATAATTTCATATATTTTTCCAACTTGATCAACCATCCACAAATAGCATCTTGCAACTTATGAAATATGGTCACCATGTCTAAAAATAGACATAGTCTAAAAATAAACATAGTCTAAAAATAGACTTGCGCTAAAAATAGCCTACGGGCCCACTTAGTGAAGGTGACTCTTTTCACTAAGCTCATCATCTTGTTTAATCTCAACATTCCCTCTCAACAGGATAGGGATTATCCTTCACCCCGATCCTACCTCTATGGTATTCGAATTTTCTCCTGGTGAGTGCCTTCATCAGAATATCTACATCCTGATCTTCCGTAGGAATGTACTGAAGCAACATGATCTTCTGCTGCACACAATCTCTGATATGATGATACCAAATATCAATATGTTTAGATCTATCATGAAACACAGGATTAATCAAGAGTTTAATGCAACTCTGATTGTCACAATGTATCACTGTAGGATCTAAATGTGAACCAAACAAACCAACCAGGATCTTCCTCATCCAGATAGCCTCACATGTAGCTGGACTTGTTGCCATGTATTATGCTTCTGCTGAACTGAGTGCACGGATCTTTGTTTCCTGTTGTACCAAGAAACTGTCATAGATCTGATACTGAAAATCCCTCCTGATGTGCTCTTTCTGTCTGTTGGGCTGCCTGCCGAATATGCATCCGTGAAGCCATGCAACTTCACCTCATCAGTCTGTCTATACCATAAGCCATACTCAGATGTGCCCCTGAGATATCTCAAAACATGCTTTCCCACCTTCCAAAAGAGATCGGTAGGCTTAACCATCACTTGTGAAAGCTGGTTCACCACATAGCATATGTCCAGTCTTGTATTAACTAAATACATGAGCGAACCCACCAATTTTTGTTAAACAGTGGCATCCACTACCTCTTCCGATGTAGCATCCTCTTTCCTCCAATTTCCTAGAAGAGGAGTGTTGATAGGCTTGCAGCCTTGCATGTGAAACTTCTCCAGTATCTCCCAAGCATACTTGCCTTGAGACACAAACAGTTCACCTTCTCACTGCCATATTTCTAATCCAAGGAAATAATGAAGGAGGCCCAAATCCTTCATCTCAAACTCCTTTGCAAGATCTGCCTTGCATGAGTGTATCAACTTCTCATCACCTGTTAGTATTAAATCATCAACATAAAGAAAAATGATTAAAATCTTACCCTCCACCACAATTTGGTACAAGTTTGCATCCACCTCACTCTTGGTGAAACCGAGTCCAGTGAAATAGTTTTCGATCCATGTGTACCAAGCATGTGGTGCTTGCTTCAGCCCATAGAGCACTCTTTTGAGCCTACACACATGCGACTCGCTGCTGAAGATCTCAAATCCTTCAGGCTACTCAATGTACACCTCTTCCTCAATGATCCCATTAAGGAACATAGTCTTCACATCCATCTGATGAATGTGCCAACCCATCTGCGCTGAGAGAGAAAGGATGGTCCTTATGGAAGAATACCGTGCGACATGTCCAAAGGTTTCTTCATAATCAATCCCCTCGATCTATGAGAAGCCCAGGGAAACAAATCTTGCCTTATACTTCTCTACGCTCCCATCAGTAGCTTTCTTTACCTTGTATATCCGTCTTTATCCTACAACTGATTTTCCCACCGGCCTTGGAACAATCTCCCAAGCATTGTTTCTGACAATGGATTCATACTCCTCCACCATGGCATCTACCCATGTGGGCTCCTACACTGCTTCTTCAAAAGAAGATGGCTCTTTCATGATACACTTGCTCATCAGAGCCATGTATCAAGTAAATCGGTCAGGTGACTGTCTCTGTCTGCGCTGTGATGTAGGGACTCCTACATTCTGTGCCGCATCAAGCTTCAGTCTCTCAGCTTCTATGGTCCACTTTCTACCTTGTCTAATGTTTGGTTATGCATGAGTGGACTCCTCCACTCCATGAATCTCCTCATGTGGCTGATCCACATCTAGAGGCTCATCTTTGGGAACAAGACGTTCCTCCTCTGCATGCAAGTGTAGCTCCCTCTCAAGCGACAACTTCATTGCTTTCACCTCATTTAATTTTATATCCCATCGCACCACAGTCATCCGACTATCTGGAAAATACACACAATAATTATGGGGTGTTTCTGTGTACCCCAAAAATATCCCAACTTCTGTAGTCGACTCCAGCTTCTTCCTGGCGTCCTTTGTCACATGAATGTAAACAGATGAGCCAAAAATCTTCAAATGAGAAATATCAGGATTTTTACCAGTAAAAGCTTCTTCAGGTGTACTAATGCCAAGTACTCTATGAGGACAACAGTTTTTCACATAAACCGCAGTGTTGCATGCTTCCGCCCACAAGTGCATCGGTAGGCCCTAGTCATGCAGCATTGCTCGTGCAGCACCCACGATTGTTTTGTTCTTCCTCTCCGCAACCCCATTATGCTGTGGGTTATGAGGTGCTATGAGTTCTCTTCAAATTCCTTATTTGCTACAAAAGTCTTTGAATTCGCCTGAGATTTATTCACCACCATCATCGCTTCGTAGAGCTTTCACTTGCTTCCTCGACTCCTTCTCCACCAATGCTTTAAACTCACAGAACATTGAGAATGTTTCGCTCTTCTTCTGCATGAAGAAGATCCAGCATCTACGAGAATATTCATCAACAAATATAACATAATACCTGTGTTTTGTTTTTGAAGCAACGGAGAAAGGTCCACACACGTCTGTGTGAATTCTCTTCGGGATCACCGAAGCATGGTTCTCCTTCTCATGAAAGGTGGTCTTCACAAACTTACCCATAGTGCATCCCTTGCACTGATCTGACTGCACAAGAGTACCCTTGGAAATTCCAGTAGAAATTTGCTGCAAAATCTTCAAAGCGCCATGGTGAAGATGGCCCAATCTCTTGTGCCATAATTCGCCCTCATCCCCGCTCACCACTTCTTTTGCTTTTCCCACCATTGCAGCACAGCCATGTACCTCCAGCTTGTAGAGATTCTTTACTCAAATCCCTGTCTTCTTGGTTTTACCCATTGTTTTATGTCGAAGGAAGGCTTTTCCCTCACTAAAAATAACATCATAACCTTTGTCTTCCAACATTGCGACTGAGACTAAGTTCTTCTTTAGACCTGGAACATGCATAACATCTTTCAACAAGAATGGATTATCAGACTCCCTCTCAAAGGTAATGGTCCCAATGCCAGTTGCACTGTATCGCCCATCGTCGCCCATCTCTATATGCATTTGAAGGTCCTTCTTCTCCAAATCACTAAATAACTCCTTGTCTCCCATCATATGGAGAGATGCACCACTATCAAGATACCACACCGATCCCATATAGCTTGAAACCAAGAATGCGATCAAAGAGAAATCAAGTTCAATTGTGAGGCCAAGGCCTTTCCAGCTGTAGCTCCAGCAACCTTCTTTTTCTTCTTCTTCTGTGGGCAGTTAGTGGCGAAATGCCCATGTTCGTGACAGTGAAAACACTTCACTTTGGAAAAATCCGGCTTCTTCCCTTTAGCATCGGATTTTGAATTAAATTTATTCCCCTTCCATTTCCTTGATTTCGCAGCCAAAGCACAATTCTCTTCATCTTCATTCTTTGATGAAGAGCCATCCTTGGTACCTCACCTTATCTCCTCCTGCACAAGATCTGACCAAAGTCGCTCCCATCCATTAACAGAGTCTTCGTAGCTATGCCAACTCTTCGTAAGCCCAACGAGAGCCAAGCTCACCAAGTCTTCATCATCAACAATAATCCCCAAACTACCCAGTTCATCCCTACAGTGGACAAACTTCGTGAGATATTTTGGAATAATGTCGCCCTTCTCCATTTTTATTTTTCTGAGCTTGTCTTTCAGCGCCAACTTCCTCTGGTCGCTGCTGCTTTGAAAAAAATCTGTCAAATCCTTCCACATTAATAATGGAGTGGCTTTCCTGTGAAGGATGGACACAATATGGTCCTTCACACCTTCCGACAGAATCCTTCTTGTCTTTGCTATCTTCTTTTTCCATGCGTCAAGTAATGCAGCATTGCTAGATCCCGGCTAGGAACATCGCTATTGATGAACTCATTCAATCCATTATCCTCTAGCACCACCTCCATCCTATCCTTCCAGGCTATTTAATTTGAGCTCCCATCAAGGGCATACTCCAATCGCAACCCATTGAAACACATTTCAATGTATACTCAACTTCTGCACCAATAATTTTCTGTAGCAAATTTGAATTGTCCACCAGCACAAACTCAGCAATTCTTCACAATTGCAATCTTCAAGAATTAACACTGCTCTGATACCATGTAGAAATTATATACAAGATGCATGTATATATCCAGATTCTCCTGATCTAACAATATTTATCTTCTTTCTAAATACAGAATCCTTCCACTGTTAATCTTTTGTGGAAATTAAACATTCAATTGCAAACACGTGAAGCAATAAAAACAATCGCATATAACACAGTTGTTTAACGGGAAAGCCTGAAGCTGAAAACCCAACTATAATATATTATGTATCATGAAGATCATGTAACAATATCATACAGAGCTTATTACATCAAGCTCTCAGTATAATCAATCGCCACACACTAATCAGAAGAAATCTACAAATCCATGCACCGATTTCTTGCCACCTGCTAGCCTGCCTCCAATGCGCAATCCCTGCTGAAGAATAGCTCTGAATGAATTCAAATTACCCTTGCCTTGACTACGCAATCCTCATTTTCAACTCCAATGTGTGTGTGGTGAAATCAATGCATCACTATAGTCACAATAAATAGTCCATCTTGCCCTTTCACCTATCTCTCCACTGGGTCTCCACTGGAATTGACATGCACTATAGTTAACTGTTGTATTTTTTAGTTGATTAATGAGTTATTATATGTGAATTAATTAACTAATTAATTCACTCCACTCTCACTAGTGTATCATTCAGTTAGACTAGATACAACTCGCTCAACTGAGTTTAACTCCATTAACTAAGTTAAACTGAATAACAACTCTTGTAACTACTCTTCCAACTTTGTCATAACTTTTCCACTTCAGTTCTAACTGAGTCCTCCATGCATGAACCACCAGTAAACCCTAGGAATTGTGTAATTCCTTCAGCCCACTGATTTTCCAAATCTATGCACTGAAACTAAGTGCTCCAAGAGAATAATTTGTTGTTTATTATTGGATTATTATTAAGAGCTAATAATAATCGACACTTCTATTTTTAGATCGACGATCTATAAATAGATTTCGCCCAATATTCTAAAAATAGAATTTCATATGTTTTTCCAACTTGATCAACCATCCACAAATAGCATCCTGCAACTTCTGAAATATGATCACCATGTCTAAAAATAGACTTGCACCAAAAATAGCCTGCGGCCCCACTTAGTGAAGGCGACTCTTTTCACTAAGCTCATCATCTTGTTGAATCTCAACAAGAACAACGGTTGATACAATTATAGCTTGTCGACGAAAGTCGACAAGAGTCTCTCCAACATAATGAGGCTCACAAGAAAATATTGAAAGCATCATTCGACCGCAACATCACCCCTCACACATTTTCCAAGGGGGGGCTAGTCCTCTGCTACGTCGTTGAAAAATAAGCCTTAGGACTTGGGAAGTTCGAAATATTATGGAAGGGTCCTTACATCATCAAACATTGTCTCCTAAAAGGAGTATACATTTTGTCTAATCTCGATGGTACATGGCTATCCAATTCCGTCAATGGGCTCTACCTCAAGAAATTCCACCCATAAGACGAGAAGCCTCAATGCCCTAGAGATAAAATGAATGTAACATAAATTTTTAGGATGACCACAATCATCATGGACTTGTTCTAAAAACAACACTCTTGACTCATAGATGGATCGTCCGCCCATCTACTATGTTGGATTTGAGGATGGAGCCTCTCGATGGTCACAAAATTTAGCAGCAGTCGCCTGGGCCATATACTCTCCTAACTAGTCACCATTCCTCATCAACAGAGTATGTATCGGGCCAGCTACATGTTGGGTGTGGAGCCTGATTATCTTATTTATTTTGTATCACGGCATTTGACCCCGTAATTAAACGCTGCCTGGGGGGTCTAGGCGGGGCGGCTATGACTTTATGGAGCCCCCCCCCTGGCAAGGGGTTTCGGGGGTAGCGCCCCCGAAGTTAAAAACATATGTAAAATTGCCTTGTAAAAGTATAGTAATTTCTAGTCAATCTGGGCCATTCATTAGGTGGATCATTTGATGATAAAATTTATGTTTAGTTTAGGGATTTTTGCCCTAGAAGGCAACCCCTCGCTTGTATGAGGGTATTGTATTGTGGCTGTGTATGGTATGTGTATTCTCAGAGCGAGAAACAGATAGGGAGACTATGAGAGAGAAAAGAGGATATTACAACGGATCTACGGTAGGTTGTGTCTCTTAATTTTACTGGATAATAGAAAGGAAGGACTGGCTGTTCGAGGTGGACGTAGCCCAAACTAGGTGAACCACGTATATATGTGTCTCTCTGATTTTATGTGTTATGTGTTTTCCGCATATTTTATGTGTTTCATTGCTCTGTAATATATATAATTTTCTAACACTACACACAATCAAGAAGAATATGATGCAGTGATCGGGTTTTTGAGTGATGACTCCAACCAGGGAATTACCCTTTACATGTCTTTCTTGACTCCTAGTTAGTGGTATCACAGTTAAACCAAGCCTTTCAAATACAGTATTCACACCTATTTCGGAAGTACTTGCATGCACGACAGTTATTCCGCCACTTTGATCACATTACATTTACACATATACCAAGAGATAAAAATCAAGTAGCCGATAACATAGCTAACGATATCCTAGACTCAAATGCATCTCATATAAAACATCATCCATAAGAAACAAAATCATAAGCATAACATCCATCATAAACATATACAAACATATCAAAACAACCATAGACACATCATAAGAGCTGCCAAAAATACATCTCGCATATATACATCAAAAAAATATGTGTCCAAGTATACAAAAACAAGTCATTGACTATCACATCAGTCAAAAAATATACATATCATCAATGTAGGTAAGCATCCTCACAATGGGTGCTTTCCCTAATCATACAAAATCTCTAGGGTTAAGCCCCACCTAGTGGGTCCTCCGAACCCACATGAGCACTCAGTGCTAGAATAGGAGCAAAAGTCGTGACAGAAAGTGTTGCTCTGTGAAAAATCGCATGATGCGCCCTCTCTCGGGCCATCACCGTCTCCAACCAGATCTCGTCCATGTCATCAAATCCCCTGGTCATCAAGCCTCGAGTCAGCCTCTCCAGCCGACTCCACGAATCTTCTAGGTCCACAACATGAGCATCTTTCACCTCGGCTCGAGTCTCGACAGCCCCCATATGACCCTCAACATCTGCAGCTCGAGCCTCTACTGCCAGTACTCGGATATTAGCAGTAGCCAACAACTCCTCAATCGCAGCCACATGTGCCTCTACCACCTCAAAACGCACCAGGAAGGTAGCATCCCCACCAGCAGCTGCAACATTGTTACCCTCACCTGAGGAACCTCTGGCACCAACCTGACCCCCAAGCTAGGCTTGCACCGCTCCAAGCAGGTACCTCCTCCTCAGCTGGTGGCCTGCCAAATGAGCATTAGGACGCCCTATTAAACCCACATGTGCAAAAGAAACCAAAAAACAATATCAGAGTCACCATAAAATACATATAGATATATATACAAAAATAGAACCCTCAAAATGTAGAAAACATAAAAGGTCATACCCGTCGGACCCCATACATAGCCAGGAGGGAGACCCATGTCCGAATCCCCTTGGAAGTCCATCCCTGAATATGGAAACTCAAAGAACACCTGGGATTTGACTCGAACCATGCATCGACCATCAGATCCCAGTAACGGCTCGCCTCTCCCCCACCACCACGGGGCATCACAGGTGCCCATCGGTGTATCCGAGGATCCCTCGGAGGACCTAGGGGTGTCGTCACAAAAGGTCGTAACATCACAACCTAATCACACATAATACTGAAGAGTGCTCACATAGGAAAAAGTCTCAATAGCACCCCTCTGTGCTTTGGCCAAATGAGTGACCATACCCTGATAGACATTATAGGCCCAATCAAAAATTGATCGATCTGGAGCCAACGCAGAACTGCAATCTGTAGACCAAACACTGGGTGGGTCATCGTCGACTCAGATAAGTGAACTATCATCACCAAAGCAGCTCGCTTATCTAAATCCATGATAGAACTCACACGGATGCAACCTTGGATGATAGGGTTAGGACCATAATGCCTCTCCTCATTAGCCCGCCGACGGATGTTCACTTCCCCAGGAGGGAGTGGATAATGAAGCGCCTCCCCCTAAGGCAAGAGACCCATCACAAAATAAACTTTGATCTCAGGATGGATCACTACATCTCTATGGTGCAATACCATAACACGTCGTGACCTATTCCAGCATCGAACCAGGTAACGCAGGAACCCATTCTTGGACCTCAGTGTGTTGTTCTCCAAGAACTTCAACAAACCATACCGAGCTAGTGTCTCTCAAGCATGGTTCTTGGGCCACTAATGCATGAAAATCAAGCCAGTCCTGCTCTCGCCACAACATCCTTCCACCAAGGAAACCACCAAAAATTCAATTTTTAAACAAAAATAATTAAATTTCTTTTAAAAATGGGCTTCCCCGAGCTTGTCAAAAATATTTGTGCGCTGACCACATGTCTATAACATACATAGGTTAGCGGTGCAACATGCAAAAGCTTCACCAACCATGGGGGCCTCGCGCAAAAATAACCCTTTGCGCGGGGACTGCAGGCACCACCCTCGATTGCCCGCATGGTTCTACCTAAAAATGGGCATAAAATCCGTACAAGTTCACATTTGTACAGATCACCCACACATGAAAATGACAAAAATAAATAACATGAAATTTCAGTGCCTAATTGACACTGACATCGCGAATCCTGGTTGCTCAGGCAGACCACAACGGCAAGAAAATCTCGAGAAGGTAGCTCTGCTCTGACCACGAACCCTCAAAAAGCACAAATGATTTGAAAAAGGGCCATATTGGCCTATATATCGCCCTTTTTTTCATTTTCAAATAGCCCATAACTGGAGCTCAGAGTACCCAACCACAAAACTATGAGAAACGCAGTGATCAGAACTTCATCATCTTTAAACCAGGCCCCACAGATCTAAGTTTCAGAAAAATTCATTTTCAAGCATAACGCCCACCATACTTTAGTTTAGGTACACCCTCTCTTATCTCTTCAAAATTCAATTTATTTAAAAAATATCTGTATAAAAAAAATGCTTTTACTTGGGGTATTGGTTGCATGTATTACAAACACTCCAGATCACCATATGTCCCAGCCAACAAAATTACAAGAGCAAGTATCATTCTACCCCCAGCATGATAGGCTTCCCTAAAAATATTTGCATATCCTAACATCAGTTCTTCAGAAGAATAAAACCATAGGTTCCATTCACCCAACCATGTTTATCATCACCCCATCTTACACATGACAAACACCCTTGCAGGTTGATAGACCTCACCATCCATGGCATCCATCACTCATGTAGACCAAATGCCAAAGTCTGGAGCCATGGCCATAAACTTCGGCCTGGGAATCACTTCATGTTCGTACACCCATCATCAAAAATCAAGTCAAATTTTACCCATTGCATGTTAAAACCCTTCCCATGCTA
Source organism: Pinus albicaulis (assembly GCA_034641835.2). Taxonomy (NCBI): domain Eukaryota; kingdom Viridiplantae; phylum Streptophyta; class Pinopsida; order Pinales; family Pinaceae; genus Pinus; species Pinus albicaulis. The sequence goes on along the minus strand of CM076579.1, from coordinate 553,533,287 downwards.
CTATTATCTACAAAGTAGATCAACAAAAACGCATCATTGCATGTCACGATTGGCCTATCACACCCTCATCGACATAGCCCATTTGCGACCTTTCATCCACCTCATCACCCTCACACCGATACCAACCAATGGGGACCCCACCCTCAAAAAATCACACTCCTCACATCATCATGCAGGATTATTCATGTTAGTGGAGCACCCATCTCCATGTTTGTACGTCAAAACCACTTTCATATTCTTTGGCCAAGTGTACAAATATTTTTATTTTTTTTGGAGAAGACTCCCATCCATCCATTTTCATTTCTTACTTGGAAGAAATACCTAAACACCCTTGGTCAGAGAGGTGAATTATTTACCACACCCAACGATGACAATCATAGCAAGCATACACCCACCCAGGGCGTCCTACTGACCCAAAGCTTTTCCCCATCAAAAATTGTTATGACTGCCACCACTCACATTTACAGCTCTGACATCGAGCCACTTAACCACCATTTTTAGTTATAACCATCTCTCATCATCATGTCTTGTTAAAATATCACATTGTACCATGTTACATCAGAAACCCTAGTCCCTTGCATCAGCACTTGTTTCGATCAGTTGATGTTTCCTACTTGTCGACTTCAACAACCACTTTCCGTGAAGGCGGTAGTACCTTAGATGAGTCCTCACCACAATAGGGTCATCCTCAGATGGAAAAATGGGAATTAACATTTCCCATTGATTTCATTGATCCTCTTGACATTCGACATCAACACAAGCTTTCATTTCAAGGACGGTATTGTACTTCATAACCGTTGTACTCTGTCAGAATTCATTGAAGACCCATATATCAATAGGCATCTCTTTAAACCATGCTTACATGGGAAGGTCCACAATATTTAAAGACCCATGCATCCATTGAGAACTTTATGTAAATATGCCATGCATGTGGGTACCGCATTCTACCTTTTTTTTCAAAGAAAATCGCCCTAGAGGGCATCAGCAACTGTCGTCATCAACTAGCAGCAGGTCACCAGCTACAAAACGTGACACGACAAAACCAGTATCTGTCAAATTAGCTTAACTAGTCAAAAATCACGAGCATGGTACATGCTCGCCTCGTTGAAATATTGCTTCTTTTATCTCTTTCAGGTTTCCTATAGAGCATGGTGTCTTTTTTAATTAATACAAGGGGTCTCCCAACTCAGTTCCAAAGAAATTTTCTCTCTCTCTCTCTCTCTCAAAAGGATCACACAGCAAATAAAACATAATGTATTCCGGCTATACAGTACTTCCTAGACCTCATACATTAGGGGACAATTGTTAACACCAGCAAATTGTACAGGAAAAAGACATTAAAAATGTCAAGCATAAGGTATAGACAAAGATTTCCAGGAAAGGAATACATTAGGAAAGGCTAAAAATTAAATTTTTCCTAAGGTTCAAAAGACAATTAAGGGATAGTACAACATCATCAAAGGAATTTTGTGGACATCGCGACTATTCCTTCGATAGCCACGCAATCCTGAATATGGCGAAATTTCATCATTCGAGACCACATGTCATGCTTGGTTAAGATGATTCTCCACCTATTACTATCAAGGAAAACCAAATTTGAGCCACCTTGAGGAGTAAGTGCAGCAAAAAAAGGAATCCCTCCTCCACTCTTGAGTTGCTATCAATCTTGGGCCAAGAGAAGGAGGAGAAATTCAAAAAGTGTCTATATAAACCATCCTTTGGAATAATAAATGGAGACACATTGTTATGATGACCAAATTTCTTCATAGAAAACCAGCTTGCATAGTCCAGCAGTAGAGGGATTGGAAGGAATCATATGTTGGCCAACCAACAACTCAATCTAAGAGAGGTTCACCATTTGATCTTGATCTACCATCCTTTGAGAGAGGGAAGAGACACTTGTAGGAACTCGAGGGAAGGAGACCTCCTTGTTTTGGGTATTTGAGCTCCATGGCTCAAAGGATCCTCTTCAAGTGTTTAGCATTATATATTTTTTACCATTAGCACCTAATAAAGGGGGAATTCTCCACTTGTGTTATTAGGTTGTTTTCCCCATCGAGCTTTTGTATTTTGCATTTTGTGTTTTATTTTGTTCTTAGTGTTGCATGATTAGTTGTCCCTCAAACTTAGTTTACATTATGCCATATATGTTCCACTAACAGTAGAAAAACATTTTTATTTGTGACCTTGTGCAAGTAGCAACCAACTTTCTAAAGAAGTGTATTTCGTACACCCTTGCTCCAAATACACTACCACAAGCAAGGTAAATAACTATGAATTTGTTTACCTTACCAACAAATTCCAAATCCATTGCTCTTTGAAATATTGCACCAAAATTAATCATTCTGAAAGGCATTTTAGCATACACAAAGTTGCCCCATGGGGTTGTGAATTTTTTATTTTATTTGTCTTCTTGGTTGACCAAAATTTGATTGTATCCTGAAAAACCATCCAACATTGAAATCTTGTTAGAACCTGTTACTATTTGAAGCAACTGATCCATTTTTAGTAATGAATAATCATCTTTCAATGACAATTTATTTAGGATTCTAAAATCAAAAAATCGTCTTATTTCTCCATTATTCTTCCTAAAATGCACCAGGTTTGTTATCCATTCAAAATATCTTAAAGGAATAATATTTTTTTCATCCAACAGCTTCCTTCTTTCTCAATAATGGCAAATAGAACTGGATTAATCCTTCTCATTTTTTGTTGAAATGGCTTAACTCCTGGTTTCAAAGGAATTTTATGCTCAATGATAGCTGTGTCATAAGTCTTTATATATTCATATGACCATGCATATACATCTTTGTATTGTTTAAACAAATTCACATATTTTTCTTATCTCATGTGGCAAACTGGTTGAGAACATTTATTATTTCTTCTGCAGTACCAATATTGCAATCATGTATATTTTCTTGTTGTGAAGTTAACAGAGAAGATTTTGATACATCATTTTGATCAAACAGTTTTTCAAGAGGAACTGACCCCTTTGGAATATTATTATTAGGCAACTAAATGATATCATGATAAGTTATTTTCTGTTTTAAATTCATATATGAATCAAGAAAAAATTATTTTACTTCATCATTGTTTTCTTCTTCAACATGTAAACCACAACATTCATTAATAGTTTGCAAAAGTTCTTCAATTTTCATCATATTCAAAGACTTTCCAGTGTCTTAAATTATCTGGAATAGAAGGTATGTACTTAACTTCAATCTGATACTATATCTTCAAAGGATCTAGTATTTTGATAATGCTTGTAGAAAGTGTTAAGGAATCTCCATAAATATTATATTCTCTCTGAATAGTTGAAATGTTGAAAGCCTGAAAATAATCTTCCATGCAATCCCATACTTCATTTATATAATCTCTTAGTCTAGGATGTTTTTTTTGACAAATATTTCTGACATGTTTCATTATCAATTCTAAATAACCAAATACTGCCAGATTTTGTACCTTCAATTTTTAGCTAGCTCTAATCCCAAAATTAAAGCCTCATATTCTGCCACATTATTAGTGACTTCAAAATTTAACTTAAAGGATTGAGTAATATTCTTATTTTCAGGTGAAATTAGTACAATTCTTGCTCTATCTCCATCTTTTGAAAATGCTCCACCAAAATACATTTTCCAAACATCACTATCTGAAATCTGAGGGAAATTTATAGTGTCTTCAATTCTGATTTGTGGATTACACAGATTATTTGTAGCCAAGGTAAAACACCCATAATCTTGATCAATAGCATATATAGGATGATTTATTGCTTGATTAGATTTAGAGACAATTTTTTATGAATCTTACTTCTCTATACAACCTTAAATGTCAACATCCATAAACTGGGATTGTAGCACAGGACATATCCATTTGTAAGATTCCTCCAAGCTTAGCACAACACGATCTTGATAATAGCATACCAAACTTAGGAGGAATATATGTGACTACTATATCCAATACTATGCTCTTCACAGGGATTTGAGCAAGAGTGACAACTAAATCTTTAATTAATCCCAAGCATGGTACTTTATTTGAACCAAATGTGTACAAATAATGACATGGCCTGGTAATTTGCAACTAAATTTGGTCCATGATAACTTTAGGAATCAGATTATGAGAAGCACCAGAATCTAGCATACTTTTGTACAAAATAAAATCATGAAATTTTAATGTAACATAGAAAGGTGGCACACTTTCATGTATCATATCCGAACTAGGCCCAAAAACTACTGAAGGCTTCTCATCTTGTAGGCTAATTACATCTCCTTCACCATCTACACTTGAAGATTGTATCCATTTAGAAACTTGTTGTTTATAACATAGATTCCTTGAAAGTTCAGATAAGGGAATTGGAATTTTTACCCTTTCTAATTCTCTTTCAACATTCAAAATAGTTAGAACATATTTCTCTGTAGTAGATTAATTTTGTGACTGATTTTGAGGTTGAGCAGATTGAGTTTCAATAACTTTATATTGTGGGACATCAAAAGTAACTTTTTTTACAGGTATACTAGGGCCTTGTTTGGATCTTAACTCATATCTTCTATTCATTTCAGCAATGAGAAACTTAGAAAAAAATTTATATTTAGAAATTTGAGAGGATTATTTATTCTGAACAAGAGGTTGATTTTGATTGATGGGGAAAATAGCATTTTCAGATGATTGGTCATCAAATAATTGATATCATTGGTCACAAGTGGTACTAATTCTTCATGGTCTTGATCATCAATCATTAATGGAGGTTGGATTTGCTAGTCATTATTTGGTATTTGAAAAATTTGTGGTTGGAAAGGTCTTCTAAATTGTGTTTGAGTTCTATTTACATTTTGCTAAGGTGCTCTAGGCTAAGTTTCCATTCTTGAGATTCGAGTGGAAAAATTTATCAATAATGAATTTATTTCATCCATCTTATGCTCTTCTTCTTTACTCTTTGATGATGAAGTACTTTCTTCTCGAGCCTTTAATTTACTTTGTATTTTTTTCTTTCCTTTCTATTTACCTAATGGTACTCTATTTGATTCTACTTCAATTGCATTGGTTTGTATTTCTGCTAAGGTTTCAAATTTCCTCTCTCTTAACATTAAATCAAAATCATCTTCGAATGCTTTATAAAACCTAACTTTAGTTGTAGTTACAGGAGGTTTACAATCTGGTGGCATTTTATTGTAATCCTTATTAAACCTTTTAATAAATTACACCAGAGGCCCATCATGATTCCTCTTCAAAAATTTACATTATTTCAAATAATAAATAGGATCCTTTTTAATTCCCCGTTGATTTATGAATATGATTGTTAAATCTGCCCATGAATTTATAGAGTTTGCATGTAACTTCCTAAACCAAATTTTGACATTACCTTCTAATGATTGAAAAAAAGTCTCATATAGACATCTTCGTGTTCTAATTTCATATTATCTGCAAAATCGAGAAATGAAGACACATGACTTTCAGTTGTGGTTCTTGCTTCTCTAATAAACTAGGTAAATGCTTCAAATATCCTTCAGGAAAGTCATGGATTGTTGATGGAAGTACCAATGTTGCATACCGAGCTATCAAAATAGGCTTCAATCCAGCCATCTCAGATATTGTGGTAAAATTTTCTATATGGCATATAAGACTTTAGAAGATGATGATTGGTTATGAACTATAGGTTTTTTAAGAAAATGAGGATGAATGACTATCTTTTGGACTTTAGGAACTATCTTTTCTTGATCTTCAAATGCTGGAGGATTACTATTGATCTTAAGTTCGTCTTCATGATTGACAAAAGTGGATGGATAAGTATGTATAATAGAGGAAATAAAATCAGCAAGTTTAAGTTCATGCAAATCAAATTCAAGCTCCTCTTCTATATCAGATGCTTCTGATAGGGATGCAAGAAGCTCCAAATATTCAAATTGATGCACTAATAAAGTATATTGTATTTCTAATCTTTTATAAAGGAGTTCCAAGACTTTAGGTGGTAATTCAACAGGAATTGGGATTGGTTGAAAATGTTGAGGTTGTAACACAGCTTCGAGTGGAAGAGAGGCAGAAGTAGAAGTGGGAGCTTTTAATCTACGTCTAATAAATGAAATTCTCACAAGTCTCTTTGGACCTAATAATGGAGTGAAGAGCTCGAGATCTGAATGATATTTGATATACCTATGTGAAGCCATATTTAATATGTGAATTTTCTAGGTGAAGTATTTTAGCCTTATAATCTCTTATTCACTATTAAGAGGTAAGTCTTATCGTTTTCCCAGGGAAATAACTTCAAACTTCGTTCCTCAATAATGGCACCAATCTGTTGTTGTCTCTTTCTAGATAGTTCTAGGCTCAGGAACTATGCCAAATAATCTATGTAAGGGTTTTAATTGAATTGTATGGCTAGTGCATTAAACCTTTAACACTTATATAATCCAAATATTTCTGAGAAGTACAAAGGGCTAATTTTGATTCATAACAACATAAAATATTTGAAATGATTTTGAAAGTGGAAAAGGGAGAAGATATATGACAATTAAACATTCGTATTGAATACTTAATTCATCAGATATAGTAGATGCGTGCAGAAGAACTCTATAGCTAAACATGTATATATTCAAGAGATGAGGAAAGGAAACAATTTAAAGGTGCAGAGGAACTAATTCAAATGGACTGTTCAATTAACTAATCTCCATAATGATGATAACTTTTCAGTGGGTTGTCAGGGAAGTTAATACTTAACTTAGCCTTACCCTAACTCATATGTTACCTTGAATATATGATGAAAAAAAGAGATGAATGTACCAGAAAAACTCACATGAACACAAATGTTGTTAAGACTGAAGTCACAATCCTTTGATTATATTCAAAAAAAATTAGAAGAGTACAATAATGTATCATAATTATCACAAGGGTTCAACCCCTCTAACTTCGTATTACAAAATATTTATAGAGTGTAATTCAAAATTATCTAATCTAATACAATCCTTTACAAAATAAAATTTTATCCAAAATTATTTGGATATATCGAACTAATAAATATAAAAATAGACTTTCTGAAACGGATTTGCATATTCAGCACTCTATTCAAGGGTGTTGTTTGTAACTGTTGCCTGAAAATCTATTTCTTCTCTTTGTGCTCCATCTTTCATTGTAATGGAACCTAAAAATTATGTATTCAACTCTTGTTGTTCTGTGTGCCCTAAAATGTTGCATTCAGTTTTACTCGATAAGATCGAGTAACTTGTCCCATATTTTATCATCTGGAATTGAGAATTTAATCATTTTTCTACCTGCTTCATCCACCTCTATATATTTTTCAAAATTTAGCCTAGTAATAAATAAATGTTGAATTTCATGTTGGATAAATAAGTCATATTTTAGGCCTTCAATAAAAGATTTACCACTTATTATTCCCTTTACTTTAGCAAATTTCGACTTGTCTGTTGCTATTTCATGTAAATTATGCTGGTAATTTTCTAGTGCAGTCAATTTGCCACTAGAATCTCTTAGAGGTGGAAGCATGGAAATTTTTAAGGGCCAATATTTTCGCATGGCCTAATTTTCCATGTTTTTTCCAAAAAAAATATTCGCCAATTTCTGTTTTTTATAAAAATTATTTGCTCAAATTTTACAATATAAAATTATTTTACCTTAAAAATCCCCAACATTATATAGAGAGTATATATAAAATAATTATAAATTTGAATCATTTTACAGATACATCAATAAACATTTTATAGTTTTCATATTAGGGGCTATTGAGATTTTCCAATGTTTTTAAACTTCAAGATAATTTTCCATCCTTAAAATTTTCCCAGGGTGGAAGTCCCTTTTGTTGTAGGATGGAAAATTTCCTGTGAAATTTATTTATCTGCACTTCTAAGTTTTGACATTTATTTTTTAGTTGCAACATTAAATTTCTTTTGGTCAAATTTTTTTTGACTTTTAGGATTGTATCAGTCCTATCTTCAATTCCTAAGTCTTCCAATTCATCCTTGGTCCTTGAATTCAACACTTTTCTTATCCTCATCACCTCCCATGGCTTATGATCCAAGTATTCTTTAATTTCTGCTATGGTTTCCTTTTCTCTTTTTACCAATTCTTCTTGTTCAAATATATTCTCGATAGATGTCCAGAGCTCTATTATATTTGAATTAATATCAACACGGATCTTTTCCTTTGATTTAGATAAATTTTTTGTTGTTAGTGATTCATCTTCATACTTTTCAATATGGTTGGTTAGCTTGTAATTTTTCTATATTTCATATATATATGGATTATCTGATTTGATTTTATTCTCTTCCATCCTCTGCAGTGTTGCTTTCAACTTCTAAATTTCCACATTTCTTAGGGATAAATCCCCCATGGCCTTTATGGTTAAGAGCATGTGTTTCCTCCTAAGAGGTCATAGGATCAAAACCAGAGGAGGGTAGAGTATGTATGCCTTTGTAGACTTAGCAGTCAAGTCATTGTGCGGAGGTGGGTCCCTTGTCCCACAAACAAGGGGGTCTCATACACCAATTTGGTGTTTGGCTTGGTCGTGACCTTAAAATTGGATTATTATTATTATTATTTCATAGTTTTTATGTGGCTTATTCTCTGACTGCCTTTGTCTATATTGTAGAGGTCCTTGCACTTATGTGTTGTTATTTTTATTTTAACAGGATTTCCATATTAGCCTCCATTTTCTGTATTTGGATGTTTTGTTCCACAATCATCTTCAACATTTTTTCTTTCTCTTTCTCAAGCTACCCAACTTCTTTAATTTTTGGATGCTCTGTTGTAGGTCAGTTCACCTGCTTTCTGAGCTCTTGTATATCTAAATATCTTCTCTTGATTATTTCTTTAGTAGCGTTGACATCACTAGGATCCACTCATAGCTTTATAACCAGATCTTCTAGTCATTTTATCATGTTATCCTTGGCTAATGAAGACATTCTTTCTAACTTGAGTGTTGAATGAATATTATTTAAAGATGATTGCAATTTAGAAGTTTCCATGGATGAACTTGTCAATGTGGAATAAATCATCTCACATGCTTGTTTATAAAGATCAATCTGATCTTTTGGGTGTATATGCTTGGTATCAAAAGAAAACACAGAAGTTTTATAATCATCTACACTTTTAGGAACTGGTACTTTTGGCTCAAGGAAGGCCAACTGAAATTTCCCTTTATCAAGGTCTAGTGCAGATAAAACTATGTGTTGAGTAGTGGAAGATTGTTTCCAAAACTCAGTATATATGGAAGTTTTAAATGCTTCATTATTTTTCTTCATCTCTATAAATCTAGCAAATATACTTTGTTGTCCTGAAGATGGAGAAATAGGGGAAACAGTAGAATCAATTGTTGTTTCTTCATCTTGTTGTAAATAGAATACATGCTCGCTTGATAATACTATTGTAGTGTCTTCTTCTGAATTTATGCCTTCTGATGACTTTTCTTTTGTACTCATTTATTTCCTCATTTTGAAAACTTTGGAACCAACTTCTTTAATTCCTGAACTTGTAGGTGACACACTTTCTCTTGGTCTTTTCAATTTTTTTCTTCAATCTTCGAGTCTGCAATGATGTCTCACTTGAGGCATATTCTGCAGTTTCTTGCAGTGTGTTTTCTTCACATTATTCCCTATTTTCAAATTGTTCAATCTCTAGTTTTTCTATGTGTACATAAGGTGTTAAATTTTGTTCAGATGTTATCCTTTAACTCACTCTAGGGGGTCATAAGGCTAATTGAAGCTTAATTTAAATTTCATTTGTTTGAGTATATTGTGCACTTCCAACTTTGTTGCTTTGGTGTTAACAATAAATGGACCAATTTGTGCCTTTAATTTGAACTGAGTTTTTTTTTCCTTGACACAAAATGTGTATCATCCATATTCATCCTCTACCTAATGAATTCTAAAGCAAAAATACTCATAAGCTGAAAATTTGACAATTTATAAGGAGGAATTTCACATCCATAGACTCTGATTTATGTAAAATTTTGATACAGATATCAGTCTCCAACCTTAGATTGTTCACTGAGATGTAAAATTATTTTGATTTATGTAGAGACTCTAGGAACTGCATCAATCCTTAAAATACATAATGTCATATTTAAAAAATTAAATAACAAAATCAATGAAACAATATTCCTCGTGTTTTTTTCTAACCATAGAGGTCTAATGGATGAATGATTGCAGTCTGCCCTGCGAATCAATATTTTATATTGGAAATTTAAATCTCTCTTATTGATGATACAAAAATAGATAAACTAGAACAGATTGATGTTTGAAATATCCTTCAGCACTGAATTTTAGGAATTGTTCATGGATAACATCTAATAAAAACTAGCTAAAATTGAACAAATCTGAGGGCTTGTTTCCAGATGAAAATGTTGACAAAAATCCAAGGATGACTTCATCCACCCACTGATCATTTTGATACCCTAAGAGACAAGAAACCATAGAAATAACTTTCCTTGACATCTCTAGAAAAAATGCAAAAGAATATGGTGGATTGATTCTGGGAAATTATGAATTTTCAGGCAGAAAAGACTCAAAAATGTGGGCTCTCTACTGAAAGTTAAGCTTCTGGTAAATTTCCATTAAGGAATCAGTCAAAAAAGTATGAAAGGGGCCTTGGGGATTGGTATGCGATACTTGAAAAATGGATTCAAGGGTTATTGAGAAAAAAATTTCATATTTATGGCCACTATGACTCTCTAGCTAATAACGACTCTCACACCAGGTGATGAATTTGGGGAAATTGTGGGTTTTGGGAAAACAAAATTGGGGAAACATTAACTCCCAAAAGAAAAATTCATCATTGACATTCTCAAAATTTTTATATGCCCAATTATGAAGGTCATAGAGATCAAATTCACATTGGATTTATGTAATTTTGTAATGTGTATCGACTAAGGTAAGTTCATCGAGGTTTATTACAGGGGGTAGGGTCGAACTCTTTACAACTATTTTAGATTTTCCATTTTGATTAGCCATTCCAATAAATCAATAGAACATAGGATAAATTAAGAAATTACATAGTCAAACAATGGTTGATAACACAAGGGATTATTGCAACTGGTTGTTGTTTGGTCTGTCAGAGCACTTCGTGCAATAATGGAAAAAGGATGGGTAATGGATCGATGTCGAAAATTAAATATGGAATGAGCATCAACAGTTTAGTTGAAATTACTGTTATTGGCACATCGATATTTAGTAATTGAAACGTTGGTGGGATCATTAAATAAATTAATGGTCATATTTTCTAAGTTATCAGAATATTTAGTGATGGTTGTTTTAGCAGGGGCGGTAGGGGCATGCTAAATTAGTGAGAGGGTTGGAAGGAAAATGGGAAGCCGACGGAAGCGGTTTGTGGGAGGGGATGGTAGGTAGTTATTGATTTAAAGTGGGGGGATCCTGAAATTCACAAGAGAGATCCACGTAAGAGGAGGTGGTAAAATGAAAAAAACTTTGTGGAGCCCTCTCCTTCGTTATCCGTCGGGAGTGTGGGGATCCCGCTATTGCACCATGGTCATTGATCCATGCAAGAGTGATCTCGATCTTTTAAAAGTGCATGTTGTTTAGCGCTTCGGTGGAAATTGTTTTATTTACAAAAAATAATAATTTAAAACTTTTTTAGTGCCTATACAAAATTTGAAAATGGCATGTCGACCTGCTCGCTTATTACAAAGTGCATAAAACAAATTTAACTAATTTTATTTTTTTAACTTGTGAATTTAAAAAATCAAATGCATAGGTAAAATTGAGTTACAAAAATAGTTCCATCTAGGGACTACTTCCCCCTGTGAGAGAACCTGGATATCCATGTGCCTTCTCCTCGAGCTATGGGATCTTTGTTGTGGAAAAAAAAAAAACACACTTTCTCTGGAAATATAAACAAACTGTATATAAACAATGTTGATGATGAAAAAAACATACTCAGTATTGGATGTAATGTTTCAAACATTTCCCATTGACTGGAAATGAGGAGTATTCTCCTTCCAAATCCTGAAGAACAGATTTATTATTTCCTTTGACTTCTGCAATGCTGCCAAAGGTCCTAAACAGAGGTTATCGAACCTTCCATGTTTTCCTTTTTCTTCTCTTCTTGCATCCCATCTGAGAACCGAATATCCTCGTTTGAAGTCCCTCTTTCTGAATTTCTTGTCAAACAATTTCTTCATCTTGCTCTGATATTGCTGAAGTTTGTGTTGAAATTCATCCCTATCTTGATTTAGCTCAATAATTTGATTTATCCTTCTTCAAAAATCATCAGTCTCTTCATATGAATCCTGCAATAATTTCATGACTAGAAATGCTAATTGATTAGGGAAAATAGATTTTATTCCATAAACAAGATAAAAAGGAGATTTACTAATAGACCTTTTAGGTTAAACCCTGTTTTCCCATACTGCATATTTCAAATTACTATCCCAATTTATTTTATGATCTTCTAACACCTTCTTAATTACGTTGATTAGACTTTTGTTTGATGATTCTTCCAACCCATTCCCTTGTGGATAATAAGGTGTATAATGATGCAAATCAATATGATATTTTTGACAAAATTCCATCATCTTAATATTATTAAAATATTTAGCATTGTCTGTAATTATTTTCCTTGGACAGCCAAATATAGAAAAAAAAAAAAAAAATCTTCAATAAATTTCATAACTACTGCATTTGTTGCATTCCTTACAGGAATAGCTTCTACCCACTTTGTGAAGATATCAGTTGTTGTAAGTATCCATCTGTGTTTATTACTTGAAGAAGGCATTATTTCACTGATGAAATATAATCCCCACTGCAAGAAAGGTGCTTCCACTGAAACTGGAATAAGAGGGACTGCAGCTATTATTTTCTTTCCTGCAAAAATATGACAAGGAATACAAATTCTCACCTTTGATCCCACCTATGCAAACATATTTTTCCAATAGAATCCAACTCTAAGTATTTTATGCGTTGTTTCTTTCCAAGCATAATGACCTCCACAGACTCCTTCATGAAATTATCCATTCACTCCTTCTCTTTCACTTTTAGTCAAAAATAATAAGAGAATATTTATTGGATCTTTCCAATACAGATTGGAATTTACTATAGAATATTTCATCACTCTAAGCTTAAGAGATCTATATTGATTTTGGGTGAATTGAACAAGATATTCAAAATCACGCAGAAAATGTACAATGTCTTTATAACAATCAGACAATAGAAATTTTTCATCAATATGCAGAGGAAGTGGTATTGAACTAGAAGAAGGTTCTTATGGATCTTCTCCTTTGTAACAGAAGAAGGTTCTTGTAGATTCTTCTCCTCTAAAACTTGCATGATTGAGTTGATGCCCAAAATTTTACAATTTTATTATGCCAACAGTTTAGCTCGACCTTGTCCTTTTACCAGCTTTATAGGTTTGATATCTAGTTCAAATTCCGGGATTTTAGCAATTCATCTCCCTCTCTTTCCATATGTATCAGGTTGAGTCAATACTGTCGTTATTGCATTATTAGGCACCTCAATAATTATAGGAGAATGCAGGACATAAATCATAAAGGCCTTCAAAGCTTGTACCAAAGCATAAACTTGTTTTTCTATTATGTCGTATTTCAATTCTGCATCCCTCATGAGTTTACTAAAGAAAGAAATTGTTTTCTCATTTTGATATTCATTTTTATGCAAGAAAATTGTTTCTATTGTGGTGTTTGAAGCAAAGGACAAAATACTAAAGTGTTTGGAATAATCAAGACTAGCAAGAATTGGTTCTTCAGAAATTTCTTTTTTGATTTGAGGAAAAGAGAATCTAGCTTGTGTGGTCCATTTGACTTCATTATCTTTCTTGAGCATGTCAGTAATGTCTCTAACAATTTCAACATAATTAGGTATAAATATTCTTAAAAAACGTATCCTTCCTAAGAATGACTATATTTCTTTTTTATTTCTAGGCAGTCTAATTACCTGAATTATTGAAAACCTTTTAGGGTAAATTGTAACTCCTCCTTTTAAAATAATATGCCCTAAAAATTTCCCTTCCCTCATGGAAAACAATGATATTTTAGGATTAAGAGGAATCCCAAATTTTCTAAATATTTGAAAGGCTTTCCTTAAATGTTTGATATGCTTTTCATCAAATTCAGAAAATACCGTCAAATCATCAAGGTAAATAACTATGAATTTGTTTACCTTACCAGCAAATGCCAAATCCATTGCTCTCTGAAATGTTTCACCAACATTAATGAGACCGAAAGTCATTTTAGCATACATGAAGGTGTCTCATGGGGTTGTGAATGTTGTATTTTCTCTGTCTTCTTGGCTAACCAAAATCTGAATGTATCCAGAAAAACCATCCAACATTGAAATTATGTCAGAACCTATTACTCTTTGAAGCGATTGGTCCATTTTTTGTAATGGATAATTATATTTCAATTAAAAATTATTTAGGTTTCTAAAATCAACACACTGTCTTATTTCTCCATTCTTCTTCCTAACATTCACCAAGTTGGCTACCCATTCAGAATATCTTCAAGGAGCAATATTTTTTTCATCCAATAACTTCCTTACTTCTTTCTCAAAAATGGCAAATATAACTGGATTAATCCTTCTCAATTTCTTCTTAAATGGCTTAGATCATGGTTTCAAAGGAATTTTATGCTCAATTAAATCCTCTTATTTTGCCACATTATTAGTGACTTCAAAATCTAACTTAAAGGATTGAGTAATGTTCTTCTTTTCAGGTGAAATTAATACAATTCCTGCTTGAGCTCCATCTTTAGAAAATCCTCCATCAAAATACATTTTCCAAACATCACTATCTGAAATTTGAGGGATATTTATAGTGCCTTCAATTTTGATTTATGGATTACACAGATCATTTGTATCCAAGGTAAAACACCCAAAATATTTATCAATAGCATATATAGGATGGTTTACTTATTGATTAGATTTACATACATTGTTTATGAATGTACTTCTCTATACAACCTTAAATGTTCACCTCCATAAACTTGGATTGTAGCATACGACATATCCCTTTGTAAGCTTCCTTTAAGCTTATCAGAACATGATCTTGATAATATCATACCAAACTTACGAGGAATATATGTGACTACTATATCTAATATTATGATCTTCATAGGGATTTGACCAAGAGTGACAAATAAATCTTTGATTAATCCCAAGCATGGTACTTTATTTGAATCAAACGTGTACAAATCATGATAGTGTCTGGAAATTTGCAACTGAAGTTGGTCCATAATAACTTTAGGAAATAGATTATGAGAAGCACCAGAATCTACCATACAGTTGTACAAAATAAAAACATGAACTTTTAATGTAACATAGAAAGGTGGAACACTTTCATCTATCATATTTGAACTAGGCCCAAAAAATATTGAAGTATTCTCATCCTTTAGGCTAGTTACATATCCTTCAGCATCTAAATTTGAAGATTGTATCCATTTAGAAACCTGTTGTTTATAACCTGGATTCCTTGAAGGTTAAGATAAGGGAATTGTAATTTTTACCCTTTCTAATTCTCTTTCAACATTGAAGATAGTTGGAACTGATTTTTCTGTAGTAAGTTGTTCTTGTGACTGATTTTGAGGTTGAACATATGGAGTTTCAGCAGCTTTGTCTTGTGGGACATCAAAGATAACCTTTTTTGCAGGTCTACCAGGGCCTTTTCTAGATCTTAAGTCATATCTTATATTCATTTTAGCAGTGAGAAAATCAGAAAAAAAATTTGATATTTAGAAATTCAAGAGGATTTTTTATTCTGAACAAGAGGTTGATTTTTATTGATGGGGACAATAGCATTTTCAGATGATTTGTCATCAAAATAATTGATATCATTGGTCACAACTGGTACTACTTCCCCAGAGTCTTAATCATCAAGCATTAATGGAGGTTCGATTTGCTCATCATTATTTGGTCTTTGCAAATTTGTGGTTGGAAAGGTCTTCTAAATTGTGTTTGAGGTCTATTTACATTTTTTTGAGGTACCTTAGGTTGAGTTTCCAGGTACCCTAGGCTGAGTTTCCATTCTTGAGATTCGATTGGAAAAATTTCTCAATAATGAAGTTATTTCAGCCATGTTATGCTCATCTTCTTTATTCTTTGATCATGAAGTACTTTCCTCTCTACCCTTTAATTTCCTCTGTGTTTTTTCTGGCTTTGCTTTAAATTTTCCTAATGTTGCTCTATTTGCTTCTACTTCAACTGCATTAGTTTGTATGTCTTCTAAGGTTTCATATTTCCTCTCTCTTAACATTAAAGAAAAATCATCATTGAATGCTTTAGAAAACCTATTTTTAGCTTCTGTTACAGGAGGTTTACAATCTGGTGGCATTTTATTGTAAATCTTATTAAACCTTTTTATAAATTCTACCACAGGTTCATTAGGATTCCTCTTCAAATCTCCAAATTATTTCAAATGATAAATAGGTTCCTTTTTAATTCCCCATTGATTTATGAATATGTTTGTTAAATATTTCCATGATTTTATAGAATTTTCACGTAATTGCGTGAACCAAATTCTGACATTTCCTTCTAATGATTGAACAATAAGTATCTTATAGATATCTGTGTGTTCTAAGTTCATATTATCTGCAAAATCAAGAAATAAGTTCTTAAGTTCCTCTTCAGGCTTGACAGAAGTGGATGGATAAGTATGTATAATAGAGGAAATAAAATCAGCAGGTTTAAGTTCTAGAAAATCAAGTTCAAGCTCTGCTTCTATATCAGATGCTTCTTAGGGGGAGACAAGAAGCTCAAAATATTCAAGTTGATGCACTAATAAAGCATATTATAGATCTACTCCTTTATAAAGGAGTTCCAAGACTTTAGGCGGTAATTTTTATAATTAAGAAAGAATTGGGATTGATTTAAAAGGCTCGGGATGTAACACAACTTCAGATGGAAGAGAGGAAAAAGTATAAGTGGAAGATTTTAATCTATGTCTAAGAGATGAAATTCTCATAAGTCTCTCTGGATCTCATAATGGAGAGAAGAGCTCTGAATCTTAATGATATTTTGTATGCGTGAAATATTTTACCAGCTAACCTCTTATTCACCATTAAGAGGTAAGTATTATTGTTGTCCTAGGGAAATAACTTCAAACTTTGTTCCCTAGCAATGGCGCCAATCTGATGTTGTCTCTTTTTAGATAGATCTAGGCTCGGGAACTATGCCAGAGCATCTAAGTAAGTGTTTTAATTGAATTGGATGACTAATGCATTAAACCTTTAACACTTTTATAATCCAAATATTTTTGAGAAGTTCAAAGGGATTATTTCCATTCATAAAAACATAAAATATTTTAATTGATTTTTAAAGTGGAAAAGGGAAAATATATATGGAAATTAAACAGTCATATTGAATACTTAATTCACGAGATATAGTAGATGCGTGAAGAATAATTCTATAGCCAAACATATTCAAGAGATGACAGAAGGCAACAATTTAAAGGTGCAGAGGAACTAATTCAAACATACTGTTAAATTATCTAATGTCCATAATGATGATAACTTTGGAGTGGGTTTTCAGGTAAGTTAATACATAATTTAGCCTTACCCTAACTCCTATGTTACCTTGAATATATGATGAAAAATAGAGATGAATATACCATAAAAACTCACATTAACACAAATTTTGTTAACACTAAAGTCATAATCCTTTGATTATCTTCAAAAAACTTTCAGAAGCGTACAATAATGTATCTGGATTATCACACGGGTTCAACCCTTCTTACTTTGTATTACAAAACATTTATAGAGTGTGATTCAAAAATATCTAATCTAATATAATCCTTTACAAAATAAAATCTTATCCAAAATGATTTGGATATTTTGAACTAATACAATATAAAAAATAATTTTCTGAATTATCATATCTGCATTTCATCCAAGCGGTGTTTTTTAACTGCTTCAATTATTTTTTCGTTTTGTAGCTTTTGTTTTCATACTTGGCACCTGAAAATATGTATTCATCTCATGTTCTTATGTGCCTTGAAATGTTGCATTTGGTTTTACTCAATAATATTGAGTAATTTGTCCCATATTTTCTCATTTGGAATTGAAAATTTAATCACTTTATTATATGCGTCATCCACCTCTGTGTATTTTTCAAAAGTTTGCCTAGTAATAAATAAATTTTGAATTTCATGTTGGATAAATAAATCATAATCTATCCCTTCAATAAAAGTTTTACCACATATGATTCCCTTTAATTTAGAAAATTTTGACCTGTCTGCTACTATTTCATGTAATATATGCTAGTAATTTTCTAGTGGAGTCAATTGGCCACTAGAATCTCTTAAAAGTGGAAGTCCATTTCGTTGTAGGATGGAAAATTTCCTATCAAATTTCTTTATCTCCACTTCCAAGTTTTAACATTTATTTTCTAGTTGTAACATTAAATTTCTTTTGGTCAAAAATTTTCTAACTTATAGGATTGTATCAGTCCTATCTTCAATTCCTAATTCTTCCAATTCATCATTGGTCCTTGAATTCAGCACTTTGATTATC
This sequence comes from Pinus albicaulis, assembly GCA_034641835.2. Classification (NCBI taxonomy): domain Eukaryota; kingdom Viridiplantae; phylum Streptophyta; class Pinopsida; order Pinales; family Pinaceae; genus Pinus; species Pinus albicaulis. The sequence continues at coordinate 553,514,815 of CM076579.1, read as the reverse complement.
CTTGTCGCCTCCACTGGCTTATGATCCAAGTCTTCCATAAATGTTGTTATGGTTTCCTTTGTTGTTTTTACTAGTTCTTCTTGTTCAAATATAATCTAGACAGATTTCCAGAGCTCTGTTATAGTTGAATTGATATCAACCCAAATCTTTTCCTTTGCATCAAATAATGTCTGTGTTTTTATTGATTCATCTTCGTACTTTTCAAGTTTTTGGTTAGCTTGAAATTTTTCTGAATTTCAGATATATATGTATTATCTAATTTGATTTTATTATCTTCCATCCTCTGCAGTGCTATTTTCAAATTCTCAATTTCCACATTTCTTAGGGATAAATCCCCCATGGCCTTTGATAGTCTTTTTTGTGGCTTCTTCATTGATTGTCTTTCTCTGTATTGTAGAGGTCCCTGCACTTATCTGTTGATATTTTTCTTTTAACAGTATTTCCATATCAGCCTCCATTTGTTGTATTGGATATTTTTCTGTTCCAAAATCATATTCAACATGTTTTCTTTATCTTTCTCAAGCTTTCCTACTTCTTTAGTTTGTGGATGCTCTATTGTAAGTTATTTCAGTTGCTTTCTGAGCTCTTGTATATCTGAATTTATTCTCTTGATTATTTCTTCAGCAGCGTTGACATCACTAGGATAGCTTTATCACCAGATCTTCCAGCCCTTTTATTTTGGTATCCTTTGATAAGGAAGACATTATTTCTAACTTGATTTGTGAATGAATATTATTTAAATATGCTTTCAATTTAGAAGTTTCCATGGTTGAACTTATCAATGTCGACTAAATCATCTCACCAACTTGTTTGTGAAGATCAAACTGATCTATTGGGTGTATTTTCTTTGTATCAAAAGAAAATATAGGTGTTTTATAAGCATCTATACTTTTAGGAACTGGTACTTTTGGCTCAAGGAAGTCCAACTGAAATTCCCCTCTATCAAGGTCTAGTGCAAATAAAAGTTTGTGTTGAGTGGTGGAAGATTGTTTGCAAAACTCAGTATAGGTGGAAGTTTTCAATGCTTCATTATTTTTCTTCATCTCTCTAAATCTGGAAAATATACTTTATTTTCATAAAGATGGAGAAACATGGGAAATATTAGAATCAATTATTGTTTCTTCAACTTGTTGTAAAGAGAATGCAGGCTCACCTGATTAAACTAATGTAGTTTTTTCTTCTAAGTTTATGCCTTCTGATGACTCCTCTTCTATATTCATTAATTTCCTCCTTTTGAAAAATTTGAAACCAACTACTTTAATTCCTGAACTTGTTGATGACACACTTTCTCTTGGTCTTTTCAGTTCTTTTTCCTTCAATCTTGGAGTCTCCAATGTTGTCTGATTGAAGTTTTGTTCTTTAGTTTCCTGCAATGTGTTTTCTTCCCATTCTTCCCTATTTGCAAACTGCTCAATCTCTGGTTTTGTTGTCTACATAAGGTGTTGACTTTTGTTCAGAGCTTATCTTTGAAATCACTCCCAGGGGGTCATAAGGCCAACTGAAGCTTAATTTGAATTTCATGTGTTTGAGTAGATTGTCCACTTTCTTCTCTACTACTCTAGTGTTAACAATAAATGGACCAATTTGTGCTTTTAATTTGAACTGAGATTTTTTTTTCCTTGACACACATTGTATATCATCCATATTCAACCTTTTCCTAATTAATTCTCAAGAAAATATCCTCATAGGCAGAAAAAATGGAAATTTATAAGGAGGAAGTTCACATCCATAGACTTTGATTTCTGTAATTGATAGAAATACGAATCTCTAACCTTAAATTGTTCATTGAGATGAAAAAATCTGTTGATTTATGTGGAGACTCTAGGAACTGCATCACTTATTAAAAGACATAATTCCATATGCAAAAATTGATTAAAAAAATCATTGAAATCATATTCCTATGTGTTTTTTCTAACCAGAGAGGTCCAATGGATGATTGATTACAGTCTACCCTATAAATCAATCTTTTGCAATGGAAATTTAAATCTCTCTAACTGATGATACAAAAATAGATAAACTAGAACAAATTGATCTTTGAAAGATACTTCAACACTGAATTTTAGGAATTGGTCATGGATAACATTTGATAAAAACTAACTAAAATTAAACAAAACTGAGGCCTTGTTTATAGATGAAAATACTAACATAAATCCAAGGATGACTTCATCTACCCACTGATCAATTTGATACCCTAAGAGACAAGAAACCATAGAAATAACTTGCCTATGTATCTCTGGAAAAATTACAGAAGAATATGATGGATTGATTCTGGCCAATTCTAAATTTTCAGGCAGAAAAGACTCAAAAATGTGAACTCGCTGGTGAAAGGTAATCTTATGGTAAATTTCCATAAGGAAATTAGTCGAAAACATATGAAGGGGACCTTGGGGATTAATCTATAAATATTGACAAATGGATTCAAGGGTTATTGAGAACAAAATTCATTGTTTCTGGACACTATGGCTCTCTATCTAGGTAAATAACGACTCTCGCATCAGGTGATGAATTCAGGGAAATGGTGGGTTTGGGGAAAAAAAATTGGGGCAACATTAACTCCCAGAAGAAAAATCCATCACTCGCATCCTCAAATTTTTTATATGCCCGATTATTAAGTTCATAGAAATTGAATTCACATTGGGTTTTTGTAATTTTGTATTGTGTATCAACGAAGGGACGTTCATCGAGGTTAATTACAGGGGTTATGGTCGAACTCTATACAATTATTTTATATTTTCCCTTTTGACTATCCATTTCAAGAAATTAATAGAACACGAGATAACTTAATAAATTGCCCAGCCAAATGATGGTTGATAACATAGAGGATTGTTGCAACTCGTTGATGTTTAGTCTGTCGTAGCGCTTCATGCAAGAATGGAAAAAGGATGGGTGATGGGGCGATGGCGGATATTAAATTTGAAATCAACTTCAACGGTTTAGTTGAAATTACCATTATTGGCGTGTTGATATTTATTAATCGGAATGTTGGCGGGAGCATTAAGTAACTTAGCTGGAAAATTTTCTAAGTTATCAAAATATTTTTGAAGTGCAGAAAATAAATTTAACTATTTTGTTTCTGAAAAAAAAAACTTATGCATTTAAAAAATCATTTGCATAAGTAAAATTAAGGTACAACAAGTTTCATCATAGAGGTAGTAACATTATCCATGAAAAACTCAAGTATAGGACTATGCAAAGATCCATACAAGTCAACAGCCCCACCTAATGAGATGGGTGCAAAGGTATGGTGATGAGGTGGTATACTATGATCAACCACTCGGTGAAGAGATGGTTCACGCCTCTGAGTATCACCCAAAGTAACTTGAGACAAGGATGCACCAATGGTGGATTTAAGTCGGTGCCTACGGTGAGGTGGACCAACCTCATAAGGGCAAGGGAAGCAAGTATGTGAGAGTAACACGAACAAAAATCTACCATGATGGAATTCAAAGGGGACAATCACAAAAAAAAAGTAAAAATCTTAAAGCCACTAGATACAATGGAATAAACAATATGCACTAGAAAAATCCTAAGGCAACAAACCAAGCCAACTAGAGGCAACATAATCCTCTATCCATTGAAGCTTGGTTAATCAATGTTTGAGTCAACGTTGAGGAAATGGTTGGGATAGTTATGAAAATAACCTATGTAATGAATCTTATGCCTAAGACCAAGTGCTCATCACTCAAATATCAACAACGGAGCAACCCCCCAAGAGAAGCAAGTTTGGCTAAAATTTTCTTTGGGTACAAACACTCCCACTGCCATCACCTATGATAGTTAACTAATATTGGCCACTAAGTGTTGGTCACTTTAATTTTTTAACAATTCAAGTGCCACATAAATTGTCGACCTAGGAAGGTCTGGTTGTTTCAAAGGCAATCACACACTATATATGCTTAATTCCAAAAGCAAAGAAATGTTGTAGTATTTATTATGCTAATTATATTAACCACACTGTTCACACCTCACTTTAACAAAGCTAAAGCCTACTCGTGTTACAGCAAAGACAATCCTTCTATTGCAGAGTCTGATTCAAAGAATCCTAGAAAAGATAATGAAAAGAAATGATTCTATAGAAAGGAAAATCAATCAACTATAACGGAGAACAGGACCCTATTCCTCCAAGTAGGAATCTTCAGCACCTGTTTCCTGATATCAAACCATCACACATTCATTTCATAAATATATTGTTGAAATAAAATAACTCACAGCTTTTCCAGAATGAATTGTACAAACCAATGCAGTGAATGATTTAGAAACATAGTTCTAACAGGAAACACAAGATTTCAGAACTGCATAGATAACCTTCAGTAAACAGGGTTTAATCAAGGTGCGAATAACATAAACAGCTAACAGAGTACGGGGATGAATGGGTGAATCTTGTGATGAAGGCAGGCCCTTTCCTTCTCACAAGATTCCCCAGGGAAAGAAATTAAATTGGAGTGCTCAAAATAGACTTTTATTCATTTGTCAAAAAGCGACATATTACAATGGAGTCTCACTCCTTCTCTGTTTAGGAAAAATGCACTTCTCGCAGTCTCTAACTATATTCTAATGATGATGTATCCTCTTTTTAAAGATGAGACATCTATTGCAGTTACATCAGAGAAATCCTATATTTATCCAAATCTGATCTTTTGTTCTTAAAACAGTGTCTTTCTGTTCTTCCAAAGCAGAATTTTGTTACAATGGATACACGAATACTAGCTTCGGAATGGTCCGTGAAATAGCTTCCCTTACTTGTCTTTGTCTTATTGCCATGATACTTGAAATACGCCTTCAAAATCGCAAATCACGAGTTGTTTCAACAACAGGATTTGCGTGTCTGTTGACTGTTTCAGCAACGTGATCTTCAAAATAGATTATCTGCGATCTTTAAATTGTCTCAGCAACTATATACTTTCGATTAATGATTAAATATAAAAGTAATGTATAATTATATGCAAGACAAATTAAATATATAGTTAAGAGAAGAACTTTATATACCTTTTGGGGAAAATGGATAATGTAAGCTTTAAGTATGGACTTAGAAAGAGTAAAGTGGTGACAAAATATGTAGTCAAAATGATACATTATGAGGTCCTAACATCCCCCCCAGCTGAAAGGGTTGCATGTCCTCAGGAAAATTTTAGTCTGAGTCAGAGTCTGGATACTGACTTTTTGCATGCAAGTTACTCAAACAATAACTATGGAAGGTGGCATTTGTCAAAGGTCTGAATCCCTGGTTACTTTGCAATTTCTGCCATGCTGCTGCCTCATCTCTATTAGCCAATCTGTAATGAGCCTGATATCGTTCTGCTGGCATCCATAAGATAGGGAAGTGAAAATGATAGCCAATCCAATTCTCAGCACATTGTTGAACACATCTAATGTAGCTTGGTATTCTGGATAGTGCAGTTTCAAGGTTAACAGGGCTAAAGGGATTATATTCTTGTCTCTCCTTAGAGGATTGTTGCCACAACATGTTGTTTGCCTTTAGAGCAGCGGTCTCTTTGGCCCTTATTAACTGATGACACTCTCGAAGTACTGAGGCTTGCAATTGCTGTATATATCTACTCATTCCTGGCTTTTGCAAAAACTAATGATACTCTGCTACAAAAATGGTTGGATTTCGAGGTTCTGGCCTTATCCAGAGGAGGCGATTATTCTCATTGTGCCTAGTCGCGAGAAAAGCGGTTTTCCATGTGATTTGATTGGCAAGAAAGGAAGAAAATTCCCTAATCTGTATATCACCAACAATAGGATTAAGATTGACCTCTCTATTTTCAGGCATAGCCTCATTATGAAGATACAGCTCACATAGTAGATGTTGATCAATAGCGGAAGCCTCAACAAATGTTTTGACAAACTGTTCAGCTGTGAGAAACTCATAAGGTCTCCCATCCTTAATTGCTTTCAACTGGAAATAAACAAGGCATTCAGAAAGAAACAGAGAATAATTCAAGGAAGGTTTCCTGGTGGCTAACAGTTTTTATACTAATTGAAACATCAGGATCAGTTTATCTTTTAATTCCTTAGTTTCTTTCTTGGAATCTTTAAGTTGTTGAAGTGTCTGCTACCAGTTATCCCAATTGGAATACATATGATTTTTCCAGGCCAATTTATGTTGTTGTAAAACTTTGTCTTGATCAATAGCATACTGCTTCTTCCACTTATTCATTATTTCCAACTCTTTCCATGGTGGAGTTTGTGTTCCGGCATTATAGGTAATGGGCTGAGGCATAGTCTGAGTAGCTGAATCAATTAATGTAGGGAAGGATACCTGTGGCTTGGTTTCTTTCTCCAAAATTTTTGAAGGCCCTACTGGTTCTTGTGTGACAGTAGGACATTCTTCCTTAACTGCAACCGATGTGGATGCCTCAGGCACTGGGACTTTAACTATCTTGTATCTGGCCTGTTGATAGATGTTTCCACATTCATGGCACATATATTCTTTACATGGGTCGTCCTTTTGCATCGATGTTGTATGGGCCAAGATGTAGAGATTTAGCTCTTTATCAAAGGCTTCCCTTGTTGTTACCAACTCTCTTTTGTAGGCTTCTAATTCTGACTTTAAAAATTCATTTTCCTCTAAAAGAGAGGCCATGGCGACTGAACCCTGTGTATCGGTTGCTTTTGCTAAAGTTGATTGTTTTTTTTTCAGCTGTAGCTAGTTCTTGTGTTTCAGCTACAGCTGGTTTCCTTATAATATCATGCTGGATGTTTGACCTTTGCACTTCAGCAGCTAGTTCTTGTGTTTCAGCTACTGAGTGAGTAACTGGTTCTTGTGGAGCAGTTACTGTCTGAGTAGAAAATGATGTCATATTATCCTGGGCATCTGGTTATTGTGGAGTAGTGCCACAGGACGAGATGGGTAATGATTCCGGGGTTTGGAATGGTGATGATGAATGAAGTTTTAACAAGATGGCTGCAGGGTCTGGGGTAATGGGAATGGTTTCAGATTCAATGGTTGTTTTCATTTTTCTCCTAGGTAGGAAAGCAGAAAAAGCGGTAGCTTGCCTTTTATTTTTATGAGGAGATTTTTCCCTAGGAGAAGGGCTATCGGAGGAGGTGGTTGCTTTGGATGCAGCCCTTGTTTGCCTTTTTTATACAAAGACTGTGGCAATTCACCTCTTTTTTTTATAAATAGGGGAAGATGGTGGTGTTTCAGCCTGAGATTCGTCGCTAGGGATGTGGAGGGTGGGATGGGATGACTCTGCTAAATGAGATGGGCTTGGGGATAGGTCAACTGGATTAACTGGTTCTGAAGATGGAATCAATGGAGGATCAGGAATATCTTCCAGTTGTTGTTCATAAGAACTTTCAGGGATTTCTTGGGGATTTTCAGCTTCCTGGGGAATTTCAGGGGCTTGTTCGAGAAGTAAAGGTAGGTTATTTAGAGGGGGGTTTTGCTGATCAAAGCCCCTCTGAATTAGTAATTGACAAAGGCGATGATGAGTAAGAGAAAGTAGTGGAAATTTTACCCGTCTATAGTAATATGACATATTTTTAATACATCCAAGCAGATAATAAGGAATTTTTACTAGTCTACCATGTCGTAAGTGGCTCATTAAAACAAACTCATGTTGATAAACTACCTGGTATCGACCCTCGCAAGTTAAATAATGCTTGACAAATTCAGCTACCTTTGGCCACGAAGGAGGTAATGAGTGCAGTCCTACGCAACGGCCTTTAATCTCAACACGTTCTCCTGGAAGAAGAAAGTCCTATTGCGTGTTTAGGATGATCTGCTTCCTGCTAAACCACCGAGCACCTGTGACTGGAAAACCCAAAACTTGCGCTATATCATCCTCTGTAACCAGAATTCGGACCTCCTGAACTATAGAATGGTCCTCCTGAAGGTTCTGTGCAAACTCCAAGACCTGATGAGGGTCTAATTCTTGAAGTATTTCAAAATATGTCACCCATCCTACCTGTTGGAAGATTTGGTAAGCATCCGGAAACAGTTCAAGAAGAGCCATTGAGCCGGGCTCATGTCTGATGGCCGGTCCTCCCATAGTTACTGGCTTAGGTAAAATGCAGAGGCAGAGAGCAGAATTACCAGGCTTTGAACAGAGTAATCGTTGTGACTGAGAACATGGAGTATCGGTAAAGGGCCGAAGTAATGGATGTAAAGAGTGACGATGGTTTGCATGCTGTGAAATGATGGTTTGTAATTTCGAAATCCCCCCCCATGTATGGTAAAATGATGTTTTCAAGTGTGCGGAGATTATAATCATAATGAGGGAAATCTTCTCTTTAAACTATCATTTAATTGTATTACATAAAATTCACATACCTTATATTTACCTTTTATAATTCGAAATATATAGTGCTTGTTTATGGAAGCTTAATATTGATGGAAGAACTTTAGAATTCTCTGAAATGTAAGAGGATCATATTAGAGTCTACTGAATCATAAGAGAAAGGTAGTAAATGGACAATATTCACACAAGGAGGATGAAGAATAAAAGGGAAGGATTGAAGAGATTTGCGTAGTCATGTTTTTAGGGGAAATAAATAATGCTTTAGCAAGGGAAAGATAAATGAGATGTTGCTGAAAGTGGTGTTTCAGCAATGGAGAAATAAGGGAAATGTTGTTGAAAAGTGATGATTTAGCTATGGAAAAATAAGGGCAGTATTTGCTGAGGAGTGGTATTTCAGCAATAAGGAATAGGGAAAATACTTGCTGGAGAATGGTGTTTCAGCAGTGGGTAAAATAGGAAAATGATATGAAAAGGGAAAGAACGAGTAAGGGGATAAGTGATGAAAAATTGGTGGGAGATGGGGAAATGAATTGAGATAAGGGAAACAAAGCTTCTCAGATTGAAGCTTAGATCTTCTTGTAATGAAGTTGTCCTCCTTGGTAAGTTCTTCCTCAATCTGCAAAATACGATTGTAACATGCCAACCCTTGACAAGGATTATTAATTTTAAATCTAATTTAATACTAAAAATATAGTGCAGAAAAAAATTAAATGCTGTGAGGAGCAGAAGACTCCCCTAGAAAAATATAATGTGCATATGTCATGCAAGCAGCCTTAAAAACTTCTTTAGAAACAGGGCGCTGGTACAAACGAAGCCTATGACCATTTACTAGTAGAGGTGTTTTAGAATCATCAATTGTTAAAAGTATTACTGTTCGATTGGGAAAAACAGCATCTACCTCATAAGGTCCCATCCATCTTGTACGTAGATTGCCTTGAAAGTTCTCAAACCGAGAATCATACAATAAGGCTCAATTACCTTTTTGGAACTGCTTGTGCTTGATAGTTTTATCATGCCACTTCATCCTTTGTTGTTGAATCATGGTTGTCCGATGAATGGCATCTAATCTTTTTTCATCCAGTTCAAGAAGCTGCTGCAACCTGGCTGTCTGCACATCAGTAAAATCAAGGTTAACAACTAAAGCAGTTCTTAAAGTTTTAATTTCAAATTCCACAGGAAAAACAGCACTTTTACCATAAACCAATTCATAGGGAGAAAATCATGTAGTATTTCTCCAAGTAGTTCTATAAGCCCATAGTGCTTCAGGGAGCTTTTGAGACCAATCCTTCTGGTTATCCTTCACTGTTTTGGTTAGAATGGCTTCTATTACTTTATTTGTGCTTTCCACCTGCCCATTGGCTTAGGGGTGGTATGGTGTAGTCATTCTATGATGAATATGATATTTCTGAAGGGTAGATTTGAAACCATGAGAATTGAAGGGAGGTCCTCCATATGTAACTAGCTCTCTAGGAATTCCAAATCTAACAAAGATCTCTTCAAATAAGAAAGCTAGGACAGCCTCTTCATTAGCTCTAAGAAGTGCTTTGGCCTCCACCCATTTAGTCATATAATATGTACAGACTAATATATAGACCTTTTGGTTGGATGGAGGATTAATGGGTCCTATAAATTCTAAGGCCCATCTTTCAAATGGTTCGAGTATTACCTGGGGGTTTAATGGCATTTCATCTCTATGATTAGGTTGACCCATTCTCTGACAGCTATCACAAGCCGCACATATTTCTTTGCATCCTTAAACAGTGAGGGCCAATAATAACCCATCCTCAGAATTTTATGTGTCGTTCTTTTATCAGCAAAATGCCCTCCACAAGGGCCATCGTGACAAGCTTTTAGTATGTCATACACCTCATCCTCTCTAATGCATCTTTGGATTTCATGATCAAATCCTGTGTAGAACAGGCACTCGCTTATCCAGCTATACCTGGCACTTTGTTGGATATTTTTTCTCTTTTCTCTATATGACAGGTGTGATGGTATCCTGCAACCAGATAATTAGCAATGTCTGTGTACCAAGGTGAGTGAGCAGATACTATAAATAAATACTCATCAAGAAAGGAATCATCTACTGGAATATTATTATCAGTTTTTAACCGTGAAAGGAAATCAGCCACAACATTTTTTTTACCTGGTCGATCTACAATTGTAATATCAAATTCTTGCAGTAACAATAACCATCTGGTAACTTGAGCATTTGTGACAGATTTATTCATTAAATACTTAATAGCCGAGTGATTAGTATGGACAAAAGTAGAATAACCAGTAATCTAATGTCGAAATTTGTTAATGGCATAAATTACTGCTAAAAAATCCTTTTTGATAACTGTATAATTAAGCTCAGCAGGGGTCATGTTCTTACTGATAAAGTAGATGGCATAAGGAAGATGGTTTTCCTCTTGTCCCAAGACATCTCCAATTGCAATGTCTGAAGCATCAGAAGATATATGAAAGGGAAGTGCCCAATCAGGTCCTCTCAAAATAGGAGCTATGGATAACTGATGCTTGAGTTCTACAAAGGCTTCCTGACAAAGATTAGTCCACTTAAATTCAGCATTTTTCATGAGCAACACAAATAAAGGAGAATCTATCTTGGAAATTTTTTTAATAAATCTCCTGTAATATCTAGCATGTCCTAGAAAACTTCTCACATCAGTTTGTGTTTTAGGAACAAGAAGATTCTGAATGACCTATATTTTGGATGGGTCTACCTGAATACCTTGATATGAGATAAAATGTCTAAGCACTACTCCTTCACTCATCATCATATGACATTTTTCAGTACTTAGGGAGAGGTGAACTTGTATACAACGTTTAAGAACCTTCTCAAGATTCTGTAATGCATCTTCAAAAGACACACCATAAGGAGTAAAATCATCCATAAATATTTCCATAGAGTCATTCAGCATATCTGAAAAGATTCCTATAATAGCCCTCTGAAAAGTTGCTAGTGAATTACATAGTCCGAATGGAAGAACTCTATAGGCAAAATTTCCCCAAGGGCTAGTAAAAGTCGTCTTGTCTTGGTCTTGGGGTGCAATTCTAATTTGGTTATACCCGCTGAATCCATCTAAAAAGGAAGAGAATTTCTTTCCTAACAAACTATCCAATACCTTATCAATGAATGGTAAAGGAAAGTGATCCTTTTGAGTGGCTTTATTTAAGGCTCTATAATATACACACACTCTCCATTTCCCGTTTTTCTTAGGGACTATTACCAGTGGGGAAACCCATTCACTGTCAGATATAGGGTATATAAATCCTGCATTAAGCAATTTCTCTTAAATTAGGGTTCATTCGTCTTTGGGGTTGGCAGACTGGTCGACAACCTTCCTTAATATAAATTCGGTGAGTACATAAATCAGGAGAGATTCCCTTCATATCCGTGTAACCCCATGCGAATGCTTCCTTATTTTCAAGTAGTAACTTCATTAACTGTTGTGTTTCAGCAACTTTTAGATCAGGATTTATGTTAAGTGTTTTGCCAAGTTCGATTTCCACTGTTATACTTTTAGAAGAGATGGTAGTCGATGTTTGAGGTAAGTCTTCAGATTTAATCTTTTCTTGGGTATCTATTTCCGAAAGTGTAGTCAATTGATTGTGTGTTTCAGCAGTCACAGAGGAAGGCTCACAAATAAAATTATTAATTACTTCATCCTCTGTGTTGTCTTTAAGACTTAAAGCTTGACCGATAGTCAAAATAGGTTGAATAGCATTATCATCATAATCCACCCACACAGAATTTTCATTGTTAATCATGGGTGTAGCATGAGGGTAAAGATTAAGCTGTTTAGTCTCATATCCATTGGAAATTATCATTGAACCAGATCTGCAGTTGATAAAGGCATCAGCTGTAGCTAGCCAAGGCCTCCCTAGAATTAGAGGATGTCCCCCCAACTTTGTTTTAGTTTGTAACACCACAAAGTCAGCTGGGTAATTCCAGGATTCAACCGAGATAACTAAGTCTTCAACAACTCCCTCTGGTTTGATTGTAGAACGGTCAGCTAACTCTCGGATGGTTGGTGTTTCTCTAATTGTATTCTTTAGCTGTAACAATTGTAAAGTTTCAAGAGTCATGATATTTATAGCAGCACCTAGATCTACCAGAACTTGAGGGATTATTGTTTTACCAATTTGGACTATCACAGTAGGATGGCCGGGATCACCATATTTGACTGGAGGAGTCTTACCGGACATTAATGCAGATAGATCACCCATAACATGAACTGTAAGGGGGTCTTTAGCTTTCCTACCAGTTTCTTAACACAAATGATTCTCATGATTCTGGCATAAATCGGTACATCTCTTAGTGCCTGTAAGAGTGGAATTTTAACATACAGATTCTGCAATTCCCCTAAGATATTAAAATTAGGTAGCTCAGGCGTTTTAGTTAAAACTAAACGTTCAGGGAATGGTGGTTATGTTGTTTCAACACCCTTATTAGGGGGTGATTGTACTTCTTTGTGTAGGTCATGTTTCCCAGTTTCTTCTTTATCTGAATCCAAAGAAGTAACATCATCAATAATAGGTTCAACTATTTTCCCAGATCTTAAATGGATGTCATTACATTGTACAGGGAAAACAGGAGGTGTAGGCTGGTTCTGAATGTCAATAACTTGCACAGCTTTATTATTGGGGTTAGGATTTGGTTGTACAGGTAGCTGGGGTCTCATTTGATTATTTGGTGGAGCACCTGATGGTAGAGGAAGTGGTTGTTGAAATTGAGGAAATTGATTTTGAAATGGAAATTGTTGGCCCCTCCAATTTGAATTCCATTAATTAAAATAAGATGATTGTTGTGGAGGCCAAGAAGTCCACGTTGCAGGATCTACAAAGGGAGGGTTTGTTTGTTGCATGGGTGGGTAATTCATCTGATTAAAGGGTGTGTATTGCATTTGGTTAAAGGGAGGGTAATTTTTCTAACTAAAAGAAGGATAATTTTTCCAACAATTAGTAAATGGCATACTAGAATTCATACCTTGTCCTCGTGGTTGCCACTATCTTCTTTGTGTTAGCAGATAGACTGCTTCAGCTTCTTCTTCCGTTGGTTGTAATGCTACCTTTATTCCTGATAGAGAAGGGCATTGTTGTGTTTCATGATCTTTCTCACAAAGGGTGCAGATTGGTATCTTGTCCAATGGGCATTCCCTTAGTGGATGTTTGCCTCTACATTTGGGGCAAAAGACAGCCAAAGTTTCTTCTGCTTCAGCCTGCTTCTTTTTAACCTGCAAGGTGTCAATTTTTGAAGCAAAAGAACTTAACATTTCAATCATAAATTCTTCAAGTAAATTACCTATTTCAGCTCTTGTTGCTCCCCCACTGGCTGATTTTTGAACTCTTGAATATGTGGCATCTCTACTGTTTGATATGTTCCTTGCAGCTCCTCTTGAACATCTTTTACAGAGGTCAATAATCTCATCATATGATTCTTTAGATATATCTCCTTTACCAAACATGTTTAGCATGTCTAAACAATCATCCCTTACTCCTTTAAGTAATATTGTTTTAAGAATATCTTTACTTACTCTTGGATGATCGAATCTCTGCAGATTGTACTGCAGTCTCTCCACAAAATCCTCCAAATTCTCGTCCTCCTTTTGTACCATCTTGAATAATTCCTCCCTCTTTTCTCTTGTCCGGCAATAATCTTGATATTTAAGCAGAAATTTATGTTTCATCTATTCCCATGTTGTGATTACCTGGCTTCTGAGGCTCATGAACCATCTTAATGCATTTCATTTTAGTGTTGCTGGAAACAGTTTCAGCTTCTAAGCATTAGTAACATAATCATAACTTCTGCATAATATATCAAATTCAAAAATAAATTCATCAGGATCTTTAGAGGATAAACCATGGAAGTTGGGCAAGGCTGACAGTGGGATATTCTTCATAGGAGTTTCTCCTCTAGGGAGATCACTAATAGGAAATCCCAAGGTAGAGAGAGAATTTTCATCTTGTCGTGTTACAGCAAAGACAATCCTTCTATTGCAGAGTCTGATTCAAAGAATCCTAGAAAAGATAATGAAAAGAAATGATTCTGCAGAAAGGACAATCAATCAACTATAACGGAGAACAGGACCCTATTCCTCCAAGTAGGAATCTTCAGCACCTGTTTCCTGATATCAAACCATCACACATTCATTTCATAAATATACTGCTGAAATAAAATAACTCACAGCTTTTCTAGAATGAATTGTACAAACCAATGCAGTGAATGATTTAAAAACAGAGTTCTAACAGGAAACACAAGATTTCAGAACTACATAGATAATCTTCAGTAAACAGGGTTTAATCAAGGTGCGAATAACATAAACAGCTAATAGACTACAGGGACAAATGGGTGAATCTTGTGATGAAGGCGGGCCCTTTCCTTCTCACAAGATTCCCCAGGGAAAGAAATTAAATTGGAGTGCTCAAAATAGACTTTTATTCATCTGTCAAAAAGCGACATATTACAATGGAGTCTCACTCCTTCTCTGTTTAGGAAAAATGCACTTCCCGCAGTCTCTAACTATATTCTAATGATGATGTCTCCTCTTTTTAAAGAGGAGACATCTATTACAGTTACATCAGAGAAATCCTATATTTATCCAAATCTGATCTTCTGTTCTTAAAACAGTGTCTTTCTGTTCTTCCAACGCAGAATGCTGTTACGATGGATACATGAATACTAGCTTCGGAATGGTCCGTGAAACAGCTTCCCTTACTTGTATTTGTCTTATTGCCATGATACTTGAAATACGTCTTCAAAATCGCAAATCACGAGTTGTTTTAGCAACGAGATTTGCGTGCCTGTTGACTGTTTCAGCAACGTGATCTTCAAAATAGATTATCTGCTATCTTTAAACTGTCTCAGCAACTATATACTTTCGATTAATGATTAAATATAAAAGTAATGTAGAATTATATGCAAGAAAAATTAAATATATAGTCAAGAGAAGAACTTTATATACCTTTTGGGAAAAATGGATAATGTAAGCTTTAAGTATGGACTTAGAAAGAGTAAAGTGGTGAAGAAATATGTAGTCAAAATGATACATTATGAGGTCCTAACACTAAGGATACCCTTAACAACAACTCATCTTGGACACACAAGATAAGGGTATCGACCCTAATTCCTCCCTAGAGATACCCCCCGAGTATGTGTAGCTATCAAATATAATTTCCACCAAAATTGAATATAGCAGGATAGATCACCCTATCAGTCCCGATGTTACTTCATGCTTGACCGTTAAGTGAGAATGGATTCCTAGAAGTTTGCAACTGAGAGTGGATTTATTCTCCCTATCAGAATATGTTAGGTGTTTTTAATGATCTTGGAAAGTTTTCCTTTCACTTGTATTCCAAGATCCTAGCCTGTCTATGTGTGTTTTCTACCAGAGAAATAGAAGATATTGAGTTAATTTTAAATAATTCATTATTTTTTAAGGTTGTTTGTTAAGTCAGAGGTAATTATGGACAAATTGTGTGATTTGAGGACTCATCTCTTCAAGGAAACCATGCAAAATGATGAAAATGCAAGTTTTGATTTCCATGAATTATATTTAAGGAAAGAAGGGAATCTTTTCTTTTTCAAATGCAACCATGCACATAGTCCTTACTCTCGCTTATTGAACAGTTAGATCCATAAGGGGGGGGAAAAAACATGATGTAAAATCACAACAAAAGAATCAGAAGGAAACAAGTAAAGAAATCTACTCAAAAGCCAAAACCTTAACTCCACAAGCAAGTATGCACTAAGATGTGAAAATAAATTCAACAAACAACAAACTCACTAGCAGAAAAAATAATTTGGGTTATCAAGACAATGATCATAGAGAGATATCTAGCCAACAATGTCACTAATAGCAGTCAAACCCAAGAGGAAAGTTCAATCCCTAATCATATTACCAAACATACAATATTGCATGCAAATTTGGAAAAGCATACAGTAATCACACTCGAAAACTAAAGATCCAAATACATATCTAATTGGGCTTACAAGGATTAAAAATCTAAGAAAAAATATAAATGAAACCCGAAATAATCTTCAAAAATATTTCATCAATGCGTTGTCTCTGAATAAACTCTGAAACGGAGGGTCTATCAATGCTTTGTTGCAAAGTAACAGTCGCAACATACAGCCTTCAACATCCTAGTTACAATTGCGGGTGAGAAATAAATTGGGGGGGGGGGGGGGGAAATATACCTCTGTAGATTTTTTTAGCCTCTGGGTTTTATATTTAAGTTAGGTAATGATATAAGAACTATTGTAAATGACAAAAGGACTAGAAAATCCCCTCAAAAAGGTAGTAGTAAAAGCTATAAAAATTCTCTCACTGCGATGTCACCAGTGGAGTCACAATTTCTATTATGGGAAAATTTGGCTTATAGTAATAAACTACTTTTAACCCAATAGACTTTTCCCATAGTCTACCTAGAAGGTGTGTGTATAAATTGAAGCAATAAAAATATAAACACTCCCATCATGCACACAAGAATTTACAAAGAAGAGTAATGGGAGTTACCAGATATATCATGAAATCCATGTATCTGTTGATGCAACCAACTTGAAATAATATCTTTTAGAGATCTTGGCTCCTACTCCTTTCCTAAAACCTGCACACAAGAGAGAGAGTAACCTACCACTTCCCCACAATCACAAGATTAGTGCACAAAATGAAATCCACCATGCAATATATAATGTTATTACATAATGGAAATATGGGGAAATTTTCTTTGCTTCACATTATTATCACTAGAGAATGTACATATTTGAGGTTGTTAGAACCTTATTTTGAGTTTCCATCTCACCTATGCTGACTAGCATCAAAGCTTATGAATACAAGCTTATTCAAAGATCAATCTAACAACATCCTTGTTAAAATTATGCAACTGCAGTCAAATTCCACCTTGGACAGCTCATATGACAAAGATAATGATTGCATTGAATTCCTCCTTTCAAGAGGACCAAAATTGACCTAAATATCGTTTCATTTCGTCAAGCAAAAGTTGATTTTTGAATTTATGTACCCACACATGTATATTGGACAGGTTGTCCCTATGCACATGTACCAATAGACAGGTCGGCCTCAACATCAAGTGGACCCTCATGGAATCCTATAAATAGAAGATACCTTGAGCTCATCTAGACACATCACACGATCTCTTCTCAATTTCTATTTGTATTGGATCACACAGGTATGATGGATGAAGCTCGCACAAGGTTCTGGAACTATAAGGTCGAAGCTCGCATGAATCTAGGGTTTATGTTTCTCGGACGTTGCCATAGAACTGGGTAATTTCGTCCTTGGAAACATGCACAGAGTGGTCAAGGGTGCGTCCGGGAAGCCTTGGACGCACGCACAGCATCCTGAAGGGTGAGTTGAGGGGTTTGAGGCAGATTGGATTGTATTTTTCCCCAGACACATGCACAGATTCCACCAGGGAGAGTCCAGGATTGTCATAGACGCTTGCACATCTCCTCCTCCATGCATCTGAGACTTAAATATGAAAACTTCACTTCTATGAAGATTCTACTTAGTGACAATTGTGTTCATCAGTAGGCTACAGACTGTGACAGTGCATTATAGTCATCAGAATCAGGGTTTTGATGTTTAGATACATTTCATGGATATTCTAATTGTTGTGAAGATATGGATCATTGTACTCTCTTTTTTTGAATCATTTGATGACAATCTATTAGAAGAATTATTTGCAAGGGTTTTTCCCTGGTCTCTGACCAATCCTGGTGTCTTTCTGTGTGCATTCTTTTTTTGAATCCTTTATGTTTTGTTACATTGATGATGATGTTATTGTTATTTATACATAGTTTCATATGTTAATGAATAATGATGTAAATATGAATAATGTTATGATGTTATGGGGTGAACTTAATTTGTTAATGATGAAATGAAATTATCAAAGCAAAGAAAAATATAGCCCTTTGAAAAATCAACATGGTATCAAAGATGAGTTAAACAAAATCCATGGACATCACCCTCATGGAGACACTTTTGATGGAAGCAAGAAGAGGATGGTGGAGACCTAAAAAAATACTAGGGTATGAAGGAAACCCTAGGTAGTTAGTGCATAAGTATTTGATGGTTAGGATTTGAGAGAAGCCTTGGTTTATGGCAAAGACTTGAGATGTGATATATGAAACCCTAGCATGGTCAAAGTCAAGATGTACAAGAACTTGTGATAGCTTTAATAAAGCCCACAGTGAGATAGTCTCTAGTAGGCTGGGTTGTTTATAAATTTGATTAAAGGTAACATTATTATGTGTACTATGGATAGTAATGGCTCTTGAAGGTTGGTTCAAGATGAATAGGATCATCTCTCATTGAAGATAATTATTCATTGACTTATGATGTTTATTTGTGTCTTTACTCTTGTCTATACTTAGGGATCTTATTATTGTTTTGATCATTGCTTATACTTCATGCATGTATATTTGAGTATATGGATGTATCTAACCTCCTTGATGATATGTGATAAGTGGATCCCTATTTAGGATCATTTGAGATGTAAGAAATAAAATCTAGATCTAGAAAGAGGTAAAGAGGTGCCTGATTAAAAGGTGACAAAGTACTACAAGCTGCTTACGTCAATAAATAAGGTGCACAAGTATTTGAATACTACAAGGTATGAAAGGTATATTGTTTCAATGTTATGATGAGAATATCTCCTTCCCTAACAGTCCATGCACGCATATGAAATAAATTTGAATTCATGGTTAATGTGATCAAATGGTGCACCTGGTATTGAACATTTTGATCATGAGGATCTTCTTGATTATATGAGGCTACTTAATATTGATCTTTGATATAGTAGTATAACTTGATGTTTGGATAACATCTATTGTTTTTAGATATCTCGGTCCTGTGAAGAAGGCTAGCACCTTGACTTTAGTAAATGATACTCTTGACACTTGACATGCATAATACATGATGGATCTCTTATAGAAGGTTACCTCATTGATATGGTATTGCTAATTCTTATGAAAAGTATGATGAAAGTATGGAAAAAGGGTTGACACTCTTGTTTTTTTGGTAAAGTTTTATTGAATGACCTGACTTGATCCTATTGATCATGATAATCATGGTAACCATGATAGAACTATGAGATTGATAATGTATATTTCTTATTACCCGTGGTTATGTTTTTTATGAGATTAGTAATTATGGTATATAATAAAATTGAATTCCCTAACTTGATGCATTGACTTGATAGAAGTGATATTGTGTTCATGATATTTGAAGTGTGATGTCTCATCTATCAGCTACTCCTATCATGTGACGCTAACCCTTGATAAAATATTGATGTGACGATGTATTAGCTACCATATATTACCTATTGCTCGATATGGGGTCGCATTAGTAGCTCCCCCATGATATTTTGGGTTGAGTAGTAGCTCCCCAATATGGTTCCAGGTTGAGATGTGCTCCCTGATGATATGCTCTCTGATGATGATCCGAGTAGTAGCCTGATGATATTTCTGAGTAGTATCTTGTTGACATATTTCCGGGCAGTTGCCCACTAATAGATATTTTAGGTTGTAGCGCATTGATAGAGGGTGGTAGCTTTTTCTCCCCAATGATTCTTCTTCTATATATTTGAGAATGTTTCAGCAAATGGATTTGAGCATATTGGTACACACTATGATAAGATGTATATTGATGATTCGAGATGATGAGATACTTGAGATGGAATGTATGTCATGTTGATTGATGATTAGATATCCACATGTGGAATTTTTCCTAGTTGAGAGGGAGTGTTAAAATTATGCAATTGTGATCAAATTCCACCTTGGACAGCTCATATGAAAAATATAATGATTGCATTGAATTCCTCTTTTCAAGAGAACCAAAATCGACCTAAATATCACCTCATTTGGTCAAGGAGAAGTTGGTTTTTGAATTTATGTACCCACTCATATATATTGGACAGGTCGGCCCTATGCAGATGTACCAATGGACAGGTTGTCCTTAACATCAAGTGGACCCTCATGGAAGCCTATAAATAAAATATACCTCAATCTCATTTGGAAACATCACACATTCTCTTCTCCTCTTCTATTTTTCTTGGCTTGCACAGGTCTGACGAAGGAAGCTCGCACAAATATAGGGTTTATATTTCTCAGACTTTGGCACAGAAATGGGTAATTTTGTCCCTGGGCGAACGCACAAAGTGGTCAAGGGTGCGTCCAGGAAGCCTTGGACGCACGCACAGTAGCCTGAAGGGTGTGTCTGGGGGTTTGAGGCAGATTGGAGTGTATTTTTCCCCGTATGAACGCACATAGTCCACCAGGGAGCATCCAGGACTGTCATAGATGTTTTCACAACTCTTCCTTTAGGCGTCCGGGACTTAAAGATGAAAACTTTAGTTCTCCAAAGATTCTTGATATTGGCCACATTGAACCTGGACACATTCTTGATCGTAGCTTATGTTATGATTAAACATGACCAAATCAATCATGACTTGATCAAACAAGACCAAATCAATGTTTATCCATTAGAAATTTCGCTCTATTTCTCGATCACAATGGAAAAAGGGAGTTACTAGGCTACTATTTCACCCATTACGCTGGAAAAGTGTGTTGATAGGCTTAATATTTCACACTTTAAACTGAAAAACAATGTTGAAGCCTCAAAATTCACTTTATTGGAGGTAT
Organism: Pinus albicaulis; assembly: GCA_034641835.2. NCBI lineage: Eukaryota > Viridiplantae > Streptophyta > Pinopsida > Pinales > Pinaceae > Pinus > Pinus albicaulis. The sequence continues at coordinate 553,493,899 of CM076579.1, read as the reverse complement.
CCACCAAACATAAATTAATCCTTTGACTTGGTAAGGGTTGGTCCTTTCTCTTAGACCATAGGGGGTGGATATTTTAGCTATAACATTATATACATATTAATCCCAAACTTAACAACTATTTAAAACTATAGAACACTTAATAAAGTACTAAATAAATCAATCAATTAAATAAAATTGAGAAGTTTAAAGAAATATGAGTAATCTTATGTTACAGGGAAACAAGTGAAGAAATTAATAATCAATGTGTTATGTAGAACAAGTAATTTAAGTTTTTTTTTTTTTTGACAAGTGGTTTGAGTTCATCAGAGATTGCATCAAGCTTGACCTGTGGCTTGATAAACTGTGACCCAGGGGCATCTAAGCCGACAAAATCACCTGAGGATCGCACTCAACCTGGGCCACACCAACACTAAGCTAATTGGATTTAGCTTGTCTCCTCCCCCTAGCACGAGTGCCACAACCTCCATGAATTTTGATGATGAGTTGCCTTTCTGAAGAAGTTCATCTTCAACTAGTTGTGCTTGTGAAACTCGACGAACAAATAATTTGAATTATAATAATAAATATACGATAAATAAATATAAAATTACATGCTAAAAAAGTTAAAAAGTTTCTATAAAAGCCAATTCTTATGAAAATTAAAACAATCTCAACTCATACAACTAATTTTTGGTATTATTAATGAAATCCAAAAACATACTAAAAACGGCAAAGTTATTGAAAGTATTTTATAGTACTAGAACAAAACGTAATGCACCCATGAGCATGTTAGTTAAAATCGATATATGCTCAATATTTTAGTTAAAGTTTAGAATAATTTAGAAGTTTTCTCCATATTTATATATATCTGAATGAACAGAGCTCCTATATTTATACATTGATACAAAATAGAAATTATAAATTCTCTTACAGAGATATCTAAGCTCTTGAAATATATTTTAGAATAGAAATATAGATGTGTTATTACAATGATAAATATAGTTGTAAAAATGATGCAACAAAATAGTGACAATTGTAATTCTTCAATTGATTTTCTGAAAGTGAATGTTTGATATGTTGTGTAGTTGTAGATCTCTTGAATGCACATGATCTTTGTTGTGTACATGTGCACCCTCATATCTCTATACACAATATTTTCACCAACTTTTGAGGAAGTCAAATTATTTATCCAGCATATGCTAAAATCATATATAACTTTATGACAGCATTTGTAAGTAAATATATAATTAAAAGAAAAAACTTATAAAATGCTTAACAAGTCCTATTAAATTATTTGTATCCAATTCTCATTGAATGGTATGAAAGTGGCGAATATTTACAGCAAAATGTGGTTAAATGAAGTAAACAACATGGTTATGTTTGTATAAGTAAAAATGGATGTTATATCATAGCCTCATCATCTCCTCTCTACCAAAATGGTTGCATGTCTCAATGTAATTGATTAGGTAGACTATAGTATCCCTAAGTGAACACTATTCTAGTTGAAGGTTACATCTCCAATATTTTGTTTCTTCATAGTTTCTCAATTGTTTCTCAACCTAGATAGAATTTTGAAATTCCTTCAAATGAAATGTTGTTATTGTATATCTTTGTAAGGTATCAAAAATATGGAAAATGGATCCTAATTATTTTCATTTGGTTCTATTTATTCTCAAATAAATCATGTAGTTTGTTGCTCTCGTCGGTCGGCTCTCCATTTCTCGAGATAGAAAGTAAGGCGCACCATATTTTATGTGATAATAGAAAATATTCAAATAACATAAGTGATTTCTTAATAGTTTTTTAGTTATAACCTCTAATTGTGTGTAACCTTAGTGGTATTTCTAAAATCAACTAAGAAATCCTAATGGCTATTAATGATAACCATAGGAAGTAGGTTTATGTAGAAATTTGAATAACTAATATATTATTCACCGAGATTCTCCTAATCACACACTATTTTAACTTCATGCACAATACATAATCTCTTCTACCATTGATCATCACATGCGGAAATAAAATCAATTGCATGCACACATTAAAACCACAAACAATCACACATATGAACATAGTATTTAATGGGAAAGATTAAAGTTGAAAACCCCAACTATCTGTATATTATATGTCATGGAGATCATGTAACAATCATAGTACAAAGCTCCTCACAAGCTCTCAACACCACCTCAAATTGCTACACACTATCAAGCTAGATCTAGCAAAACACATGCTCCAATCTTTTGCCACTTGATAGCCAGCCTCTATTACGTAATCAATGCTATGGGATGGCTCATTAAATAACATAAACCACCTATCTTGTACTGCGCAATCCTCATGGGCTTCTCCACCTATCTGTGTGTTGCAAATAGCAATTGTATAGTCACAACTGATAGTTAACCTGCTCTTTCACCTATCTCTGCACTGGTCTCCACTGAAACTGTCCATGCACTGAAGTTAACTGATGTATTCTTTAGTTGATTAATGAGTTTATAATTAGTGAATTAATTAATAATTAATTCACACCACTCTCACTAATTGTATCGTCAATTAAACTAATTAAATAACATTCAACTATATGTTGTATCTTAGTTAAACCTAAATACAAAAACTCCATAACTTCCTAAATGACTCATCTTCAACAAACTCTCTCCACTTATCTCACTATGATATTTTGTGCTCTCAACCCAACCCTGGATAAACATAATTATCTGCTGCCAAATGCCTTCTTCATCTTTGTCACCAACTTTGAGGTAAAGCCAGGAAATAGATAGTGTTTCAAGTTATCTTCTTCAAAGATAATAACTATTAGGCATATCTGTTTTAATTTGTAATCTAAAATTGAATTCAAAAATGATGTAATATAGAAATGAAGTCATCACTTTATTGATCATCCTCCACAAATACCATCCTACTGACTCGTAGAACATGATCCATATGTCTAAATAGACATATGTCTAAAAATAGACTTTGCGCCAAAAATAGCCTGCGGGCCCACTTAGTGAAGGCGACTTCTTTCCACTAAGCTCATCATCTTGTTGCAATCTCAACACTCCCTCTCAACAAGATAAGGATTATCTGCAACCCCTATCCTATCCTTGTGGTATTCAAATTTGCTCCTAGTGAGTGTTTAGATCTATCATGAAATACTGGATTAACCAAGAGTTTGATGCAACTCTGATTATCACAATAAATCACAGTAGGATCCAAGTGTGAACCGAACAACCCGACTAGGATCTTCCTCATCCATATAGCCTCGCATGCAGCCAAAATTGTTGCCATATACTCGGCCTCTGCTGAACTGAGTGCCATGGATCTCTGCTTCCTGTTGTACCAAGAAATTGTTGTCGACCAGATACTAAAAATCCCTCTAGATGTGCTCTTTCTGTCCGTTGGGCTCCCTGCCCAATCTGCATCCGTGAAGCCACATAGCCTCACCTCATCCGACTGTCTGTACCATAATCCATATCCCAATGTGCCTCTAAGATATCTCAATACATGCTTGCCTGCCTTCCAGAAGAGCTTGGTAGGCTTAACCATAGCTTGTGAAAGCTGGTTAATAGCATAGCATATGTCGGGTCGTGTATTGACCAGATACATAAGAGACCCCACCAACTGTCGATAAACAGTGGCATCCACTACCTCCGCTGAAGTAGCATCCTCCTTCCTCCATCCACCAGGAAGAGGAGTATCAATAGGCTTGCAGCCATGCATGTTGAACTTATCCAGTATCTCCCGGGCATACTTACCCTGAGAAACAAACAGTCCACCACTGCGCTGCCAAATTTCCAATCCCAGGAAATAATGAAGGAGGCCCAAGTCCTTCATCTCAAACTCATTTGCAAGATCAGCCTTGCATGAGAGTATCAACAACTCATCACCTGTCAAAATCAAATCATTTACATAAAGTACAATGATCAACAACTTACCCTCCACCACAATCTGGTATAGGTTAGGATCCGCCTCACCCTTGGAGAATCCAAGTCTGGTGAAATAACTGTCTATCCGTGTGTACCAAGCACGAGGTGTTTGTTTCAACCCATACAGCGCCCTCTTGAGCCTGCACACATGCGACTCGCTGCTGAAGATCTCGAAACCTTCGGGCTGCTCTATGTACACCTCCTCCTCAATGACTCCGTTGAGGAACGCAGTCTTCACATCCATCTGATGAATGTGCCACCCCATCTGCGCTGAGAGAGCAAGAATTGTCTGTATGGAAGAATACCTTGCGACAGGTGCAAAGGTCTCCTCATAATATATCCCCTCAAAAAATCTTGCCTTGTACTTCTCCACACTCCCGTCAGCTGCCTGCTTCACTTTGTAGATCCATCTCGAACCCACCACTGATTTCCCCTCTGGCCTCGGGACAATCTCCCATGCACTGTTTCTGACAATAAAATTATACTCTTCCACCATGGTATCTACCCATGCGGGGTCCTCCACAACTTTCTCGAAAGAGGATGGCTCTGTCACGATACACTTGCTCATAAGAGCCATGTATCTAGTATACCAGTCAGGTGATTATCTCTGTCTGCGCTGTGATGTAGGTGCTCCTACAACCTTCTCTGCATCTTGAGCCAGTCGCTCAGCTTCTGTAGTGCGCTTCCACCCTCTGATGGTTGGCGCTGCATGAGTGGTCTCTTCCACTCCATGAACCTCATCTTGTGGCTGATACACATCTTGAGACTCATCCTTATGAACTAATAGCTCCTCATCTGCATGCAATTGTGGCTCCCTCTCAAGCGAACACTTCATGGCTTTCTCCTCATGAAATTTGATATCTCGTTGCACAACAGTCTTGCAACTGTCTAGAAAATACACACGATAGTTGTGGGGCGTATCAGTGTACCCCACAAATATCCCAACCTCTACAGTTGGCTCCAGCTTCTTCCTAGCATCCTTCATCACATGAATGTAAACAGGTGAACCAAAAATCCTCAAATGGGAAATATCAGGCTTCTTACCAGAAAACGCCTCCTCGGGTGTACTCATGCCAAGTATCCTATGAGGACAACGGTTCTACACATATACTATAGTATTGCATGCCTCCGCCCACAAGTGAATGGGTAGGCCTTGATCATGAAACATCGCCCGTGCAGCACCCATGATCGTTCTGTTCTTCCACTCAGCAACCCCGTTCTGTTGTGGATTATGAGGTGCTATGAGCTCTCTTCGAATTCCTTTTGCGCTGAAAAAGTCCTTGAATTTTCCAGAGATGAATTCACCACCATTGTCGCTCCTAAGAGCCTTCACCTGCTTCCTCGATTCTTTCTCAACCAGTGCCTTGAACTCACAGAACTTTGAGTATGTCTCGCTCTTCTTCTACATGAAGAAGATCCAGCACTTCTGAGAAAAATCATCAACAAATATCACATAGTACCTGTGCTTTGCTGTCGAAGCTACTGAGAAAGGTCCACACACGTCTGTGTGAATTCTCTCAAGGATCGTCGTGGCGCGACTATCCTTCTCGTGAAAGGTGGCTTTCACAAATTTTCCCAAGCTACACCCCTTGCACTGATCTGACTGCGCAAGAGTGCCTTTAGGAAGCCCAGTAGAAATTTGTTGTAGTATCTTCAAAGCTCCATGGTGAAGGTGGCCCAATCTCCGGTGCCACAACTCGCCATCATCCCGACTCACCACTCCTTCTGCCTTGCCTGCCATTGCTGCGCAGCCATCTACCTGCAATTGATAAAGGTTCTTAACTCGAACCCCTATCCTCCGGGTCTCACCAGTTGCCTTACTGTGCAGGAAAGCCTTTCCTTCGCTAAAGACAACATCATATCCCTTGTCTTCTAACATCGCCACAGAGATAAGATTCTTCTTCAATCCTGGAACATGCATCACTTCCTTCAATACGAAGGGTTTACCGGACTCCCTCTCAAAGGAAATGGTACCGATACCGGTCGCACTGTATCTACCATCATCGCCCATCTCGATGTGCACTCCAAGATCTTTCTCATCCAGATCAGTAAACAAATCTCGATCTCTTGTCATGTGAAAAGACGCACCACTGTCCAGAAACCACACTAAACCCATCACACTTGAAACAAAGCATGTGATCAGTGAAAAATCTAGCTCAAACTATGAGGCTAAGGCCTCTCTAGCTGCAGATCCAGCAGCCTGCTTATTTTTCTTCTTCTGCGGACAATTTGTGGCATAATGTCCGTGTTGGTGACAGTGAAAGCACTTCACCTTGGACATGTCCTGCTTCTTGCCTTTCGCACCGGAATGAGAAGCTTTCTTGTTCTTCCCCTTCTTTGCTTTGGCAGCCAAAGCGCAATTCTCTTCATCAGAGTTCCTTGATGAAGATCCGTCCCTGGTACTTCGCCTTATCTCCTCTTGCACAAGATCCGACCAAAGTTGCTCCCATCCTGGCAATTTCTCCCGACCATTGACAGAGTCCTGATAGGAGTGCCAACTCTTCGGAATCCCAAGGAGAGCCAAGCTCACCAAGTCCTCATCATCAACAGTAACCCCCACACTTCCCAACTCATCCCTGCATTGGATGAACTTCGTGAGGTACTTGGGCATACTGTCGCCTTTCTCCATTTTTATGTTTCTGAGTTTATCCTTGAGCGCCAACTTCCTCTGGTCGCTCTTTCTTTGAAATAAATCTGTCAAAGCTTTCCACATCAAGAATGGAGAAGCCTTACCATGAAGGCTGGACACTATGTGATCCTTCACACCTTCCAACAGAATCCTTCGACACTTTGCTATCTTCTTTTGCCATGCGTCAAGTACGGTAGCATCACTAGAAGTAGGTTTTGGAATTTCTGCATCTATGAACTCCTTCAACCCATTGTCATCCAGCACCACCTCCATCCTGTCCTTCCATGCAATATAATTCGAGCTGCCCTCAAGGGCATACTCCAATCTCAATCCGTTGAAAGACATCTCAACTTCGACACCAAGAAAACATTACTGCAAATTCGAATTCCACCAGCACAAAACTCAACCACTTCAATGTTTTGCAATTGCTCCAATGATCAATATCGCTACGATACCATGTAGAAATTTTGAATAACTGATATATTATTCACCGAGATTCTCCTAATCACACACTATTTTATCTTCATGCACAATACAGAATCTCTTCTACCATTAATCATTAATTGCAGAAATAAAAACAATCGCATGCGCACATTAAAACCATAAACATTCACACACATGAACACGGTATTTAATGGGAAAGCTTAAGGCGAAAACCCCAAATATTTGTATATTATATGTCATGGAGATCATGTAACAATCATAGTACAAAGCTCCTCACAAGCTCTCAGCACCACCTCAAATTGCTACACACTATCAAGCTAGATCTAGCAAAACACATGCTCCAATATTTTGCCACTTGATAGCCAGCCTCTATTGCGTAATCAATGCTATAGGATGGCTTCATTAAATAGATAAACCACCTGGCTTGTACTGCGCAATCCTCATTGGCTTCTCCACCTATCTATGTGTTGCAAATAGTAACTGTATAGTCACAACTGATAGTTAACCTACTCTTTCACCTATCTCTGCACTGGTCTCCACTGAAACTGTCCATGCACTGAAGTTAACTGATGCATTCTTTAGTTGATTAATGAGTTTATAATTAGTGAATTAATTAATAATTAATTCACACCACTCTCACTAATTGTATCAATCAATTAAACTAGATACAAATAGCTCAACTATGTTTAGATTAGTTAAACTGAATACAACTCCACTAACTTCCTCAATCAACTCCACCAAACTCTGTCACATGAGTTCTAACTGAAGTATCCATGCAATAGCTCCACATAACCCTCAGGAATAGCGTAATTCCTTCTGTCAGCTCCTGTGCCACATCTGTGCACTTAACTGAAGTGCTCCAAGAGAATAAGATAATGTTTAGATTCTAAATATTATTAAGAGCTAATAATATTCGACATATCTATTTTTAGACTGGCAATCTAAAAATAGATTCTGCCCAGTATGTCTAAAAATAGAAGTCCATCTATTTTTTCCAACTTGATCAACCATCCACAAATAGCATCCTGAAACTCATAGAACATGATCCATATGTCTAAAAATAGACATAGTCTAAAAATAGACTTTGCGCCAAAAATAGCCTGCGGGCCCACTTAGTGAAGGCGACTTCTTTCCACTAAGCTCATCATCTTGTTGCAATCTCAACATTTTATAACTTTTTCTTTTTGTTTTGTCTATTTTTGTTTTTTTATTTATTTTTATGATTAAGCTAGAATTTATCTCTACATTCCAATGAAATCATATGTCTCGTAATTTAATTTATTTAATCACAAATGATAAAAATGCTCTTAGTTTCACATCGCTAACATAATAATTGGGGTTCCATCTCAATTCTAATTGTAGAAAGAAGTTGAATTAGTAAAGCTCATATAGTAGATTTTTCTTATGTGAGGTAGAAAATTAATACATCTTAGTAAAATAATAGTTATCATCAATTTCAATATTTTCTCCTAATTCCCATATTTCCAATCTCATTTTAGTCCACTATTCATGTAAAAAATAAAATACTCTTGAATGTGGCGTACAGGATGAAGAAAAATTAAAATAAACTCACATAAATTTATCAGAGACAAAATACATAAACCAAACATCGTCAAAAAGGCTTGAGAGCCTCACTATACTCTCACATTCTCATTATTAAAATAATGTTTATGATACATATAAATACATGAGGAAGTTTGTATCAAGATAATGCGTCTATCTTGGACACTTTGGTTGAGAAAATATCTCAACCGCACACTAATCTAGGAGAATAACTAGTTGGAGAGAATCTCTCAACCAACTAGGCCTAAACTGACTCCTAACTATGAGGAACAAACCCAATCTCGAAAGGTAGGAATAAATCCTAACTTTCATGATAATAATTAATTGAATTATTTTGGACTTAGAATTTTTTTTCTCGGATGAGAGTGAGGCTAACATTCCCCCCCTCAATCGTAAGTCCAAAATAAGAACTAGGAACCATCTTCCAAGTTCTCATGTTGAAATTGTTGATCCCCATAAACACTGCCTGAAAAATTGCCAAAGTTGGATGCCGAAAGGATCCATCTTTCATTTGCTTGCAATCAGCATCCTTTGTCCACTGACAAAATTTTTATGATGCCCACTAGAGAATTTCCTTGTCCACTCACAGAATATTGAGAACGCCCACTAGCGAGTTTGTTGTTGTCAAAAACAGCTGACTGCTGCTTTTGTTGATGTTGTCAAAAAATTTCTCACTGTTGGTGTCAAAAACTGCTCATTGATTCTTTTGTTGTTGACCACCCACTAGCGAATTTGTTTATGTTGTCGAGACTTTCAGTCTGACAACCACCTTCAATTCTATTATCATTTCCCCCTTTTATTGGCGGAAAGGAGAGACAATCATCTGCATTTCATTTCGGAACTCCCCCATTTCAAGTGTAGGAGAGTTTCACCATCTTCATTGTACTGGAAAAGTTGTCTTCATGTGAGACTAAATCCTTCAGTAACACATAGACAATTATTTGACTGTATATGACCACTTCCAAAGATCAATCCATGCATAACTAATCTTCACTCTGGGTGGTTGATTTTGCTTACTACATCTTTCTGATGATTGATTTTTCTTGCCACAATGGTGATAAGGATGGAGGTCAAAACATGTACTCTCCATATGGCCATTTCGCTTACAATGGTTACACTTATTATTGGCATTTTCTATAAATCCTATGCTTACAAACTGCACAGGTTTTGAGTAATCTGGAATATACAAATTGTTGTCTTTGTTGTAACCTAGGCCATGTTGATCTTTGTTAAAAGATATATCTTCCCAAGTTCTGATCACTTTCTTCGAAATATCATCTTCTTGTTGTTGTTGTCGATATGTTGAGATGGATTAATTAAATCATTTGTATTACAATAATCATCAACCATTAATAGTTCATCGGTTTGACATGTTGCATCAAGATCAATTGGATCGTTGGTACTACTCGTTGCATCATTAAGTAGTCAAACTAGCTGGATAAGATCACTTGTGTCGCAACTGACATCAACTTGATTGATTAGATCTTCTGTGTCACAACCTTCAACACTATGTTGAATAAGGTCACTTGTATCACAACTTTCATATGATGTTTGGATGAGGGCTTCGGTGTTGCAACTTGCATATATATTCTCTGTATATTGTGCATCAAGCAGATCTTGTTTTTCACTTAATTTAATTTGGAGTGCATGAATGAGTTTTTCTTTCATTTTGAGCTTAATTTGAAATTCTTTCGTTGCTTCTAATGTGATGTTAATTTGCTCGATCAAGTTTTGATTCTACTTCAACTTCCATTCCAATAACTCAATTTTATTTTGTAACTCATGATTGCACTCTTTCATCTCTTTAATTTCCAGATATGCACTTTAAATATGTTTACCACCTTTTCCCATTTTGTCATGCTCGCTTGACTGAGTGTTGCTTCAATTAACTTCATACTTGCTTGAACTTTGTGAATGCTTCAATCAAATTCACACTGGCTCGCTTGATATTGTGAACTTTGCACTTTCTTGAACTTCACTGACTTGATTGATCAAAAGAAGGGTGTCGAAAATGCACCCAAGAGAAACACTTACAATGACAAGTTCAAATAATCTTGATGACTTACGTCACTTAATTGTCTAAGTTGAAGATAATTGACTCACTTGACCTCCTATCAATTCAAAACTTGGGTGTTAGTTTCAACCGAAAATTCACCCTTACAATTCAACTCAATTTGAATTTGATTACAAGCTAACTTACAAAAAATAAATTTATTTGCAAGTTTAAACAATGACCAATTGTCATTGAATGTTGATGTAGATTTTGCCTTGGAATGCTTGAGTTTTCAACTTCATTAACTTAATTGTCTTGAATGAATTTGCTTGTTGATGGAGAATCATTTGTGAATGCAGATGTTAACAACTTGATATTTTTGGTTATGTGTTGCAACTTCTCGATTGTGTGTAGTTTGCTTGATTATCTGATCTTGAAGAAAATCTATTGTGTGCATATAATTCTTTAACTTGTTGTGTACCCCATGTGGACCATATGACAAACTGAGTGTCAAAAATTAGACACACAAAACATAAGCAGCATCAAGAATCATGTGCCATCACAAACATACTCATGGTGTACCTTAGATCCCCTTATTCAATTTCGTGCAAATCTAGGACACTTCAACACCACAAAAAAATTTCTTTATTAAATATTGAAGTACATCATCTTTCACCTTGATAACATCGTCATGGAATCTTCTCAAATTTCCAAAACTCCTTGAAAGAAAATTATCTTCAAAACTGACTCAACCATCTATAAGTAAAAACTTTCTTGAATAAAATATTGAAATGACCTCCTTAAAAAAAATACACCTTATCACTCCATTACAAGAAAATAAACTCTCACTTTATAAAAATCTCACGTATCACTAAAAAATAAACCTTATCTCTCCCAAAAAGAAAAATTGAATGCACCTTATTACAACATTAATTACAATCTTCACCCTTATAAATCCCCTTACAGCAAAAATATGTTATCCACTCTTTATCTCTCCCAAAAATAACTCATTTAAAAAATAAATAAATACACTTTTTTCTCCAAAAAGAAACACTTTATCTAATTTTATGCCCACCTAAAACTCAATTACAACCGTCACATGTCACATAAGTGATTTCGAATATTTAAACCCCACTTCACATTACACCACCCTTTCTTCAAATCTTACTTTTTCACTTTCTTGAAATTATCTATGTGAGCCCCTTTAAAAAATGAGTGAGCAAATGCTTTGCATAAATGAATGAAAAGGAAATTTTGGCTGTCAAATAAACTTAGACTTGCGCAATTCTCCAAGTTCTCCAAGGAAAAGCGCACATTCCGAGACATAAATATATGGAGAAAAAAAATTGGAAATTAAAGATGGAGAAGAATCATTTTCTTGAAATTATTTCTGCAAATGGATTTGAAGGAATAAATTAGGACGAGTCTGAGAAAGAACATCGAGGGGGCAGAGGTCATGCAGTTAATTTCATTTACACTGGTGGTGATGAGTTTTTTTCTTAACAGTTGTCTCTTTGAAATATTTAATGATGATTGTAATACTTTGGTGGCCTCATGACACTAAGGGTATGGTGGCGGTCACACTCACAGTTTAGAGAAGGAATTGAGAGAGAGTTGGAGACATTAAAAGGGGAGAGACTACTCTTGCTTTTGGTTTTCTGACTTGAAGATTCGGAAGCACTATTGGAAACATGGTAAGCGCCTTTATTTTCATTGTATCGGGCTTTAAAATCTGATTCTCATCTTGCAAATAATAACATACCTCCAGATATTCAGAAGTTGCGTTGTCGAGTTCATTATGATGCCCTCTGTTTTTCCCTCGCAATGGACAGATTACATTCAAGAAGAGAAATACCTTTGGCTGCTCGGTTTCTCGTTGTTTTGCCATAGCTCGATTTTGTTAAGGAGTGTTGCACTATATGTCATTCTTTTTCGAGTGTTGTTCTCTATGAAGGAAATTATTGTATAATTCTCCCTTGTCTTTTAGTGGAGACGCTGCAACTATGGAGACATTGTGACATGTCTGGGGTTCTTTTGTGAGCTTTGCAACAAGCAGTACAATTTATAAATGGATTTTGAGGCACATTCAAGCTCATATGATCACAATCATAGGAAGTGCTCAAGGAAATGAAGGAAATGCACTCTGGTAGTAGTCGTGATGATAGAAAAAAGGGTGATCAACTTCAACAGGAAAATGAAATGGGTAAATTTGTTCAGGTTGCAGATGCCCAAAGGTCACAACAGCAACACGTAAACTCTCGTTCTATCCCATCCTCTGGCACAGTAAGAACTACAACATCTCTTGCAGTGCAGTATCATCGAAAAACATTAAATTTTATTTGTGCGATGGATCTTGATTCCACCTTTAACGTATCTATTCTACTCCAGCGATTCCAAATGTAGGTTTTCTCCATGAATCGTATCAGTTTCGACTCTCAGTGCAACGTGAAAAAATTTGGTTTCGGAGATTACACGTTAATCTCATTATTTCAAAATCAACCATGGGATTTTTCAAATCCTCACAAGTTGATCATACCTTCAAGGAATCTTCATTTCTTTGTACCTCCATAGTTGATTCACATCTCATGCTACAACTTCATGGAGCATTTACCATGTACTAGGTGTAATTCTTCAACCAGTGGATATCATTTCCCGCGATACCAAAAACAAAAGCATAAACTCTTTTAAATGTGTGCAGACTAAAACAATATTTTCATACCTTAAAATTGATGAAACCACATTCTCTCTCTATCGCATTTTTCTTCAAATGTGTGCCTTTTCCTGCCATACAAATAGTTCATCCTCGACACTAGTTCTCAATTTTAAATGGGGTGAAAGCTAACTGCGATGATTATGTAGGGCTCCTCTCTCCCCATATTGCACATTCCAGTACATAAACAAGATATGGCGGAAAAGGCTTGAGAGCCTCACTGTACTCTCACATTCTCATTATTAAAATAATGTTTATGATACATATAAATACATGAGGAAGTTCGTCTCAAGATAGTGCGTCTATCTTGGACTCTTTGGTTGAGAAAATTTCTCAACCAAACACTAATCTAGTAGCCTAACTAGTCACAGAGAATCTCTCAACCAACCAGGCCTAAACTGACTCCTAACTATGAGGAACAAACCCAATCTAGAAAGATAGGAATAAATCATAACTTTCATGATAATAATTAATTTAATTATTATGGACTTCGAATTTTTTTTTCTCACATGAGAGTGAGGCTAACATAGGAGAGTACTTGAAGTGCCAAACCCCAATCCCTCTAAAATTCCCACTACTTTTTATCCAATTGCTCTTAATATGGCTTTCCATTTTTGTTCTTGAATCATGTACATATCTACGCATTTACCATGCTTCTATTGTAAAACTTTGTTATGACTATCTCTACGCATAATCCTTAAACCATACAACTCTTATTTTCATTTTTTTGATGGAGATCATAATTCAGATGAATAAAGGCATAAGTATTTTTGATGATGTGATCCAGAATGTTATTGTAAATATATCGAGTATTTTTTCCAACATATTTAAAGCTTCTAAATTTAAAATTTTATCTTCCAGTATTGTTCAGAAGGAATTTCAAGGGTTTTATATCATTGGTGATTTGAGGCATAGATGAATATTTTACAACTTTGTTCTTTAGCTTTTGATTCATCACTCCTAATTTTTTATTCTCTCTAAGAAATTCCTAACATGAAGGTCTTATATGCCACAAATATTTTTAGAATTTGGGGGTTCTTATAAGATTTCCTCTTTTTCTCCTCCTTCTACTTGAAACGGGCTCATCAATGAGTTGTTTATCCATTTGTGTTGCTAAAACTATTTTGTAATCTTCCATTATATCCCCTCAAACTTGTTATCCTTCTTCAATTTATGTATTTGTAGTATTGATTCCCTCTAATGTTGTAATGACAATTTCATGTAATTATGTAGCATTTACTTCATGGAGCTTTATAATAGAATCTATTGCATCATTAAGGCTAATTTCTCATATTTGTGTAGCAATTTATTGTATTTCAATGGAAATAATTTCTTATAGTTTTGACATTTTTGCCTCTTGATAATTTGTAGCTAAAGCCTTTTTTTTCTACAACTTAAATTTTGATTCAAGGGTGTGTAGCTTGATTTGAAGAAGAAGAAGCAATTGAATGTAATTTTCTCAAGCTTCTAGATCATTTTTATCTTGAAACCATTGATTCTATTAATATCTATCTTTGAACACTGAAATTTCCCAATTGTCCCATTAGAAATGAATCCCATATTCCTCTATTCTTAATTAATTTAGTCATAGCTAGTAATTTTATCACACCATTTTGCTACAACCCTATCTCAAACTTTTTCCTTGTATTGAAGCTACCATTATAGTTAAAATTTTTGATAGAGAGAAATGTGATCTTATTCCTTGATATATCATAACAATAAAATATAATAATGGAAGAGTAAACTAATTCAACCCCCACATGTTATATATTTTTTGAATTAAGAGTGTTGCATCTCTCCAAGGAAAGATAAGGAATTCTCTAGGAACACCTGTGTACTAATATTGAATTGGTGCATTCCTAAAGAAAACTACTCCCATGAATCCTTTGTTATCTCTCTATTTATCTTGAACTGTTTTTTCCCTATATGTTAGATTCAAGTAGCATTTTCTACCAAAATTTATAAATCTGGTATAACTAATCCTTGAACACCAGCTTTAGAGCCATCAAAGTTTTGAAGAAATTCAAGGGTGAATTTCAAATCATACCATTGAAGTCTCTAAAAGAATGTGGTCCACTTTATTTGAGTAAAAAAATCAAGAACCTTTGAATTCGATGCCAAATCATAATGCATATTGGGTCTTGGAACTTAGTAGAACCCCCAATAGATTTTAAAGAGTTATCTCCAATAATAAATTATAAGATAAAATCAATGCAATTGAAGGAACAAAGTACATCAAAGCATAATAGCATCTGACAGACTAAGAGATTTTTCTTGGGAAAATGATCTTGTTAAACTAGCATGGAAGGTAGGAATTCAAAACCTAACCATAAAGGATTAGACATTTAGCATAATTTTATGATACAAACTAATCATAAGTATTAAATGGACATGTATTTTGAATTTCGATTAATTGAATAGTCACGTGGAATTGTTAGAAAGTGTAGCAAGAAAGGCTCAATTTGATTTTAACCTTGGTCAAATTGAGTAAATCGAATTTACACATCAACACGACAACTTGGAGGCAGTTAACTAATGTGACATGGTTCTTCTCACTCAGTTAGATCAACAAATTTGAGTTATTAGGCTTGGAGTTTAGTCATGAATGTGTTTATTGATAAATTTTAGCAATATAATTCATTTATTTTCAGTTGTACTGAATTAACTAACCTCTAACAATTAATAAAGTCAGTTGAAGGTCAGTTGAGAAATGAGACAGCAGTCTAACCCAGATATTTGTCAATCAACTGATAAATCATGCCAAAATAGCCCAAACATGCATGGAATTCAAATTGTTGAGCTTGAGTGGAGGAGACAAAGGCTAGTGTAGCATGCAGACAGGAGATCAATTCCTTGGGAATTGTGCAAGGAAATAGGGACTTCCCTATTGTTTAGGAGATTTAATTAGCTCAAAATTGTGCAAGGAAATTGGAGGTTGGAGGAGGCATAATTGGCTAAGGGTTTGCCAGAAGTTCTCATTCATTAGAGAGAACAGTTTTGCTTTTGTAGTTGGTGCTTAGAGCTGGAGCATGCAATTGTAATAGTTTATATATCCAACTGACTAATGGAAAGAGACTTGAGGGGTTTTTCCCAGTTTAGTCCCCCTAAAAATCAGTTTTTACTGTTAGTCTTGATTGTTGCATGTCTATGCATGTTGTTCTAAATTGTGACTTTCATTCCACAAATTTGTATACTAGAATTTGTGTCTCCTGATTTCAGTTTGATTTCTTGATCTGTTGCAATTTCTATCAAATTTCTACATGGTATCAGAGCCCTGAAGTCACATTAGAACCAGTATTTTGAATTTGTACCTCATGAATTTCGAATTTCTAGCTTCAGTGTAGCATCTTTTCATCATATTCAGAAGAATGTCTTTCAACAGACTGAGATTGGAGTGTGCCTTGGAGGGTAGCTCAAATTTCTTCGAATGGAAGTAGTGCTTGATGATAATGGTGTGTTAGAATATATTAAAACTGAAGTTCTGAAACCCCAGCAATTTGATGCACAACAATTAACCCAATGAAAGAAGGATGTTGCAAAGGCCATGAGAATTCTTTTGGAAGGTGTGAGAGACCATGTGGTCTCAAATCTCCATGGAAAAGAAATACTATTTTTTATGTGGAAGACATTGACTGAGTTATTCGAAAATAGCAATGACCATAGAAAATTGGCCCTGAAATACAAACTTCAAAACATTAGGATGCAGAAAAATGATACCATTCCACAATATCTCTCCAGATTCACTCAAGTTGGATATGAGCTTGTAAGGGTTTGGGAGAACGTTGCAGAAGGTGATCTGCTGAGCCTAGCTCTTCTATTCCTTCCAAAATCTTGGCAGAGCTATCAGGACTCTATGACTGGAAGGGGAAAATTACCAAATTGGGAATGGTTGTGGTCTAATTTGGTTCAAGAAGAGATTAGGAGAAATACAAAATATGGAGTATCATCCAAAGTAGAGTATGAAGTGAGTTTTTCCTTGGTTGGGAATGGGAAGAATGGAAAAGGAAAGAAGGCCCAAAGAAAACCTGAATCGAGCAAAAATAATCTCAAGAAAGACTTGAGCAAGATAAAATGTTTCCACTTCCAAGAATACGGGCACTATGCAACAAAATTTCGGCACAAGAATTCTAAAAAGAAGCCTTCATGAGGAGCAGGAGGTGGATCATTGACTTCACAATTTGAATTATACTTAACCCTAATAGCATGCATGGCCAGCACTGTTATGGGGAGTATGTGGTACCTTGATTCTGGTGCCTCGTTCCATATGACAGGGTGCAAGGATTTGTTCAGTATACTGGAGGAGAATGATGTCCATATGCATATTGATTGGGGGATGATGGGAGGTATAGTGCTACAGGAATTGGCATTTTCACCTTTGAGGGGGAGAAAGCCTCCCCTCTACACCTCAAAGATGTTATGTTTGTACCTGGGATGAAGAATACCCTAATATTTGTAACAGTATTGGAGGATAGAGGCAATGATGTTATTTTCAGCGAAGGAAAAGCCTTTCTAAGGCACATAGCTACTAGGAAAGTGAAGCAGATTAGAGTTCGAGTGAAGAACCTATACAAACTTGAGGTGAGAGATTGTGTTGCATTGAGTAGCAAGGTAGAAAAAGTGTAGAGTTGAGATGTTGGAGAACTTTGGCACGAGAGATTGGGTCATCCACACCATGGTGCCTTGAAAATCATGCATCAAATTACCACCGGTCTCCCTAAAGGCTCCCTTGACCAGCAGGATGTCTGTAAGGGTAAAAAACCGAAAAAATAAATAAATAAAAATAAATAATAATGATAATAATAATAATTAAATAATTAAATAAATATAAATAAATAAATAAAAAGTAAAAATAAAAAATTATCGATTTACCAAAAACACATAAAATATTCATATTTTAAATAAAAACAAATATATTCATGTGCATCCATATGAATCCAAACCATTTATACACAAATGTTAAAAAGTTATCACTTACATGACATGTAAGGTTGCATATAACAAAAATAGCATCGCGTACAATCCATCTATGAACCGAAAATATATCAAAAAATAGGATCTATATGGCCTCTAGCATCCAAAAAAAAACATGCTACAACAAATTCCTACATATCATCAAAATCATTTCCTATATTGGGGTCTCAGCCATCAATATAGCCATTTTGGCATTAACATAAGATAGAAAAAACATAGCATGTCATGTCGAGATTTTGTTTGAGTGATGGGTACATTTTTAGTAGATTCATGATAGAGGAGTTTCACAACCAATGCGACTAACATAAAAGTGGATATAGGGCTTGGTGCTCTTTATTAAATACTAGTTCCATACCCTCGCACATGACAAAATCCAATGGAAACGTTGCAATCCCCCAATCTCGAAATCCTGAAAATTTGTTAAGTCTATTAGATTTTGAGTGAAATCTAAAATAATACTTTCTCCATATGAAATCCAATAATGTGGGAACCACTCTCAAACATCCTGAGTCATTTCATGGTAATATTAAAAATTTAAGTAAAAGGATGAAAATGAAAATTTAAGGAAAATGTCACCTTTACTTTAAGAAGTCAACATTACCATGAATTGCATAGCAATACTAGGGCCATAAGCTTGATTATTAGGCTGAGGGCCATAGGCTTGAATATTAGGCTAGCCTAGGGGAGAGTAATAAGTGGGCCAACCAACTAAAAAATAAAAAATAAAAAGGAAAAAAATTTCTACACAGAACCGGTCCTGAACCGGCCGGTTTCACCGGCCGCCTATTCCAGTTCAGACTAGTTTTGGGCCAAAAATGTTTGGATTTGTCAGTGCCCCCAATTCTGGTTCAATTCTTATAATAATGGATAGCAGAGAAGATGCAATCTTGGAGCGAGTCCACTATGATGTTTGTGGACCCTTCTCAACAGCGTCCACCGCAAAACATAACTGTTATGTAATTTTATTGATGATTTCTCTAGAAAATGTTGGATTTTCTTCATGAGGAAAAAGGATGAAGTGTTTTCCAAATTTGTATAATTTCAAGCATTAGTTGAGAATGAGAGTGGGAAGAAGGTGAAGGCTCTCAGGAGTGATAATAGAGTTGAATTTGTTTCAAATGCCTTCAAGGATTTCTATGTCGAAGAAGGTATTTGAAGAGAATTGATATCACCCCATAACCCACAGAAAAATGGGGTAGTTGAGAGGAAGAACATAAGCATATTTGGAGTTGCAAGAGTTATTATAAATGATCAGGGGATTCCATTGCATCTGTGGGGAGAAGCATGTAACACAAAAGTTTACTTGCAAAACCAAAGTCCTCATATAATACTTGGTATGATCACACCAGAGGAAGCTTTCTCTGGGAGAAAGCTTGATTTATCTCATTTCATAATTTTTGGAGCTTCAATTTATTGTCATGTCTCCAAGGATTCGAGGAAGAAATTTGAGCCTAAAATAGGGTTGGTAGTTTTTGAAGGATACACCAAAACTCCACATGATTTCTAGGAGATTTTACCTTATCTGAGGATGACAATGGTGAGGAGAGATGTCAAATTGATGAGCAGAATACTATGAGATGATCTTTGTAAAAAAATTTAAGTATCCCACCAAAGCAGGAACTTCTAGCTCAAAAGGAGGAGCCTCATGATGAGCTTCAAGAAGTTGTGGAGTAGCCACAAATAGAGGAGCAGAGAGGAGGTCAAGTGGAGACACCCACTCAACTAGAAACATCCAAAAAAGGGATATAGAGAAACAGAGAAGTTGATAGAATGTTGCAGGATGCTAGAGAGAATGTGGGAGCCCCTACATCGGTACACAGGTAGAGGAGGTCACCTAAGAGGTACACTGGTTACATGTCTCTCATCACAGATAGCATTGAGTTAGAGCCTTATTCATTTGAAGAAGAAGTTTCTCAACCAGTTTGGTTTGATGCCATGGTGGAAGAATATGAATCCATCATGAAGAAAATTGTATGGGAAGTGGTGTCAAGACCAAAAGGGAAATAAGCGGTGGGGCTTAGAAGGATATATAAAGTGAAGCATTCAGGTGACGGGAGCATTGAGAAGTACAAGGTCGGATTTGTGGCCAAAGGATTTTCTCAGGTAGAGGAAGTTGACTATGAGAAAACATTTGTCACTATAGCAAGTTATTCCTCCATTAGATCATTTTTTGCATTAGCTATGTATATGGGGTGGAAGATCCACCAGATGGTTGTGAAGACCACCTTTCTCAATGGTGTTGTTGATGATGAAATTTACATAGAGGAGCAAGAAGAATTTGAGACATATGATTGGGAGTCACATGTGTGCAGACTCAAGAAAGCATTGTATGGTCTCAAATAGGCACCTCAAGCATGGTAAACTCATATTGAAAGTTATCTCAATGGATTGGGCTTCACCAAAAGTGAAGCAGATGTGAATCTCTATCACGTTGTCGTAGATGGTAAGTTGTTTATTCTTGTTTTTTATGTTGAAGATTTAATATTTACAGGTGATGAGTTGTTGATCCTCTCTTGCAAAGAGGATATTGTAACGGAATTTGAGATGAAATACATGGGCTCAATGCATTACTTCTTTGGGATGGAAGTATGGAAAGGTGATGGTGAATTTTTTTTGTCTCAGGACAAGTATTCCTCTAAAATACTGTTACACTGAAAATTTTCATCTTGACATTCTACTATTTGTATGAGCTCATTATCACTCATAATTCCTCCTTTGCAATTCTAACACATCAGTTCCTCATGTCAAGCCTTGAAAATAAGAGAAAAGTTCTTAAAAATCTCCTTAACTATGGTATCGCACTTTCTCTTTGTCTTGCCTGCGGTCCCGCGCCTAATGTTCATGACTCCTGCGTACCTGGACACACTTTCTCTATGTTATGGGTGCGGACCCCTGTAAAAGATTAAAAAGGTGCAAGTAAACTCAAAAAGCTCACTTTCAGTAATTTCTAGAAGCCTCTGGAAAGAATCTTGCGGTGGCAGAACCGCTCTTTTGAGGTTCATGTATCCCTTACCTTAAGAAGCTAACCCTTTGATGTGAGGAGCTTATCCCTTTGAAGGAGGATTCTATCCC
Organism: Pinus albicaulis; assembly: GCA_034641835.2. Classification (NCBI taxonomy): domain Eukaryota; kingdom Viridiplantae; phylum Streptophyta; class Pinopsida; order Pinales; family Pinaceae; genus Pinus; species Pinus albicaulis. The sequence goes on along the minus strand of CM076579.1, from coordinate 553,472,624 downwards.
TTCATAGTTGGAACTAAAACCTCCTCTTTTGCACTATAAAAAGAAGCCTTGGGTAGCCTCAAGGGGAGTTCAAGCTTTAGAATTGTTTGAGGTTAAGTGTTGTTGGGATTCAAACTCATTTAACTGAGATTTTGTGAGGAAAGATCACATGCCTCTATCTATCTCGGTTGGAAGAGTGCAAGGCTTGTCAGAGTAGAGGAGATTCCTGCTTCGGACCCCGGGAAGGCTTGTTCAACATCAAGGCTAAGGTTGTAAGGTTTTCCTTCTTTCAAAGTTAATACAAATGAATTCATTTTTCTCAATAAGTTGTTAATTAACTGTTTATTTCATGGATTCCTTGATCACCATGATAGGCATGATTTATAATATTTACTATACAGGTGCTATTTAATGTTAGCTTGTTTGTGACTGCAGGTTTATAAAGATAACTCCTTCAAGTGACCGAGGGACAACTACTTCGAACAAGCATTGGATCTACGGTAAGACCTTAACACCTTTATAATATTCTTCTGTAAATCGCATATGTCTAGAGAAAGATAGGTTTATTTGGTTGTTTGTTGCTAGATTACCTTTTGGTACTAGGGAGATTGATCTTGTCCGCAAGATTGATTTATCTGGTCAACAAATTGGTGACTCCACTGGGGAAAGAACTTGTTTTGATTTTCCTTTGTTTTGATTTGAGAAAATGATTTTTTCTGATTTTTTATTGATTTGTACGGGCGTGGGTAACTTGGATTTACTTTGCTTTGAAAATTTTTGAAGTCTTTTTTGTTTTTCTTGAACTTTTATGGGGACCGCACATTGTTGCAGACCCTGTTAAAAGTCTTGAAAAAAATAGATTTCTTCTTTCAGTTTAGTTTAGATTTGATTTAGGATTCCTAGTGTCTACCCAGATCTGTATTTTTCTGTCAAAAAGCCTTGTTTATGAGTTTCTTTCAGCAAATTTTTTTATCTCATTCATCTCCGTTAAGTTAATTGGGTGTTTTGAGTCTCTTTTTTGAGAAATTGTTAATTTGATTTCCTTTGGTCATTACTTGGAGGTTTGTCTCAGTATTTTCACAATTTTGCATCTTTTTGCTTTTGTTTTTGCAAAAAAAATTCCCCCTCATTCGTCGGGGGGGGGGGGGCTAAATTGTGTAGGAGTATTAATAGCCTTTGAGTGTTTTTATTTTTTGATATTTGGAACTCTCACCCAATTTTATTTACTTGCACTTGATTGGTTCTTAGATTAAATTAGAATCATCTTGTGTTTGAGAATTCTCTTGCATAGATCACATTTGCATAATTAGAATTCTCATTTTCAAAATATGAATGAAAAATGTGCCTAGATTACATTTGCATACTTTTCAAGTAAATTGTGCATAGATTACAATTGCATAGTTTACATTCTGAAAAATCAATCATAGATTTAGATTAGTTTTCTTTGATTTGAATTTACATGTTTTTATGCTTGTTTTAAAAAACACAAAAATAAAACATGGAATTGATTAGCATTAGTTTTTATTAATGAAATTAGTGCATTAGAGAATTTGTTATATTTTCTCTTAGTGATCAATTTTTTGCATTGTTGGAAGTGAATGGAAACTCTCTCCTTACTTTAGTTAGGATTCATCGAATTGAAAAGATTACAATATCATATTCGATTGCATTCAGTTTTGGGTCGGGTCATAACACCATTGGTTTCGTATCCATTTACCCTTTGAGTAATAACAGCCTAAATAACACAGTGCTTAATTAAAATTCATCTAGTAATTTTTACATTTTTAGGGCTCTTTCCACCAATCTAGCTCAGGATTAGTGCTTTGGAATAGGTTGTAGTTAACTTTCCAAAGCAACTAAAACAAACAAGTAGATAAATCTTGCGGTAAGAGATAAATCCAATTGTAACTGGTACATTCTGGGAAGCTTCTCTTAAAGGAGTTAATCACAAGATCATGTCTGAACCTTTGAGACAATCAATTCTATTTCATTGGGAAAGATAGAAGATCTGCACGCATTACAAACGGTAAACCTCGGATTAACCATTATCGAGGAGCCTGGGGTCACTTGTTGGTAAACCTCGGATTGACCATGTCGAGGAGCCTTCAAGGGGATTGAGCTTTGTTACTCTGCCCTTGCGCGTGGAATCGGATTGTAGACTATTCCCCCAGTTGTATTTTTTGTTGTTGGTAACCTTAGTGTCCATAAACTTAAGATTATTTCCTAAGGTGACAGTGAAGGAAAGATCTCACTGTACCTGGAGCAGACATCGACTATACTCACTTGGACTCTCTGGGGGGTTCTCTTCACTCGAGATGGTTTTGTGAAGAAACTTGTGCCAGTTTGTTTCATTAAGCAGGTTGTCGGGGTAACTGTTCCAACCACCATTTCTGCATTAAAATGCTACAATGTTGGATTTCATCTCCAACTGGTGTTTTTAGTGCGGGATCTACTGTTTGTGTGTGGTTTGACTCCTAGATTTGATAGCGCATGTTAATTTGTTTGTTTTTACTTTTAGAGACCATAGGTGTGAATTGTGAATTTTAATTGTTAGGTGTGAATTGTGAATTGTTAATTTTAGTTTTAAATTGTTAATAAAATTCACTGAAGTTGAATATAATGGCAACTGTTCCAGAATTTACCAACCAAGGAACCCCTCTTAATGAGAATCCTAGTACATTTCCTTGCTTTGGAAATGTTGGTCCTCCTTATATGGCTACTTTTTCATTACCTGGATTGACAATAGGTTTACTGATATGGTTATTTTCAACTTCGTTGGCCCCGAATACTCCAATTGTTCCACCTCAACCGGATGCTTCACCTCAACAGAGTTCACCATCTCAACATCACCAACCTTCTGTTGACCCTTTACCTTCTTCACCTAATATTTCTTCCTCCATTTCTTCCTCTTCGCTTGGTAAAAGCCTTGACGCTAGTAACTAGGTGGCTAAGAAGAAGAAGAAGAAAAATAAGAAAGAAGTCAACCAACCAACCATGGCTGCAAGTGTTATTAATGTTGAGGAAACCTCCAACATGCATCATAAACCCAAATACCCTTGCAAGCTTTGTAAGGGTGACCACTTCCTTATCAATTGTCTCGATATTCCAAAGGTCTTGGAAGTATGGTCAGAAAAATCCCATCAACTTTCCATTGATCCATCAACCAGTGATAGTCAGGTTCCTGGGAAAAAGGGTAAAGTTAGGTTTCCTTGTAAGTTATGCAAATGGAGTCATCAAAATCACATTTTCCCTCACATGGATGAAGCCTCAAAATTGTTGGAAAACCTTACTATTCCACAGCAAGAATTTCCAATTGGTTACCGTAAAATTTCTCCCAACCTACTGTCAACTAATGGAGTGATTGATCTAATTTCAAGTACAGTCGATCCCACTCTTCCATTGGAGAGTGAAACTCATATCACTCAGGTTGATGATCAATTAGTTGATCAATTGGTCGATTCGATTTCACGTTCGGTCGATCCCATTCTCCCTGTAGAGAGTGAACTTCAAACCACTCAGGTTCTTCTTGTTACATCAGATTCTTCTACGCCGGGGGCCATTTCACCTATTTCTACAGAACCCCCTCCAAGTACTGAGGTATTTTCCTTTGATTGGAATACACTGACAGAACCTTGTCTTCCTTCCTCCATCCCTTCCCAAATCATTGTGAAGTTTGGTGGTAGGGACATACACCGCACACAGGTAGATGAAGGTGCTTATGTTAGTATTTTATCCTCAACTGTTTGGAAAGCTTTGGGTTCCCCTCAACTTGTGCCTATTTTGCAGAATCTGAAAGCTTTTAACAAAACCATTAGTGAACCTTTAGGGATCTTTCCTAAGTTTTCTATTACTTTGGAAGGTAAAACTGTCTGTATTGATCTTATGGTAGTTCGAGGCCCCTTGGATTTCAATTTACTCCTTGGGCGAGACTATGTCTATGCAATGAAAGATGTAGTATCGACACTCTTTCGCGTGATGTCTTTCCCTCACAATGGAAATATTGTGACTGTAGACTAGCTTTCATTCCCTAGTCTTTTTTCGACTACCAATAATCCAACATCCCTGAATGTTCCTCATACGAAAGTGGTATCTACCCCGCCACGGGTTAATTATGTGGCAACTAGTCCCATGTTTTGAGTTACTGATGTAAGCAAGCCTCTCACTGTTTGCTCGTCTTCCTTTGACTTAGATCCGGTAATTGACATGGAAAAATCTATGGGATTATTTGAACGCGATGTTCTTATCCATTTTGAGTCCCTTGACATGTGTTCCTTCTAGAGAACTATTCTTCCTTCTGATGAAGACCTCTTGGAAGCCATGATCAAGGTGTGTCCATTGACATGTGTTTCTTCTAGTTGGAAGCCATGATCAAGAGTCCGAGGATAGTTCCTTTTACTATGTCAACCTCGTTAAAAAATGAATTAGTGGCCCGTGAGGAGAGTTCCTTTATTGTGTCAACCTCATTAAAAAATGAATCAGTGAGTGTGAGGATAGTTCCTTTTACTGTGTCAACCTCATTAAAAAATGAATCAGTTAGTCGAGAGCATAGTTCCTTTTCTTGTGTCAAGCTCGTTAAAAAAATGAAACAAGCTTCCAAGAGGAAAGTTCTTTTCCTATGTCAAACTCGTTAAAAAATGAATCATTTAGTCAAGAGCATAGTTCCTTTTCTTGTGTCAAGCTCGTTAAAAAATGAAACAAGCTTCTATGAGGACAGTTTTTTTCCTGTGTCAACCTCATTAAAAAATGAATCAGTAGGTAGATTGTAGAGAGTAGATTAATAGATTAGAAATAAGTAGTTTATGAGGATGGTTCTTATTACTGAGTCAACCTCGTAAAAAAATGAATCAGGTATGAGGAAAGTTCCTTTTACTGTTTCAACCTCGTTAAAAATGAATCAGTATATCAGGAGGAAAGTTTCTTTTACTGTGTCAACCTCATTAAAAAATGAAACATGTTGCCATGAGCATAGTTCTTTTCCTGTGTCAAGCTCGTTAAAAAATGAAACAAATCCTCCCCTAATTGAGTCGAGTCTTTGACTAGATCTCATAAATGTTAAGTCATATATTTAGGTTAGTTATTTCACTTTTTGCATAATTTTCTTACAGTTTTAGGTCGGGTATTTCATATGATCTTGTAAATGAACCTTCATTCCATCCAGCTATTAATTACCAGTAGTCTATTTAGTTGAATGAAATGAAGCTGGGGGGGCATGCGCTCTAACAGATTACGCTTAGGGGGCATTAAAACCTATCTGAAGCATAGTTTTTCTCTGTTTCAAGCTTTTGTAAAAATGAAACCTATCTTGAGTCAATTTCGGTTATTTTCAAGACTCATTAAACTCATGAAAATCCTGAGATTATTTTACTATATTTCATTCTCGTAAAACACATGAAAATGCCAAGTTCTTTCTGTCTTTTCCTGCTCGTAAATTAAATTGAAAGTCGGCCACAGGAGTATATTTTTATCCCTTTTTCGAACTCGTTAAAACTTACGAAAAAGTGAAAACCATGAGTACATTTTTATCCCTTTTTCGAACTCGTTAAAACTTACGAAAAAGCGAAACCCTGGAGTTCTCTTTTAAGCTCTTTTCAGACTCTCTAAAATTGAAAATATTGTCGAGCACTTGATTATTCGAACTCGTTAAAATAAATGAATGATCGTCCCTTCAGTATAAGTTTACCCCTTTTACGGACTGAAATGGACTATTTACGAAAAAGGTATACGTTGACTAATTACGGTCAATAGAGTTCTCTCCCACATTATTTTATCCTTTTTTGGGCTCGAGAGACTTAATTTACGAAAAATTACCCCCATGGAGTCTTCTTAAGTTTTTTCTTCTGACTCCCTAAAATTGAAAAAACACCGAGTTTCTCCTATACTGGACTCGTTAAAATTTAACAGTAAAGGACCTGTTCAATTTTTAAACAGGAACGAACCACTCCTTCTTAGGGTTCGAATCTTAAAATAAGTTGGACTCATCCGAAGGATGAGCTTATAAACAAGCAAATGTTATCCTCCTCAAGCTTGTCAAAAATAAAGAGGTACTTGCCAGAAATGGTGGGGGAAAAGAGAGAAAAACGAACTTGTTTGTTACATTTTGATTATTCGGAAAACCGTTAACCACTCTTGAACATGACACTTTTTGTTCACCTGGGTTGGGAAATCCTTTGCCTAACAGTTAATCAAACCATATTGAAAGTATTCAGCCGGTTTCTGGGTATTAGCTTTGGGTCAACTGTCACCAAGCCATCTACAGTGTCGTTATGTGTTCAAGAGGATAGTTCAAACAAACCATTCATCTGCAAAATATCTGTCATCTATTTTGACCATCCCTGAGTCAGTCCTTGCCAATATATTTTCAAAACTTGATCTATGATTTCGTGTTGTGGGCTTGCCTACGACGGATCACTTTCTATCGACAACAACTCATTATCTAGGAAGTTGATCCAGAAATCGTCAGTACCTTGAAATCTGCATGCCTCAATGGCAGGTTTCTCGCCTTCGACGACAGGTTGCATCATTGACCTTCGATCGAATGATTCCGGGACATGTTTGACTTCAGCTCATTCATAAACATTTCATGGATTGTACTGAGTACTTTGAGAACCATTGACATTACTAGTGGTTAATCTCACACTTGTTAACAGTCTACATTATTGACTGGTAATCAAGTGGTTTCTACCATGTTCGACTTCGACACATTTATTCACATGGACAGAATTGTACTGGTTCGAGAAACGAAAATCAATACCCTGGATCTAGTTTCTACCATCCAGGCTGCGAGGAATTTTTTTATTCATTTATACAGTGGACTATTCATAAACAGATGGTTGCGTCCATACTGTGTCTACACATGTCTATATTGTTGATGTATTCAAAATCATTCCTGTATCGGAACAATTTGAATCAGTTTCTAGTTAGTTTTGATCTGAGTATGGGAATGCCTACCTCAGCAATGATATATATATATATATATATTGCATTGAATGTTTTTACGGGTTCCGACTGGGGTGTCCACAGGATGATCCTTGAAATGATAAAGTACTGCACTCTTCATATATGACAGACTTCAGCTTCATCTATTCCAGACTTTGCACTTTAGGGGGCAATCTGTTACACTGAAAATTGTCAACTTGACATTCTGCTATTTGTATGAGCTCATTATCACTCATACTTCCTCCTTTGCAAGTCTAACACATCAGTTCCTCATGGCAAGCCTTGAAAATAAGAGAAAAGTTTTTAGAAATCTCCTTAACTCTGGTATCTCACTTTCTCTTTGTCTTGCCTGTGGTCCCGCGCCTAATGTTCATGACTCCTGTGTACCTGAACGCACTTTCTCTGTGTTATGGGTGCGGACCCCTGTAAAAGATTAAAAAGGCACAAGTAAACTCAAAAAGCTCACTTTCAGTAATTTCTAGAAGCCTCTGGAAAGAATCTTGCGGTGGCAGAATCGCTCTTTTGAGGTTCATGTATCCCTTACCTTAAGGAGCTAACCCCTTGATGTGAGGAGCTTATCCCTTTGAAGGAGGATTCTATCCCTTCATAGTTGGAACTGAAACCTCCTCTTTTGCACTATAAAAAGAAGCCTTGGGTAGCCTCAAGGGGAGTTCAAGCTTTAGAATTATTTGAGGTTAAGTGCTGTTGGGATTCAAACTCATTTAACTGATATTTTGTGAGGAAAGATCACATACCTCTATCTATCTCGGTTGGAAGAGTGCAAGGCTTGTTAGAGTAGAGGAGATTCCTGCTTTGGACCCTGGGAAGGCCTGTTCAACATCAAGGCTAAGGTTTTAAGGTTTTCCTTCTTTCAAAGGTAATACAAATGAATTCATTTTTCTTAATAAGCTGTTAATTAACTGTTTATTTCATGGATTCCTTGATCACCATGATAGGCATGATTTATAATATTTACTATACAGGTGCTATTTAATGTTTGCTTGTTTATGACTTCAGGTTTATAAAGATAACTCCTTCAAGTGACCGAGGGACAACTACTTCGAACAAGCATTGGATCTATGGTAAGACCTTAACACCTTTATAGTATTCTTCTGTAAATCGCATATGTCTAAAGAAAGATAGGTTTATTTGGCTGTTTGTTGCTAGATTACCTTTTGGTACTAGGGAGATTGATCTTGTCCGCAAGATTGATTTATCCGGTCAACAAATACTTCAGCTACTTCACATGGAGAATTTTAAGCCTATGGATACACCTCTAGCAACAAACTGGAGGAAGCAGAATGCCACTTGAGGTGAAGAGGTTGATGCTACCATTTACAGGAAACTTGTGGGGTCTTCAATGTATCTTGTGAATGCAAGACCTAGCATGTGCTATGCAGTAAAATAGCTTAGTCAAGCTATGGTTAGGCCTACCAAGTTGTATTGGAAGGAAGCAAAACATGTGTTACGGTACCTCAGAGTCACTATTGATATGGATTATGGTACAAGAGGATAGAGGGAGTGAAGCTTCAAGGCTTCACTGATGCAGATTAGGCAGGGAGTGCATCAGACACGAAAAATATTTCAAGTGTTATATTCAGTGTTGGGTCCGCAACCATTTCCTGGTATAGCATGAAGCATAGGTTTGTGGCGCTCAACTCATCAGAGATTGAATACATGGTTGCAATTCAAGCAGCATGTGAGGCCATATGGATGAGGAAAATATGTGTGGGTCTTTTTAGTCAAGAGATGGATCTGACAATAATATATTTCGATAATCGCAGTTGCATTAAGCTCCCTGAGAATCTAGTATTTCATGACAAGTCCAAGCACATTGCTCTGGTATCATCATTTGTGGGACTATGTGTAGAGGAGAATTATGTTGCTACAATACATTCCAACTAAGGAGAAATATGTTGACATATTAACAAAGCCATTTTCAAGAGGTAAAATCGAATTCCATAGGTGCGGGATAGGGGTGGTGAAACATCCTTTTATTGCTAAGAGGGAGTGTTAGAAAGTGTAGCGAGAAAGGCTCAATTTGACTTTAGGCTTGGTCAAATTGAGTAAATCGAATTTCCACATCAACGGGACAACTTGGTGGCAGTTAACTAGTGTGACATGGCTCTTGTCACTCAGTTACATCAGCAAATTCAAGTTAGTGGGCTTGGAGTTCAGTCATGCATGTGTTGATTACTAAGTTTTGGCAATCTAGTTCAGTTATTTTCAATTGTACTCAATTAATTGGCCTCTAACAATTAATAGTCATTTGAGCAGTGAGATAATAGTCTAAATGAGAGATTTGTCAACTAACTGAAGAATCAGCCCATTCATAAAAAAATAAAATATTTTAATTGATTTTTAAAGTGGAAAAGGGAAAATATATATGGAAATTAAACATTCATACTGAATACTTAATTCACGAGATATAGTAGATGCGTGAAGAAGAATTATATAGCCAAACATATATATATATATTCAAGAGATGACATAAGGCAACAATTTAAAGGTGAAAAGGAACTAATTCAAACATATTGTTAAATTATCTAATGTCTGTAATGATGATAACTTCGAAGTGGGTTTTCAGGTAAGTTAATACATAATTTAGTCTTACCCTAACTCCTATGTTACCTTGAATATATGATGAAAAATAGAGATGAATATACCAGAAAAACTCACATGAACACAAATTTTGTTAACGTTGAAGTCATAATCCTTCAATTATCTTCAAAAAACTTTCAGAAGAGTACAATAATGTATCTGGATTATCACACGGGTTCAACCCTTCTTACTTTGTATTACAAAACATTTATAGAGTGTGATTCAAAAATATCTAATCTAACACAAGCCTTTACAAAATAAAATCTTATCCAAAATTATTTGGATATTTTGAACTAATACAATAAAAAAAAAAGACTTTCTGAAATTGATTTGCATATTCAGCACTCTATCCAAGGGTTTTGTTTGTAACTGCTTCCTGAAAATATATTTTTTCTCTTTGTGCTTTGTATTTCGTTGTATTGGCACCTGAAAATATGTATTCAGCTCCTGTTGTTATGTGGTGATGCCCTGAAATGCTACATTTGGTTTTACTCAGTAATATCAAGTAACTTGTCCCATATTTTATCATCTGGAATTGAAAATTTAATCACTTTTCTATATGCGTCATCCACCTCTGTGTATTTTTCAAAAGTTTGCCTAGTAATAAATAAATGTTGAATTTCATGTTGGATAAATAAATCATAATCTATCCCTTCAATAAATGTTTTACCACATATGATTCCCTTTAATTTAGAAAATTTCGACTTGTCTGCTGCTATTTCATGTAATATATGCTGGTAATTTTCTAGTGGAGTCAATTGGCCACTAGAATCTCTTAAAAGTGGAAGTCCATTTTGTTGTAGGATGGAAAATTTCCTATGAAATTTCTTTATCTCCACTTCTAAGTTTTAACATTTATTTTCTAGTTGTAACATTAAATTTATTTTGGTCAAAACTTTTCTGACTTCTAGGATTGTATCGCTCCTGACTCAAGAAAGGAGTGACTTACTGTCAACCTGACCAGAGCTCTAATTTTGCGAGTTTCTAAGAATGTTTAAGGTGAAATGCACTCAAAACTCCCCAGCGGAGTCACCATTATGTTGGGGTTCCCGTGTTTGGCCAGGTTGGCAAGACCAAAAGACAAGACAACATCAGAACCACTTTCAGACCTTAGGATCTAGCCCTCCTAGGTCCAGAGAGGGATCTCTCTATATGAGTCAAATTGTATGTCTTTGAAGCTCTAAGTTATGATTTTAGGCTAGTTATATGCACAGGGTTTGTTTATTTGATTAAGAGTTTGGTTGTTGGGAATCAGGAAGGAAGGGTTCATCATGAGACAGGACTGGGAAAAGAAGAATTTAGGCAAAGGAGAGATAATCCAGAGAAAATCAAGTCCATTGGGTAATGGAGTCAAGAAAGGATTTACTTGCTATCAATATGCAAGCTTTCAGTTGGGCTAGTCATCTAAAGCCTTAGATCCTAAAGTGATAGGGTGGTATGGGACATTAAGGACCGAGAGTGAAGGGGGGAGAACCAACTAATCCCATCTATAGATCAAGTCAGAGGTCATTTAACTTCATACCTGCTTGGACAAAATCAGAGGCAGCACAAGGGAACTTGGAAAGGCTTAATCAGAATGGAAAGATCCTAGTGAGGCAGATACAGGGTTCTAGACCTCCCAGTGTTCTCAACACATTCCATTAAATCCTAACAAGAACATCTAAAACAGATTCCGTTAATTCATACATCAGCTAGTAGGCAACAACATCCACTACACTGGTTAAATCAATTGAAATCAATCTTTAGATAAACACATGAAGTAGAAAACATAAAGGGCTGGGAGAGCAGCAACATAAGGAACCTAACAAGGGTGAATCTTATGCCAAATTTCTGATGCGAGCCAGATGAAATGAAATGAAATGGAAATAAACACAGAGGTAGAAAAACATCACCGCAGCTTTAGATCAGGATCCAATGAAATGTGATTATTATATTAAACATCAACACCAATTAGGTACAACATAGCCAATAGTTGGTTCATTCAGTCTGAATACATCTTCCTCCGCCTATCTTACAACTATACACATAGAACTTATCTCAAGAGAAACTGCTTGCACCTCTCTGCTATCTCATCAACAACCATTACAACAATTTTCTCATAGTTTTTATAGCTGAAAAAGAGCAGAGGAAGTAGGTAGAACACTAAATATAACATTAAACTCAGAAAAGAAGGAGAGGGCTGAAGCCCATTCTGTTTTAAACTCTGAGCATTAATTCTTGGCACTCTTTGGAGAAAAGAATGGTCTTCGTCAGGCTTCATTAATTCCAGATATGTCTCTTATGCATTCTGGTTCACTGTACTTTGTGGTACCTTTGGTGAATAAACAAAATGGCAATGAAAAATGGAATGGTCTGCCATACTTGAGCAACAAATGGTCTGATATCCTTGGACTGCGTTCCGAGCGGAGATCTCCTCTGGAGCATGGCATATAATCAAACAGTATGGGAAATCCGTCCTTCTTCGAAAGAAGACATTCTGCTGGTGTGGAAACCCGCCCTTCATTAAATTCCTTGCCTCTGTCAGTGGAAAACTTACTGCTGCATCCATACTGTGTAGTTATAGCGGCGTTTCAACTCTTGTACTCTGCAGAAAATCACAATTGTGTGTAGACAATCAATGCAATGGAAGACTGGTGGAGCGAAGGGCGAAAAATATGATAGCGCGGTGGCAGAAAGGTGGCTTTCACTAAAAAATGGTGACAAAATGTAATGAACTGGTGAAGACTCACGAATAATAGGGTTTGATGGCAGAATGTAGCGCAGACTGTTAGATCGCGGCCTGGGAGCGAAGATCAATGATGGGGGTCGAGCAGCGGAATGATATATGAAAGTGGGCGGAACAACCGTGAAACATAAGACTTTAGACTTCGAAAAAAATACAAAGAAATGTGAAGGGAATGCAGTGAAATGCGATGAGGTGGGACCCAGCTAGAGGCATATGGCAATCAGATCTCAACCGTTAGATCTTAGACCCAATGGACAGTCAATGCTTAGTCGGAGAATCACAATCGCGATGGATAAGAGGGACGCACACTTATAGCTTCCGATTGCGATCGAGGAAGTGGAAGCGATTGGGAAGTGCGAGGTGACTGGCGAGGTGTGATGAAGCACCAACCATCCGATTTGGAGGTATACCGATGGCGGAGGAGCAATCAGGAGATGCGAAGGGTCGCGTGTCTGGAAATTGCGATTGCGAATGGGTGAGGGGCGCGATTGAGCGCTGGCCGTTGGATCTGGGGACCAGATCAACGGCTCACACCAAATCGGAGAGGACAAGCGATGGCCGCAAGTGCGATGGAGGATTTGCGATGCGATCAGATCACATCGCAAATTTTTGCAATGGATCGGTCGAACTAGCAAGTGAAATGCGATCATGCGATGAGTGCGATCTGCGATGGGCGGAAAGTGTGACGGCGCGATTAGATCACATCGCAAATATTTTCGATGAAAATAGCGGTGGGTTACATATTATATACATAAAATTTACAATAGAGTTTATTTTTAATACATGGCGGGGTATGGAAAGGGGAAGTGGTTATAAATAATTTGGAAAGAAATTAAAGGGGATTTTGGGGGGATTTGAAGGGTAAGAAAGGAAATAGAAGGGGAGACAAGGGCGAATAAAATAGAGGCTAAGTGGGGGTGAAATAAGGGGAAAGGGAGATAGGCCTTTGAGCATTTCTTCACAAACAGAGAGGTCTTCTAATGGAAATTAGCAGAGGGGACTTTCACATAAGTCAAAGCGCAGGGGGACATCAAGGATGATGTGTCTTCAGGAGAGATGCATTCCTTGAAGGTCTCCAAAATGATATAGCCCCCAGCTTTCCTGTCAAGAATTTCATAGCAGGGCTAACAGTGGCTCCACATGGGGATGGCTTCTTTTTGAAGGAGTCAAGAAACCAGAAATGATATTTGGAGTAGGCCAGTTGCCTGCTGCTTGGCACATCCCTTTCTTTTTTGACTTTCGGCTGCCACCATATGTTAGACACACAAATCAGCAGAAATATTTCCCAACCAATCTACCTACCCAGACTACAGTCCTATTATTTCCCTTTGGGTGCATTTGAACTAGCATACCCCTTACATCATTTTATTTTGCAACAGAAAATAAACCTATTCTACAACTACCCTTATTTCTCCATGAGGCCAGATTAAACTGTTGGCCTCATATGTTTCTCTACCTAATCTACTACCTGCTGGGATTAAACTGTCCAACAGGTTTCTTCTCCTACATTCTAAAACAGGAAATTCAAAACAGCCAAGCCAGGATTAGACTGTCTGACTTGCTGGATTGAAGACTTGTAGAAAATCGTAAACAAAACTGTGAAGGCAAGAAATTTGCAATTTAAAATATCCTTCTCTGTGTGTGACTCAGATTTTGAGCATATTAGAGTCACCTCTTCTCCTTTGATTTAAGCTCTAGTTTTAAGCATGTTAGAGCTGATTCTTCCTTTTCCTTTGCTGGTCCAGATTTTGAGTGTGTTAGGACCAGCTGTCTTTTCATCTTTGGCTCAGGTTTTGAGTTTATTAGAGCCAATCTTTTGCACTTTTCAGAGGTCCATGTTTTGAGCATGTTTGAACCTCTACCTTCTCTATTTTTTGGAAACATTTTCTCTATTTTCTTGAAAGTAAAACTGTAATGGTATGTACAATGGAAATGGAACTGGAAATGAAAAGTTAGCAGAAATAGTAATTGAGCATCCTGCCATTGACAGGACCCCCAAACAGATCTGTACCATCAAGTTCTTGTAAGAAAAATGCATTAGGACCCACAGTGGCCTGGATGACAAATGGACCTTGCCACAAGCTGTCAAATTTGCCATGTTTTCCTTTGTCCTCTCTTCTTGAATCCAATTTCAGAACCTTGTCACCAATTTTGAAATCTGAAGCTTTGGTTCTTTTGTCGAACTGCCTCTTTATGTTTTGCTGAACCTTCACTGCTCTGTTGTACACCTGCTCCCTTATTTGCCGGAGGTGGATTGTTTCATTTATTCTCCTTATCATGTTGTCTTCCTCTGACTGGATTTCCTGGGCAAGTTTGATCACTGGAACTCCAAGGCTTGTAGGAAAAACTGCTTCAGTTCCATAAACCAGCTGGAATGGTGACATGCCTATAGATTTCTTTGTGGTGAGCCCGTCAGCCCACAAAGCATGTATCAAATTTTTATGCCATGATTTTTTGTTCTCTTCCAGCAGCTTCTTAATGATTGTGACCAGGCTTTTGTTAGATGATTCAGCCAAACCATTACCCTGGGGGTAATAGGCGGTTGAATGACCAAGCGTGATACGGTACCTGTGACAGAACTCAACCATTTTCTTAGATCCAAAGGCAGCAGCATTGTCAGTGATTATTTTCCTTGGACAGCCAAACCAATATAGGATGAAGTCTTCTAGGAACCTAATGATGATAGAATCAGTGACATTCCTAGTGGGTATGGCTTCTATCCATTTAGTGAATTAATTTTTGGCAGTCAGGATCCACTTGTGTTGCCCAGAAGAGGCTGGATGAATTTCCCCTATAAAGTCTAGACCCCATTGCAGAAAGGGACCTTCAACAGTGATGGGTTGTAGGGGAGGGGGAGGAGCTTTCTTCTGCTTCAAAGATATGACATTTATGGCAGTGAGACCATCCTGGACATCATTGAAGAGTGTAGGCCAATAACGATAAAGTGGCTTTATTTTACATTGGCTTTCAACTCGGTGGCCTCCACATTCTCCCGGCATGGAATTCTTGTTTGATTCTTTCGACTTCGAGTTCGGGCAAACATTTCCTTGATAGGCCATTTGGATTTTCCGGTATAGATTCTTATTCAAAATGCGATGGTTTCTAGCTTTGAGTTTGTAGATACGGCCTTGGTTTTGGACGATTCGGAGGGGCATTGAGGTTGGTGGTTTTGAAGGATATCAGAATATATGAAGAAATTTGAATTTCTCTTCTATAGTGGATCCAAGTAGGCTTTCTGTCATCTAAGGCATTTATCATGTTAATGTCAAGGAGCTGTGATTAGATTGACCATTAATTGGGCAGCCTTGACCTTTGATCGGTTTGAGTGACTTTTTTATCTCCAAGGTCATACTCTAAGATGGTAGCAATCACATTTTCCCCTTTTCCCATCGGGGTCTTGGGACAAAATGTCTTTGACCACTATATTTGGCACATAAGCAATGGTGTGAGAATGCAAAATGCTTACCTAAAGTCTTTTAAGGCCTTCACGAGGGCATAGGCTTACTTTTCCATAATGTGTACTTCAAGGGTGCATCTCTTAAGCTTTGCTGAAAAAGGCAATTGGTTGTTCACTACCTTACGCATTTTAAGCAAAACTCACAAACTATGGTGTGCTTTGAGGCAAATGAAAATATCGAAAATATTTGAGAAATCGGGCTGATCGAACGGGAGCTTATGTGAGTGCAATTTTTCTGATTCAAAAGATTGTTTAGCTCCTACGGTCCATTTCACTCCCACGCTCTTCTTCGGCATGTTAGTCATGTTCCTAAGGTGTTGACTAGATTGGAATAAATCTCCTCGGGAAGTTGATTTTCCCAATAAAGGGTAGCAGCTCCTTGATGTTTTCTTGGGTGTGTGATTTGGAGTATTCCCTCAACTCTCTTGTGGGTCTATCTTGATCCCTTTCTCGGAAATGACATGGCCTAAATTTTAACTATTTAACGACCCAAAAACGAGTTTTCTTAGGATTTAAGGACGGACCATACACTTCTACATTTTTAAAAACTTTCCTCGGATGTTTCGGTGTTCTTCTTGATTTTAGAAAATACAATCGAAGTCATCAGTAGATAACTATGGTATCCCTATCTCCTCACAGAAAGATATATCCATCGCTCTGCGGAAGGTGGCGCCAACATTCATCGATCCAAATGGCATCTTCACATACCTTGAAGGTGCCCCATGGAAATGTTAATCTTCATTTTGAGTTGATCTTTGGGATACCAATATTTGGTTATATCTTTGAAAAACCATCAAGCGAGGAGATTCTCTTAGAGCCCACTGCAGCCTGTAGAGATGTGTTCCATTCTGAACGGGGTAGTTGTCTTTCAGGAGGCCTCTGTTGAGGTTTAGGAAATCATCCATAATACGATCTCCACTGCTTTCTTCCTCCCGTACTATGTGACACCCAATCGAGAAAACCTCACAAGAAATATTATGCCTGCATCATACATCTTTACTAATCTCCTTTTCCACTTTAAGGGAAATTGTTTCGGGTTGATTCTACGGAGCTTTTTGTCTAAAAGGCTTTTGATTTTCTTTCAAGAGTATTTTGTGTTGTATTATGCTTGTGTCATAGGCCTTTAAGTCTCCGCTAGCTCATACGAGCACATATCTCGTTCCTTAAACGGGTCAGTGTATTTCTTCTTCATGTTTCGAGGTATGGGCTGCTTGAGTTTGATCATTTTGGGTTCATCTTCGGTGCCTATGTTGCATTATTCAACATCGGAAGTCTTGCATGTTCTATAGTGAGCTTCTTTGCTACATCATCAAAGTCAAAAAGGTCTTCGAGGGTGATAGGCCTCACGGGTATATTCTTATCTTTGGCACTGCGGCACCTCATTTCTTCACTATCCGCGTTTTCCTTTTTTGGTTGGATTTCTAGTTTCTTCGAAGAAAAGGTGTTTACTTCATATATTCTGAGGTGTTTCTTGTTCATATGGGGGATCCTTACTCAGGGGCAATTGTCATCAGATTTTGAGTCGAAGATACGGAAAATTCAACCCATTTCGCCCATCGAGAAAATCTTCAATCTATTTATATATTCTAAAAGACATAACAATATTTTTCATTATAGAACCTTTGCGGTACGAACTTGGTGGGAATGATGATTGTTGTCAGAGAGTCTTAGATATGAACTAGCCGGGCAAGCAATCCATTTTCGACCAACATTTTGACCCCTAGGGACAAACACGAGCTCATATTCCATAAATGTTTCGGTATATCCATGGCATCATTCTGTATGCTCTTAATCGAGGATGTTTTGCTACGTATTCACCATTCACTTGTTTGATCACTAACTCGGAAGTCCTAGAACAACTATCTCTGAATATAATTTTTCAGCAATTCAAGCCCGAGGATAAGAGCCTCATCTTGTGTGATATTATTTGTACATTTGAAGTGCGATTCTGACATGGCTCTCGGTGTGTTCGCTCTACGCTAACGTATCCACATCCTTTACTCTGACATTTTCTAATACAAGACATGAAATTCATCTCCCACAGGGGTTCATTCTTCGTTCATGATTCTTTCCTTCCCTATGCTTTCAAGTTCCTTGACTGTCTTTGCATTGGGGGATCTGCTGATTTGTAGGTTGTCTTATTCTTCCACGTGGTGTATTAGTTTGAGGTGTGACTAATAGGTTGAGCGCATTGTGTTTGGTTCATTCGAGTTTCGTTTTCCATTATCACCATGGTTTTCTTCATCGTATTCTTCTAGGTACTTCATTATGCAAAGTCCATGGGCTCTGTACTTGTTTGCATTTCTGAATTCAGGTCTGGCTCTCTAAGTTGGTCGTTATAAAGAATGGTGAATCCCGAGTCCGTGTGTACGAGTACAATGGTGAGTTTTGAAGTTTCTCAAAGACTCTTACATTGAGAGATTTCATTTGAGATTCTCTATCTGAGTCTTCTAAGTTTAATGAAAGATAGGGATAGTGGCATATGAACCATCCATACGCATTGTTCCTTGTGGCTTGGCTCCCCATGACAGTCTAGATAATAACATGCCATATGGGTGGCACATGTTGCCACCACCATCCCATATTATTACATTTAGCGAGATAAGGTCAATTTTACACTGGTCCTTGATTAGGCCCTAATTTTCCTTTCTGAGTCAGCGAATATAGATCTTTGTAAGATACAAGTGTTGTCTCTAGGCCTAGCTTTTATGCTAACATGGGCATTAAATTGTGGCTCACGAATTGTACATGGGTGCCTTGAGATCTTATCATGGATGTTGAGACTAATATAAAAAGGTGGAACTACCTTCTTTGTTTTCCTCAATATTTAGGGTAAAACGGAAGACAGTTGATCATCATAGTTACGGTCTTCATTGTTTTCCCCTAGATTCAACGCTTTCCAAAATTTAGCCTTTATATACATCCCTAAGTAGCCGGCTGAGATAATGGTACGGGGGATTTGGATTTTGCAATCTCCCCTCTCTAGATTGAAAGTGGAGTTTGAGTCTTTAGATGCTTAACTCTGTTTTATTAGCCACCTTGTTTAGCTTAAAATCGATTTGTAATTTCTCATTGTGTACGGGGTTAGGAACAATTGTACTCAGGTATAGCGGAAGTCTTTGTGCACAACTGCTGAAGTCCTCTTGTTTTTCATTCTTGATTTGTCTTTCTTTTGTTTTTTCCCAGAACTTTCAAAAGCTGCTGATTTACAAACTACAGTAGGATGCTTTAGAAGTTTTGCCGAGTCTCTTCTTGATGGTATTGCAAGAGTCTCAGTTTGTTGGAACTTTCTTGGTTCTTTTTTCTCCTAAGTTCATATTGTCTCCAGAGCCTGCATCATAGCATTTTCAAACCCTAATGCAGCAGTACGATTTCTAGTTTCACTATTCAGCCATGGTGAGGTTGAGTCTTCCACGAATCATGGTTAGGTAAGTCTTCTATTTCAAGCTTATGTTTATTGTATTCCTTGATTCCTTCTATGATTCCTCATCTTCATCTAAAATTTTCTTGGAAGTGGGGGAATTACTTGTTGTTCGACTCTCATGCATTGAGACATTGTTGTTTTCTTCTAAAGTTCTAGTTCTGATTTTGGTTAGGATTGTATTACGATTGCTAATGACAACCATTTTTTCCATCATTTTTTGCATCTTATCCACATTTTTAGATGATGCTGTCATAGTTTGGGTCTGATAAGAGCTATAGTGTCATCTATATGTTACCTCTTCTCTGAATCTGGTCTTGCTCTTTCTCAATCGGGTTTGCCTCTATATTCTGTGCTGCTACATGTCCTCCAATCACTTGGTCATACTCTTTATCCCCTAGCTCATGGTACATGCTTGACATCGAACCATCGGTGCTTTGTTGAGTGCATACCTTGTGAGTTTCATATGGAGGGGGGGCATTGTAAATCTTTGTTAAATCTTGTTGTCTAATCATGGACACTCTCCCTACATTTCTTTTAAGGCTCATGTCTTCTGTGGGGAGTTGGTGAGGATTTACCTAGTTTCCCATTTGTTTATGGTCTGATATAATCGGGGAGGTCTGGATATGCAGGTAATTAGCTTTTAAATGTTTCTTCCATCACCCCCTAAGCTTTGGGGAAAATATTCTCATTTTGATTGTCTCGTCATCAATTTCCATGTAGTAAAGAATCTCATTTTATCCCTACTTCTTTGGTACAGTATGGACTCTTTTACGGTGAAGTGTGGGATCTTTGATTGATAATCATTTGGTAAGGGTAAAAAAGGGCCCGGGGTGTACTGAGGAGCATACCAGGCTGCCATGATATTCGATGAGGTAAATGATTGATTTGAGCGGTTGATATATGGATGACGAGGATACTAGGACCGATGGCGGTTTTACGAGAAAATCTGAGGTGGAGAAACCCCAGTTTTAAATAAAATGGATATCGGGGTGGTGTAGATGGAGGTTCCTCTTGTCCCTAGTATGTTGACCACTATAGGATAATTCTGTTAAACGAAGCTCGAGGTACGGTTGAGTCTGAGCCAGGCCCGGACAACCTAGCTCTTGGTAAAGCATTTGGAGGGTCTAGGTCGGGGAGAAAATGTGATAGAGGCTGTCGGGGTCTTCACGGTACCGAAATTAGCTCTGTGAATGTATTTGAAATAGTTGGTCTTTTAGGTGTAGGTTTCCTTGAGGATACTCTCCCAGTTGTCAAGCGTAGCCCGAGGTGGGTCGAGTTAGGATAAGCTCTTATGTGAATGGTTAAGAAAACGGTGTTATACTTCAACTAGCGACAACTACTTGTGCCGCTATCATGGTTAATTTTGTTTCAAAGGGTACAGTGTACGTTGAGTCCTAATGTGAAACAAGACAATCGGCGGGCCTCTGCGGTCACCGGTGGAGTCTTTCGTTTGGGAATAGTAGATGCATGGGGTGGAGGGTTTGGGTATGTCTAAGGGGCTACTGTGTCCTGCAGTGCTCGGGCACTATCACCTTTTGGGAATCTCTCCACAAAAATAACCATGGAGATTCAGGAGGCATTTACTAGATATGTCACCTCAAAGAGGGTGGACTATGGAGGCTACATTTTGCTCCAGGGCTCTATCTAAAGTATGAGCCACACAAAGCAAATGGAGGCTAGTTCGAAAAAAAACGGTGACTTACGCCAACTAACTTGAGAGATTGAAAGGTTTTACGAAGTTTATGATAGAGTGAGATGAAAAATATTCGAGAAACTTCCCAGTAGGAGTCGCCATTATGTTGGGGGTTCCCATGTTTTGGCTAGGTTGACAGGAGCCAAAGATGAGAACGACATAGAACACTTTAGGACCTTGGGATCTAGCCCTCCTGGGTCGAGAGAGGGATCTCTCTATATGAGTCAAAGTGTATGTCTTTGAAGGCTCTAAGTTACGTTTTGAAGCTAGTTGCAGGCACGAGTTTGTTTGTTTGATTTTTTATGTTTGGTTATTTAGAATCGGAAACCAGGGTCCAATATAAGACAAGGATGAGCAAAAGAGAAACTAGGCAAAGATAGATAACTTAGGGAACATCAAGGCCATTGGGTAATTCAGCTGTTTACTTGTGTTCAATGTACGAAGATTTCGGTTGGGCTAGTTGTCTAAGAGCATTTGGATCTTAAAAGATGGTTGATGGAATGGCACATTAAGGACTAAAAATGAGTGAGGGAGACTTGACCAATCTTTTGTCTATAGATCGGGTCGGAGGGTCATTTAACTCCGGACACTGCTTGGACAAATTAAAGGTGGGACAGGGATCTTAGAAAGGCTTAATTAAGATGGAAAGATCCTAGTGAGGTAGAGACATGGTTCTAGACCTCCCGGTGTTCTCAACTCATCAGCTAAATCCAAACAAGAACATCTAAACATAGATTTCATTAATTCGTACATCGAGGAGAAACTGACAATAACATCCACTACACTAGTTAAACCAGTGCAGTCAATATTTAGATACACATGTAAGTAGAAAACATCAAGGCAGGAGAGCTTGGCAACATAAGGTACCTATCGAGGTAAATTTTATGCCAAACTTCGATGCGAGCACAGCAGAAATGGAATGAAATGGAATCAAACACGAGAGATAAAGAAAAACATCACCAGTGCTTTAGATCAGATCCAAAGAAATGTGCTTGTCATATTAAAAACAACACCAATCGGTACATCATTGTGACTTGAACATTCGATCTTTGAATACATCAAATCTTAGCCTATCTTACAATATTACAAAAGGAAACTTGTCCCAAGGGGAAAATGCTTGCATTTTCTCGATATCAATCAACAACCCTTCGATGATCCTCCTCATGAGTTTTATAGCAGAACATGAATGGAGGAGTAGGTGAACGATTAAATACATCCGCCAGCTCGGCAAAGGAAAGAGGTGAGAGCTCCATCTTGTTTAAACTTCTACATTTTATCTCTAGTATGGTTAAGATGTCACAAAATTTTGGCAATCTTGTGTAGTACATGTGGTGAAATAACAGAAATAAAATAAGAAATAGTGAAATCTGCCCTACTTGTGCAGCAATATACGATCTGTATGCATTTTGTCGAGGCAAAACCCGGGGACACGATGCATAATAAAAATCGCATGGGCATTTTGTCCTTTGATGAAGAAAAACACTTATCTTTCTTTGCGTAGGAAAAACCCTGGTGGTACGGCTTCCCATGCATTTAATCTTTGAGAGGGTCATGAGATCTTACTCTTTGATGCTTTACCTCTGAAAAATTGGATTGAGCCCTTTAATCCCCATCATAATGCTTTAATTAAGGAGCTTGAAGCCTAAATATGCGTTTGCGTGCCTCGAGTCCTTTGCCTACTCCATTGATGGGCGCAAATCGATCTTTAATGGTGCCAGGCAGGGGTTTCGGATCTTAAACTACATCCTTGATAGCGGCCTACTGTAGGTGCAAAAAAGCGGCTTATGCATTAATTTCTACCGTACGGAAATTCTTCTTCTTTGCATTCATGTTGTATAATCATGGCGAACCATGACGAATTTGATAAGCTTTGCAAAAACATGCAACCTGGCATCAAGAAAAACCATGGTGAGGGTGATGAAGCGATGCGAGAGAATGAAAATGGCGTCACGAGATGATGAGCGGGAAAATGCGAAAAATGGTGACAAATTGTTAGCGAGAGTGGGCGGTCTACGCCAGTGGGTTTGAGCGGAAAAATCATTAAAAAACGCGAAAATGAGCGATTATATACGATGGAATGGTGAAAGGTATGGAAAATGCATGCTTAGGGTGATGTGGCATACAGAAGAACGCGTGGATGGATGGTCTGGAGCCCAGGCTGACAGCCGAATGGTGATGGTGGAAGCGAATGCAGGTAGTGAGATCTCAATGAAGATCAACGATGGAAACCGTGGAGGAAGCGATAGACCATGGGTAAGTGCGTCGGTCGGGGTTAAACAATGTGTGACTTAAGTTGTTGATCTTAACCTTGCCGTCGGATGAAAGACTCACAGATCAAGCCAGCTATTAAAGCATGTCGCTTTCGACATCCTATCACAGAAACGTTAGCGATGGTCGGCGATTTTAAAGCGATTAATAGGAACCCGCGTGTCAAGAGAGTAGGGGAATACGTTTGTGATTTTATAAATACACTGTAGCCCAAAGGCGGTGCGATAGAAACAACCGGACTTTGAACGATGCGCGGCGGGGTCCCTTTGGGCGAGGATAGGATCGAGCCGTCGGATCATCGATTAAACGGATAACGCGATAATCGCGGTCTAAAAAATACATGCAGGATGAGCTCTGATAGCAAAGATTTAATGACCATAGTCAGGTCAACTAAGATCGTGGGTGAGGTTGAGGCGGGTGATCATGTGAAAAGAGCACCAGCACAAGCTGACGGGTGGTTCCGGCGGTTTCGTAGAGGAACGGGGTGCGGAACTATGTAGTCGAAAGAGCTAGGGCCCAATATGCAAAATATACGATTTTTGCACATTTTTAATGCATTTTAGGGCCGACGGGGGCAGGCAAGGGGAAGGAGGAATTTTAATCGAGACAAAGGGAAGGAGGGATGCGATGGAGATTTTTGGAGAAATTTGGGAGTGTGAGGGGAACTTTAGAAAGGGAAAAAGGATAAAATGAGGCATTCGCGGGGGATACCGAGGGCGGGGAGAGGATTTGTATAAAGAAGCGAAGCACGAGAGAGACTTCAAGGATGATGTGTCTAACAGGGAGATGGGCCAGCAGAGGGTCTACAATAATGTGGCCGGCTGCTTGTCGAGAATTTCATGGGGGCTAACGGAGCCATTTGAATATTTGAGAGGCAGGACTATGGGTACTATGCGCAGATGCTACTCTCTAATATGAAGAAATAACGATTTAGGCGAGGAACGACGAAAATATCATTCTCAAGGGAGATCAACCTTGACAAGGGAAGCATGAAAACGAGGTCTCAATATCAAAAGGATTATGGAAAAGCCAAAACAAACAAAGGAATCAATAAAAGGGCGAAAAGGGCCGGTGGTGCGAGCGGAAGAGTGGTGAACTTTGACGTGAAGCATGACGGCCCGACGTACGAAAGTCATAAAATTTCGAGGAGAGGGAAATACACGGAAATGTTGAAAAAGGATAAAATCGGAAGGAGGATCAAAGAATAGAAACTCTGATGAAATTCAAACCCCTTGCCATTGATTTCAAAGGGGGAGGAAGAGCAAGCAACGGGAGAAAGGATCCTAACGGAAAGCGGAGGAAGTGTATTACCATCGATGCAAGGGGCGGCGGAAATGTTGTCATTGATGGCAAGAGACGCATAAAGATAGAGACGGACAAAGGAGCGAGAAAAAGAAGAGAACAAGGAAGTAACGAACGGTGGAAGAAACCCCCGCTTCGAGAAATGTAACGATCGAAGCTTGACGGAAAACGTGAAAAGAAGCAAGTAATCGAGATAAGCACAACGAAGGTGAGCGAGCCCGGCCGGAGAAGCACGGCGAATATAGAGGAAGAAGTGAATAGAGGCAGAGCCGTTATCCTTGTAGAGAAGCGGAGGTAGAATGGTGGAAGGCGAGCGGTGATTATCACAACGAGAGGTAGAGGCCGTTAGCACGAGCTGAGAGAAAATTTCATACATAAATTAAGATATTAACCCAAGCGGAAGGTATATATATACGAAAAAAATTCCGAGAATCCTTTTATTTGGAGAAGATACACTAAATATTGGAAGCGACAAAGTATATATAAATCTCATTAAGATAGTACCTGTTGGAGAAACACTAAAGCTGAAACATCGCTTATATATATGCGATTACGTACATATATTGCGCCTTATACTAAAAAGGTCCAAACCATAGATAATATTTATAGAATACTTATTATATAAAAGGAAAACAGTGCAATGCATCGTGGGCCGACGAAAATTTTAGTCTTGGCTCCATTGGAAAATTATATCTAGGTAGCCGCGGTATATAAAAAAAACCCTGAACTTAATCCAAAGTTAACTCGCTGATGGGACCCTCTCAAATCGCATCGGAGAAAGCGAGCGGAACATGCGGAGCAAGAGTTGCGATTGGATTGAAAGCTTGGGAAGCGATGGGCATAAACTACAATTCATATATACTTGAGTTCCGGTGAACGATTATTTGGTCGCGTCGGAAAAAGTTGGAATATCGGAACATGCAACTAGGAGTTGCGATTTGAATCAATCGCAATCGGAAGCGGTCGAAGGATATTACACTAATCGCATTGAATGGCATGCGGCGTGAACATATAAACAAATAGTTGCGATTGCGATTGGAAGTTCGGACAGGTAGACATAAACTATGATTTATGAACACAAGATTCCGCTCGAAAAATGATTCAATGGTGATAAAGAATATCAATTGCATCGGAGCAAGGCGACTTGCGATTGCGATCAATAAATGAAATCTGTCAGGAAAGTGTGTGCTGTCGGGGCCGAAAGCGCGACTCGATCAATCACAATCGAAACCTCTAGAGAGAAATATATCATCGAAGCATGTAAGTGAGCTCAAAAGGACATATATTGGAGCTAACATGATTGCTGACATTATGTAACAAGTAATTAGTTTTGTTTTGTTAAAACTTTATATACGTATACTTTGAAGTATTGGAAATGTCTTGCATAGTGCAGCATGGACCCCCGAACTCGGCAAGGTGGAGGGTGATTGTTAATATAAAACAATTGCGATTTGTACAATCGCATCGGGCCATAAAAAAAAGGTCGTGGTGTATGTATGTTCATGCGAACTCACACATCAACAAGACACTTGTTTGTGTGTGGCATTGATTTTGATTTGAGTACGACGGTTACATATATATATATAGCCATGAAGTATAAAAATCAAAGTTACAAATGTATGGCATATGGCCATTACCCTACGATAGTGAATAAAGAGAGTAAACAGAGCCGAAAGGACAAAGACACGAGTCAAAGAAAAGACAAATGTATTGCTGTGCAAAAGGAAAATTTGAATAGAGTGTGGAGTTCTCATTGTAATTGAATGTAAATAAATTTTAATTTATATTATTATGGTACATTGGAAAGTCTTAGAAAGAGAACAAATATATAATAATGTTATTAGTTGATACCCTACGATTCATATTTCTGAATGGCTTGAGATAAAAGGAATAGAAGATAAGCTTAGTCATGTTGTTCACTCAAATTAACTGGCAGACCTAGCTTGAGTCAAGTGAGGAACTCTATAAATAATATCAACTAGATATGCATAAAGAGGTTAGAGAGAGTAAATATAGAGAATGTAAGTATAGAAGAATGAGCGAGAAGAATTAAGAAAAGAAGAGTAGAAAGAATCTTATAAACCAGAGGGCGATATACGAGGTAAATCGACGGAAACATTCGGTTTGATAAATTGAGGAAGTTGGAGCTTCCCTATCAAGTTGCGGCTTGATAATGATCGATTATGTGTTTGAAGTTGACCTCACAGCAGGTTAATTACTGCCAGAAAATTGAAGGAGTTGGTGCTTCCTTGCAAGTTGTAGCTTGCGGAAATTGAGGTTGGGGCCACTCTGCAGCAGGATTCAGTGCTTATGAGAAAAACGATTGGTGAGAGGGAGTTGCAGAGCTTGCCTTTTGTCAACAATAATAAGATGTGGTTTTCTCCCTTTATGGGTTTCCACTTATATACGAGTGTCTCTTGTGCATGATTGTTTATGTGTTGATCTGATTTATATCTGTCTGATTGCTTGCTTCTCTCATAATAAGTCTCACATTAAGTGTAATACTTGTTGATCACATTCCTAAGATTACTCACATATTAAGTTGAATAGAAATGAAGGTGTAAATAAGTTTTAATAGACATTTTTTTAAAACTCCATGAATATGTTAAAGCCCGTTCACCCCCGCCCCTCTCTCGGTTTAACTAAGGGTTCAACATCCTATTGATCCATCCGCCCTTCTCTAACATAGTCGCGATCCTGGTGGGACACTTCTTGTGTTAGTGACAATCTAAAAATCACACCTTGAGACTCCAAAAATCACTTGTCTTCAAGAATATCTGGTGAATCCCATCCACCTCGCCCTTCACCTAACATAATGGCGATCACGGTGGAACCCTACGAAATACATGAAATCATAAACTCTTGTAGACTCATTAGTGTGAAATTAAACTCGGACAAACGACCTATGAAATAATTTGATAAACATTTGTTTTCTCTTGTAGTGATGGTCAGGTTTGGGCCACTCTTAAAAACTGAGCTCATATAGGGCTCGAGAAAACCCCAAAAACATCCCTAGTTGGCTTTTTCTGAGTTCTTGGTGGTGGACCATAAATACATATCTGCGAAAACAGCTTATCCACACAGCGACTCACTAGCCTCCGGTGAGCCCTATGCTCCACCAAAAAACAAAAAATTCCTCGTCACTATCTGTTGTTTTTCCAAAAACACAAACTCATGATCGACCTACGAAATTGACAAACTAAGTACAACAGGATTCAAAATGTTCATCTAAACATGAGAAATCAGCAGAATAACTTGCAAATAAAACTATAGCTTTCTCAAAAAATCTAGCAAAATATTGAAGCTGAGTTACCGAGTCATTCTTGCAATTTTCCACAATTTTTTTCTGAAAAGGAACACCTAAAAAAACATCCTTGTCGGTATTGATTGGTGGACATAAATCTCAAAAAAATCCACCGGCGACTCCACTAGCCTTCATTTTGCTTTTGCAGCTTACTCACATTCGCGGAAACCTAGACGGGACAGTCATCCAAAAAGCAATCACAACTATCACCTGCTCTCTCTATTTGACTTTTAAATACGGCTTCACGAAGAAATTAATAGGATCTCTCTTTCGACCCAAATCTATCATGGTTGATCACCCATAAAAATTTGTGGAAAACTTCTGAAGCTGGCCCCAACTTATTCACAAATAGAACCATCCATAAAAGCAAGCCTAAATACTGAACATCTTGTCTTACCGTTCCTGGTTTGTTTGATTCAAGCAAAGCCCTTTTGAAAGCAATTCACAAATTAAAATCAGCAATAGCTTGAGCCCTTAGATTTGCGGCGAGAGTCTAGTGGAAAGCCTCTGCCTACACCTCCTGCAGTTTTCAGCTTCTCCAACAATTTGGCTCTTGTCACCCCAAATGCTCGAGAATGGGTCCATAAGTCCAAGTACTCGCCACACCATCGAGACCACCATTGTGAAAATCACCCCATCCCATACGCAGCCCTCATCTGTGCGTCTACCATTAGCTTCCATCGTGACAGTATCATATAATGTTGCCTTTGGTGCCTTTGCAAAATGATTACTGATACGGATCCCACACTTCTCTAGAGCGGGGCTTCTACCTTAACGACATGTAGATAGAATCGGTGATGCTTTTGACTACATGAGTTAAATTAAGAAACCATAAGATGAAGATGTGCTTCAAAGCCTGAGTGGATAACACAAGGAAATGGTTTTAAACTTAGCTCCTAACGATGCTTGCCATTCCAACAACACCAAATTTCTACTTAAGCAATTGGGAAATCGGGAAAAAACCCCATCCAAATCCTTTAAAGAATATGTGATCTTTCAACGAATATGGGGGAAAGTGTTAAAATCATACAATAGATTCAACAATATCTATAAATTCTCCATACCATGAAACCTCCACTTGGCTCGACACTAGTAGAATGTCTAGGGTTTGATCCCGGATATGACATACCAACTAAGAAAGACCTGACTTTAGAAGAAATGAAAAAAATTAGGTTGTTAGTCTTTGAGCTCAAACCTGGTGAGAAGAAAGTTAGTGAAGACAAAAATAAAGTCACATACCGAGATGAGGCCATGCCTTCCTATCTGAATCCAAAATAGACAGCTTTGGTTAAAACCATGGAGAGAATGTGGGAAGATGAATCTGAAATGAAAAAACTCTCTTAAGGACAGCTTCAACCAAATCATGGCAGAAACCGGAACCAAAAATTTGAAGGTCCCCGCCTCAAAACAAACCAGGGAAAAGTGGTGAATTCGGTGGATATTGGTGGCCACTACTTTGTTCCACTTGGGCCCCCACCATTGTCTCTTTCGGTTTTTCGATTTCGACGCCTTACTATTTTGAGTTTTTCGAGGTCTTGAACTTCCGGAGCCGTTTGAGGCCTAAACGCGTTTTTGGGTATCGTTTTACCGGCAAATTTGATCATCAAATTCATCGAAAGTTGTATTCCTCGAGATAGAACTTTCTACAGCAATTGTATCATGTGGGTCCAAAATGGAGATAGTATGCAAAGTTCCGATGTCCACAGGAGATTGAAACACCAGTTACCCAAACGGAGCCCTGGATTTTAGCGCTTCATCTCCTAGGGTTGGGTTTTTGGGATGTTGGGGTTCTCCCATTGTTTCTCGATAATAAATGAGCCCTCGAGCCTCCTTTAGCTCGATTTCGAGAGGCACCGCCAGCGCCACATCTCTTCTCGAGAGATAGCTACCAGTACACCTAAGCTAGTTTATTTCCATTTTGTACGCCAAAACTAATTTCGGTTCTTTGATATTAATGAAATATAGTGTTATTTCGCTGCATCTCTGTATTTATAGTTATGTTTTTATTCGCTTGCTAGTTCCTGTAAATACGGATCGATTATTAATTACATCAGGTGAATGCCTTTTTCTCGATCCTTCTTTGCATGTCACAACGAGGTTGGGGTATTATAGGAAACTAGGGCTTGATCTAGTGGAACGCTTTGCAGATACGACCTCGCAGGCAATGACGGATGCCCATGGGGGACGAAAAGAAAGATGAAGGAGGAGTAGGGAAGTCCTATCAAAATATTTCTCGAGGAGGCCTCGAAAAACAAAAGGAATGCGATGATGGATAAATTTGCTCGGATCCTTCAACGGCGCACGTGACGCATACGCATCCGGTGGCCACTGCGGAGTTGCGACTCCTTTTTAAGGTACAAGTAAATTTTGACATTCCCATGTTTGAGGGTCAAATAGACGCAGATGCCGATAAAATGTATGGTTGAATCTGTAGAAGGGGATGTTTCCTGCTACAGTCATGACTTTTCGGACGGGAGAAGATTATTTTTGCACTCCTCAAAACTACCCCCCCCGCTGTGGGGCGGTGGGAAACCTCTGTGAGAACAAGGACAGACAGAACCCTCTCTTTGTTCTCGGCCGTACCAACTTGGAATTCTTTACGAGATGCCATCAATAGACAATACTATCGTGGGGAAACTGTGAGGACAGAAAGTGCTCTGATGGACCACGGCTATTGCGACAACAAAGGGATCAAGATGTACGCAGTGACGAATCTGTTCCATACCACCACGCACATACAAAGTTGGGTATCGAAAAATTGAGAGAAAAATTTGGTGCTAAAGTATCAACATTTGTCTACACGAATGCATTAGGGAGGAAATGAGTTCCTCGACATCTCCCTGCGCTTGGTACGGCATACCGGTATCTTGGGGACGAGCAGAAATTCAAACGAAGAAGCGAGACTTTGGATACGCGAATCAAGGAAATGAGAGTGCTTCCAAGCCCCCGTAGAACAAGGACGAGGCCAAGGCATGGCGGCCTAAAGACAACCCGTCAAAGCCACAAGAAAATAACAAGACATAAAGCCAAAAGAGGACACGGGGAAAGGCGTTGAGTTCCCGCCGAGCTCCACTCACAACACAAGTGAGTGTCGGGCCAAACGGTCGCTAGTGGCGAGATAGGGGCTTCGAGTCAGGATGCATGCTACAACTCCGAATCGAACGAAGAGAGGCCGAAAAGGAAGCAGTTGACAATGCGGGCCCAACGCCCACTTGTTGCCACTATAAAGGTCTGGGAGAACCGGAAGATCCCGAGAGGAGGAGGAACATCTCTTCCTCCCCCGATTTGGGTAAAGGGTTCCACAACGGGTTTCATTGTCGACAATGGGAACGAAAAGAACCTCATTTCGACGGACGCGTCGACGATTGAAGCACACGGAAGGCCAGCTCACCCACATCCATACACCATTGGGTGGCTTCACCGAGACGAGATCTCCATGTGGAAAATGCGGTCGCCTTCCCCACTGTATCGAAACCCTTCCACGGATGGGGTATTATGTGACGTTGCTCTAATGAAAGTATTCGATGTATTATTAGGACAACCATACTTGTGGAAGCGTCATCTTGTGTGAGTCTGCGACCTCATCTTGTTATTATTACTTTGGGAAATAAGTTGTACGGATACCCGGTACCACCTCCTACGGCTATCTCTTTAGTTGCTATGACAATGCGATGAGCTCATTTTCCCAAACCGGGAAATTCGTTTTACGATGATCACGGAGCAGAAAGAAGGCGCTGGCCGACCTCCAGGCAGGGCCCTCTGCATGACAACAGCAAATGGATAAAGGTTGTGGAGGAGTACGAGGGACATCTTCACTACTGCAGGTTCCTACTGCTTGTCGATCCAAGCACGCCAGGTGGTCACGACCCCGAATGCGCTTCGCTACCGATGGATGGTCTATCGACACTTTCTAATGGAAAATGATGAAGGCTCAGAAGGCGATTGAGGCCCCTGCCCCGAAGGGTACATCGGACAAGTTCATCGCCTGTGGGAGCAGGTACGTGTTGGGCGAGAAGAAGGATGGGATGTGGGAACTCTTGTATTGAGCTTCATCAGGCCAGAGCAGGATGTTTATGGAGATGAATTTTGATCCCATGGATTGGTAATGCTCAGATGCTCCAAGGTGCAAAATATTTCGGTGGATCGACACAGAGTACGGGTATGCGGTACCAATTAGACCCTCGGTGGCAGATCTTGTGGCTAAGGAAGGCCTTTTTGAATGGTGATCATGCCTTTGGAATGACAATGCTCACCTTCTGCTGGGGATGATGGACGACATCTTGGCCATTCACCTTCATTGTAGTGTGGTGTACTTGGATGACAGTCCCCGGTCTTCGACGAGACTTGGAAGGCACCTTCATCACATCCAACGAGTCCTCCAAACACTAGGCAACCTGGTTATTATTGCGATTTAGAAAGTGTGGACGATTGCTTTATTGATTCGATATCGGGGTACATTGACACAGTCGACGAAGTTGCATGTGGATCTAGCCAAGATCCAAGTCATTCGGGGATTTAGCCGGCCAGAGCCAACATAACGGAAACTTCGCATCTTTCTAGGTCTTGCTAATTTCTACCATAGTTGTGTTGGGATTCTCTCATATCAATTGGCCCTTGATTAGTCTTCAAGGAGAAACTGAGAACAAAATTCTTTTTATTTGGAACCTCAACAGTTGAAGAATTGAAAAATACTTCTCTTGTTCACCTGGTATCCACCTTACCAAACTCGCAACAACAAGTTTGAGATCGGCAAGATGCCTCTAACTATGCTGGCCAGGCAGTTCTTACTCAGCAAGGACATCCGGTGGCATATCACGGTGAGACATTTTAAAGGGCAGGTTTGCAAGTATCCCACCTATGACAAAGAAATGTATTCCATGGTGCAGCAGAGCAATGGTGACATTACATTTGAAGGAAACAATCATCACAGGCTCTTGGGCCACTGCAGTTCTACGGACACAAGGAATTTACGAATGATGGCAACCAGTGGTCACATATCTTATGAGTTTCATTTGAACATCCAAGTACAAGAATGGTAGCACCAATAATGTTGGAACTACCTCGGCCAAACTTGCAAATTGTGGCACTCACCCGTCTCAACTCACTTGTGGAGCACGAGACTTGATTAGTAGCTTCTCTACTGGGAAGTGACTTCGGTGGCCACATACAAGGCACTCTTAGAGCACGAAAGTTCCAAATTTTCACCTCCAAGATGCACTTTTATGTCATGCGGGACACCTTGTGTTCCTTCAAGCGAGCATGCCAAGTGATATGGGCCCGCAGAGGTCGAGTCTTTGGGCATTTAAGGTGCGGCGTGTATCCCTACGATGACTGTATTGGCAGAACCTTCGAAAGGGATGTCGAGAAGCTGTCAAATCTGCACTTCTTGTGCCCGTGCCAAGCAGGCCATGCATCGAAACGCAGGCCTATATACTCCACTACCTACCCCTAGTCGACCTTGGGGTCACACTCCATGGATTACATGTAGGGCCTTCCCCTCTGCCAGGCCATGACTGGCTTGTGTTTTCATGGTCGTTGTGATTCTGAATGGCCATTATGGCTATGTGAAGAATCGCCCAGACATAAAATTGCCTTCTGCCACAAACCTTCACTTCATTTTTAGCTCATTATTTTATCACTTCATAAACCTAAATCAATGAGTAATGATTAGGATTGCTTAAGGTTACATGAGAAATTGATTAACATGTTATTTTCATGATTTTTTTCTGTTTTAACAATTTTCTGCCAAAATAACTGAGAATACGAACGTTGGCCATTTATTCATAGTCAATGTTTTGTTGATCATAGTCTAGCAGACTTTGTTTTACGGTTTGAGTGGGTTACATGTGTCGTCTTAAAGAAAGGCACATATGGGAAAATTCCGGACTTCATCACATCATTCCTTGCTCTAGAAAGTCTGAGCACAATCCTACATGTGGTTATGCACGTGGAAACCAAAACCAGAAAGCAGGGATTCTCAGGAACCACAGACTCTCTGATTTGTCTGCAGCAAAAATCTGTGACCTTGATGAAGTTTAAGTGAATAAGATGGAAAAACATTAATCTGCATTATCTCAAATTTGTTAACATAATTTCATTATAAAAATAACTTGAGAAGACCAGAATGCGGTTAGTTGGTATTGGGCAGTTTGTTCAAATTTGTGGGCTATAATACGTTGTTTTGAATGTTTTCTCTTTTAATGAAAGAAGCATCATTCTATCTTGTAGGTAGAGTCAGTTTGAGTTGGGTGCATTCTACCCGAGTGGTGGAAGACTTCCTCCATAATGGTTATTTGTTTTATAATTTGAATGGTATTTAGCTTTGTTTTCCAGTTGGGTAGTCATTTTAATTGCGTTTTCATTTATAATCTGGCCACTTCTCCCCAGGTTTAGGATCATCATTGATTTCATTAAAATATCCATGACTGGCCTTTATAATCAACTCTTCTAGAATATTATTCATGATGAACAAGATGGTACATGTGTAATTTCATAGATTAATGGCATATCAATTTCAATAAGAATACTTAGGAGGTGAGCGCATGTGTTGTGACTTTGTCCTTTGCTTTCAAGTATGATATTGGCTCTTTGGTTGTATCCACAGGCTCTGCATTGTAGATTAATAGCATCTTGGTTAGTTTTAACTGTTCTTTAACTTTTCAAGTTGCTTGTTGTCCATTGTGGTTGCACTTTGTCTTAGTTGATAAATTCAATCTCACGGAGAAGCAGTATTTCAAAACTTCTTTTGTTCAAGAATTCATGCTCATACACCATTATACGGATGAAAGGTACCGTATCATTATAAGGTTTGGGTATTTGCGGCCTCTTTATGTTTCTGACAAACTCTTTCTCCAGAACTATTTTTGAAGAAATCTCCTGTACAGAGATAAGTTTGGTGGTATTAAATTGAGTTGCAGGCTTGATAAACAGTTTGGTAAAACTTTGTAACCTGATACAGATTACTACCCAATTTGAAAATTGGTGATTTAGGAGAAAATTCATTTCCACTTAGCTTGTTCATTTCTCAGTTCATTTCAATTTCATGTTGTGAGTTTACAATAGAGTCATTATCAAGGCTTTGCATTTGTTGGTTGCTAGTCATAGTTAGACTGTTTTGTTTCAACATTTGCATTTATTTACCATCATAGTTTAGCTTCACTCGCTTTGACCAATAGTTTCCCTTCATTTAGCACTTAGTTCTTTTCCTTTTCAAAAATAAAAACCATAAACCAAAAAACATCGAAAACACTAAACACAACGAAGTAGGAAGAGGTTACTTAGGCACATATGGTGCACTTCACTTCAAATAGCTTTACTCGACTCTCGGTTGACAATTAATGAACTTAATTTAGGAGACTAGTTGAAAGCACAAACATTTTGGAGCGCCGCTAAGCTGGGAAGTGTAACTAGGTAACCTTATTTTTTACATCCAACACAAAAACAAGAACTTCAAATTACCTACCACATCCACTATATCATGTGGTGCGCAAGAGCTACATCCACATCATGAATTCATATTTGGTGCAGAAGAAGAGGTGACAAAGGAGGTTGGAAGAAATGGATGGAGATGATGACAAGGAGGAATATCCTTTTGGATTTCCTATTCAAGAACCGAGTATCAACATTCAAATGAAGAACATCCATCCATCTCAGAGACTCTCCTAATTTCAAAGGTATGAGATCGCCATCTTAAACTTTTTCTTTTTGAATTTGAAATAATTTGTAGATCTTATGGCTATTCATTGCACATTCAAAAAATGAATTTGTTTGTAACATTGAAGGATAGAGCTCTGGGATGGTTCATGACTTTAGGAACAAATTCTATAGGGACATGGATGATATAAAAAGAGTATTTTTGGAAAAAATATAAAGGTTATTGCATGCACCATGAACTTAGAAATGAAGCTCTTTAACATGAACCAAAAAGAAGATGAAAAAGCCTAGAAGATTTAGGTAGAGAGATTTATTTATAATATCAAAAAGATCTAAATTGCATAATTTAGGATCGATGCATTAAAAACTCTCCTACCAAATGCTATAAAGGATGAATGGATTGATATTCTTAATCTTGTGGGAAAAAGGAGATGTCTATCGATTGTCATTTTAAGAAATTTGTGAACTATGCAAGAACATTTCAAGAGGAAAAAGCAAAGTGTGTAAGATCCCTCAAGATCCATTTATGGCAAAAGTAAGCAATTCACCTTCAAGATTGGTAAGTCAAACCGAACCTAACAATCAAGCAACATTCTTGGTAATTTAAATGAACAAACCGATATGCTAAGAATGCAAAACAAGCAAAAAGCTTCTTCATTTATATTTTTCCCGATGTAGAAAGAACATGCTTTACATGAATGTCCACTGGAGTAACATTAAAATGTGTAAAATTTGTGCAGATCACATACTACCGAAGATCGCCCATCATTACCAGGTTGAAGGAAATGCCTAAGGATAATGGAGCAAATCAAGCACAAGAGAAACTTTTGTTATGTAGCTCCAAGAGATCATGGCGCCCATCAACCCAATATGATGCAATATCCTTATGCACAGCTTCAAGGTTATGCACACGAACTCAAGGTACTGAGAACACCCTGCCTTGGCAACCTTGGCCATCTCAATCCCAACCTCAAAAACGAACCTTGGAAACCTTGCCATCTCAATCCCAACTTCAAAACCAACCTTGGAAACCTTGGCCATCTCAAATTCCAACCTCAAAACCAATCTGCAACAAAGCTGGCAAAGGCCCTATAAAGGAAATCCACCATATCCTCAATCTTTTCCTCTATTCTCAATACCATCATCAATGTTATCTATACCATTCACCTCCACTACAACATCAAAATCACCTCATTTGACCTCATTTCAACCTTTTCCATTACCATCCACACAAACACCCCAAAGATTCCCACTTCACTACCTCCACAACTATTTCATATCCCCAACAATAAAGCACCCTCAATCAACTTACAATTCCGAGGTATTGCAAATGATTCACCAAATTAGCTGCCAAAGAACAACAAACTGTAAGAAGAAGAAGACTCGATGAGGTCCAAGAATCATGATGTCTACTGATAAAGAGAAGATATTGGAACCAGAGATTGAAAAGTCTCATGCATGCCTATCACCGTGATTCTATGAATGAAGATCACATCCTCCGAAGACTTGCATTTCATGATAGAGGAAAGATGAAGGAAGACAAGATTACATCAATCTTTGGTTCAATTCTCACATCGGATTCCAATGCTCAATTATTCAATATCTTCGACATCATCTAAATCAAGACAAAGTTGGCATCTCATATACTTCGGTACATATCAAAGAGTATCTTTTCTAAAACCCGCATAAGAGTTTATCTATCATCTTGTTACAAACATGGTTCCATTGGGAAGCACTATATACTAACAAGATTTTCTTTTTTCAAGTAGAGTAGACATAGAGTAAAGAGAAAAAAATAAGTCCTATTGTGAAACCAGTCACAAGCAGCTTGGACATGAGCTTTGCTTGAAAAACTGTGCAACCGGCGAGAAAGTTCACAATAAATTCCCGCAATTTCATGATGGTTTCAATCTTCTGTTCTTCAAATCATTCTTTGCTTCTATGTTTCAGCTTGGCTGATGTGGAATTCTTAAGGTCCACCTTCCAATGCATCTTGTCCCATCGACCTCTAACACTTTATCCTGGGACCAATATTAGAGATTATTTGAAGTGCCTGGAGCTTGCATTCATCAATGGCAAGCCTCCTCGCCGATAACCATGGGAATACAACAATGTCTCGACGGCTGGGCCCGCAGGGCGACTCGACTTCACACATTCATCTGCCCCCGCTAAGATGCATCGAGGTACCTTGACACTCATTTACATTTATCTATGAGTTGTCTCGCATTGGTTAACGATTATTGATCTATCCAATGATTTCTTCCCATGCTCGACTTCGATACATTTATTCGCATGGTAAGAATTGTACTCATGAATGTTACTTAATGAAGACTAATGGTTTTATGGAATCAACAACAACTTGCAGCAAAGAATTTTAGTTAGTTTCTTTGTAGCAGCATGTTCATATTTTTTTCAATTAAATAACAAATGCGTAAAAGTGGCGCTTCGCACTATTGCCGTAAAGTACTGTTTTCTGTTTTTTGCAACTTTTTCCAAGGCGCTTTGGTGCAATTTTTGCAAGAGATTGAGCAGAATAAAAATTTCGAAGCTTCGGTTTTCTCGCATTATGATAAATTGAGTAAAACGTGACTAAATTTGAAAAAAAAAGAAATTTTTATACTGCTGCATGGGTTTTTCGTGATTTTCAATTTTCGCATTATGGATAATAGGATGTATTTGAGTGTTTTTGCACGCCACATCTTTTCTTCATCAAAATGAAATTCGGGAAGAATGTGGCAGTAGAGAAGGTAAAAATACACAGTTTCCCTTGGAATCACTCAATTTACTTAAAAATAAGTTCGTATGCATTTTTTGTTGCAACATTGGGCAAAATGAAGGGTGAAACAGTAAGCAGAAATTGATTTTGTCATAATCAAACCGTGCATCTGTTGGTCCTGAAATTTTTATGGTAATACTGAGGTAGGTGAATAAACACGTAAAATTTCAGAAAATTCTCAGTGTATTTTTCAAGAAATCGCCACTTTCACCTACAGCAAATTCTCATTTTCCAAGAGATCCGTAACCAATGGGAGAGATTTTTCGCTTCAAGATGCATAACACATTGCACAACCGAAAAAATTTTGTGAAGTCTCGATGTACCATTTGAAAGAAATTGCAAAATTCATTTCATTCTACAATTCACTCCATCTCACTCCACTTCACTCCATCTCACACCATTTTCATTTCATTTCACAAGTCCATTCCATCTTCTACTCCACCACGCCTACTTACTTCATTTCACAAGTCCTATTCCATTTTCACCATTACATTTCACATCCATCTTCCATATTCATACTTCATTTCTTTTTGCTGTGATTGCATGTTGCGTACCAATATCTTGTTCTAGTTCTCGACATAATTGTACAAACGGCTAAAGAGATGATGATTACAGGAAATTGAAGGATTTTGTTTTGAAGACCAAAATGCTAAAATGGAACCAAAGGAACAAGATCAAGAACAAAGAATTATCAGCACAAAATTTGAGAGGGTAAATTGTGAAAATTATTTTAATAGAAAAAAGTTAAAACATGAAATAGATACAATGTGTATAATCATATGTTTCCTAAAACAACCTATCATTCGAATCGATTAACATATCTTGGCTTTCATATCCCTTATCCAACATTCAACTCATTATTCCACATCTCCTTAAGATTGTATCATTCACTTATTTCACCTCCATCAGAGTTTTCATAGCCACTTCATTTTCCCTTATAGCTTAATTACCTCCATCCATTCACTTCCATTTAACTTTGGCAGACAATCCATCTCTAAGTGCAAAAAGGTAATTCTAAGGTGAAGCATCATTCTTCAACTAATCCATCTTCGGGATATGTAGATACAAGCTTCAAAATAAAGCATGACTTTAGTAGTCAATCTAGCTTCAGCATAGAAAAGTAATTAAAGGAAGATAATCTGTTAATAAAGGAGTGAATGTGGCTAATTGTCGACAAAAATCAATGAAGTCAAGTATTTGAAGCGATATCCACAAGTCAATCAAAAATGAACTTGACACTCCACTACAAGAGGAAGATGAAGAACTAATCAAAGTTAAATATAGATTAGAAAAAATAGATTAGGTCCAAAAGAAGTAAAGATAAGGTTGGATGTTCCCAACGTGAGGTTTTTGGAAGCACATGGAATAAGTTTGATGAATTGCATGAGGACATGCAATAGTATTGCGTGGGGGTATGGGTTGAGCCTTAAAATCTCTTCTCTTTATAAACCTTCACTTCATTTCATCA
Source organism: Pinus albicaulis (assembly GCA_034641835.2). NCBI lineage: Eukaryota > Viridiplantae > Streptophyta > Pinopsida > Pinales > Pinaceae > Pinus > Pinus albicaulis. The sequence goes on along the minus strand of CM076579.1, from coordinate 553,433,038 downwards.
TTATTTTATCACTTCATAAGCCTAAAATCAATGAAGAATGATTAGATTGCTTAAAGGTTACATGAAATTTATTAACATATTGTATTTTCATGATTTTTGCTATTTTAACAATTTTTCGTAAAATAGCCATGCATCACAGTATCCCGTATCGATCAAGCATTCCGTAGGCTTCCGATCCCGCATTCCCAGCTTGTTTTGGCGCTTTGAGTGGGTTATAGGTGTCGTCTTAAAGAAAGGCACATATGGGAAAATTCCAGTGACTTCATCCACATCATTCCGTCTCTACAAAGTCTCGAGCACAATCCTACATGTGGTTATGCACGTGGGAAACCAAAACCAAGAGGTAGAGTTCTACCGGACACAGACTCCCATGTACCGCCTCAAAGAAAAAGTACGTAGCCTTCAATAAGAGTTTTAATTCGAATAGGAATGGGAAAGACAAGATCCTGAAGATTATCTCAAGTTTTGTTATGTAATTTACTATAAAAATAACTTGAGAGACCAAGAGATGCGGTTAGTTGGTGGCCGTTTGTCATACGTCTAAGACCGTAATACGTTGTTTTTTGGAAGATTTTCTCTTTTAATGAAAGAAGTATCATTCTCGTCACATGAGCCGAGTCAATTTTGAGTTATATCGAGGCGCGCTCGTGTGGTGGAGGGCCCCTACTCCCGTGGTGCAAGTATTGTTTTATAATTTAGATAAGTATTTTAGCTCTCATGCGCTAGATGAGTATTTTAATCATGTTAAGTTTTCATTTATAATCCGCATAAGCTTCATAGCTTAGGATCATACTTGATTTATTAAAATATCGTCAGCCTAGCCTTGTTCTAATCAACTCTTCCGCATTATTCATGATGAACAAGATGGACCGTAATTTTACAGATTAATGGCATATCAATTTCAATAGAATACTCCTGGAGGTAGAATGGTATGTGGTTCAGCTCTTTGTCCTTTCTTTTCAAGTATGATAATGGCTCTTTAGTTTAATATTGTTCATTGTAGATTAATAGCATCTTAGTTTAGCTTTAACTCTATCGCTTAACACTTCAAGTCAGCCGTTGTCCATTGTAGTTTACTTTGTCTTAGTTGATAATTCAATTCACAGTTTAATTATTTACAAAACTTCTTTTGTTCAAAATTCATACTCATACACAATTATCTCGATAGAAGATAGTATCATTATAAGGTCCGGAGTATTTTATACCTTTATTCTCAAAGACTATTTTTGAAAGGAAATCTATAACTTTTTTGAGATAGTTTAGTGGTGTTAAATTGAGTTGCGAATGTAAGTAGAAACTAGTTTAGATTAGAAACTTTACTCGTACATTGTAAGTTATCTCGTTCGATTAGTGATTTAGGAGAAAACTTCATTTCCACTTAGCCTGCTCATTTCGCAGTTCATTTCAAGTTCATGTTGTGAGTTTACAATAGAGTCATTATCAATCTTTGTATTTGTTGCTGTTAGTCATAGCTAGACTTCGTTTGTTTCAAACATTTGCATTTATTTACCATCATAGTTTAGGCTTCACTGTTTTGACCAATAGTTTCCCTTCATTTAGCACTTAGTTCTTCTCAAAATAAAACCATAAACCAAAAACATCGTAAAACACTAAACACAACGAAGTAGGAAGAGGTTACTTAGGCACATATGGTGCACTTCACTTCAGCCATCACCCCGGTTGACAATTAATGAACTCAATTTAGGAGACTAGGTTGAGTACAACAAAGAATATCACAATGGGCTACCGCTAAACTCTTCTTTGAACGGTATGGGTGCACTTTGGATCCCACGTCTATCATATCGACTGAGATATGGTTCTCAAAGACATTTTGTCCAAATGGGTCAATGTTGGACACAAAGCTCACCAAGTCCACAACTTCATCCCCAAACAAACATGGCCGAAAGAGGTCGGCCAACAGCACGATTGTACACATTTTGCGCATGTACAATTCAAAGCATCCACGCACATGGGACGAGAGCCTCCCCTATGTACAACATAGTTATAACCGGGCCTTCCATAAATAATTCGTCATAGCCCTTTCGTGGGCTTGGGATTCCACCACTATGTCCCATTGACGAGCCATGCCATTTGGCAAAATGCCGAGCGATTCGCATGTCCACCAAGTTGACAAAGCAAGTAGCTTCATCGAGCACATTCAACACATCCGCCAACAAATTCATGATATATTACCGTAGCCAATGTGAAGCACAAGGCAGCCGCCATGATCAACACCGGGTGCCACACAACTCTGTGTGGGCGACAAAGTATGGCCGCATTCGTGCATGAGCGCCTCACCGGACCTCACCGCAAGCTTCGCCACTCCGACATTTCTGCCGTACACTATCACCAAGGTCAGAGGAACAATGCTTTCGAGCCAGACCCACCATTCCTTGGTCTCGTACCCAGCCCTCTACTGTGGATCGCCGTCCTTACTTCCCACCTCATCGGACACTTCTGACATTGTAGAACAACTCATACCAACAGAGTTAACCAGATCACATAACAGGATCAAATGACCAACAGATTGCGCCACTTTTCCATGAGAACTATAAGCCGATGAGGTAGAAAGAGAGCAGGAAACTACTCTCGATGAAAATCACTTAAACTTGATAGGTTCTGATAGCGTAGGGTGAGGCTTTTCTCACATAAGAAGAACAATTTTTCTCCTTGAATCAAATGAAGCAAATGAGGATGACCGAAGATCCCGAGGTAGGATTACAAAATGCCATAATGGAATTCCATAGGCAATATAACTTTAGGAGTAAGAAACCAAGACAACTCTAAGAGAGGTAGCTCATACACTGCTGTTACAAAACCCCGATAACATTCTTAAAAAGAACAACAAATAGTAACAAAAATCATGGCTAAGAGAACTAACCAAAACAAAGACAAAATCCATAGCTGTGCAAGCCTCGATCCCAACCGTCCTAGTATCTCTACTAAGATTCCCAAACAACTATATTGAACGAAACCTCGAATGAAATCAACAAATCAAGAACATAGAATAATTTATGGCTGATTGAACGAGATGAATTCGTGCAAAACCCAAGCACCTTTCGCTTGAAGGGGAAATTTCAAAATTAATATCACCATGCCTCAATCGAACTTATCGTCCAAATATCATACAAATCTCAAGTGCTAAAGGTCATAAACATAGGAAATGTTGCAAGAGTAATTTACACCTAGTTGATGATACCCCGAGGTGTTGTTTTGACCAAAAAATAGAAGGAAAAATATCAAGAGGGGAACCACTCTTCCTTTACATTAGTTTGAATATACATGACTGTGTCCTACATAATGCCATGCTAGATTATGGGGCCTCTCACACCTCATGTCGAAAGTAGTAATGGAAATATTAGGCTCAGAAATAACAAAACCTTATAAAGACTTATATTTTTTTTATTCAAGTTGAGTCAAATGTCTAGGGCCTCGATAAAATATCTTTGTGTCGGGCTGGCCCAAGTACTTGCAAACACCGGGTCATGGACATAGTGGTAGCAGACATCCCTCCTAAGTATGGAATGCTTTTTATCCGCATCTTGGGGGCCAAGCTTCAAGAAAATATTCAACTAGATATGTCTTATGCCACCATTCCTATGTTTAATCAAACAAGAATATCAGACGGGAATAAATACATGAAATATATGGTCGCAGCCAAGAAAGGCTAAATAACATCCCTATGTATTATATACATTCAGCCCCTAAATTCCTTCCATTTACATACCGACATGAAAACATTGATAAACAGTAGGAGAATTGAAACAAGTCTAGGGCATGACTCACATCGCCTCCTGCACTTCTCTATGATGAGCTAGATACTCAAAACTATCATGACCCCGAACAATTATGTCTTGAAGAGTGGAGTTTGATTTTATATAAATAGAGATAAATCAAAAAACATAACACATTCTACACCCTCAAGCAAGTTGCTCAAAACCAAGGACAAAACATCAAGAGTACAATCAGAAACTTTTTTCAAAACAAAAGCACTAGAATGCTTAGATAGTACAAATCTATTTGGAAATCAGAGCGGGAGTCTTATGTTCTCACCATAATTAACTGCCACCATCCCAAAGCCTTAACTCTCAAGTAAAGCTTTAACTTTTGCAACCACTTAGATGAACTACCTAAAATGTCTCATAAATTTCATGAAGGGGAATATGATGACAAAGAAGCCCCAAGACAATCGAAAGTTAATTGAAATAGCTAAAATTTTGTCATTTCACCAAAGATTAAGAACTACTAGAGTATGCAAAATTGTTCAAGATACTAACATGTCGGGAAAATAGTTTACAACACTATGACAATGCCATCATTTCAAGAAGTAACCTTACAAAAAATAAATGCCAAAATCTTGGTCAAACATTAACAATAAAGACAAGCAAATGGACATAGGATATGTGTATATTTCAGAACACGATAAACCTCCCTTAACAACACTTATATCCTTCCAAAAAACACATCATACCATACGGTTAGATTTTCTAATCATATGTCTTTGCAAAGTTATGTTTTAGGATATCATCAGTTAATTCCTCTTCAAAGAAAACAACTTAAAGATTTTTTCAAATACATAATCGGGAAGCGCCCAAATTCAAACCTTGAGTTGAAAGCCTTCACTGTGACACTCACGTTTTCTCGAAGGCCATTTTTCTAGTTCTAAATTTCTTCATTATGATGTGCACCTTGACAATGTCATCATCTATTTTAAAAAGTGACAGCGAGTATCTGTATACTCTAAAGAAAATGTACAACAAAGGCAAGAGCGAGATCAAAGCGTATGAAGAGGGAAAGCAAACAAGAACAGGCTGTAATTTTTCAAAGACTCCTGTAAGAACTCCTTATGTTGTGCTTGAAAGGGAAAAATTTTCCAAGCCAAGAGCCGATCGACCAAGAGCATTGGGAGATACTCTTTGAAGACAAAATGCTCAAGTTCCACCATTTTCAAGATTTCCTCGGTTTCAAAAACATCTTCACTCATTGTTGTCAAGGTTTGATAAATTGATTCTATGACAAGATCGATCTCCCTAGTATCAAGATGTTCTAGCAACAAATAGACAATTAAATCTATCTTTCTCTAGATATATCACGATTTATAAGTAAATTTGCCAAAGCATATAACTTACTCGATCCAACGCTTTGTTGTAGTAGTCATCTTCAATGCCTCGAAAGTTATCTTCATGATCCGTAATCAAAAACAACAAACATCAAATAGCACTCTTACATAAAGATATATTCATAAATCATATCTATTATGGTGATCAAGGAATCCATAAAATAAACAATCAAATGACAACTTATTGAGATTATTTGTATTAACTTGAAATAGTGAAGAACTCCACAACCTTTTCACCCCTCATGTTGAAACGGGTCCTCCCGGTCCGAAGGTAGAATTTCCTCTACTTTGATAGGTCTTGCACTCTTCCAACCGAGATACATGTGTATGTAATCTTTTTCTCATGTGTCTTAGCTAAAGGAGTCTAAGTTCCAACAAGACTTTACCTCAAATAACACTCAAAGCTTGAACTCCCCTTCAAGGTCGGCCCAAGGCCTCTTTTTATAGTGCAAAAGAGGAGTTTATAATTCCACCTATGAAGGGATAGAATCCTCTCTCTTCAAAGGGATAAGCCTCACATCAAGGGGTTATCCCTTAAGGCATGGGATACATGAACCTCGAAAAGAGCTGATTCTGTCACCGTTAAAGATACCTTCCGTAGGCTTCTAGAAATGACCGAAAGTGATATTTTTGAGTTTAATTGCACCTTTTTAATCTTTTTTACGTGGGTCTCGTGACTTTAACATAGAGAAAGTACGGTCACATATAGGAGACATGACCATTAGGTGTGGGACCGCAGTAAAACAAAGAGAAAGTGTGATACCGCGTAGTTTTAGAGACTTTTGAGAGCTTTTCTCTTATTTTTAAGGCTTGGACATGAGGAAATATGTTTAGACTTGAAAGGAGGAAAGTATGAGATAATGAGCTGATACAGACAGTTTAATGTCGGTGACAATTTTTAGTGCAATAGATTGCCCCCAAAGTGCGAAACTGGCCGTATGAAGATAGAGTCTATCATGTAAGGAAGATACACTTATCATTTCAAGGATCATCCCGTGAAACCCAAACTGGAACCCCGTAAAAAATTTAATGCAAATATATATATGTAGACATATCATCACCAGGTAGCATTCCCATACCCGTATCAACCCAACTAGAAAATTGACTTTAAACTGCTCGGACAGAATGATTTTTCAATACATCAACAAGATAGACATGTGTAGACACGTATGATGCAGCCATATTTTTTATGAATAGTCCACTATATAAATGAATAAAAAAATTCCTCGCAGCCCGGATGGTAGAAACTAGATCCGGTGGTCTTGATTTCGGCTTCCCAAACTAGTACCATTCTATCCATGTGAATCAATGTCAAAGTCAAACATGGTAGAAACCACTTGATTACCATCAATAATGTGAACTGTTAACAAGTGTGAGAGCAACCACTAGTAATGTTAATGGTCCTTAAAGTACTCATCACAACTCATGAAATGTGAATGAATGAGTCAAGCCTAACATGTCAGCGTAATCATTCGATCGGTTAGTCAATGATGCAACCTGGTCATCGAAGGCAGAAGCCTACCATTTAGGTAAATTTAAGGTACGACAATTTCTAGATCAACTTCCTAGATAATGAGTCAGTCGTCAATAGAAAGTGATCCGTCGAGCTGCTTCCATAACACAAAATCATAGATAAAGTTTTGAAGAAATATATTGGCAAGGATTGGACTCAGGATGGTCAAAATGGAAAACAAATATTTTGGCAGATGAATGGTTTGTTTTGAACCGTCCTCTCGAACACATAACGACTGCGTATGGCTTGGTGACACCTGACCTGCAGCTAATACCCGTAAACCTGATGAATACTTTCAATATGGTTTGATTAATCGTTAGGCAAAGGATTTTTCTCAACCTGTGGAACAAAAGTGTCAGGTTCATGTAATGTCCCAAATGGGGAAATGGCAATGTCTAGGAGTATCTTGAGATATTCCTAATTTTCCACCAAATTATTAACAATCAACATCGAAATATTTCGTAGATTGATTGTAGGGGCATTTAATGGATATATCACCTTCAAAGTGAAAGGATGAGATCTAGAGACTACTCCTGGCCAACACTAGCAAACTCGCCAATAGAACTTTTCAAGAGCTAATAAATTCTCTCAAGGACTTTTCTAGCACCAAATTATCCATGAGTATGCTGTATAAGGAAGCCCATGTGGAGTTTAAAGTTAATACAATGATGGGATGCCTTTGGAATGACATATGATACAAAACTCTCAGTAATATAAGTCTCAAATAAATAACTTATAGTTATTCGGGATCTCCCACCAACATGTGCAGAAACTAAATAATGCTCAATGAGAAAATCCTTCAACCGAATTAAAAAACTTCAACACAGTAGCGTGAGGAAATAATGTCTCACATGATACAAGAATAGAACAAATCTGATATAGAAAGTGTAGTAGAAAATTTATATAAAATCCTTGGAGGAAAGACCTCCTCAAGGTGAGTACAAATCAGCCTCAAAAAGTAAGATATACATGCAATGAAGGAAATACACTCGCTAAGCATGATCTAGCTACTCTATAACCGCATCTTTATAGGGGAAAATTACATCAATATGATATAGATATGATGATACAAAAGAGCAATAAGAGCTCAAAATAAAGATGGGGGAGCAAGATCCAACCTACATTATTATAACAATCCTCCAAGGATTGGCTACAATGCATAAAATCGGAAAATGTCGGAGTTGCAGCTGTAGCCGCGTAACTCAATAATACATACAAAAATGGAGAAGGAAGTAGATGGCCAAATAAAAATAATGATACTCCTCCAATGATCTCCAGCGAAGGGCTGATCCCCATCAAGCATTGCACATCACTAGTGCACTAAATGAGCTCCACCCCAAACCTCTTCCTTCGAGAATAATCGTTAGGAAGAAGGGACTACGTGTGGGCATGAGCAGAAGAAACAATGGCCAAATGCCAAGATCTGCAATAAAGGCTCCGTAATCTCCTGTGCTGATATCCTAGAGGAAGAGATATGAAGCCTCTCATAGAACAACTCGCAAGTGAGATGGTGTTGGTCCCTCACCAGCAACACCTCCGCAGAATCCTATGCGTTCTCTTGTCGTAAGAATAACGCATATGTCTAAATGATTTGCTTTGGGCCCTCTGCCGTGATTTGAGGAAGATGAAGAACAACCTCTCCATGGCCTCCCAGTGGAAGAGAAGGGAATCTCTAAATAGGAAACCCTCTGTGCTAACAACAACAAGTTGAAGAGAGCTTCAACTTCGAATTCTATCTCCAAAATTGATCCCCACAATGTCTCTCCTTCATCTTTTATGCAAAGCATGCACGGACGCCACTCACATTAGGGTTTTCTCTCATTTTAAATTTTCCCCTCCACTCCAACAAGTCAATCTTCTTGAGCAAGCTTCCCTCTTAGATGTACATTTTTGACTTTGTATAACCATGGTCTTTGCTGTCACTTGCCTTTGGCCCTTTCTTCACACTTGCTGCTATCTTAAGCCACTTAAGTGACTTTTTGCACCTTTAGGTGTTTATTAAATTGCTACGTGGGTTCCCTCACCATTATTATTCCTTTTTATTAAAAATGAAAAGCATAGCATTAATGTTCCAAATACTTTATTGCAAAAATTTGGAACATTACAATTCTCCCCTCCCTAAAACTTGCTTGTCCTAAAGCAAGAGCAAGGACAAACTACAAAAATTCCTCCACTCAGTAGGGCATAGGAGTCCAAATATCCCTCATGTAGATCCTCCATCCTCAAGCAATCAACCAAGAAAAATGAGTCACCCTCCAACTAGGCAACTCCCGAAAGTACTCCCTTCATATTATGCTCATGAGAAATAGGTGGGTTGAATTTCGAATCTTGGTAAGCCTATAGCCTACCCCACGCTTGCCCTCTTCTCCACTCATGGTGAGTGTGGAGTGAAAGTTTAACTTGGGCTGCAATAGTAAGTTGCTCTTCAAGAGGTAAGATGAATTTTTGAGATCCCCCAGATGATCTCTCCCTCCAACACCGCAAAACAAGTCGGCCCAAATCATCTCATATGTGATGAGTTGGAATTCATCATCATATGGAATTCCAACAATCATATGGTCCACCTCATGAAAGTACACATGGCTGAACATGGTGACCATATCATCTCTCATACTCCTCTTGGAGCATGTGTCACAAAAGAAATGGAGGTCTTTCTCCCAAAAGGGCACATCCACCCAATGAGCTCTCCCTCCTCATGATACATATGGGGTCATTGCTGATATATGGCTGAAATAAATGGCCTTCATGAGAGACCTGGCCACCCCATCAATCACACAAACCATGAAATGCCTCTTCCAAAATTTTTGAACTCTCCAAATAACTCCTCCCACATGAAGGAAAGTGAGATGAAGCTTGACAATCATGGGATTCCCATTGCTTCCTCCTCCGAAAACATACAACATGTAAAGTGGGGGAGAATCACAATCCAAATGGGCATTTTCTATTTTTTTCCTCCTCCAAAACAATATCTTCCTCTCATATCAAACGTCTCCACTAGCAACACATGGAGGCATAAACTTATGAGAGTCATATGAGGGTGAAACATGGTCCCATGCATGGGAACCGACATGCAGGGCATCATTTTCCCGCTCCAAATATGCATACAAAAGTGTCTTTTCAGCCAATTGTTTGCTACCACATCCATCTTGCAAGGTGTGATCATAGAAAACATATTTGGTGCCAAAGGGGCACACCAAAATCCATATGGCTTCCCCCACACAAAACCACTGCTGAAATAGCCATCATTTTGCCGTCAATGAACCATAAGTACAACGAAATATCAATGTGCAATAAATAAGAATCCCTCTTGATCTGAAATACCGCTCATAAAGACAAGAGAGTGCAAAGCATGCCACAGTAGTTGCCTCCCTCATCATGTACTTTGGCCTTTGAGCTAAAAATGGCTCCAATAAAAAAGTCCCCCTTTATCGCAACATAGTAGGGGAGTGATTGATGCCAACCATCGCAACATCCTTGGGCTATGCATCTAGCCAAATGCTGATATACATCCATTAGAAGGTCCCTCCCCAAGTGGCTCCTCCATCATCAGGAATAATATGCATGGAAATGCATAAAAGGAGAATCCATAAACATTGCATGTAGATCCCTCTTCTTATGCTTCAGTGCAACCAAGCCAAGAGAGTCAAAGTGTAGTGAGGAATGCTTCCCTCCATTACTCCTTCATGCTCATCATCCACATGCCCTCTAAATTACATCACTCTGTGAAGTGGTTTTAAGGACACCCAACAAGTAACTCAAGCTCTCAAGTGAAGGCGTTGCCGGCTCTGAGTAGGGCCACCGTGAACTCAAAGCTCCCCTCTTCGACATGAATCATGCCAAAGGCCCTCCCATCATGTTGATGTAAATGTAGTGCTCCTCCCATGAAGAAGGTGTTGCTTGGCATCCAAGATCAAAGAGAAATCCTCTTGCACTATGTTAGTGCCTCCTCTTGCTACCGCAACACTGCAACAAAATCCGAGCAACAAGAGTACACGCTGTCCTCCCCATACTTCCACCATTCTCAATCCGAAATGGGAACATAATGAGTGGTAAGAGAAATGTCATCCCATCATGATGCACCCATGCTCTCCTATTTGTCCATCAAGAGCAACAATTGTGAAATTATCTTCGGGACCCTGTGGGTTATGGATCCTCCACATTTTCCCGCTGGGCACACTCTATCCATAAGAGCTACCATTGTCCCAAAAAATATTTTCTCCCTTTGCATTTTCATGGGACATTGAAATGCACTCTCCATGGTCCATGTCCCAAACCCCCAACCTCATGTGTGGTGCATGACTCATCAAGTGTGTCCGAGAATAATGGCACAAAGGCAGTGAAAGTACTCTCCTCAAGACAATCAAACGCATGCACAAAATTTGAAATCCCCCATGATAGAAGAAAAACTCATGCATACCTTGGAGATATTTGGAAGAATATTGTCGCAAGAGTCTCTTTCCTCAAGTGTGTCGGGCGCCTTAATAATCGAAGGTGGAGGCTGCTCCTCCATGAATGTAATAGCGCCAAGCATGTGCCTCTAGTGGTGATGGCTCCCTCCCTCCCTATGGGCCAAATATTCCGATCAAGATCTCGAGAATAAGCAAGAAGAGTAGAAACCCTTGCATTCCCTCCCATGGTCGAACCACCAAGTTCTTTTCCTCCTTCGTCGAACAAGTATGAAAAGATAGAGCCTCTGGAAGACTCTAGGGTTTTCCAGTGAGATACATCACTTTCAGAATTCAAATTCCAAATGTCTCCATGCTTCGCTTTGCTCCTCTATGAGAATAGGAAGCGATGGTCCTTCCTCATCTCCTTCTTCTATTTCCTCGATTCCTCCCTTGGAGAGGTTCTTACTGGACCCAAAACTCGATGAGATTGATCTCATCTTCTTCATCATTCTGGCCTCTTTCTTCTCAAAATTCTAACTTCATAGGTCTGAGCCAAGGTCAAATCTCTAATACCACTATAATGTCCCAAATGGGGAAATTTTTACATGCTCGAAAATATCTTGAGATATTCTTATTTTCCCACTCTGAGTATTAACAATCAACACCGAACTATTTTAGAGATTGACTCGTAGGGAAATTTATTAGATATATCGCTTCACAAGGAAGGATGAGATCTAGAGGCTACCTCGGCCCACTAGCAGGACTCGCCAATAGAACTTTTCAAGAGCTACACTCCCTTCAAGGAATTTCTGCATGCCCAACCGTCCATGAGGACGATGTATAAGGAAGCCCATGAGATAAGGAAATCCAATGATGGTATGCCTTGGAATACATCCGATACAAAGTCCCCGTAGAATATAAGCTCAAATAAATAACCCTAAGGGGTTATTCGTATCTCCTGAAAGAACATGTGCATCGAAATAATGCTCAATGAGAAATCCTTCAAAGATATCAAAACTTCAACAAGTAGCGTAGGAATAATGTCTCACATAATACAAGAAGAGTACAAATATGATATAGAAAGTGTAGCAGCAAATGTTAGTATAAAATCCTTGAGGAAAATACCTCTCAAGGTGAGTACAAATCAGCCTCAAAGGAAGATATACGTGCAATGAAGGAAATACATCGTTACATGATCCATGCTTACTCTATAATTACGCAATCTATAGGTTAAAATGACCTGAAATATGATATACATATGATGATACAAGCAATAAGAGCTCAAATAAATATGGGGAAGCAAGATCTCAACCCTGTAAAACATTATTATAACAATCCTCCAAGGGATTGGCTAAAATGCATAAAACCGAAAATGCTCTGAGTTGCAAAGCAGTAGTTGCTACAACTCAATAATACAAAAAATGGAGAAGGAAGTAGATGCTGCAATAAACAATGATATCCCTCCTCCAATGATCTCCAAAGTGAAGGGGCTGATCCCCTTATCGAAGATTGCACTCTACTAGTGCACAAAATGAGCTCCACCCTGCAAACCCTCTCTCCGAGAATAACACCGTAAGAAGAAGGGACCGCACCGGGGCATGAGAAGAAACAATGGCCCAATGCCAAGATCCAGCACAAAGGCTCTGAATCTCCTTTTCGATCTCCTAGAGGAAGATATGGCTTCTCATCTACGTAACAACTATGGAAGTGATATGGTGATGGTCCCTCACCTAGAACACTAGTAACTCCAGTGCCTTCTCTGTCGCGAAGAATAATGCAAGATAGCTGCAAATGACTACTTTGGCCTAAAGCCATGATGTGAGGAAGATGAAGAACAACCTCTCCATGGCCTCCCATTGAAGAGAAGGGAATTCCCTAAATAGGAATCCCTCTTGTGCTAAATAGCAACAAGTTGAAGAGAGCTTCAACTTCTAATTCTATCTCCAAAACTAATCCCCTACAATGTCTCTCCTTCATCTTTTATGCAAATCATGCATGGATCCCACTCACATTAGGGTTTCTCTCATTTGAAATTTTTCCTCCACTCCAACTATGCAATATTCTTGAGCAAGCTTCCCTCTTAGGGCACGTTGTTGACTTTGGTCAACCATGGTCTTTCTCACTTGCCTTTGGCCCCTTTTCACACTTGGTCGCTATCTTAAGCCACTCATGACTTTTTGCGACCTTAGGGGTGTTTATTAAATTGCTAAATGTTCTTCACCCATTTTATTCCTTTTATTAAAATAAATCAAGATTAATGTTCCAAATACTTTATTACAAAATTTGGAACATTACATCAAGAGTGGTTAACAGCTCAAATAATCAAAATGTAAGAAATAGGTTTGTTTTTCTCTCTTTTCCCCCACCATTTCTTGCAAGTACCTGCTTATTTTTTGACAAGCTTGAGAGGATAACATTTTCTTTTGTTTATAAGCTCATCCTTCAGATGAGTCCAACTTAGTTTAAGATTCGAACCCTAAGAAGGAGTGGTTAGTTTCGTTTGAAAGTTTAACAAGTCCTTTATCTAAATTTCAACGAGTCCCAAGATACGAGAAAAATCCTGTGTTTTTCAATTTTAGGGAGTCAAAAGAAAAAACTTAAGAAAACTCCATGGGTGTACTTTTTCATAAATTTAGTCTCTGAGCTCGAAAAAGGATAAAATAATGCGGGAGAGAACTCTATTGACCGTAATTAGTCAACGTATACATTTTTTTCGTAAAAATAGTCCATTTCAGTCCGTAAAAGGGGTAAACTTATACCGAAAGGACGATCATTCATTTATCTTAATGAGTTCGAATAATCAAGAGCTCTCGATCAATCTTTTTCAATTTTCAGAGTCCGAAAAGGGCTTAAAAGAGGACTTCAATGTTTTTCTTTTTCGTAAATTTTTGAAAGAGTCCGAAAAAGTGATAAAAGTATGCTCTTCATCGAAAAATCGATCAATTTTCCCAAAAAAAATCCACTTTCTCGCACAAAAACTTGAAACATTACACATACCCGTTTAAGATAAATAAAAAATGCTTTCAAAAAAATTACCTTTTTAAAGTGAAAAATAAACAAATTAAAAAAAATCATTTATTCGAAAAAATTATAAAAATGCCTTTTTTCTCACTTCATTTTTACCATTTGAGTTCGTAGTGAAAAGTGAGAGCTTTTTGTGTAAAAAAAGTTCCTATGAAGATTCTAGAAAATCCGTCCGATGGAATCGAAATCCATCACTCTGTGTAATCCACGTCCTCCCTTAACTTGCATTCCATCCATTTACATTTTGTTTTTAGTCTTTAAATTTCATTTTTGTGGAAAAAATAGGTTTAAAAATCGCTCATAGTGGGTCCGCAGCACAACATCGCTGGCTCTGCATGGGATTCAGCGATTTTTTTTCCTACAAGGAAAAATTTGTGGGTTCGCACCTATTGCACATCACTTGTGCGTTCCTATGCATCGTGTATGAGAAATGGGTGTGGACCCCCGCACAATGAATTTTTAAAACTTAATTTTCTCAATTTTCACCCAAAATTTTTCAAACAAGTTTGTTCTAATATGTCTCTTTGTGTATTGTAGGACATTAAAAATGCTTACTTTGAGAGAGAGTACGAACACGAGGATGTAGATGAGGCCAAAAATGAATCATATTCCCACACCGTAGGAATTGATAGCATGCATATATATTTTTTTGACTCGTTTGTCCAAGAGGGGCGAACAATTATCTCTTTTCAGACTGTGCCAGTTGCCAAAGTCATAGTAGTATTCGGATTAGAGTTTTAAGATGATCTAGCATACCCCAAGGATAAACGAATTGATATTAAAACTATCATCCGACCTGAGCTCAAATTTATTGCATTCACTATTACTATACTATGCGGGAGTGTAGCATTGCATGTGGCTACTGGATCCCATATGCGGATTGCAGTAGATTTTTTCTAAGGCACCATATTCAACTGGTGCGAAGCAGTATTGGCCAATGTGAAAGGCCAACTAACCAGATAAAAAAATGGTAATTTAAACAACTTTGGTTATGGATCCATTATGGTTACATTTTCTTTGTAGAGGATATCCTTACTAGCTCCGCAGCTCATTCCAGTCAATCCAGGCAGTGCCCGGGAACCTTGGATGATTAGATGGGTAGCTTTGATGGTTCGTCATGCTGAGGGCGTAGAGGTTGTTCTATTTCCACCTAAATATTTTCGTTGGTTGAACAACCAGCTTTTTGTGATTGAGGACTTTCCATATGCCGAGATGGACTTCCGCGGCAATCGAGACATGGCTCTTCCAGCAGGATAACAGTGGGATGATTTAGGTAAAAACCATTTTCAACATTTTCTAAGTTCTAATTTTTTTTTATATTCTAATCGTCCAAAACTAATAATCAAAAGTTTTAATGCAGACGTGGGCCCATGACGACCAACCACTCTCCACCATTATGAGAGGAGACACCCAGCTGCAGCAGCACCAGCCCCACAGGGCCAATCAGCAGAGATCCTAACCAACTTGGAGCATCATCTAGAGCGCTTGACACTAGATATTCCATAAAATGATATAGATGATTTTCCACTTAGGTTACAGAGATATGTGATTGGGGTTCCAGGACCTTTTAGGAGGTTCCCGTGTAGGGTGGCTCGAGCAGTAGTTTCTTATCGTGATCATCACTAGGGATAGGATGATCGATTTTGTAGACTCATGACATTTTTTACTTTTTGTATTATCATTTTTGCTGATCATAAGGTGTTTTTAAACCTATGATCGAAGACGATGTATATTTTGAAATGCACTTCTATGCTATGATATATCATTATAACCGTCTATCTTGTGTAACATGTTATCGAATGTTGTGTAATTTACTATTTTGATTATTGCAAATGTCTATTTATCATACTAGAAGCAATTGCATCTGCTAATGTATTTAAATGTCTTGGAATATGGTGATATTCAATGTAATCAAACTCACGTTCCAAGAGATGAAATCTCAAAAATAACCCTAATAATACCAGATTTATAAAGGCATAAACCCTGTTAAGCTGTAATACAACGAGTTCAGAATCCAACCTAAAAATCAAACTTCGAATTCCAAATGATATGGATTCAGATAATAACTCAATCACTGCACTATACTCTGCAATGTTATTCATTTTTTCATCGAGGCTTACCCCATGCATGGATACTAACTCATTAGAGGGTGAATAGATAACCCAAGCTGCGGAAGAAATGTTCTATGTACTACGACAAGTACCATTAGCAAAACCAATGTATGTTTGACGAGTTTTTGACATCTGCAATATCAAGAGTAAAAACCCAGATAAGAAGGAATAGTGATAAGAGCACACTCTAAAATAGGCACGCTTTTCTAATCTAAGACACACCAACAGTAAAGAAACTAATCTAACAAAAATATCCACTCAGAATTTAAGCATAATATCTCTTCAGATAAAGCTCATTTTTGGGTTTATCTAAGGAGACCCCATCAAAATCTATCATTTCATAGGCCCCTTTTTCCATATTTTGCTTAACAATGAAAGGACCATGCCACATAGGAACAAATTTTCCAACCCTTAGCTTATCATTCGCTTGATCGTATACGAAAACTAGGTCTCCTTCTGAAAAATTACGAGGTGTAACATTTTTGTCGTACTGAGCTTTCATTCATTTTGCATGAACCTCATTTGCTAATGCAGCAGTGCATTGATTCTCATCTAGCTGAGCTAAGTATAAAAAACGTTTCTCTTCTTCAGAAGTAGCTGGGATTAATTCTATGGCTAATTTTAATGACGGAATTTCGCATTCAATATGTAACACAGCTTCCAAACCGTAAACCAGTTGAAAAGGAGTGAAACCAGTTAATTTTTTTACTGAGGTCCGATATGCCCAAAGTGCTGAAAATAGCATGGTATGTCAATTGGACTTATGAATACCAATGATTCATTTAATCATAGTGAATAAAACTTTATTGATAGCCTCAACCAGACCATTAGCCTGCGGGTAATGTGGAGTAGAACTATCGTGGCACAGGCAAAGTTGATCTGTCAGTTCAGTCATCATGATATTTCGAAAATGACTTCCATGATCCGTAATGAGAGCTTGAGGAACACAGAATCTAGAAATTATATGATTGAACATGAAAGTTACAACAGTCTTGCCATTTGCCGAAAATGTAGGCATCGCCTCGGCCCACTTAGTAAAATAATCTACCGCTAGGATAATATACACATGCCCCCCGGCCGAGTGAGGGTTACATGTAATAAAGTCAATACCCCACTTTGCAAAAGGACTGACAACAATTATATTGTGAAGAGGAGTGGTTGATGCACGCATTTTATGATCAAAGATCTGACAATTGTGGCATTTCCGGATTGCATAGATACAATCTTTGAATAAGGATGACCAGAAATAAATAGCATGCAATATCTTTTGGGCTGTGGCATACCTAGACATATGACCGCCACATGATTTAGAATGAAAGTCATTCAGAACCTTCTCAACTTCTTCATGAGTAAGACAGCGTCGGAAAACAGAATCTACTCCACGACGACAGAGTGTATCACCAATAATATTGTATTAGTGGGATTGGAAACGTATTTTCCATCGCTGAGATCATGATATTTCAGGCCGAAAATATTGGGTTTGGAGATAAACAACAATATCCCCATACCAAGGATCAAGAGTACTGATAAGAAACAAGGATTCATCTGCAATGGGCTACTCCGCCACAGTTTCAGTATCAGTAGACGGGAAATCAAACATCAGTTCAGCAAAAACCAAAGACTTATTTGCCTTGGATTTTTCAAATTCCATGTCAAATTCCTGTAGGATAACTATCCATTTGGAATACTTGCCCCTTAGAAAATTTTTGTTCAAGATATACATCATGGGGTTACAGTCAGAAATCATTGTGGTTTTGCGTAATAAGATGTAGTGACGAAGTCTTTGGATAGCTTGGACAGCTGCCAAGTCCAATTTCTCCACATGCTAATATTTTATCTCAGTCGGATGTAGATTTCGAATAAGATAGTAAATCACATGTTCATTTTTGAGTTCATATTCCTGAACTAAAACCATCCCAATGGTGGAATGAGAAGCGGAGAGGTACATAAAATAATCCTGGTTGTAATTGGGAGGATGCAATAATGGTGCATGGGTCAACATGTGTTTGAGTCCATCAAAAGATCGATCAACGATCTCATCCCAAAAGAATGGAACGTTCTATTTTAACAACCTATTAAAACCCTTTGTTAACTCGGCATAGTTAGGAATGAAACGACGTAAAATTTTTTCTTTCCCTTGAAAACTTTGGAGTTGGCAAAGAGTCTAAGGAGGAGGTAGATTGACGATAGCTTCCACCTTCGATGGATCGACACGAATGCTTGCTTTTGAAACGAAAAATCCCAGTAAGCGACCCGATTCTACAAAGAAAACACATTTGTGTGGATTCAAGTGAATTCAATAATGCCTACATCTCATAAAGATAGCTCGTAAATGAGTGAGATGATTGGCTCTACGTGATGAATGGGCAAGTAAATCATCAAGATAAGGCTGCACAATGTGCTTGATGTCATGAAATGCGTAAGATGAAAATTTTCCCCAGCGTTCTTCAATCCAAAGGGTAGTTTGTAATAATAAAATGTTCCCCATGGACAAATGAAAGTTGTTTTAGGTTGATCAACAGGGAGTATGTTGATTTTATTGTAACCAGAAAAACCATCCATAAAGGAGAACATTTCACTACCGGCACAATAATCAATAATTTGATCGATATAAGGGGTTGGATAATTGTTTTTAGGACAAGCTCGATTAATATCCCTATAGTCGATACATACGCTTATTGTTCCTTTTTTTTTTTTTGACAGGAACAATATTCGATACCCAATCGGTTAAAGGAATTGGATAAATGAAACCTGCACGAAGTAATTTCTCAACTTCGGCTTTGATAGCAGCAACTTTTCTCGGATGTATTTGACGTAAACATTTTTGGACAGGTTTAGCATTTGGGTAAGTCTTAATTTCATGGACAACAATTGATGGATCGATTCCTAGAATTTCTTCATATGACCAGGCAAACACATCACGGAATTCTTGAAATGGGGCTTTATAAGTTTGTATTTCATCGTCTGTACAGGAAGTACCTATATGAATGTTTTCAATAATTCCTGGCTTAACTAGAAATGTCAAATAGGAACCGTTAGAGAGATATTTTCCAAATTTAACTTAGAATCAGAAGGTTGCAATGGATTTTATGGTTCTTTGACATAATCAGTAGTAAAAATAGAAGAGAAATCATTTTCAAAATGATCAAGCTTAGGTAAAAATGAAGATCGGTGATGTAGATCTTCCCATGGTAAATCATCAACAGACAAGATTTCACAAATCTGTTCATCAGTATAAACAAGATTATGAAATGTTGTTGTAGTTGAGCTAGATATAGAAAGTGATTCCTCATGGATCACATTCATTGGATCTTTTTCGGTTGAAGAAGGATCAGAAAACGACTGTACAGCCTGATATGAAATTTCAAAGGGACTCAAGGGCATCGCGCCTCAAATGAATCCACCTTGGAATTGGAAGGTACGATCCAAGGATCATCAAAAGTAATAGTATTCGATGAAATCATATGAATATTTGCGATATGAGGGGATACGTTAGGAGCAGGAAAGTAAAAAGTTCCCAGTAAACCAGAATCTTTAATCAAACCTACGCCGACATCCTTGTAAGGGATAGTCGTTTTACTGATGTGCTAAATACTATCTATAGAGGCTGGATCGGATGAAAAATAAGTCAAATGGTCTATTGTAATGATATTCCCTTTATGTAGAAACATGATGAGTCGAAAGACGGATGAAACAACAGCAATCATAGCACAAGACCAACTGCGACCCAAGAGAAGGTTGTAATCTAGAGGGGCGTCAACCACTTCCACATCGCGATTTACGGTTTTTCCTTCTACCTCTATAGGTAAATTATGCAAAATACCAAAAGGATGTAACCCTCGGCCATCAAAAGCTTTTATAATTGTCGGAGATTGATTGAGTGTGGGAGAACCAAGTGATTTCCAACACTGGATAGACATAATACACGTAGAAGCCCCTTCATTGATTATAGTCTGAAAGCAAGGTTTGTTTTTTACAAATACTGGAATTTGGAAATCCATTTGATGGGGTAGGCAGGGTGTACTATTCTCTAAATCAAAGATTATTAGGTTTGAATCCTGAATATCGACAGCTCCTATGGCAGACAATAGTAATTTACAATGTGCTAGGCACGATTTCAGCACTTCCAAAGCTGACATTGCGGAAGGGGAAATAGCTAAGTCCTCAACAATGTTGTAATTCTGAGCAGCTCTCACATGTGGATTGAAATCTGATTTACAAAGTACACCTTTAGTAGGCGATTTGATTACTAAGTCTGAGTTGGGTTTCTCAATCTGTAGCGGATCAAAAACAGGAGGAATTGTAGTTGATGTGTTTGAATTAGAAGATTCTGCTTCTTTACCACCAACAGGATTTTTACTACCATAATCTTGCGATCGTGTCGCAATCCTGACATGAGACATCATCAGAATGGGTTCTTCTAAGGCGTTCAAGGTAGAACCAATCATCTTACTATCTTGAGTCGGAAAAGGATCCTTCAAGATAGTATGTGTTTGAGAACCTTTAACGAATTTCGAAACCTCTGCTCGATGTGGGCATTCTTTGGTAAAATGATCCTCGTCGCAAATGAAACAAGGATAGTGAGGTTTGAATTTTTGGTTATTAGATTCATTTTCATCTGTTTTATCTTTTGAATTTTTTTTTTAAATTCTTCCCCTTCTTTTTACTGCCAGATTTAGATTTGGTCGTAGATGACTCTACGACATGGATGTCGGCAAAAAATTCAGCGGAAGAATCTCCTTTCGGGGAATCAAGTAAAGTTATTATAGGAGAAGAATTATTTGAATATTTCTTCTTGCTTTTAGTACTAACTGAACCAATCATACCATCAGTGGCATGAGACCCTGAAGGAGCTACAGCTATTTGACCATGTTTTGGAAGATCAACGATTTTTTCATGTAAAGTACCTAAATGCATATAGATGAGGTCAAGGTACTGAGCTTGAGCAATGACTTTCTCTTCAGTAACAACTCCTCCCTTAGCTATATCTTCAGTGATTTTGGGTAATAATAATTTAATGAACCATTCCATCAAAATTTGATCCAGAATGAAAACTTTCACTAAACGCCTTCTACGTCGCCATTTATGAATATGATCAGAAATATACATGGACGTGGATTGTTTTAGTGAATTCAATAGTTCCGTGCCATTGTCGTATCTAACAGGAAAATGAAAATGAGTTAAAAAATTTGTTGCTAACTGATTGAAATTATTAAAAGAACCTTGTGGTAACTCAATGTACCATTTGGTAGCAAGACTAATAAGAGTTCATTGAAAAAGGTGTAACCGAATTGAATCATCAATTATCGAATTAGATGCACACTAGAGGTGTTAACGTGATTGGAAGGATCCTCTCCTGACTTACCCTCAAATTTTGGTATATCATTGGGCAACTTATTAGTTATTGGCGGCGAATACGGAAGATAGTAAATTGGATCATTGAGGATATCCAGGATAACCTAGAATCGGATTTGCATTAGGAATGGTATAACCTCCTAAGAAACCAGGATTAACCAGACCAAACTAGGGTTGTTGAGGTTGTTGATAAGTATAGCTAGGATACGGTTGATACTGATAAACTGGGTTTTGTGCAATAGGACCGAATTGATACTGTCCCTGGTATGGTTGATATGTGAATTACAGTTGACTTGTCGCAATCGTACTTGTACCAGCTTGTTCTGCAGGCATCTGGACCGAAGTCTGAACGGTAGGTCCTGACTGGGGCACTGAGACTTGAGGAATTTGCATGGATGCAGGGATAGAAGAAATTGGAGCTACAGATACTCCAGAAATAGGTGTTGTAGGTTGAACAGATGTTGCAGTAGTTGCAGCAGTTTGAGGCGGAGTCTGAGGTGTACTAGGCCCAGGCTGCTGAACAGAACCAGGTGCAGGGACTTGAACAGTAGGTTGGACAGGTTGCTGGGTTGGACCAGAAACCAAAGGCTGTCTAGGTTGATTAGGTAACTACACATTAGGTTTCATATTCTGTTGAATTTGAGATGGATTCCACACCATATTCATTCCAAGGTATTGTTCTGTAGAAGGTTGTGTATATGAAGGATCATAACCTGGTTGAACGTGGGGTTGATAATTAAATGGTAAACTTCTAGCTCCTTGTACAAATGATTGACCAGAAGGTGGTTGGAAACCTTGAGTTGGGTACTGACCTTGAGGTTGATAACCTTGAGGCATGTACTGAATCTGGGGTTGATAAGGACCCTGAGGAATATACTGAGTTTGGGGTTGACCTTGGGGTATGTACTGTCCTGAAGGTTGATAACCTTGAGGTATGCACTATCCTTGAGGTTGTTCTCCAAAATAATATTGTCCTACAATTTCTCCTGGTATAAATTTACCTTGAAGTTGCCCCCCAGGCGGTAACTGACTGCCTTGAGGTTGCCCCCCAGGCGGTAACTGACTACCTTGAGGTTGCCCCCCAGGCGGTAACTGACTATGTTGAGGTTGCCCCTTAGGCGGTAACTGACTACCTTGAGGTTGCCCCCCAGGTGGTAATTGACTACCTTGAGGTTGAGGATTTGGGATATTACTAGACATCATAAAGATTTGCTCTATGTTCAACGTTTTAGTTTTAACTCCATTAATACTAGATGATAACACTTGTTCAGTCGGTCGAGGAGTTGCTCTTGAGAAAGTACCAGAGAGAGCCTGGTACCCCGAAGGAACAGAAGGACCATCGTATAAAAATGTTTCCGGTGATTGGGAAAACATAGATGACTCTCCTAACATGATGGATGAAGGATAATAACCTCTTGGTGTAGGATGAAAAGGAATTTTACATGGTGAAAAAATAAGACCCGGGTTTTCTAAAAGATCTGTTAATGATAAATACCAAGCGTCACTTCTAAAAGGACTGTAGAATATTGATTCATGCTCCCTAAGATTCAAAGTCTATTGGTTTTTGGGAAGATTTTTTATGTCTTTGTCTGGACCGACAAGTTCTTCAATAGATATGAGGTCAGAAGGAAGATTTTCAGTAATGATATTTCTTACCCTAGGTGAACCAGGATCACTAGAAGTTGGAGTAACAAATCCTAAAGATGGTTCTAAAACAGCAGGTTCAGTGTCAGGCTCAGAAATTTCAGGTTCTTCAGCTAATTCACTGGAAGGAGAAATACTACCAGTAACTTCAGAAACTAAAATTGGCTCTTGAATATGCTCTGTTGTTTGTATTTGATGATCAGGATGAACAATTATAGATGAATCTCTGACTTCTGTTGATCTAATTCTATTGCCACTAGGTGATACTAGAGCTCGCAGTCCTTCAAGTTGTCTTGGTGTATACTCAGGGGGCTTCCCCTGAAGTATAAGAGACTGTCTCGATAATTCTGCCACAATTGAATATTAATTAATCACACGCAAACAAAGAAAATTTCAATAAAAATACCTAAAATCTATAAAGAAACAAACAGCTGAATCACATGCATAAAAAATCTAAGAGTTCAAACCACACACAAACAGTAACTTCCTATACTAAAAACACTAGTTGGTGATGAAATCCAACTTAGTAGAAGTTTAATACAGAAAGGGCGGTTGGAACAGTTACCCTGACAACCTGCTTAATGAAACAGATTGGCACAAGTTTCTTGACAAAACCATCTCGAGTGAAGAGAACCCCCCAGAGAGTCCAAGTAAGTCTAGTCGACGTCTGCTCCAGGTACAGTGAGATCTTTCCTTCACTGTCACCTTAGGAAATAATCTTAAGTTTATGGACACTAAGGTTACCAACAACAACAAATACAACTGGGGGAACAGTCTACGATTCGATTCTACGCGTAAGGGAAAAGTAACAAAGCTCAGTCCCCTTGAAGGCTCCTCGACATGGTCAATCCAAGGTTTACCAACAAGTGACCCCAGGCTCCTCGACAATGGTTAATCCGAGGTTTATCGTTTGTAATGCACACAGATCTTCTATCTTTCCCAATGAAACAGAATTGATTGTCTCAAAGGTTCAGACATGATCTCGTGATTAATTCCTTTAAGAGAAGCTTCCCAGAATGTACCAATTACAATTGGATTTATTTCCTACCACAAGGTTTATCTACTTGTTTGTTTTTACTATCTTGGAGAGTTAATTACTCCCTACTCCAAGATACTAGCCTAAGCTATATTGGTGATAAGAGCCCTAGAAATAGAAAAAATTGCTAGATCAATTTTAATTAAGCGTTGTTTTTATGGGTTGTTCTTTAAGTCAATAGGTATGGAAATGAAATTTTGATGGTGTGAAGACTTGACTTCCAAACACACTAAAAAATGCACCTAAAATGATAAGTAATTCGATTTTCTTTCAATGAAGTCTAGCTAAAGAAAGGGTTCGAGAAATGCAATTTCTTAAGAGACAATTCTTTCTTTGAACATGAAGAATAAATGAAAAGAAAATATTTTTTTTTTCAATAAGAAATCAAAACGAGACAAACAATCAATGCTCACAATAAATCCCTTTCACTTTCAAAACTCGAAACTACAAAAAACAATTTTTCTTTCAAAAGAGATCTACAAGTTCTAGAAAATCATTCAAAACTATGAAAAACTAATTTTGATATCTAAAAACTTTGAAAATCTAATTGAATAAAAGCTTCAATTTTTTTTTGAGAATTTTTTGGCTTAGTTGTTTAGTAAAATAAGGATTCATTTGCACAGAATAACAAACAAAACAAAAAACATCCAGATATGTCTTCTTTTGTAAAAATGAAATTCAGAACCTATAACAAAGTTTGTTCAAAGATTTGCAAAGAGAAAACTAGATCTATTCCTCAAAAAGGATGGATTTCGCAACCAAGTCGGACTCATCAAGAAGACAAAAAGACACCAGTGTGATCTAAGGTATTTCAAGCTTCTGATCTTTGAGTCACTACAGAGATAAAGTGAAAACCACTCCAAGCATGCAAAACTTCTAGAAAATCACCCAAAACAAAAAAACTATTGGAGCTCACTCACAAGAGATATTTGACAGGAAAAATACAGATCTGGGTAGACACTAAGAGTCCTAAATCAAATCTAAACTTAAACTGGAAGAAGAAATTTGAAGTTTTTCAAAAATTTTAACAGGGTCCGTAGACCCCAGAAGCAACAGGTGCGGTCTCGCATTGGTTACTCAAGGAAAGTGCAAAGATGCCTGCACTGTGTGTGAAGATAAAGTGAAGTCCCCAGAAAAGTTCAAGAAAAACACAAAAGACTTCAAAAATTTTCAAAGCAAATTAAACCTAAGCTACCCAGGCGAGTATACATCAATCAAAAACTAGAAAAAATCATTTTCTCAAGTCAAAACAAAGGAAAACCAAAAATCCAAACCTCCCCAGCGGAGTCGCCAATTAGTTGGCTGGATAAATCGATCTTGTGGACAAGACCGATCTCCCTAGTATCAGAAGATAGTCTAGCAACAAATAGAAAATTAAATCTATCTTTCTCTAGATATATCATGAATTATAAGTAAATGCTAAAAAGATGTTACGATCCTACCTTGATCCAACGCTTGTTTGTACTAGTCATCCTTCAGCTTCTTGAAAGAGTTATCCTTGAAAATCTACGATCACAAACAAAAAAACATCAAATAGCACCTGCATAGCATATATTCATAAATCATATCTATTATGGTAATCAAGGAATCCATAAAATAAACAATCAAATGACAACTTATTGAGAAAAACAAACTTATTTGTATTAACTTTGAAATAGTAGAAGAACCTTACAACCTTTTCAGCCTTGATGTTGAATAGGTCCTTCCGGGGTCTGAAGCAGGAATTTCCTCTACTCTGACAGGTCTTGCACTCTTCCAACTAAGATACATATAGGTATGTAATCTTTCCTCATAAAATCTCAGCTAAAGGAGTCTAAGTTCCAATAGCACTTCACCTCAAATAACACTAAAGCTTCAACTCCCTTTGAGGCTGCCTAAGGCCTCTTTTTATAGTGCAAAAGAGGAGGTTACAGTTCCACCTATGAAGGGATAAAGTCCTCCTTCAAAGGGATAAGCTCCTCACATCAAGGGGTTAGCTCCTTAAGGCATGGGATACATGAACCTAAAAAGAGCAGTTCTGCCACCGCAAGATTCCTTCCAGAGGCTTCTAGAAATGACTGAAAGTGAGCTTTTTGAGTTTACTTGCGCCTTTTTAATATTTTACAAGGGTCTGCACTCTTAATACAGAGAAATTAATGTCAAGTACGCAGAAGACATGACCATTAGGTGCAGGACCGCAGGTAAGATAAAGAGAAAGTGCGATACCAGAGTTTTAGAGATTTTTGAGATCTTTTCCCTTATTTTTAAGGCTTGACATGAGGAATTGATGTTTTTAGACTTGCAAAGGAGGAAAGTATGAGTGATAATGAGCTCATACGGACAACGAAATTTCAAGGTGACAATTTTTAGTGCAACAATAAGGCATGAGGATTCATTGTAAACAGTTGGGAACTTGATGTGTTTAAGAGCAATACATGGTTTTTGAAAGTTGAAGAACAATTTAGTGTTGTGGAGCTTGTGGATGGATTGCCTTGATTGATGGTGATGAAGGCGTGCTTGCAGGATCCTTAAGTTTAGTTAATGGTGATGTATATCTCATATGCTCATGTTTTTCTTGTTTTCCATATGTCCATCTTTCTATTTTGCAGTAGCTCAGAAGAGTATAGGATGAGAAATGTTGTTTGAGGCACCTCAATCCTCCTGTTAGCTATTGTTTTCATGTTTTCTTCTATTGGGTTAGCTTAAATAATTCTTCATTGCTCCTTAGGCCCACCTAAGCTTGTCTATTTCATTATTGGATTAATATGCTAGTTTATAAACATGATTCATTGTAAACCCTGCTTGTTTAATGCTATCTAAACTCTGTCTTGAAATCTCTCTTTGATGTATTGATTGTTAGGTTAAGTCAAAGAGGTCTTGTTTCGATCTTTCCCTTTGAATATGCTTATCAGTTTTCCTCGAAGTTATTTATAGTTTAATAAATGATGTTTAGGCATTCCCTCTTCATTTATTGATGATATCTGTCTCTTATATGTTTTAAAATCTTGAAAGTTGAACCATTGAAGTTAGATAAGTTTTCTTGCTTCCATATTCTACTGGATTGTTTATCTTGAATTTTTATTTGTTTAAAAGTATTGTCACTGAGTAAATGGTGCGCCCTATCTCATGATTAGTATATTTTTCTTATCAATATTAAATACCTCCATGTTCATAGGTATTTGACAAAGGATTCTTAACTGCCCTTTTCCCTACCTTGGTTCCCAAACTTATTGTCCATTTCACCTCACACATAAACTTAAAAGATCCATTAACTGCACTATATTTGCCCTATAATGTACCCCGATTCTCTACCAAGATATCAATAACTTCATAGACTCCATTGCCCAATTGATTTGATAACCTCTCACTCCACCTATCCTACTTGATCATATTACCCCAACCCAAAACAAACAAACAAACCAACACTTAACAACTGGCCTAAAATCAATCACCCAAAGCGAACAAGTTCACATCCTTCGCATAATAGAGAGAGCCCTCTCTAAGTCTAGGAAGGCTAGGTCCTAAGACTCCAAAGACTGGTCTGATGTTACCCTGTCATTTGGTTTACCAATCTGCCAAATCACGGGACACTAATAGGGTTAAGGGAGTTCTTGTCAATGGAAGAAGAGCCTTGATAAACCAATCTCTTTGATGATTCAGATCAATTGGGTAGCTCAATTTCCTAACTGCATCCTTGAATATTCTCATTAAGTCCCATGCAGTTTCACCTTCTCGTTGTTTAATCTCCCACATTTCGGATAAACCCTGCTGATATGTTTGAGGTAACTTGAAATCTTTTACAAATTCCCTCTTTACAACGTCTATCGCTGGGGTAGGATGAGCTTCAGACCATTTGATAAACCAACGAAGAGTTATCTCCCTTAGAGTAGTTTGAAATTCGATTAACTTAATTGCCTCTAGTGTCTGTCGAGCCCTCCAAATGGCTTCGCAGAGGTACCAGTGTTGTTCCACATCGTCATTGTCCCTCCAAGAGAACTCTGGGTACCGGGTAAATGACCCTGCCATACTCCTTTGTATGGATGGTACTAGAACAAAACCTATATTTCCTAGCTGTGAAATTATATTACTAGCACTATTGCTAGTAGGTATAGTTGCTGTGAACTAAACACTATTCAATCTACTAAATTCTCATAACCTAACAAAAATTTCAACTGGTGGCTGATAGAGTACCAGGGGAAGGTCAGGACTAGAGCTACTTGAACTTTGGGGAATAGAGATACCTTGAGTTATGGGTGTCGGCCTTTCTTAGAATAGTTGCTCCATCGCAACATGCAACTTGACATCAGACATCTCCATGGGGCACGCGTCCTCCACGTTCGACCTTTCTCCCTTTTCTCTTTGGGCTAGGCTCCTATACACCTACCGAAATTCCTTGATGATCCCTCCTATATTTTGGGATCCCATGTAATCTTCCATCTCCTTTGTCATCTGCGGCACCTTCTCTCTGTCCCTTCAACTACTTTCCTTCTTTTCTAACTCCTTCATCACCTTTTCTTGCCACTTCTCAGTGATCTGTGCCCTCTGATGTGCTCGTTTCTCTCTCAACCTACTGGAGGCCTTGAAATCCATAGCCCTATTCCCCTTTCAAACTTACTTGTATCATATCTCCCTCAACTCCTTCCCCCAGTACTAGAGGTTTAAGTCTCCATCTCAGATTTTTGGAACTCCATCAATCCTTCGTCTACCATTAACGCTTTGATCCACAAAGGAATCTCCTTCAACAACTCTCCTTGCAACCCTAATCTGAATATGTCTTCTGCTTTCGAGAAATACTGGTAACACTTAGCTGCGAACTCTACTATGTATCCTTCCAAGGTAGATTCCACCCAGAAATCTACAGGTCAAGTCAAATCGGTATCTAACCAATGGAGTGCTACCAGATCTATCTGCAACCACTTGCGACAGGCCTTCCGCGAGCTTCCTTGAATTGTCTTGACTTGTAGTCTCCGTAACCAATTATATATTTCCTCTAGAAAATTTCCCCAGAAAATTTCGTAGAGGTCACTCGCAGTTTTAGAGAATAGGACCCGATTCCTAACCATTTTCTCCTTCTGTTGTCTCAAATCAGCTTGCTGCGCTATAAACTGATCTAAGTGGTTATCCCACCAGTTTTTTATTTCTCTCTCAAATATCTGCGATACCATGATCTAGTTCCCAAATTAAATTTCAGGTCCCGACAATGGAACCATTTGTTGGCGAAAAAGAAGGTCTCTTAGCAAGACCCAGGTTTAGAATAGAGTCCAACAAGGTTTTCGTTGTAGTCTAGCACAACAACAGCATTTTCAATCTACTCCTAAGAGAAGAGAGTCTCACCTAAGGTGTGTCATGACCTTAGTGAGGTTAGGAACAAATCAGATATCGACCAAACATGACTATAGAAGAAGACAGACAGAACTGAGTGCTCCAACAGGTTTAACTACCTTGCACAAGATACTACTCATGAACATATGCAGGATGAAAAATCAAATTTTAATGCGGCCAATACATTCATCTTAATCAAATAAACATCACAGGATTAATAGCATCAAACCCAGATAAGAGTATATTTCATTAACAATAGAAGGTAGTTACATAGCTTCTCTAAGCATTCCCAGCAGGACTGATTACAATATCATCAAATAGAACAGAACAAAATGAACATAATGAACAAAATAAACCGAGAGAAAAGAATGAACGGAGCTCTCCTGAGGCTCCCCTCCCCTGCTTTCCACTGCACCAACCTTCTTTCTATGTTGGCCGACTACCTATTTGTTCCTATGCCAACGCGACTATCAGTTCTCCCTTCTTTTCCACTCTGTTGTTTCCTGCTTCTCCCCGATCACTAGGAGTTCCGCTGTTTGTTCTTGCCACTCGTTTCTGCCATCTGTTCTAGCTTCCGCCACTGTCATGCCACCTTTTTTCCACTTCTTCACAACCATGACAGCTCCATTTCTACTGTGGTTGCGCTCTACCACCTGTTACCCACGACTCAAAACCATTATATTTCAAAACAAGGGCCCCAACAATAAATTTTTCCTTAACTAAATTAAATTCTTCCAAGGGATAGGAGGAGTGTTTCTTGATGAGGAAGATTGTCCAAAGAAGGGATTTTTCCCCCAAGCTGCCAAATTAACACTCCCTCTCAGCTAGAGAGAAATTATGGATTGCAACATGTGTCCCATCTCAAATATCTCGTCATCATCAAGTCAAATTTCATCATTTCTCATCTTCGATCATCTCTACTAAACACTCAAGAACCTAAAAGAAGAAGAGTTTGACATCATAGGGGAGATAAATATACCACCCTCTATCAATAGGAGATATATACTTACCACAAGGGAAAGGATTACACTCTATCCTATTGACTTGGAAGAATAGGTGAGATCTACTGAAGGATCACACTCTACCCTATCCTTTAGTGATAATAGGGAAGATCGACTTGAGGATCACACTGTTTCCTATTGTTTATTGATCCTCCATTGACACCCTTAAGAGTCAAGTGGTATAACACCTACATCCAAGACTTGAGCAAGATTGACTTACCACATGGGTAAGGATACACACCCTTTCTCAAGTAACCTCAACCCATTGGCCAGATGGGGAGGTCCAATCCCCCCAAAAAAATTTTAATAGGATGCCAACTGGGATATCCTCTGTCATAGAGACAATAGGAGAGATCGACTTGCCATAGGGGTAAGATACAAACCCTATCCTATTGTACAGAGGTCCCTCAAACCCTGGAGCCCTTACTACTACATTGCCACCTTGGGAGCTCGGCAAGGGGGAAGAGCATGCTTATTTTTCTCGATTAGATGGGACCCTTACTCAGGAGGGTCACATCCCTTAGTCCAAGGTGCTCTCTGAAGACCAATAAATTCAATTTCGGTAAATCCTTGGTGAGTATATACATTATCTTCTCATCAGTCAAAATGTAATACTCCAAAATTGGAATGTCACAGCAAGCACTAGAAAATTTGGCCCAATTTCTGACGGCCAATTCGTCGCTGTTCCAACACATAGTCGTCGCAAGAGCGACAGTTCGAGGATGGGAAAAACATGGTTTGCCATTACGTAGCAATTCCGATGCACTGACAAAGTGTTGCACTACCGAAACTTTTTCTGTCGCTTCCAAACAAGCGTCACTCTTCCAACGTTTCCCAAACCATTGCGCTTTCGACGTTTGTAAACTGTCTCAATTCGGACAAAATGTGGTCCAACATTTTGAATGTCGCTCTTCTGACATTTGTAAACTATCGCAATTCTGACGAAATGTGGTCTGACGTTTTGAACTTCGCTCTTCCGACGTTTGTAAACTGTCAGAATTCTGATGAAATGTGGTTTGACGTTTTGGACATCGCTCTTTCGACGTTTGTAAACTGTCGCAATTCCGAGGAAATGTGGTCCGAAGTTTTGAACGTCGCTCTTCCGACATTTGTAAACTGTTGCAATTCTGACAAAATGTGGTCCGACGTTTTGAACGTCGCTCGTCCGACGTTATACTGTCACTCTTCTAACGTTTTTAAGCTGTCGCAATTCCAACGCTTACAATGCGTCGGTATACCGACGGTAGGTTCAATTTTAAAAAAAAATGAAACTTTAAAAAAGGACAGTAAATCTCCAATATTTGTTATGAATTGTGGGCATTCCAATGACCATGAAATATTAATATAATAAACCACCCCGCAGCGCTTCGACTATAAACAATCATATAAACATGGCTCTGTATTTCAAAAAATAGGTTTAAAATAGAAATAGGGCAACATTTTTTTTTTCCAATTGTTATGAACATAATTCGACCGTGAAATATTAATATAATAAACCACCCCGCAACGCTTCAACTATAAACAATCATTTTTTTTTCACAAGAGAAAAAACGTTGTTTTGAATATATTATATGAAGTAAAACAGTCCATGAAGTCATTACATTTTCACATCTGAAGATTGGAACCCAAATATCCATCCAGAAAAGTGGAAGTCCCACCCCAGACAGTGATAGAAAAATACCCATGTCACATACAGGGACTTGATATAAAACCCAGTAACGGTCCACATGGAGATTATCGACAATCTGAGAAAGCATCCAAATATGCCCGAGGCATCTATAAGAAAGTGAAATAGCGGTATGTAGAATAGTAAAGCAACAGATAGAGTACCGACGTCCATTGTTCCAAATACAAATTAAAGTACCCAAAATCCTTGAACAGAGAAAAACGCTAATCATGTGAGTGTGATATGTCCAAAATATAAAAAGACCATCGGACCATATCAATAAACCAGCAACATAGACCAGCATCGCTAGTTTTGAAGGCAGAGTGATAAACATTAATCATTTTTTTTCACAAGAGAAAAAACGTTGTTTTGAATATATTATATGAAGTAAAACGGTCCATGAAGTCATTACATTTTCACATCTGAAGATTGGAACCCAAATATCCATCCAGAAAAGTGGAAGTCCCACCCCAGACAATGATAGAAAAATACCCCATGTCACATACGGGGACATGATATAAAACCCAGTAACGGTCCACATGGAGATTATCGACAATCTGAGAAAGCATCCAAATATGCCCGAGGCATCTATAAGAAAGTGAAATAGCAGTATGTAGAATAGTAAAGCAACAGATAGAGTACGTACCCACGTCCATTGTTCCAAATACAAATTAAAGTACCCAAAATCCTTGAACAGAGAAAAACGCTAATCATGTGAGGAGTGTGATATGTCCAAAATATAAAAAGACCATCAGACCATATCAATAAACCAGCAACATAGACCAGCATCGCTAGTTTTGAAGGAAGAGTGATAACCTGTCAACACATAAAATAGTATCATAAAGCAGATACAGGAAATGTACAGAGACATGTATTGTTGATATACGCCTCACACAAAAAGCATCCATGATAGAGCAAAAATATGTATAAACCCAGGGTCGATTGTATGTTCTGGCTCGCTTGTTCCTGGAAATAAAAACCATCTACAGAAACCTAGGCTCACTTGATTCCAAAATTGGTAACCATCTGTTGCATCCGAGAGGTTCAGGCTCACTTGTTTCCATTAGTAGCCCGCTACAGCATCCACCCTGTTCATAGCAAAAAGGTTCCTGTAGATATATAGAGAAAGAGTATAATATGTATCCACCCTATTCATAGCAAAAAGGTTCCTGTAGATATACAGAGAAAGAGTATAATACGTAGACCATATAAACATGGCTCTGTATTTCAAAAAATAGGTTTAAGATAGAAATAGGGAAACATTTTTTTTTCCAATTGTTATGAACATAATTTGACTGTGAAATATTAATATAATAAACCACCCCGCAGCGCTTCGACTATAAACAATCATATAAACATGGCTCTGTATTTCAAAAAACAGGTTTAAAATAGAAACAGGGCAACATTTTTTTTTCTAAGTAAAGTTAATCTATTAACAATGGGAATAAAATTACAGCATGACTTTATTCAAAAACATTGCCCAGAATTATGGAAAATTTGTCATCAAAAAATAAAAAAAGAAGACTACCCTCATATGGGGAAACCGATCTTGAACGTTTACAGAATTCAAAAATATTATAGAGGTCTAGCACAGTAATATAATCTAAAACATGCCCAATTAAGTGGGCCTGCGAAGCAAGAAAACCAAATTAACCAAACTACTCCTCCGGTGGTTCCTCGACAATTCGGCACCATCCTTCGGAAGGTCCAGGATCGCCAGGTGCTATCTCCACATTCATGCCACCGCTCCCCTCCTGAAGGCCTGAATGTTGGCCAACTTTTTCTGAGCTCAGACCCGCCGGACGGGTGCATTGTTCCTCCATTTGGGCCTCCTCACGGAAAACCACAGTGATTGAAGCTGTGATTTGTGGGCGGTTCAAAGAGAAATTAAAGGAAAAAAGCGCAGTGCATGTCATGGGAGAAGGTGAAGTGGTGGATAAATGAGGAGCAGGGGAGCCCATACGGTGGCTAGATCCTAGAACCCGACCCCGCGCACTTCTAGTGTTTGGATAGCGACCTACATAATAATCACTGGACTGGGAAGATGACTCGGTTGAGGGGCTGGAGGGAGTGCGCAGGGGTTGAACTCTAGTGCTCCCCCTGCAGCAACGCATCCTTCGATGCAGGCGAGGCATGGGTGCAGTCTCAGCAGTGGGCACAAGACGAGACAGAGAAGTAGAATTCCAAGAAACTGAGGAAGACAGACACAAACCAGACCGAGAGAAATGCAGATATGCACCAAGGTCTAAGCAACAGTTCAGCTGGCCACTTCTCCTTCTCATCATAGTGAGCAAGCAGTGTAACCTAGCAACTGGAGAGCATCTGCAATTCAAACGTTGCGGCTCATCTGAAAAACCATAGCGAAACGCAATTTTATCGACTCGACTGCAATGCAATCGAAGAGCGCCCGTCATAATTAATCTCTCATTAATGAGAGCCGAAGGCCGGATCATATTGGAGCATGCAGAATCGCTGACAGGAGTGGAGGTCCAATCTTGAACAATGTTAAAACTTGATGTGATTTGATGTGAAAACCTTGGAACTTAAATATCGGCTAATTGAACAGCGTTAAAACTTAATACAATTGATATGAAATCGCCACATCCATGTCCCATCGCCTTAAACGCCATCGAATGCACCCGCATCCGGGAGCAGGGAAATTTTGATTGAGGACACATGGTAGAAATTGATTGGAGCGGATCTTTGTTTGGGCCGCTCCCGTAGTGAAAATCCGGACCCGAAAAATATTAGGGCGAATTTGATAAGAAATTCGCGTCACAACTCTCCCTCCATACGCCAGCCCAACTTTGGACTCAAAAAATATTAGGGCAGAATTCATTTGGTTTTTGCGTCACAAAATTGGCCGATGTCAGTAGGCTATTTTGGAACACAAATTTGGTTTGAATTATGGTTTATCACCGTTTGAAGTTCGGCGGGCTCGACTTAAGAATAATTTTGTTTGATCCCATCTTATAAAATTTGTGTTGGTTTTCTTTGATAATACACGTATTTATAATAAATCATGGGAATACCACACTAAACATGTGGAAAAGTTATATAAATTATTGAGAACAATCATTTTTATGTAAAAATATCCAAATGTGCTTTTGGGAAATAAGAATTCGAGTATTTGGTTCATATTGTTTTAAAGGAAGGAGTGAAGTTGGAGCCTCAAAAGATGCAAGCTATTACAAATGACCTATTCCTAAGAAAATCAAGGTTCTTAGACGATTTTTTGGACTTACATGATATTATTGATCATTTGTTAAGAATTATGCATGCATTTCAAGTCCACTCACATATCTCTTGAAGAAAATATCATTTATATGGAATGATGAGGCTACTTTGGCATTCTCTCTTTTAATGGATGCCATGTCTTCTACACCAACATTGGCTGCACCTTCTTTTGGTAAAACATTCATAGTAGAGTGTGAGGCACTAGGACAATGAATTTACGTAACATTAACACAATAATGGATATCATTCGCTTTTAAAAGCAAGGAATTCAAAGAAAATATTTGGTGAAATATACGTATGAAAAATAAATGGAAGCAATATTACATGCAATAAAAAATGGGGATAGTATATCATTGGGAGGTACTTTAAAGTCAAGATATACCATGATAGCATAAAGTATTTTTTGAAGCTATAATTTTCATTAGAAGATTAACAAAAATGAGGAGAAAAAATGCAAAGTTTTAATTTTGAGATAATCTGCAAAAAGGGTAAGGAAAATTTAGTACATGATGCTCTTTCTAAAATAGAATAGGCCTCAAATTTATATCCAATTACATTTTCTATTCCTAGGTGGCTAGAAGAAGCTTGCCATAATGGAAAAATGACAATAGTACTAAACAAAAACTAAAATTTATAAAGGATGGGATGAACTCTATGGAGCATTTGGAGTGAAAGAGAGATATACTTTGGTGCAAATGTAGAATATTTTTATGCACGCAAGCATATTTGAATAAAAAAATATTAAGGGAGTCCCATGTCTCTCTGATGGTAGGACACAGGGTTCCTTAAAACATCTCAAAGGATCAAAAAATATATTTTGGAAGGAATGAAGAAAGATATTCAAAATTTTGTAAGAGAAGGTCAGGTTTGCATAATAAATAAAAGAGAGATAGTAAAATCTCTAGGGTTACTTCAACCATTCCACATACATATTCAAAGACTAGAAGATATATCAATAGACTTTATTACATGGTTACTGAAATATAAAGGTAAGTATTACATTTTTGTGGTCATTTATATAGACAAATTTTGTAGATTTTTTTTGTAGAGCTCAAAGTACATAAACAAGAAGCCAAGTGGCAGAAGTGTCTGTGAAAGAAATTCATAGTCTTCATGGTTTTCCTAAAGTAATAGTAACAAGAAACTTTTAGAAATAATTATTTAATATGAGTGGAGAAACACTAGCTTCCATGAGTTCTACATATCAAACACAATCAAATGGTCAAACAAAAATAGTTAACAAATGTTTTTAAGGTTATCTACAATGTTACTCTTTAGAAAAGCAATCTTAATGGATGAAGTGGGTTCTTCAAGGAAGAATGGTAATATGATACTACCTATCACACATCTACTAAAATTTCCCCATTTAAGGCCCTTTATGGATATCCAACTCCTAGTATCTCATACTTTTTGCAAGATAAGTCCAAAGTATAGGAAACAGAGTCACATATGGAAAATACTAAAGAAACTTTGAAAATTATTATGGAAAACCTTCAATGACATGAAACATGATAAAACAACAGGGGGAACAACCTTGAAGTGAAAGATAATTTGAGGAGGGTAATTGGGTATTTTTTAGATTATAGCATTATAAGAAATCTTCATTCAAGAAAAAGAAGAATAAAGAATTAGCTCAAAAATGTTATGGCCCTAAATAATTATTCATAGGATTGCACAATTGGTATAGAAGTTATATTTTCCTTCTTCTTGCATTCATAAGGTTTTTCATGTATCTTTCCTAAAAAAGGTTTTGGGAAAAAATATGCCAATGTAAATAGAACTTCCAAAATTAGATGAATAATGAAAGTTGATTCTTGAACCACAAAAAGTTATAGATAAACATTTTGTATCTCTTTGACATATAACCATTATGAAGTACCTAATCAAGTGGAAGAATATTCCTCTAAAATAAGGTACATGGTAAAATGATCAATTCGTGATGAAATACCCATGGCTAAAGGGTTCGTTTGAAGTTTTGACAAAGGTTTTGTTATATGTTTTATATAATGCGCGGCGGAATAGTTTTATTGTTTGTTAAGGTCCCACACAGTGATCAAATTTGAAGGGCAGGTCCGAATTTCAATTAGAAGGGCATATATCAATGTCGCCATTCCATAATGAAAAGCTTTAAAAAAAAAAACTTTTCAATTGACCACAATAAATTATTTTTACATTTCATTTTCAGAAAGACAAAACCATCAATCTTTATATTAATAAAAGACTGTTACATATACAACAATGAAGAAGGCTCCATCTTTCATTGCTTTAATATCTCATTGGCAATGTCAACATAAGTATTGAAGACACTATTATAAGAATTTGGATACATACCACTGGGATATAGGAGATTCTTATGTGTCAGATTGTGTAATGCAATTTTGACTTTGTCTCACAAGGAGCAGCAACATGGAGGTCTGGATTTTTCTTATAGAAATTTTATTATTATTATTTGAAATGTTGTTTATAGATATGAATACAACAATGAAATTATGAGCATGGTGGACAATTAGTCAAGCTCATGATGCCAAACCATGATGATGTAAGTTTGGAATTTAACATTTTTACATGTTAAAGGAAAATAGTCAAAATCAATGACAACTTAGTATGCCATAATTAATAATCATTCCTTGTTCACTTTTGTTAATAGGTTTATGTCACACGATGATATCTCTTCTCTGGCATTTACTTGTATTGAAGATCACTATTCTAGGAATAAGGAGTTATTTTCTCCAAAAATAACCCTAGCCAAACATTGATAATGCATCAATGATATCTTTCTATGCTTCATAAGTACATATGTTCTACTTCTAAATCATGTCTTGGAAGTGGTTGTTTTGCTGGAAATTATTCACCAGTTGGTTTCATACCAAAGTCTTTTTCACATTTTCAGCATCCAATACATGAAAATGATAATGGTTTAAAACAGCATAAATATTTGAAATTTTGCAAGAATTGTCTGGCACACTTTGAATATGAATTTTGAAGTCAAGTGCATGATGCTGTATAGGATCAAGTGTCATTTTGAATACCAAATGTTTCACAAGAAACTTCTCAACATGCTACCCTTCAGTAAGGATTAAATGAGAATATTGCATCAACTATTTCCATAATAAAAGTGCACCTCGGCCATAAGAATAAACAACTACAAATGTTGTAGATCTAACAAGACCACACAATCAAATGTATTCCACAAGGCCAATACTGTATGAAAAATGAAAAGGAGTTTGCAACCAAAAATACCTTAGGCAACTAATTCAATTAGATACACCAAACCATCAGCAAAAAGGAAAACTAGCCTACTCAAAAGGCAAGCATTTACCTCCTTTGACAAAATTTTGAGTTCCGAAACAAGGGCCTTTATCGTCTTGTCAATGCCCCTAGTAATTTGAACGGGGTTTGCACCTGTTGCAACAACCTAAAAAAAAAGGTTTCATTTCAAATTATTTTCCACAAATTTAAGATACAACCATTGTCAATTTTTTATTTCTTAACAAGCTCAGAAATTTTGACAAAAGAACCAAAATTTTTTAATACCTGATAGCAATTTTTTCACTCAAAAACTATCTTAGACCCAATAAGCCCAACCCAAAACTAAAAAACCAAATACCATAAGACCCTACAAAAATGAATAGATGATCTTAATCCAGTACTATCGACAAAAAGTTATACCTTTACACCCTCACTTATTAAACCCTGTGTTGTTGAATTTTAACTTCAACTACTGCAGAA
This sequence comes from Pinus albicaulis, assembly GCA_034641835.2. Taxonomy (NCBI): domain Eukaryota; kingdom Viridiplantae; phylum Streptophyta; class Pinopsida; order Pinales; family Pinaceae; genus Pinus; species Pinus albicaulis. Next base: position 553,393,914 of record CM076579.1, on the reverse strand, counting down.
GAAGGACGGATGCAGCAACAACATTTTTTTTGGAGGTTGCTTGCATGCCATCCAGAAATTTAATTCAGCATTTAAAATTCCTGCAAGTTTTTTTTGTAGACGGCCGTAGCCATATTTCTGTACAGGATTGTATTTAAACACAACAACCAACATTAACGCAATTCACCAACCAGAAATTAAACAAACAGAAATTTACCCGACAGTTTTGTAAATTCAAAAGGAGGACATGTGGAGCATTAATATTGGATCGCATGAAATTGAAGGGAATCTGAAAACCTGAAAACCGGACCCGAATTTTTTATAAGGCACATTGGATTGAGAATTCGCGTTACAAATTAGGCAGACATCAGCGTCCCATTTTGGAACACGAATTTGGTTTGAAATTCAATCTATTCAGACTTTTGAAGTCTGACAGAAAGGGTTCTTTAATGTTTTTATAGTTTAATTTTATGTATGCTTTAATATATACATATGTTTTAAACATATATTATATATATATCATATGCGAAATGAAAGGTGGGCCATAAAATTTAGTTTTAATTTTTTTTTTTTAAAAGAGGGTTTATTATAATATGTTTTATATGTTACAACATATAAAAATAAAAAGGACAAAAAATCTTGGTAGTTTTTTTATAGACAGTACATAAATTTTTTATTACACAGCAGTGTGTAAAAAGTGAAAGACTAAGTGTAACTTTTTAAGCGTGTATGCACAGCAGTGCGAAAGTGAAAAAAACAGTAGAGTGTTTTAGAGACAGAGTATGTTTGTTTTGAACAGATAGTGAGTTGGTTTTATGCACTGCGTTTTGTAGCAGTCATAATTTTGTAATCCCTCTCAGTGAGGAAGAAGTGTAATAGTTTTTTTTTGAGTTATTGAAGGGAATAGAAGTTTGTTTTCAAAGTATTGAAACTCTATCTCCTGTCAGAGAAATTTTTATTTTCTCTATGTTAGAGGAAGGGAGATTTATTCTCCAATCATTGTTCTGTAATTTTTCAATATTCCAACATGTGCAAGAACAACAGATGTTGTGGTTCCATCCCCAGCTAAATCATTTGTCTTTTCCGCAGCTTGCCTTACCAACTTGGCCCCAATATTTTCAACTGGGTCCTCTAATTCAACCAATAAAAAGGCCAAAACCATATCATTGAGATACATTTCATTACACTGTCAATAACAATAAAATTTGACTCAACCATAACCCTTTCCTTTTATTGTTATGAAAAGCTTTATGCATTACTCTAATGTGGCTAGTCCATAGGCCAAGTAGACCACTGGGTAACAAATATGTTTCCTTTCACCTTTGAGTTTTCAAATTATGCCTAACAAATCTAAGACATTTAAGAGGGGGAACTAATACAACGTTAAAAAGAAAACCAGAGCACACATCTACAAATTACCTCCTTAGCTACTATCACACCATCATTAACTATTTTCGGAGAACCATGCTTGCTCTCTAAGACAACATTTTGCCCTTCGCCCCAAGGGTGACTCCAACAAGATCAGCAAGTTTGTTCACACCGCCTGCAAGACAAATTGACAATGCTTTCAGTAAGTGTGCAATTGAATGCTAGAACATATGCCAAAACAACCCTCCATGAAAAATTAAAATAACACATTAAAATCGAATATAAGTGGACAAGGAAAGATCCACCGCAGTGAAGTTTCACGTGCAGGTGACCTTCCTTAAAACATAATTTTTTCTCTGACCTGCAATTTTTTTGTCACTGAGCCATCCTTGTTGAAGTACAACTCCTTTTCCATAGCTCTTGTATTAACTACCTTCTCTCTGTTGTGTAATCTCAGAGTCCCTCTTCTACTTGAGCGATTAAAGGAAATGGGTGAAAAAACTGAAAGAGAAGACAATTGTCTGCCATAATTATCAAACATTGCACCCAAATTCTTCCCCTTTCCATTGTTACCCAATGAGGTAGATGTGGAAATTGTTGTCATACTGCCCAAAGCAGAGGCCATCTTCTCTTATCCTAAATATAGAATTACAAGATCTTCATATTAGTATGAACCTTAAAAAATATGACTCCCATTGCTAAAAACCGCTTTTAAGTTGTAACAGGAAAAGCCAAAGCTACTTCAAACTACATTATCAATCACAAGGTATCACCATCAAAGCTATAATTTTAAGATAACAATTTATCTACCATTGAAACTCTAATTTTAAAATAGATGCACCTAGTGATATAGACATCTAGTGAGAGTAGAGGTTAGGAAATTATAATAAGAATTATTACAAGATATCACTCACAGTGCAGTTGATTGTTCATTATCTGCTGTAACTATAATTTTAAAGAAGACACACTTAGTGATATAGACAACACCAAGTGAGAGTAGAGGTTATGAAATTATAATGAGAATTATTTCAAGATATCATATTACTCATAGTACAGTTAATTGTTTATTGTTTGGTGTAATAATTGTTTATTATTTATAAACATAATCAAACATATTATGAGGGACGGTGATGAAATTGACAACGGTCTCATAACAAACTATAATGGGCACATCCCCTGGCAAGATAGAATCTGAATAAGAAAGAAAGCAAAACAAAGTGATTACTTACAGGATCATAGGCTTCCTGAAGAACAAGATCCAGAGCAGCATCTGTAACCCCTAAAGCAACACCTCTCTCTGCAAGACGAATCGCTACATCTTTCATATGTAGTCTAGCAAATTTTCTGAGCTCATCACGAGAAAGAGGATCAAATACAACTATCTCATCAATTCTATTCAATAGCTCTGGCCTGAAATGTCTTCTAACCCGCAAAAATATTCAAAGGCATGTCAAAGCACTGCAGCCAACTTCGTGATAAAATTATATGAAAAATATGCATACACAGAGTTCATGAGAATGAAACGGCAGGTGTATTGGCAGTTGCCGAAATGCAGCAACTAAAATGGCAGGTGTATTGGTAGTTGCGGAAATGCAGCTACTAAAACGGCAGGTTTGTCGACGGTTGCAGGTGTGTGGATTGTTTCTGGTATTTTCAGACCGATTCCATGGAAATATACCAGAAACCAATGGTATGTCAAACCTAGAAGGTAACCCGAGAGACTGTGACCGTCAGATTAAACAAGTAACAGGTGTCGTGCCTAGATAAGAAGTGTTGATGAAAAAAAAATTGATCTCTTTCATAACAGAAGGCCTATCGGCCTAAATATCTAGGACATGTGGCACTCCATGATAAAGACACATGGTGTGTGGATTTGAGTTTTTCAAGTGGTCAAGTGGGCCGAAAATAGGTGAAATGTGGCACCACTCAGAGATTGACATGTGCCAATTGGTACAAGTGGTAGACAATTGGCATGCTCAAACAACGAGGTGATTCAGGAATGACATGAGGGAGAAAATATCAGAAAATCCCCAAATCTGGAGAACTAAATCTCATCACCAACCTGAGATTGACAACCTTACATGATGTAACCTATGAAATCGTAAATGGAGAAATCATACTAACAATAAAGTAACCTATGTAACAATAAATTCGAATTCATCCTAGGAGTGGTAATGGGAGAAATCATAGTGAACAACAGGAAACATGCAGAGTTGCTTACAATCAAATAGATGAAAAAACACATAAAAAAATCCTAGATAATAATCATGAACAAGCTTAATATTGAATTAGGAACTGTAAAGGAACTTACAAAATGTGACATTACGAACCTGGTCAAGCGCACAAGCAAAAATATCCTGGACATGACCCTGGTTGACAAGTTGTATTGCTCATGATGCAAGAGAATTTGTACCTGCACTACCAAGTCAATCAAAATCCATCATTATCTATACAATAAATACAAGTAATTGATGTAGTATTTTTTACTCTAAGATGCATTCTTATGATAATGTTTTTTTTTTTTTTGACAGAAATGGTTAGTATGATATATTGATTTCCTGGCATGAATGCCTCAATTCAGATTACAAGTTGCAAGGGCAATGCCCAAGTTTTCTCTCCGGTCAGGAACAAAATGGCCCTTTCACTTATAAGCCAGCGATTTTTACAAGCAATAATACGGCAGATCTCCGCAGTCTTCCCAAATTTGTAGATATAAACAAACTGCTTCAATATAAGACAGTAAAACATAATAACCAGAAAATTAAGGGATGGGGTCCCAGCCTTCGTCTCCTTCTCTTAGGAGGACTTCGAGGGAGAGGAGAATAGCTTTATTGGCTTCAGCATCAGCATCTTTTTTACTGTCTCTCTTTACATGGAAGAAATTCAAGCTCTGAAAGGAATTCGACAGTATTCTGATTCTGGACATCAGTCTTGATAATCTTAAATCTGAAGGAGAAGAACTGTCCACAATGGATTTAATTATGGACTGGGAGTCACCAAAAACATTTGCATCTTTGATACCAAGGAATTTGAGTTTCTTGAGACCTTGGAGAAGAGCCAACGCTTTGGCTTGAATACTGGTGTTGTGACCCACAACCCAGTCGTATCTGAGCTCCGTTCTACCTTCAGCATTTTTAACAACTCCACCTGCTCCAGAAGTTCCTAGATTTCCTTTTGCTGCCCCATCAAAGAAGAGGATGGATCTTGCCTGCTTTGTGCAAAACTCTGAGAATTCTGCTGTATTGAACCGAATTTTCCAGTCTTTTAGTGGAATGGGAGGCCTTACTATGTCTTTGAAATGAAGGTCGAGGATAGCACTTTATTCAGAATCTTGCTTTCTTAGATTTGCCCCATCCAACTGGTCTCCCAAGCTATCTTTTAACTAACTTTTTATTTTAACCAAAACTATCTTGAAATCGTTCCTTTTGTCTCTGAAAATCCTCTAGTTTCTTTCAAGCCATATTTGCCAGCAGATTATTTTGGGGAGAGCAAGCCAGGCAGCCTTGATATGGTTGTTCTTAGGAGTGACTCCAGGATACTTGAGCATCCATTTTGAGAACAGGTCTGAGATGTGGTTGGGGAAGTTGAAATTGATACTCCAAGGGCCTAAGAGCGCATACCATATCTCTGCAGCAAAGCTAAAATTTAGCACCAGATGGGTGGCACTTTCTTCGTTGTCTCCACACAGTGAGCATCTAGAAGGCCCAAGATAACCTCTTTTCTGGAGTCTATCATCGGTCAAAATTCTCTTATGACAAAGGAGCCAGCAGAAAGTGTCAATTTTAGGGATGGAAGTCTGTAACCATATCCCCTTCCAAGGCTCTGGGTTAGGAGGAATGTGAGGGCGCAATAACAGCTGCCTGTAGCCCTGCGAGATAGTATAGCACCCTGGGGTCGAACCCTAGCCACGAGAATCAGGTTTCCTACTATTAATAGGGGCCTTGCCTTTCAAGTGGGTAAGGAAAGTTGCGCACTCATGAGACAGATTCTGAGGTACCTCTAATTTAACCCAACTTTTCCAGATGCCGTCCTCCCATTGAGAAATGTCACCCAGCGTTGCATAGCCAGCTCTGGTCATCCAATCACGCAGCACAGACAGAGAATGGTCTTCAGCCAGGTGTTCACTATCCATGATGCAATCCTCCCAAATTCTGATGCGTTTACCATTTCCTGGAATCCAGTGCGCATGGACGTTGATTAAAGGAATTTCTTTTTCACAGAGCTTGTGGATCATCGAGCCAGAGTTTTCCATAGGGTTGTCAAGGCAGCGTTTTCTCTGACCTCAGAAGTATTTTTTACACAGCGCTAACTGTACCCAACCTGGATTTGGGGCAATTATCCTCCATAATAGTTTTGCACCCAACGCCACATTTTGTGTACTTATACTCTTGAAATTCAAGCCGCCTTCTATTCTGGGCAAGGAGATTTTATCCCAGCTAATTAAAGGGATTTTCTTCTCATTCAAATTTCAACCTTTCCAGAAGAATTTTCTGATGTGATCCTCCATTTTCCTCATAATGAAAATTGGAGCCATCATGACTGCAAACTGATAGATAGATAGACTGTTTAATACAGCTTTTATAAGAAATGTCTTTCTTGCCAAATTTAGCCAATTGTATCCCCAGGATTAGATCTTGGATTTAAATTTTTCCAGTAGAGGTAGCCAGTCTCTTCTAAGGGCACATTTTTGGAAGATGGGGAGCCCCAAATACTTGAAGGATGTCCATGTAGCAGAGGCAGTGAAGCCAAAACAACTGGAGATGGCTTGAAGAGTGTTGGCTGGAGTGTTCCAGCAGTAAATATGACATTTGCCATTGTTGAGGTTGCTTCCTGAGACTTCATAATAACCATCCACCACTCCTTTAAAGTTTTTAGCGGAGAGCACAATGGCTGCACCCAACAAGAGGGAATCATTAGCAAATAATGCATGATTTATATTTTTGACACCTATTGCAATATTCCAACCCATTATCTCTTGATCCTGTTGCTTCTTATTCAAGAGGAAGCTGAGAACAGAAGCTTGGAGGACAAAGAGCAGGGGAGAAAGGGGACACCCTTGCCTCAGTCCACGAGAAGCTTTGAAGAAATCAGCAGCCCTCCCATTCACCAATGGAGCTATCCAAGGCTCACTGATACAAGCCTGAATCCAGTTAATAAATTTGGAGCTAAAGCCAAATTTGTGCAAAACATCCATCAGGAATATATGTCTGACCCTGTCGAAGGCATTTTCTAGATCTAATTTGACAACCATTCCTTTCTCTTTTCGGAGCAGGCTTGAATGTATCGCCTCTTGGACCAGAATAAAATTGTATACAATTTGTCTTCCCTGAATAAAACCTCCCTGGTTCTCCAGAATGATGGCTGGAACGATGGTTTTCAATCTGTTTGCAATCATTTTTGTTATCAACTTGTATCCTATATTGCAAAGGGAGAGAGTACGAAATCTGTTGAAGGTGTTGGCGCTTTTCTCCTTGGGGATGAGGGCAAGGAAAGCCGAATTGGTGCTTCCCCCAATTTTCTGAAATTCTTGTGATTTACGTACCATTCTGCATAAATATTTTTCCACAATCAGCCAACAGGACTGTAGGAATCTCGCAGTAAAGCCATCAGGGCCTAGGGCCTTATCTGACTCCATTGCAAAGAGGGCATTTTTTATTTCAGAATTAGAGACTTCTGCTTCCAAGTACTAATTATTTTTGGGGGAAATCAGAGAGGGCACCTCGTCCACTAGATTTGGATTATACCCCAGACCCTCCTCTTCACTATATAGATTTTTGAAGTGAAGGAAAGCAGCTCTTTTTATGCTTTTGATATCTCTATGCTTGATGGTCTCTTCCTTGATTTTTGAGATGGTGTTGAAGCATTTCCAGGCTTGGGCTTGTTTGTGGAAGAAGGAGGAGTTCCTAACTCCTGCCTCAAGCCAAAGGCTATGAGATTTAATTCTCCAATACTCTTCCTCTGCCAAGCTTGCCTTGTGAAGCTTTGGTTGAAGGTCAGCCTCCCTGTCTAGAACTTCTTTTGTGATCTCTACATTTTATGACTTCAGATGGTGAATCTCGAGACTTTCTTGGATCTTTTTCCTTTCCACTGCTGGATTCGGAAGGGATTTTACCCAATTTTTGAGTGCAGCTTTCACTCTCCTGAGTTTTTCCTCCCATATGAAGAAGGCAAAGCCCTTGACTTGTTGATTCCAGCTTTCCATTACCATATGCATGAAAGTATGTTCCTTGACCCAATGAGGGCTGAATTTAAAAGGTATAGGGCCTTGGTCCAAATGGGCCAGTAGCTCAAGTTTGATAGGTCTATGGTTAGAAACGCTGCATGGCAGAATATGCATTCGAGACTAGTCCAAGAAGTAGAAAAGATCTTTGAACAAGAAATCGATCTAACCTTGCAGCGATATGACCCAGACCGACTCTTTTGTTGGTCCAAGTGTACTTACCCGAGGAAGGCTTGATGTCGATCATATCCCAGTCTTGCAACAGATCCTCCACCCATTCCCGCGCTGGATCCCTTACTATGCTTCCTCCTCGCTTTTCAGTCAATGATAAGATGAGATTAAATTCCCCTGCAATGATGGTATTTTCCAAATTTTCAGAGTTTGCCAGACTTCTAATGGAGTCCCAGCAGCTCTTTTTCTCCCCTGCGCTAACAGGAGCATACACGTTAAAGAGGCAGAGGATCTCTTTTGTGTCAACGTGTTGCAGCTTTGAGAACAGCCAATGGGTATTAAATACCTCCTTGATCCTTGTATATTTGTTGCCGTTCCACATAGTGCCCAGGCCTCCAGAGGCACCTCGAGCAGAGATTGCTTGACCTTCACATTTTTTCCACAGTTTCTTGCTAATATGGAGGAAGTCTTTGTCCTCCATTTTGGTCTCCTGAATTACGAGTATATCGGGAGATTAAGTTCTTATAAGGCTTATTATGTCTTCTTATTTTATTCTTCTCCCCATACCCCTACAGTTCCAGGAGACGATCTTCATCACTTGCTTCTTGGATGGTGAGCTCCCTTAGAGCTCTGAGACTGATTTCTAGTGAGCTCCCTTAGAGCATTCTTATGATAATGTTAGAACATATGTTGAAAATGTCAAAACATACCTGAATAAGCTCCTCTTTGTTTCAAGAACAATTTATTGGAGTCGCATGAACTTGGAACAAGCCTTCCACGATCTGAAAGAGTAGCAACTAAGTCAACAATGACTTTTTTGTTGCTATGCTGGATCGAGGGAGGTTTTCTCCAAGATTAAATCGCTCCAATAAATTTTTCTCTACTAAACAAGGCCAACCACGTGAAGGTGGAAGCTCTTATGGCCCCTCCCCCCCCCCTCACATCACTCTCAATTCCCCAATACCCAATCTATATTTCATTTTTTACTTTCATGAGCATAAAAAAAAAATTCAATAACTAATAAAAAAACAATTGAACAAAAATTACGCAAGGAAACATTGAAATTAATGCTTGACATAAAAATAGTATGATAAATGGGTTTTTTATATAACGCAAAAAACGTTCCAAGTATGGTAACGTTTGTCTTATAATAATACAATATTTTACATTATCAAATTTTCTTTTTCTTCTTCCTATTTCTAAAGCTCCTAATTACATCATTAATATCATCGTGCTTGT